>JARHVA010001313.1:2995000-3620654 GCA_037957365.1 Torreya grandis
ATTATCAAATATAAAAATGTTTTAGATGCATTATATTCATTGGTGTTAGTGTAGGCATTTTCCCACCTAGTTGTTTTACCTACACATCCTTTTAGCTTACTTAGGTTAGTTCATTAAGTCATTAGGGGTTATTTACCTTTAAGTAGGTTCTAGTTGTGGATTATGGTTTTACCTTTTTGGTGACCTCATTTCACCCTATATATACTTTTTTCTTCTAAGTTGGTTAATGTAAACATTTCCTTTGTGTAATTTTCTTGTTTTTAGAGCTCTCATTCTGCCTTTACAGGAATTCAACATTATTGCATGCTCGCTATTAAGAGATCTTGGAAAACTCTAACATGATACCAAAGCTTTCTTGATAGCCTCATGAATTTGTATAATTTGGCATGATCCTCCTGCATTCATCATAATTGGTTTTTTCTTTCATGGCTCCTTTTTTGACGTTAGAGGCATGATTTTTATCTACCTCAAAACTCATGTCAAATGACCTCAGATCAAAAATCTAGTTATGTATTCCTTATGGGTTTTTTGATATATCAAATGGGTATATCTTATATTTTTGAGAAATTTCATGAATTTTTCAAAAATAAAGTTTGATTCTTACTAATAGACGTCTATACGGATGAATAGAAGAGACTGCAAACCCTATAAATTTGGTGACTTAAGCAATCAGACTTCACAACCCTATTAACTTAGAAGTAATTAACAGTTAGTAATTAGACTTTTGAAACCTAATAACTTTCTTAGAGATCTAGGTTTTTGGAGTCTTACTTCTTTGAGTTCCTGAGTTGCAATTGTTCAAAAGCCTAAAGTAGTAGTTGTTTGAAAGCTTGAAGGAGTAATTGCTCAAAAACCTAAGTAATAGTTATTTAAAATCCCAAAGTAGTAGTTGTTCAAAATCCAAAAATAATATTTTCTCAAAAAACCTAAGTTGCATTTGTCTAAAATCCTGAACGAGTATTAAAAAATAATTATGTTTTTGGAAAGGACCCAGGAATGTGTAGAAGTAAGAACTTGTAAGTACCATAACTTTCAATCCTTAGCTCCATTATGGGTGCTATTTTTTTTAAAGTGCATAGTTTTTAAATCTCTACACATTAGTGGTATTATTTTTTGCCTCTTGTAAAATCCATTTTTTTATGGTGTAATGGCTTAAATCTCACTTCATCTCACTTCTTCCTTTGCTTAGTGTTATATAGGTCTTTAATATAGACTTCATGTTCTATATTGAATGAGAAATGTCACACAAATTATTCAGTTAATTTTCCAAAACTAGATATAAACCCTTTTAGCAAATGCATAAACCATTCTAGGGCTGGTCCTGTGAGGCTCTTTGGAAAAAAATCTTAGTAAGTAGGTGTCATCATATGCAAACTCATTACAATCCACATAAAATTCTTGGACATGGTCATAGGGATCACCTTTCCCTCTATACTTTTTGAATTTAGGGACCTCAAAGTGAGGTGAAAATAAATTTGTATAATGCTCATATCTAACAAAAAAGAACAAAATTTTTCATATTTATATTTCATTGCTTATGGGAAAGGGTTGATTTGTTGGAGAGTTTCTTTCATCATTTTCCATTCTTGTGCAAATGATGGATCCACAAGAGGATTAGAGGTTGGATCATGACTTATGTGTGGTCTATTAAAGTTGTGAATATTTTGGCATGGGGAGGGTGGTTGTTGATTTTGGATATGAAATTTGGAGGCTAAAGAATAAATTTATTATGTGAGTTGATCTAATCAATCCTCTAGACTGGTTTGTCTCCTATTATCCTAAATATAGTTATTTAGGAGTGGTACCTATTGTTCTTGATCTTTGAGTTCTTATTCATGGTACACAAGTTCCTCTTCTTTAGGTGTTTGATTAGTATGGACATGTTGATAGGGAGTGTTAGGTCATGTGGATGGATAAACTAAATGTTTCAAAAGGTTATGATAAAATCTTGGGGCTAGTGTGCCCCCCATTATAATGACTTAAGTTAGAATATAGTCATAGTTTTTGTATATCTATTGGTCAAATCATGATCTAACCTCATCATTATGGAAGAAGTTATTTGTGAATCGGTCATCTTCTCCTTTGGGAGTGTGCATATCACTATGTGTATCATCATGATCCCAATTTTGATTGCTTAAGATCCCTAGAAATTCATTCTCTTGATTGGATCCTTATCTCATTCTAATCTGGACATGAGTTTGCATTAGCATATTGGATTGCGAGGGTGAAAAAGTGATTAGGTGTGATGGGAGATGATGTGACTTCAAAGACTACTTTGGTCTAGAATTCAAATCTAAAGGTAGTCAAATCAGGTGATTTTGGGAATTTGGTGATTTTAGATTTAAAGAGATGTGAAGATGGCCAAAGATTACCAAAGTAAAAAACCTTCCAAGGTTTCAATCTAGTAAGGAGATGATGTGATCAAATACCTTTCATACTAGTAAAAATGGATGACTAGATTGGTGATAATTATGAAGAGTAAAATGATAAGGAGGTGATGGGTGCTAGACTAAAGTCTTGACAAGGTTATGCACATTGATAATATTTATCAAAAATATGATGAGGAAGAGTGGAGGTATGGATGACCACTAATATCTAGTTTCAAGACTAAATATTGTTATTAGCAACCCAAGTTGTACCCTACTAAAGTAGATTTCTTAGATCTGCTTCAAACCTGGACTAACATTAGAATAGTCTAAGGTTGTGGGATACTTGTATCTAGCTCAGATCTCTAGATTATGAGGATATCTCCTATGAATAGATATATTTTTTATTTGTTACTAAAACCTACTTACTTTTAGGATGAAAAGGGTAAGAAATATTACTAAAAGGAAAATCTATATTATTGATGGTGATACACCTATATTTTTGGTTCATCCACTCAATTTGAACTCATACAACACTAATGAGCTAGAAATGGACTCAAAAACTATATTTAAGGCTTCTTTTTCAATATTGTTTCACATGGATGTCTTGATGTATAACTATATCTTGGAGGCAAAGAGAGATAGGTATGTTTTAAGACACTATTTAACCTTATTACACTGTAAATCCAATCATCAACCTTTGACACTCCATGTAACCTACAAAATATCATTCATCAATATATAGGTTTGGCAAGGACATTCTAAGGGAGGATTTATCCACTTTTACACATCTAAAAAGCATATACACACTATAATTTAATCATAAATATGTTTCAACAGTCTATTTTATTGATTCAAGAAGTTTACAACGCTCATCTTGGTAGAGTTTAATCATGCCCAAGAGAGGGTTCCTAAAAATAGGCCTAAAAGCATGAATATATAGATAATGAGAAGAGAAAAAGATAATGTGGCATATAATAGAGAATAATATTTCAAATCATCATTAACCCAAGTACAACTGAGCTCTAACTAATTTTCAAATAGTCCTATGTAATATCTCTCCATGCTTGATGCCTTGCATGATCTCTTTTTGGCATTAGAAATAAGGTGGTGGGCCATCTTTGATTTGTTTTAAACTCCCTTAAAATAATGATACACCATTATTTTGTTATATGACTCCTATTAAGTTAATTTAATGACCTTTCCTGCATGAAAACTATGGAATATTCATTGATTGCTAGTTAAGGATTAGTTAACTCATGATTGGTACTTAAGAATAGTCAACTCCTTATTTAGTCCTCCTTTACATTAATTAGAACTTGAAGACTAATTGTGTATGTAAGTTTCACTTTAATACAATATTTTTTTTTATAACTACACATTAACTCATTTGGTATCCCTTATACACCATTTTCAACTTCAATTGATTGACCAAATAGGTCTACTAGGCCAATTAGGACTAGTAGCCTAACTTCTTACACTTGATGGCTCTAAAAATATGCATAAATTTTTAAAAATATGAAAATATGGTTGATTTAAGACATGAATAAATTCCTCATATCATGAAATGAGTCTTTCTTGACAACCAACACCTACAAATTGGTCAAACTAGTTGACTAGGTCAGCTTATCCTTTAATTTTTGCAAACTAGTTTTTTTGAATAATCTCGCAACAACATTTCCATGCATGGATTTGAACATATTATGGATTGAGAAGGAATAAAAAATTTATAAAATTCAATCTCCATGGATTTTAATTAATTAAACTACCTTGTAGCTCTATTTTATACACTTTTCCCTCAAAAAACTCTATTTTTTCCATGTCTATATAGTTTCATACATCTCGATATTGATGATAGGACATGCTTATACTCTTATCAATGGTTCATAAACCTCAGACCCTAAATAAAAATCAATAATTCATGGATTAAAATTACATATAGGTCCTAAAAACATACGAATATCATTTGGTGAAACTTCTCCTATGGTGAAAGATATGAGCGCTCAAACAGGTGGGTTAAAATGAGTGTCTTGACTACAGTAGTTTGAATTACTCCTTGATACCAAAAATGATTATTAAATTATCTTTATCTACTTTTAATACCTCCTATATGACCTTTACCATATCATTACACCTTCTCATGGTGTCATCTTGCTTGGAAAGGTTTGAAAATGTCTTCTTGGTGGTGTGAGCATATAGGTCTTAAGACTAGAGTTTAGGCCAAAAAGATTGAATACTAAGTTTTAGGGATTGAGGAACCTATAATATGTTATGAAGGGATAAAAAAAAAATCCATCCATTTTCATCCCCTACAACCTCCTTTTGCTTCCCAATATTCATTTTGCCTTGATGCCTCTTAAGATTGCCTATAAGGTTTCTTTACTTAGACTATGTGTTTGATAAATCAAAGGTATGTAAGTCCTTTATTATTCAAGAGAATATTTTAAGGATTTTTAAACATATAAAATATGTTCTCATAATTATATTGTTATTTTTTCCAATCCTCAAATTCATGAAATTCTCTATATACCTTCTTTTCACTACCCTAGGGTTTCAAGCAATCATAGCTTATCAAACCCTGATGGACTGAGTTTACCTACTACCTTATCCATACTAAGTTTATAGAAATAATATAAAATTTAAGATACCTTTGTAACCTTTCCTAAAATTTCATACATCTTCAATAAAACTCAAAACAATAAAAGAGTCCTAAGAGCACACAGGCCTGTTTTGGTCTTTCATGCTTAGCTAGCCCTCATGGGCATTATTTGCATAGAATTAATGAATGTTACCATCTCCCAATATGCATTAGGACTAAATATAAACATTATATATATTTTAAACTCTATAATTAGGTGAACAACTTTTTTTTTCTCTTCAAAATCCTCCAAAAGTGCATCTAGTCTCCTCTATGACTACTTAATTGATTAGGGTTTGTCCGTGACAAAATAGTGATAAATTAAACCACTAGTATTACCTTAAATATGGTATGGTAAGATTTAAAAATTATATTATATAATATATACCAAATTTTAATTCTTAATTGTACCTATAGATGCCTCAAAACCTCAAAATCTCTCAAAATTACCCACTAAGTGTTGACTATGTTTGACTATATTAGCCCTCAAGGGCATGATTTGCATTGAATTATGAATTATATCACTATAAAAATGTTTTTTAAGACTTATTATTATATTTTTAATCTTAAAAAACACTCCCATGATATTCAAACCCTTTTCCAAACATGTAGACCTCAAAAAAGGTCTCCTAACTCCATATTGATTATCATGAGACAAGCATGGGACTATGTCAAAATAGTGTATACTTACACTATTAAAGTGAATTAATTAAAACCATATATATGTATAAACACCCATGACACCATATCTACCAATTTTCATACTCATATCTTGTATATAGAGGTCTATAGATGGATTTTCCTCAAAATTAGCTTAAGTTGCATGTGTTTTCAATATGCCCATGACTGAGTTTTCCTATTAAAACCTTGTATTTTCATTTGAGGATGCTAAATAGGATTTTTTTTTAGGATATTAAAATCCATATTTCAATTAATCACCTCTTATTTAGTCATGTATTGAACTATGTTATCGATCACCATACCATGTTTCTTTAAGAAACCTCATTGACTGCCTTGGTAATATTGTTGTAGGTGATTTCATGAGAAATGAAAGTGTTTAAGATCAATTTCAAACCCACTTAGTACTTTTCAGTCCTCTCAAGTTGTTTTAAACTTCCTCTCACCTCCTCCTTTGGTGTATTTTCTCTTCAAGGATGATTTTAGCCTCTAACATGGCCTTAATCCATACATAGGCCTATGTACTTACTTTGTTGAGTTGGCAGTAGTTTAGTCAATAGTAATTTTATTATATTGACATTTATGGAGGTTTTATTATAAAAAATTTCATTTGATAACCTAGGTTACCTCACAATTATTCCCTCTTGAGTGAATTTACCTTGAAACTACACCTGTAGGGTATGTGGATGTGTAAGATGGAATTGACCACCTAGTATGGTTATAGGTGGACAATTCAAGGTTGAACTTGACTGTAGAATTGCTTGGATAACCTTTCCATAGTATTGACCTACCTAACCATGAATTTTTATTTTTAATCCCTCATTACCTTATGAAATTTCCATTAGACCACTCTTCTTGAATACTCTTCTTGCTTGGAAGTATACCTATGTTATCATGGTTGTAGATGATTGTCTATGAAGTAAATGACTCTATTAAAAGTTGAAATTTATCTTGTTATAACTCCTCACAATACTCCATATGAATATCAAACATATTTGTAAACTCATTGATCTTAAGACCATAACAACACCATTCTCACAGTTATGATGATATTCAAGTTACATACTTCAAGAGACCTTGTTGTAGATGTTCATTTACATGAAACATGTCTTAATCTGGGATTGAGTCTCACTCATAGTTTTCCTTTGATACAAATATCATATCCATCATATTTATAATATGTCTTCTTGATACTCATTAATATACCTTCTTGAAAATAGGCCTTTCTCTTAATAGTCTTGATTGTAGGTCCAAGCCTAGCTTATGTATGGACTATGTACAAGCTTTAGGCCTTGAAAAACATTAACAAACTTTCAAGCTCACCCAATGTTCATGATTTGTTTGAATTTATTTAATAATTTAAAATCTCCTCTCTCTTTAAAATCCCAAACTTATCCTTGATGTATGCTTGATCGAATCTCAGTCTAGATGGGTTGTAGATGATCATTCTCATATTTTTGACACAAACTAAAATGGAGATAACCTTGAGAAAATCACAAAGATTGCTAATGAACCTTTCCTTCACCCCAAAAAACCTGATTTGATGGTTCAACCTTATATATATGATAACCATTATTTTTAGTCTTCTTGAAAAAATCATTTCCATGAAGCACATCTCTGAATATATCTGACCTATCTATAGATGGATGTTTTCTCTCTCTTAAGTAGGTTTTAAAGGTCTTATATAAGATGTATATGACCATGATGATTTCAACTATTCTTGACTCTTTTGGTAGTGGATTCATGAATTTTAAGAGGATGGAAATGTGGTGATATGATTATGGATGATGGGAACATTGAATGGAGGTGAAAATGGTGTTTATTACAGTGAAAAATGGCAATGAAAGACTATGTGATGAGGGTGAACATGTTGGAGGGTGGGAAAAGCATGAAAGTATATGTCAAGACCATTTTGAGGGTCTTAATCAAGGATTATCACATGTTCAAGAATACATGTCATTTTGGAGACTTTTAAACCAACATATGGTGCCAAAATTGAAACCTAGGAGTCTGCTAAGATCCTTAACAAATGTTAAGAAACCTTAAACATTGCTAAATTGAGACTCTATGAAGATGTTGAGAGCCACTAATGGATTCCTTGTTATGAATCTTTGAATAAACTTTTGATAATATTTAATGAGGAATATATAACATGAATTAAACCCCTTAAAATAATAATTCAACAAATATTGAAGTTCTTTCTCTCTCCTAGACTGTATAACTCTATTCATATGCTTGTGTACTAAAAATTTGCATTTTTATGTGTTTTTGAGTTCTATGTGACCCTCACATGTGTGAAAATAACTAAATAATTAAAATCAAGGGTGGATCATGATCTTGAGGAAATCCAAAATCTTAAATTTTTCTACCATGAGGCTCAGATGAAGAGAAAACATAGAAAATTGACTACCTACTTGGATGAAGGAGACATAGTGAGTGACTTGAATTCAAAGGGATGGTTCATGAAGGAGAGAGGAAAAAATTGAGAACCACTTACCATATCTATAATATTTCTGAGAAAAATATCTCTGGACAAACTTTTAGACCTTGATTTTCCCTCTCATGGTTGTACCACCTGCAAACCTAAAGGGCTCTCACTATGTGTAAAGAAGTTGGATGACTGGATGGAACCAGTTTTAGGATTGTATGGAATATTTTTGCCTTGAATTTATTTTAGAGCACCTGATATAAAATCTCATTCATGATCTTAATTTATAATGTATTAAATTAGGTCGTACAAGTCTATACTTTTTCATGAAATCACATAGAAATGGCCTTTTCTTTACATTATCTTCATACTTAAGACTTAGAACTACCAATTTGGGGTGAGGTAATGAGAATAACAAGTTAAAGGAATTGTTATAATGATGAAAAAGGATTTTGACATATTTATATGGATAAAATTGGCACGTGTGAGCTATTGGGGGTAATTTCTAAGCTTAAAATTACACGTAGAAGATGTTTTCAAGGTATGAAACACTTAAAATAAGGGAATTTCATGAATATGAATGCATTTGAAGGTATTTTGGATGTTTTCATAGCATTTTGACTCTAGATTTATCATTTAAAGGCCAAAAAAATCTCTTTTAGGTAAAAATACATAGTTTTACAAGGAGATTTATCACTAAAAAGGCTAATACAAGAGTATTTCCATAGTCCATTAAATTAGCTAGAGAGTTTCTAGAAAAAATTGTGTGTTCTTTTTTTATCAATATTTTAGTTCATATTACATGAACCATCATTAGGTAATGAGAATGAATAGATGATCTATTCATTCTCATTCTCTGATGATGGTTCATGTAGTATGAACCAAAACATCAGTCAAAAAATAAACATAGTTTTTAACAGAAACTCTCTAAATAACTAAAAAGGCTTATAATAATACCCTAAAAAGTTTTGAGTTTTAGGGGTGACATTTGGCCTTGGTAATCTAATTTTAAAAAATTGTATTCAAATATGATGAAGGACGTGAGATGGATGTTTGGTTATGGTTTTTAGAATGTGATTTGTCCTAGAGGTGTCTACGTATTTTCAAAATAAAAAATGGGAATGGCTAATTCAGTTCATAAACAATATAGGTATAAACACAACACCCTCGATCATAATTCCTAAATAAGGCAAATTGGATGGGTGTGTAACCTAATAACTACACCATTAAATGGCTTCATGGGTGAGGCTATAGGCCAGTGACCCATTACATAATCCATCAAACCCTCTCGACCCCATTTGCACATTATGGATACTTAAAAGTTGATACTGACTCTGGAAGTAGGACACTTATTATGGTTGAAAGGTCCTAAGTTAGGTTTACACAAAGGTTTCTAGGGGATTATTTAATATATGATAAGTATTGTGGGGCCCAAGTCCATATAGGATATTGTTTTAATCACTTTTCATATTGGATCCAAAATGCCCCTCATTTCAAGAAACCCTTTATAGGTAATTTTGCTTTAGTGCCTAACGATATCTATCTTTATATTTATACTCTACCAAAACATAGATTTTAGTCTAGTGCATGGTGATGAAATTCACATCACTGACCCCTCATGACAAAGCACATGGATGGGGATGAATTCCATGTCTTGTGTTATCCTAGACTCAAAAGGTTAACAAATAGGCAAGCACAATTAATCTTCCCAATTAATTTACATATGTGAAGTAGAACAAAAATGAACAATCAAATCACACAACACACAAATATATACAGGTAACAAGACTAGAAATTTTTTATCACTCCTAATATAAACACAAAGGTAAGGAAAATAAATGGGGGTGCCTTTGCCTTGAGAGGTCTTGCATAAAGAGGTTAGTAGTCAGATTTAAGGTAAAACCATGAGTCTTCTGTAAAACCATAATTACATAGTTAGTTTAAATCAAAATCATAACCAAAGACCATAATATCATAATTCTCACATACTAATTTAGATTGAGTTATGATATTACAACATGTAGTTAACTATGACAGTGAATAAATAGGCACCTACAAAATCACTACTGTTAATGAAAAATTATAACTATAAATTCAATGTCGCAACTTCAAGATTAGAAGTTTTGCAATAAAGTACAAACCTTATAAAATATCTATTTTTTAGTTGGTTCAAATAGTTATATTATGATCCAGATATTTAAAAATATTCAAAACAATATCTATAGTAAATTAGAAGTATTGTACTTATATGAAAAAAATTTAGCAAAAGGAACCTTTAATGATATTTTTAGCAAATATGAACAGATCTATACAAATAGTAGATTATTATTATTAGTTTTGGCTTTAAAGATCCATGTGACTATATAATAATTTATCTAAAATGTTCTTAAAGTGACTAAATTACAATATCATTATTAACAAAGCAAAATCATAGGTTACTAGGCAAAATCACTACTACATAATTAGCGATTTTGCAACTAAGGACCAAAAAGGGTTAATGATGCACTTTTTAGTTTTTAAATGACTTCTTTATGTTTCCTTTTCCTATCAACCTATACACAACAAGCTTAAAATCCCCTTATAAATATAGTTAGCTAAAAAACTCAAAATAACCAAACTCAAAAAAAAATGGGTTAAAACAATCAGATTTGGCTTAGATATGATTACTAGTATGTTTCACAGATAGAAGATGATGAATTGTTACCTATAGATCATAAATAAATATGATATATTATACCAATTTAAATATAAATAATAGTAACACAACTTTATATGGTGATATCACAACTACCAGGTCAAATTTACAAGTATTAGAGTTGTGATATTGCACCATAGCTACCAACAACCAGATTCTTGGCTAACTCTACTCATTCTTACACACAGAGGATACAAACCACTCCTACATAATACAAAATGGATAAAAAAAAATTATATATAAATGTTAGAGATATAATAAAAATAATTATATTTAGGACAACCCAGCAACCTTACAAAACTACCACTATAGATATGAAATTGTAATTATCAGGGCAACATCACAAGTCTTAGAGTTGTGATATTACACTTCAGCCACTAATAACTAGATACTTGGTTAACCCTAATTTTATCTATAAATATAATAAACAAACCACCTATAGGTAATTCAAATAGATTAAAATGACTACAGATGGATTAGTAATAGATGAAAAATAGTGATATTAAGACAACCCAAAAAAAATTCAAAACTACAACTCCAAATGTGAAATTACAATTATCAGATCAAAATCACTATTTTCAAAGTAGAGATATTACACAAAGGTGATAAACCATTAAAACCCCAAAATAATTAGTAGTAAAGTCTAATTTTAACATAATATCACTTATCTCAATGTAAGATCATGACTATAATATTATGAATAATAGTACAAACCACAACTCTCATATACGTTATGATTTTTTTTTTTAATTTGGCCTTTGATATTTATCTATTTATACCTACAAGCATCTATCTCACTTCCAATAAGCTCAAAATGTTAGACAGGGAGTATTTCCCACTATAGTCACCAAAATCTAGTAGTAATTGTGGATTCTTTATATATTACTATCTTTGGCAATAAAAACCCAAAATATAAACAACATCAAATAGAGAGGATAAAGAGATAATCAAATGTTTTTAATGATATCACTTACCATCATTTTACCTCTTATAACTCCCATCCAATATTACCAAACCAATTTGAGTGCACAACGAGTGGATTGTTGGATTACTTGATTATACTTGACAATAGATTCTTGACTTAATAATAGTTTTGATAAGGCTATATGGATGCAAGAGGGATGCTTATGGATGCAAGTTATCAAGTTCTCATAAGTTAATTTTTATGGAGGGGTTTTCTTGTTTATATAATCCATTGTAGGGAAAATCAATAGCTCAAATTTACTTTTGAGCCGTTGAGATCAATGGCTAAATAATTTCCATAGAATTTTTAATTCCATGGAAACCTCTAGAATAGAGGAATCTAGAGGAGAAGGTTTAAAATAGAGGATATTCTATAATTATTCAATTCTAGAATCTCCATTAGGGAGCAGGGGAGTAGGAATAGCTAGTTTAGTAGAGTGGTAGATGGCTAGGTGAATAAAATGTATTTTTAAATTGGTAAGTGGGTTAGTAGGTAGGTTAGTAGGTAAGTATGCTTAGTTAGTATACTAATGAGGGTGATTAATTGGTTTCAAGGGTATAATAAGTTTTGTGGGATATAGGAAATATGAAATAGGATATTAGTTAATTAGCTAAGAAATATAGTTATAGGTTAAATTAGCAGAATTATCAAGGTGAGAAGATTTAGATGCATACAACCCTAGTAAATTATTGTTATAAGAGACCAAGATGTTTGATAATAGTTTCTCAAGTATTAAAAATGATATATGTAGAAATTCCCTTTGTTCTAATTCAAGTGCAGATAGGGATTTAGGAGGGTGTAGACACCCAAATCTGGCACAACACTTTTGTTAAATGTCATTTTAATCACTTTATTTATTTAAATCTTAGTTGATAATTAAACACTTAATAGTGCACTTTTATTTTATTTTATTATTTTAATTTGTGAATTTTCTTATATTTTCCCCTTTTTTACCTTGTTCACTTTTCTTATATTTTCCCCCTTTTTAATTGCCCATTACTTTATGACCCTTTTTCATGTCCACATGACTTAAAACACACTTAAAGATGGAGGCATCTAACCCCTCTTTTAAAATTTTGCCTTTTGAATCCCCTTTAAGATATTTTGGGTCCCTTATGTGTACCACCAAGTTTTTAATTCAAATCATAAGAATCCTTATATATATAAATTTTTTGAAAGAAATTTGAAAACAAACACTTTCACATTTAAGATATATTCAAAGTTTCACATTGTTATTACTCAATTGCTAGAGCTATATTATAAAGTATAATTATTATATTTGTATGTTTGTGCCAAGGATGAGTTAGGAAAAGCAACATATAGATCAGTATATCACCATTTCACACATGTATGTAAGTGGGATAATAACATTGACCTTGTTGGGTGAATATTTTGTCAATCAGCGTACTGATAAACAAAATAGGTTTGATAAATCACAGTAGGAGATTGGTTGGCCAAATGTGTAGGTTTATTACATCAAAAGGAGACTAATCTCTCCTCTCATCAAGGGGAGGTTCCCTATAGATATGCAGGAGTTATATACTATATATATATATATATATATATATATAATAACACTTAAGGGTAGGATAAACCATCCATCTCTTTTTTTCAGAGATGATGTGCACAAATAAAAGGAGAAATCCTGATGAAATGATAGAAGACACTCCTCTTCTTTCAGGAGTGTTATTCAACAGACAAAAGGAATCTTTCTAGTGGTGACAAATAACTGTAATAGGGTGTAGTAACACGGCAAGATGAAATGAGGCACAAAGTCTCCACCTCAACTGCCAAAGAGTGAAATACGAAGAACAATGAGGGCACAAAGTCATCCCAAGGTTCTTTACATAGAAATAGAAAATAAACACACACTAAAGATGATTATGATAGCATAAAGTCTAAAAGTAACTAGCTTCAAGACACCTTCTTTATCACCTCCACTAACTCTACTTGCTAAATTGCATAAACAAGAATACATTTAGGAAATAGACATAAGAACAATCTCCTAGAATGATACAAGCTATAATAGCACAAAGTCTAAAAGTAACCTACTTTCTAATTCAAACAAAGAAATATGATGAACAATTTGAGCTCAAAGTCTCAGTAATGCCTTTCAATTTGGGTAGAGTTTTGCTTCTGGTAACTGAGAGAGATCTCCTTAAAACAATAAGAGAGAGTCCAATATATAGCCCTCCAAGAAAGACTTGGGAGCAGTAACACATCATGTTGCATTAAATTTTGTCAAGAAGATATGCTAAAATCTAGCGTATTTGCCAATTTGCTTTTCTCAATGTAGAGAAATGGGTCACGCCATTGAATGTTTGTGTCCTCCAATGTCTACCTAGTGGTCTACTTCTAGAAACATATCTCATGCATGGATATTTCTAGTATTTCTTCATCATTCCTCCTTTCTTGGCTATCAAATCAGGGCCTTGGTTCAATCAAATCCTGGGTTCATTTGGATCTCTACTTATTGGTCACTTTTCACTAGTCTTAACAATTAACATGTGGCAGCTTCCACTTTGAAATAGGCAGGAACATGTGGCAGCATCCACGAGACTCTTGAAGCTTTAGAAACATTTTTGAAAGTCTTGTGAAAGAGAACACGTGGCAGTCTCTACTGAGCTTTGGCTATATTATAGAAACATTCAGGACCTATTTTAGATTCACTCGAATGCTAACACTTGTCAGTGTCTGTCGTGCTTTAGCTACCTTTGGAAAGTCTTTGGGACTCATATTAGTTTCTTGCAAAAGATGACACGTGGTGATCTTCACTAAGTTTTGAAGATGACACAGCACATTCTGCTACTTTGAAACTATGTCTCGACAAATGACATATGGTGACTTCCACTGCATTTTGATAAGGGACACATGGCAAATTTTTAGGCTTTTCATCTCAAGTGAATTCCTTCAAACAAAAAGTTCAAAGGATCTTTGTCTTGACCATTTTGCTATGAGAACTTTTCCAAAGGAATTCCCTGTGTCTGCCTTTGCTCGCTACCATCCGTAAGGGTACTCGACTTGGTTTAATATCCTCTATGATGGTACTTGTTCCTTTAACTTTGCCTTAGTTAATTTTCCATTGATTTCAATAGGTGACATGTGGTAGCATCTACTTTGAAATAGGTGAGGACATGTGGCAGCGTCTACTTAACTTATAGAGGCTTTAGATGCCTTTTGAGAGTCTCACAGAAGATGACACATGGTGGCTTTTGCTATGCTTTAGAAATATTGTAGATACACTTAAGACTCGCTTAGATTCATGTGAATGTTGACACTTGGCGTGTTCCATTTATCTTACAAGGGACACATGGCAACTTCTGCAGCTCTTAGAAATAAATTAAAATGGGGCTCGATAGACAATACTTGGCAGCATCCATTGGGCTCTGATGGGCTTTTACTTCAGGCTTTTCTCACCTTAGTCACTTTTACTCACTTCCCTCCACAAAGGTACTTGTCTCTTTGGTTTTAGGGCACTCTTTTGAACCTACCACTTGAACCGATCGATTGAACCAACTTTGGTTCAATGAATCAATGGTTCATTCCTTCATTTCTATTTATTCAATTGACTACTTGAACCAAGCTCTTTGAATTAAACCATGTTGAACCAACTGCTTTGAACCTATTGATCGAAGCATTTAACTCTTGAAGCTTGTTGACATCATTAAACCTTTAAACCCATTGAACCTTTGAACCTTTTTTAGAAGTGAGGTTCAATGGTTTAATGGTTCAATCCTTCTTTGAGGCTTGCCGATGAACATTTTTGGTTGAACCAAGGCATTGAACTAGCCTCGAAAGCATCTAAGTGTTGAAGAAACTTATTCTTTTGATTGAACTCACTTGTAGAAGCCTTTGAACCTGTTGAACCTGTAACTAAAAAAGTTTGAATAATTTCCAATTTTGAAAGTTTAGAACAATTTTTCAAAATGGGAAGAGATAATTTTGTCTTGTAGGACCAAAATAGCTCATATGCTGTCTCAAAAATGAGTGACATTTTTGGGGAACAACAATTGGCTCTAGTTGGGGAACTTCCTTCAATTGAGAACTTGGAACAGCTGAGGGGAGTAGAAACTAGAATCTCCAATGCCTTGAAGTGTGCCATTGGGCTACGGAGTCATGCTACCCCAAAAAAAGGTGCCAAAAATGCAAATGAAAAGTACAAAATAAAACTAAAGATTATATAAATATACATATATATAGATGATCTTATCTGATGCCTCAAGATTTGAAGTGCTTTAGATGTCACCCACTGTGAGACAATGAAAATGGCATTCCATCTTGATAAACCAGTAAGAAACCATTTTCTCCCCAAAAGCGGTGATGGGCAAATGGAACTCTCCACCAGGAATCACATTTCTTGTGCACTCCTTTTGGTTCTCTCTTCTTGCCCCATGGCAAGACATGGTTTTCAATCTAAAAATCATAAATATTTTCTTTCTTGGTGGAGAGTTCCTTTTTCTGACTTTGGAGTGCAGCAGTATGGTTCACTACCATAGCTTGTTATTCTATTGGTTTAGTCTAGCACATGTTTTGATTATCCCCCTTAGACACCTGACAAACCATCAATTCAGCATCTCCTTTGGCATGAAGGAGTTTGACATCTTCATCCTGAGTAGCCTTCAATCTAGGTGACTTACATGAAGAAGGAAAAACATCTCCTTGAGGAGGTATCGACACAATTTTGGCTTCAGCATTGGTAGAAGAATTACTGCCATCGAATTCTAGGATCTAAACATCATCAAAAATTGATCTTCTATCAAATTTCCCTTCATTAGAGATGGAAGATCCTTTCTCTTTGACCAATTCTTCTGATATCTTATTTGAATCAATTTCAGGATTGCCACTTATAGAACTTTCATCTACAGGAACATGAACACCCTTTGTAGTCAAGAAGTAATTACCCCTGCCTAAAGACTCAAGTAAAATTTGAGCTATAGGGGTCGAAGTTTGGGTGACAACATATTTTGCCTCCTTTTCAAGAAGCAGCCTCTACATGATGCCTTTGATAGGGATCCTTGCCTCAGATAGGTCCATGCTTAGTTATCCTCCCACATCCTTGTATAAATTTTTTCCAAGCAGAATGCCATAGGATGTTGGGATGTTGGCCACTAGAATTGTCATCTTGATTCTCTTGTCTGGGAATGCCACAAATGTAAATTGGGCATCCTTGATTTATCTCAGTAGTGGCACTTGTTTTTTCTCCATGGGGAAACATCTCCCAAATGTTTTGGTCAGTGTGAGACCTAGAGATTCTACCAGTTTAGCAGGAATGACATTGTCTAAAGCCCTAGAATCAATGATGCAATTATTGAGTTGGTGACCATTTATCAATAGGGAAACATAGAAAGGCTCTATTTTCCCAAGGGTAGTAGGAGGAGTAATGACAAGATTATTTGGGATGGACATGTTCCTTGGGGGATCATGAGTTACTTTCTCAACCTCTTGTCTTGCAAGGGTGGTTTAGTTCTTGACACATTGAACCAACTTATCCAACTGATCAAGGTTGGACTATAAGAATTCAAATTTAGACATTTGAGTTTTGGTCTTCTTGACATGATCAATTATGTCAAATGACTGAATTAGACTAGGCATAGAGGAAGGTAATTTAACTTTTTGGGTTTTAGAAGGGGTGGGAGGACTGGTCTATGAAGTTGAAGTAGAAGGTGTAAAAATGTTTGGGGTACTTATTTTTTTATCAATCACTAGGTCCTTTGGCTAGAAAGGTGGAGTGGTTCCCCGCTTGGAAATTGATATTGTTGGTTGAGGTCATTCCTCTATCTTTTCTTTATCAGTTTGTTGGGCTAACTAGTTTTTAGACCAGGTGAACACTATGTATGATCCCTCAACTGCTTCACCTTTACTTCTGGGTTCATCCTCGTAATTTAGGAAACCAAATTGGGAGTCACCAGCTGACTCTTTTTGACCCTTCATGAAGAGATTAGCATCATTTTCTTGATCAAACTTAGGTTAGAAAGATAAATCATTTTCAATTTCCAGATATCCAACTGCTAAGTTGGTTGGAGGTGCTTGAAGAGCAAGGTTCCTTTGTGGGGGAGGAAGATGATTTGGCTGCCCTTGATTCCTGACAACATTGCCTTGGTAAGATGAATTGAGGAATGTACTCTTTGGTGCATCTCTATATGAAGGATTAGACATACCTTGGGCTACTTATCTTTTCAAGGCTAGCAATTCATTTGTCAGCTTTTACACCATTTGATCAGTGGTTCTTGTAGATGAATTCTTAGATGATGAAAAAGATTTGCCTCTGTTAGGATCTCTTCTTATCTTCCCTGCTAAGATGAGATCATCTTCTACGTCAGTGGCCAAATACTAAGCTGTAGTAAGGTTTATTTGACTAGCACGTCTCAACAAGAAACTCACTTCAGGTAGCTAAGAATTAATGAAGAAACATTTGAGATTCTTAGTTGTAGGTCGAGCAATTATAGGGATCCTATTCCTCAATTTTTCAAACTTAGCTATGAAGTCCCTCATTGGTTCATGAGGCTCCTTCTTCATCTATGTGAACTGAGGTAGAAGGGCATGTGCATCTTCTACAAGTTTAAATCTGGCTTCAAACTTGGCTTTAAGGGTATTCCAGTCAATTACTAATCGAGCTTGTAGGTGGTAGAACTAATCTGTAGCAGCACCTTGTAATGTCTCTACAAAAATCCTGATGGCCACATCTTCAAATTCTATGCCTATTACATCATGGGCTATGTTGAAGGCTATAATGTGTTCATCAGGGTGAAGTTTCCCATCACCATAGAATTTAGGGAAATTCTTTCTTGAGTTGCATGGAAGCTCGTGCAGAGGTGGAGTAAGATTAAGAGGGCCAAAAGAATTACTCTAAGGGCCTTAGACTACCATTGTATGACTATGAAAAGGAGAAATAACAAATCTCAGATGGGTAATTATTGGCACAGATTTATTAATAGTAGAAGTGGATGCTTTTCCGAGTAATGGAGACCTAACTTTAGTAGGAGGAAAGCTCCTAGTTCGTTGGAGGTGAGATGGTGAAGAAGACAAATCAAAATTACTTTGTTGTACCAATTTGAATACAGGGTCAACAATACCTTTAGCCCTTTAGCTTCGTGTATACCTTGGATTTACCAGATTGTAAAACAAAAATGGGAAAGAATTGACCTTTCTTCAGCTTGAAGCTTGAGGCTTTAAACTATGCATTTTATCCCAGTTGGAGTGGAGGTGGAGGGAGATGGTAAGGCTATAATTATAATGCGTAAGACATAGAATGGAGTCGCTAGAGTCTATAATGTATAAGGATAGGGACTGCTTCAATTTGAAACTTGAGGCTTTAGAATGCACATAATTCCCCAGTGGAATCACCAAAAACTATTGGGTGAATATTTTGTCAATCAGCATATTGATAAACAAAATAGGTCTGATCAACCACAGTAGGAAGATTGGTCAGCCAAATGTGTAGGTTTACTACATCAAAAGGAGACTAATCTCTCCTCTCATCAAGGGGAGGTTCCCTGTAGATATGCAGGAGTTATGTATATATATAGAAAATAACACTTAAGGGTAGGATAAACCATCCATCTCTCTTTTTTCAGAGATGATGTGCACAAATCAAAGGAAAAATCCTAATGAAATGACAGAAGACACTCCTCTTCTTTTAGGAGTGTTGTTCAATAGACAAAAGGAATCTTTCTGGTGGTGGCAAATAAATGTAATAGGGTGTAGTAACACAACAAGATGAAATGAGGCACAAATTCTCCACCTCAACTGCCAAAGAGTGAAAAATGAAGAATAATGGGGGCACAAAGTCATCCCAAGGTTCTTTACATAGAAATAGAAAATAAACACACACTGAAGATGATTATGATAGGACAAAGTCTGAAAGTAACTGGCTTCAAGACACCTTCTTTGTCACCTCCACTAGCTTTGATTATTAAATTGCATAAACAAGAATACATTTAGGAAATATACATAAGAACAATCTCCTAAAATGATACAAGCTATAACAACACAAAGTTTGAAAGTAACCTACTTTCTGATTCAAACAAAGAAATATGATGAACAATCTGAGCTCAAAGTCTCAGTAATGCCTTTCAATTTGGGTAGAGTTTTGATTTTGGTAACTGAGAGATATCTCCTTAAAATAATAAGAGAGAGTCTAATATATAGCCCTCCAAGAAAGACTTGGGAGCAGTAACACGTCATGTTGCATTAAATTTTGTTAAGAAGATATGCTGGAATCAGACGTATTTGCCCATTTGCTTTTCTTAATGCAGAGAAATGGGTCATGTCATTGAATGTTTATGTCCTCTAATGTTTACCTAGCGGTCTGCTTCTGAAAATATATCTCATGCATGGATATTTCTAGTCTTTCTTCATCGTTCTTCCTTTCCTAGCTATTGCATTGGGTCCTTGGTTTAATTAGATCCTTGGTTCAATTGGATCTCTACTTATTGGTCACTTTCTGCTAGTCTTAACAATTGACACATGGTAGCTTCTACTTTGATATAGGCAAGAACATGTGGCATCATCCACGGGACTCTTGAAGCTTTAGAAACATTTTTGAAAGTCTTGCAGAAGAGAACACGTGGCAGTCTTCGCTGAGATTTGGCTATACTATAGAAACATTCAAGACCCATTTTAGATTTACTCAGATGCTGACACTTATCAGTGTCCATCGTGCTTTAGCTACCTTTGGAAAGTCTTCGAGACTCATATTAGTTTCCTATGGAAGATGACACATGGCGATCTTCACTAAGTTTTGAAGATGACACATGGCACATTTTGCTACTTTGAAAATATGTCTCGATAAATGACATGTGGTGACTTCCACTACATTTTGATAAGGGACATGTGGCAGCTTTTCATGCTTTTCATCCCGAGTGAATTCCTACAGATAAAAAGTCTAAAGGATCTTTGTCTTGACCATTTTTCCATGGGAACTTTTTTGAAGGAATTCCCTATGTCTGCCTTTGCTCACTGCCCTCTGCAAGGGTACTCAGCTTGGTTCAATGTCCTTCATAAGGGTACTTGTTCCTTTGGCTTTGCCTTAGTCAATTTTCCACCAATTTCAATAGGTGACACATGGTAGCATCTGCTTTGAAATAGGTGAGGACACATGGCAGCATTCATTTAAATTATAGAGGCTTTAGATGTCATTTGAGAGTCTCACAAAAGATGACATGTGGTGGCTTCTGCTATACTTTAGAAACACTATAGATACACTTGAGACTCACTTAGATTCATGTGAATGTTGACACTTGGCATGTTCCACTTATCTTGCAAGGGACACGTGGCAACTTCCACAGCTCTTAAAAACAAAGTAAAATGGGCTCGACAGATGATACTTGGCAGCATCCACTGGGCTCTGATGGGCTTTTACTTTGGGCTTTTCTCACCTTAGTCACTTTTACTCACTGCCCTCCACAAAGTTACTTGTCTCTTCAACTCTAGGGTACTCCTTTGAACCTACCACTTGAACCGACCGATTGAAAAAACTTTGGTTCATCAGTTCAATGGTTCATTCCTTCATTTCTATATATTTAATTAACCGCTTGAACCAAGATCTTTGAAACAAACCATGTTGAACCAACTGCTTTGAACCTATTGACTTAAGCATTTAAATCTTGAAGCTTGTTGATGTCATTGAACCTTTGAACCCGTTGAACCTTTTTTAGAAGCGGGGTTCAATGGTTCAATCCTTCTTTGAGGCTTGTCGATGAACATTTTTGGTTGAACCAAGGCATTGAACCAGCCTCAAAAGCATCTAAGTGTTGAAGAAACTTATTGTTTTGATTGAACTCGCCTCTAGAAGCCTTTGAACCTGTTGAACCTATAACTAAAAAAGTTTGAATAATTTCCAATTTTGAAAGTTTAGAATAATTTTTTGAAATGGAAAGAGATAATTTTGTCTTGTAGGACCAAATAACTCATATGTTGTCTCAAAAATGAGTGACTTTTTTGAGGAACAACAGACATAAGGCCCATTTCAATTATGTAGGTAATGTGAAATAGAAATTTGACTCAAGAAAGGATGGTTAGTATGTTGTTAGTTTCAAAATAAAAACAAAATGAAAGAAACAAACTAACTAGCATAACATCTCTAGGCCTAAACACTAGGGAGAGCTTAGTTAACAAACATGAATAAAACACACAACTAAAATGTAAAAAAAACCCTCTTTTACCTTCCTTGAATGCTCTTAAATGCTTGTTGTAGTGGCTTACTCAGCTTGTGGTCATGAAGTCTTCATCAAAGGAGGCTTGGCTATCTCCTCTTCTCCTTGGCACCTTGTGGCTTTGGCTTGGCTTGGCTTGGAATCAATTTTAAATGATAACACTAGTTTCATGAAGCTTTGTAATTAATTATGCATTATAAATTTGCATAATCATGTCTTTTGAAATGATGTTCATGGCCTCTCTATTTATAGATTTTTGAGAATGATCAGAATCAACCTGAACTATCCATCTCAAGATTGAGATGTGTGGCTAAGGATTAATCCAATTTTGAAATTAAAATTGATAAATAGGCTCATCAATATTTGGGATAGAGGAACAATCAAAAGGCATGGAGGGCTTTGATAAGGCATAAGAGGCATGAATCTTGATATTTGTGGCATTTATGGCCTAGGGATGCCTTCCCAAGAAATGAGGTAACCTGATGATGCAAATATTGAATATTTATTTCCAAATAAAATTATTCAACAAGTTTCCATGGAATTCTTGATTAGGCCTTGATTTGGATTTTAATTATCTCTTAAGCATGTTTAAGAACTTTGTGCATAAATTACTCAAATTGATTAGAACGCCTTGTTATTGGTCCAAAATTCAACTCAGTTAGAGTTATAAGGTAATGTTAGATGCATTAGATCCATTATCCTATTTAGGATGTTACCAACAACAAATAATGAAGGCACATGTTTTATACAATAGATTTGATAGGAAAGATCAATCCAGAGCACTTAGGTGTAAAATTAGCATTTTGACTTGAAATGATCTGATCAAAGTTAGCTAGTCCATAAATTATATAACCCCATTTAGGGATACCTTGGCCAAAATCAACACTTTAATATGTCAATTTCACATCATTTAGCATGTTTTAGTGTATTTAGGTCAAATTGTGCATTTTGGGTGAAAATTGGCTAAAAGCCTGATTGAAGGTTATTGGTGGCCAGATTTAGGTGTCTATAATTTGCCCCTATTTGGGAAGGTGTTGCAAGATATAAGCATAGTAACATCTTCTCAAATAATGAAAAGGTCCTACAATTTTAATGATGATAAACTAATTGTATGATTCCCCCTCGAGGGAATGGTTAGCACAAGTAGGTCAGTAAATGGTCCCTTAAAAATAAAGAAGCAAAATGAGGGGACCAAAGAAAATAAAGATGATGGGATGAAAAAAAAATGATATTGAAAAAGTATTCAAAATCATTAAGAATGTAAGTAGGACAGTGTACAATGGTTTACCCAAAGGCAGTTATAAGCATTGTACCCCAATAGTGGCAATGTGGTATGATAACACAATGATTTGCCTAAAGGTGGTTATAATCATTAAGAAGATGGAGCTATCCTAGTTAGGATAGACAAATAAGATAATAACATGCCCTTGTATGGATATAAAAAGTAAAGTGGTGACAACACAATGATTTGCCCAAAGGTAGTTATAATCATTGATAAATGTAGGTTGGATAATGTGTAATGATTTTCCCATAGGTGGTTATAATCATTGGACCCCAATTATGGTAAACATGATAAACTTGGTCAAAGATGATGATAACTTAACATAGAGGGTAATGATGAATTTAAACAACCTACTAATAGGGAGATGTTCATCTAAACTAATAAAGGTTGAAATTCTTTCATGTTTAATTACTCTATTTGGGATATGATTAGGATGTAATTAGTATGTCAGTGCCAAAAAGATGCCACCATTACTAAATAGACTTATTAAAGCATAGGTTTGTTATAGCACATGTCAGTAGGCATCATGGTATAACATCATGAGGACTTGGCTAAAATATGCATAAGGACTGACTCCCAAAATCCAATACTCAATAGAAAACAATACACCAATGATAGAAACCATGATGACAATGTAAACGTATGAATATGGATGGATTAAAGTGTAAGTGTGGGAAAGGAATAATCCAATGAACACATAAACTGAATCAAGGTAAAAGTGTTGAAAGCAAACAAATAAGTAGGCAAACAAACAAAATAAGTAGAAATAAACAAACAAACAATGTAATAGAAGCCCTACAAATATTGCCCCTATAAAATAGGTGACAACTTAATAAATAAACAAAATGGGGGAATAGAAGAAAAGGAATGGGGTGGTCGAGTTGTCTCCATATGCACTAGGCAAGTGGATGCTACCTACATAGTTTCATGGATGTAAATATCCAATAAAAAACTTCAGGCCAAATGTAGTTCTCCTAAGAAATAGGAAGAATGTGATAACTAAGGAAAAAAATAGAATAGATGTGGTAGAAAAAGAGGAATAGTCTTGAAAAATGGTAAGTATGTACAAGAAAATGCCAAAAAGTATGGGGAAACTAAGTGACAAGTAATTTGCTTGTAACTTAGTAAGGGTTCCCAAAATCCTTAAGGCAAAGAAGTGGTCAATGTTTTTATTCTTTTCTAACAATTTTTCAAATGTTTTTGGAATTTTTTGAAGTCTCTCAAATCAATTGAGAATGATGAGACACTAAATGGTTCAAGCTTGAAAAATAGTGAGAGCATATAATCTAAGGTTTCTCACAAAATGGTGAGAGCATTCAAACTTAGGTTGCTCGCAAAATGGTGAGAGCGTGGCATAGGTTGCTCACAAAATGGTGAGAGAATAATGGGAAGGGTGAATAAGTGGACCTCAAAAAATAGCGATCACTACCTATATACTCCCAAATTAGGACCTCAAGTCACTGTAGTTTTGCCCTTACAGTGGAGGAATTCGACTAGTGTAGTAATTAATTCAAATAAAATAGGCATAGTTAGTAAAAAGGCAAAGTATGACATAGAAAGTGGTAAGTTGGTATGTGAAGGCTTAATAAATAAATAAATATTGCCCCTATTTTTCCCATAAGTGGTTATAAATAAGACACAATGGCATGGATCAATGGTACTAATTTACCCAAAGGTGGTTATAATTAGTAACAAGATTGGTAATAAGAAAGGAATAACAAACAAAGGATGTAATTGTCAAAACATCTATCACACTACTCCAAAATATGATCTCTATCTGAATTACATGAACTAATTGATGAAACTGATCAAATACCTTAATGTTGAAAATGTGTAATGAATGGAAAAAACCAAGGTCAAACAAGCTAGGCTTTAGAACACACTAGGCCAATAGGTCAAAAGTGAAAAGTAGATATGGCTAAGAGGATGGTTTGTACAAAGAAGAATGGTGATAAAATGACATAAGTAAAATGATCCTTATAAACAATATGCCTTAGCATCAAGCATAGTACCACTTGAGATGAATAATATTCATCAGCTCAGGAAGTTCATCTCTATTTGATGTGGCAAGTTTGTATGTTCATGATCCATAATTTGTAGTTATGATGAAAAATCTTATCTAGTTTGGTTTGAATTTTCCTTTATGCCTCTTCTCAACCATGGTATTGTTTTTTTTTTCTTTAAGAACAAGATATCACTAAGTTTAAATTTCCTATACTTAAATGTCGATTATAGTGGCCTTTGAATCAATTTTGATATGCCTAAATATTTTTGAGTGTAGCTGTGCATTTTGTATCAAGTAGGTCTAGTTCTTACAGGTGAGCTACTCAATAGTCATGATCATCTAAGACATGCTTAAAAGAGATACATAGTGAAGAAAATTTGACCTAAATGAGAATGATGGCTTTAGTACCATAAACAAGTGAGTATGGAGTGACTCATATGGGGGTATGATGACTGGTAAAGTATGCACAAAGGGTAGGGAATATTTGTAGGTGTTAATCACGATCGGCATCATTGACAATATTTTTGAGAATATTGACAATGGTTTCGTTTGATGCTTCAACTTGGCCATTACCTTGAGGGTAACATGCTATAGAAAAATGTTGTGTGATATTATATTTAGTACATATCTAGTCTACATCCTTATTCTTAAATGATCCTTCATTATAAAATATAATTTCAAAGGGGATATTATAGTGGCAAATGAGATGGTTGAAGATGAATTTGGAAATTTGTTTTTTAGTCAGGTAAGTGAGGGGTATAGCTTCAACCCACTTAGTGAATACTTGGTGGTGGTAAGGATATGTTTATGACTATCAGATGAAGTGGGGCTGATCTTCCCAATGAGGTCAAGTCTCCATGTAGAAAATGTCCATGGTGTCAACATCAATTTCAAAGTTTTGGTTGGGGCATGAATCAAATTAACATGCCATTGACATTTGTCACACTTCCTTACATATGCAGTGGCATCTACATCTATCATGGGCCAATAATAACTAGTACATAAGATCTTTTTGGATAATATGGCCCCACTAGAATGAGCTCTATATACCCCTTCATGTACTTCTCTTAATGCTAGTGTAGACTCTGTCAAAGTTAAACAATGAAGTAGAGTTCTATCAAAATTATGACAATAAAGGGTGGATCATGTTGTTCCCAAAATCTGTCACTTAATTTTGTGGACAACCGATCGATCATTTTGGTCTTGTAGGCCAAAAATGGTCTCTTCCTTTCTCAAAAAAATTTCTAAGTAGTTAAGTTATTCAGTTACGCAAGCCTTTTCAGCTAAGGAAATCGTAGGTTCCACAAGCAAGTTTGTGCAAGGAAAAATTCCAAAATACTTAAGGCATTTTCTAAAAATTGTAAGGATGGTTCATCACCAAGTTTCAATAAAAAGGGTTCAACAGTAGGGTTCAAAGATAAGGAATGAACCATTGAACTATTGAACCATTGAACTTTGCTTCAAAGAGTTCAAAGGTTCAAAGGGTTCAAAGGTTCAAAGGGTTCAAATCTTGAACGCGTTTAAAGGCTCAAAGTTCAAGTGGAAGGTTTAAGAAGAAATTTTAACCAAATGGTTCAAATAATTGGTTCAATGACACATTGAAATCCTAAATAAGACTAAGTGAATGTGGATCTTTGCAATAAATATTGAACTGCTGAACTACTAAACTATTGAACCATTGAATTGGAAAAATCCAAAAGGTTCAAGGTTCAAGGTTCAAAATGGTTCAAGTAACCAATGACCAGTGACATCCCCACAGACATCAAATTTAGGACAATGAAATAACCATTGATTTTCAAATGGTGCAGACCTAGGAACAAACTCAGTGACCAGCTAAGGAAGGAGCTGAAGGAGCCAGCAGAAAGCGAGAAGTCAACTCTGAGAGCTCAGATCACTAGGAAGAGAAAATATAGCAAAGAAAGAAAGAAAGTTATAGAGAATCTAAAAATATCTGTAGGAGAGTTATTCCAGTAGGTGGAACAGTCCACCAAGTGGATATCAGAGAGAGAAAACATTTAATGGCATAGCCTACTTTTCTTCATTGAATAAAGGTGAATGGATAGTCGTGTAAGCATTATAAAGAAGACTAGGCAACCCATGCTTTGGAGAAGACATTAGATATGATTCAAAATGCCAAAGTCAAGGTTGGTAACCTACTCCCACATGGTCCCTACACAGAACTCCCCTTGTCTAATACATTGAATGCAACATGGGCCATTTCATGAAAATAAGTACCAAAGTCTTTCTTTGGTTGCTATATATTGTAATCTCTCAGTTTGTAGAATGAGATCTCTCTATTATTAGAAGCAAAACTTTGCCCAAATTGAAAGGCATTCCTAAGACTTTGAGCTTAGATTGTTAATCATATTTTATCAAGTGAATGAAAAAGCAAGTGACCTTTCAAACTTTGTGTTGAAATAGCTTGTGTTATCCAGGATATTGTTCTTATGCCTTTTTCATAAATACAATCTTGTCCATTTGATCAAATAAGAAAAACTAATGGAAATAATCTGGAAGATGTCCTGAAGACGACTATGGGAGACTTTCCACTACCATAATTGTCTTTAGTCTATGTATTTTGTGATTCAATGTAAAGGATATTGGAGAGACTTTGAGCTCCCCTTATCTTTCATAATATTTTACTTTGTTGTAGTTTTAGGTGGAGACTTTAGGTTGCACTTTATTCTACTGTGTTTTTAGTCCTAATTTAGTAGGAGAAGCAATGAAAGACTTTGTGCTTTCATGGGTTCCTTGTGGTTATAGTTACTACCTAAGAAGTTTTCCTA
Organism: Torreya grandis; assembly: GCA_037957365.1. Taxonomy (NCBI): domain Eukaryota; kingdom Viridiplantae; phylum Streptophyta; class Pinopsida; order Cupressales; family Taxaceae; genus Torreya; species Torreya grandis. Next base: position 3,022,997 of record JARHVA010001313.1, read on the forward strand.
TTGTTCGCTAACATCATTTTTGAAAGAAGAGAAATGCCTTCAGTAATTACTTGGGAATTTTTGTTTACTTTGTGAACATCATCTCTAAAAAAAGAAATATGGATGGTGTTATCTCACCCTTGAGTCTATTTTTAGTTTATATTAGTATATAGTAGTTTATAGGGAACCTCCCATTGATGAGAGGAGAGATTTATCTCATTATGTTGTGGTAGACATACCCATTTTGCCATATAAATCTCCTTGTGTTGTGGTTGATATACCCATTTTGACATCATTTAGTTGATGACAAAATATTCACCTAACAATTTTTGGTGACTCTGTTGGGGAAGAATGTGCAATTTGAAGCCTCAAGCTTCAAATTGAAGTATTTCTAGTTCTTTTCCATTTCCATTCTATACTCTAGTAGATCCACCATACACGAGAAGCCAGAGATCTCAAGGTATTGTTGACCTTATATTTGAGTTGGTGTAGCAAATTAATTTTGATCTATTTCCTCCATCATCTCGCCTTCATTGAACCAAGAGTTTTCCTCCTAAAAATGTCAGGTCTCCATTACTAGGCAAAGCTTCTTTTTTCTCTGCTAACAGAGCTTTGTCCATAAATACACCTTAAATATTTTTTATCCCTCTTTTCCATTGTCATATCATGGCAGCTCAAGGCCCATGGGGTAACACTTTTGGCCCTCTGAATCTAACCCCACCTTTACATGAACTACCCTATAGTTCAAGGAATAATTTCTCCAAATTCTATGGTGATCGGAGAGTTCATCCTAATGAGCATATTTTTGCCTTTTGCATAGCCTGTGGTGTGATAGGCATTGAATATGAAGACATAGTAGTTAGAATATTTGTAGAAACATTACAAGGTGCTGTTGTAGACTAGTTCTATCATCTACAAGCTCAAACTGTAACTGACTAGAACACTCTCAAGGCCAAGTTTGAGGCTAGATTCAAACCTATAGAAGATGCACATGCCCTATTATCCTAGCTTATGCAAATGAAGAAGGAGCCTCATGAACCCATGTGAGACTTCATAGTTAAATTTGATAAGCTAAGGAATAGGATTCCTATAATTGCTCATCTAACATCTAAGAATCTTAAGTGTTTCTTCATAAGTTCTTAGCTTTCTGAAGTGAGTTTTTTGTTGAGGTAGGCTAGCCACATAGACCTTGTTGTAGTTCATATTTTGGCTACTGAGACTGAAGATGATCTTATCCTAGTAGGTAAGATAAGAAGAGATCCTAACAGAACTAAATATTTTTCATCTTTCAAAAATTCTTCTACAGGCACCACTGATCCTATGTAGTAAAAGCTAGCAAATGAATTGATAGATCTAAAAAATCAAATGGCACAATGGATATCTATTCCTCCTCCTTATCAGGATATACCAAAGAGGATGTTTCCCAACTAGTCATATCAAGGCAATACTGCCAAAAATTAAGGGTAACCAAATTGTCTACCTCCCCCACAAGGGAATCTTGCCATTGAAATAGGACCACCTAACTCAGTAGTTGGTTATCTTGAAGTTGGACATGATTCCTCTTTCCAACCTAATTTTGATCAAGAAAATGATGCTAATCTCTTTACATAAAGGAAAGAAAAATTAGCTGGCGACTCCAACATTGGTTTCCTAAATTACCAAGATAAAACTCAAAGTAAGGGAGAAGTGTTTGATAGATCATACATTGTTTTTACTAGGTCCCAGAACTAGTCAACTCAACCAGTTGATAAGGGAAAAATAAGGGAAGAATCTTGACCAGAAATTTCAATTTCTAAATAGGGGACTTCTCTGCCCTTCCAATCAAAGGACCCAGTGATCAATAAAAAAGTATCTCAAGCAATCTTGTACCTTCTACTTCTATTTATTATACTAGTACCACACCCAATAAAATCCATAATGATGGACTTCCTTCCTCTGTTCCTAGTTCTTTTCAGTCATTTGACATAATTGACCATACTAAGAAGACCAAGATCCAAATGTCTGAGTTTGAATACTTACAAGCCAACCCTGAGCAGTTGGATAGTTTAGTTGAATGCATCAAGAACAAAACTGTCCCTATAGGATAAGATGTTCCACATGTGACTCATGATCCCCCAAAGAATACATCCACCCAAAACAATATTGTTATTACTCCTCATGTTGCCTCTAGGAAAATAGAACCTTTCTATGTTTCCCTATCGATAAATGGTCATAAGCTGAGCAACCACATAATAGACTCTGGCGCCTCTAACAATGTTATGCCCGCCAAGGTAGCAGAATCTCTTAGCCTCACTTTGACTAAAACTTTTGAGAGATGTTTCTCCATGGAAAATAAGAAAGTGCCACTTTTGGGTCAGATCAAAGATGCCCATTTTGCATTCACGACCTTCCTAGAAAAAAGAATTAAAATGATAGTCTTGGTGGTTGATGTTCCAGCTTCCTATGGCATTCTTCTTGGATGAAATTTTTGAAAATATGTTGGTGGAGAATTGAGCATGGACCTGTCTGAGGTGAGGATACCTATGAAGGGCATCATGCAAATGTTGCTTCTTAAGAAGGAATCAAAGTACATTGTCACTCAAACATCAAACCCTAAAGCTCAAATCTTGTTTGAATCTTTAGGAATGGGTAATTACTTTCTATCCATAGAAGATACTTCTATTTCATCAGATGAAATTTCACTAAGTGATAATTCAATAAATTCAGATAGAAAACTAGAAGAATTGATTAAACATAGTTCAAATAAAAAAGGATCTCCCCTCCCAAATGAAGTAAAATCTGAAAGGAGATCATATTCTAATGATGTCTAGATCCTAGAATTTGATGGCAGTAATTCTTCTACCAATTTTGGAGCCATAATTGTTTTGATATCTCCACAAGGAGATATTTCCCACTATTCATACAAGTTGAAGTTTAGTAACACCAACAACATTGCTGAGTATGAATCTTTATTGCTTGGATTGAAATCTACTCAAGATAAAGGTGTTAAGCTCCTTCATGCCAAAAGAGATGCTGAACTGGTGGTTTATCAGGTGAGGAACCTATATCAAACTAAGAATGAAAGATTGTGACATTATCACAATCTGGTATGGGACTACATTGAAAGTTTTGATGCTTTTAACATTTTTGTGGTGCCTAGAGAATTCAATTATCGAGTAGATTCCTTGGTTATCTCTGTAACCCTCATGGTTCTTCACCAAGATTTCAAAGGGAACAAGTACACTATCAAATTGGTCTTTCAACCAAGTGTACCTGATAATGTCAACCATTGGCAGGTATTTAATGGTGACAATCAAATCATTGCTTTTTTGGAATAAATGAATAGCTTTGAGGAGATTTATTTTGAAGGTAGTAAGTCTCCACCATGGGAATCAGCTCCTAAAATAAATTCAAAAATTGGTGAAGAGTTCCTCCAACTCAAAGGGAATAAAATTCCAAAAAATTTGGTTTCTCTAGAGAAGTTATTTGATAAGCATGACAGGTATGTCAAGCAGTGACCAATGGATTCAAGTTCATCCAAGGAGTTTGATCAAATAAAGTTGAGTACAGAAGATAATCCCAAAATGATCAACATTGGAAATTGTTGCACTCCTGATGAAAAGCTCAAAATTATTATTCTACTTTGCCATTACATTAATGTTTTGGTGTATTCTTATGATGATCTAAAATCTCTTAGGTCTAAAAAATTTAGGCACAAAATTTCACTCAAGGTTGGGTCATTGCCTCACAAGCAAAAATAAAGATAGTACAACCCTAAGATATCAGGTATTATTCTTTTTGAGCTTTAGAAAATGTTAAATGCAAAGATAATTTTTCCAATCCATCATTCCACCTGGATTGTGAATATAGTCCCTATGAGAAAAAAGAATGGGGAAATTTACCTCTGTGTTTATTTTAGAAACTTAAATCAATCCTCTCTAAAGGACAACTACCCCCTGCCCATCATGGATTAAGTACTGCAAATAGTGACTGGCTCATAGATATTATCAATGTTAGATGGTTTTTTGGGGTATAATCAAGTAGAAGTCGATGAAGTAGACCAACATAAGACCACTTTCACTACACCTTGGGGCACCTTTGCATATCGTAGAATGCCTTTTGGTTTGATCAATGCTGGCACCACCTTCTAGAGAGTAATGGATCTTACCTTCAGAAAAAAAATGGGGAAGTTCATTGTGGTATATCTTGATGACTTGACCATCTTTTCCAAACATCCTCATAATCATGTGCATCATTTACAAGTGTTAGAATGATGTTGATAGAATGGCATTTCCCTTAACTCCAAGAAATCAGTTTTTAGAGTTATAGAGGGGAAAATTCTCAGTCACATTATATCTTGAGAAGGCATTAAAATTGACTTAGAAAGAGTCAAATTCATCCAAGAGCTTATTCTTCCTACTAGTAAGACTGTAGTTCATTCTTTCTTTGGGAAGGTGAACTTTCTACGAAGATTCATTCCTAAATTCATAAAGAAGACTCGCCACATTGTCAACATGATGAAGGGAAAAGCTACTTTCCATTGGAATAAAGAAGGCAAGTTAGCAATTGAGGATATCAATGAAGCTATTGCCCATGCCCCAGTTCTTATTGTCCAAATTATACCAAAGACTTCATAGTATATAGCTATGCCTCTGAACACACACTTTCAGCCATTATGGTTCAGTAGGACAAAGAATGTATGGAATCTCTTATATCTTTCATGAGTTGTCCTCCCAAAGCTCATGAACTAAAATATTCAAACATAGAGAAGCATGCTTATGTTGTGGTCAAGGTAGTGAAACACTTTCGATTCTACATCCTAAACTCACATACTGTTGCTCTGGTGCCTGATACAACAGTAAAGTCTAGTTTGACTCAACAAGAATTTGGTACCAAAAGGGGAAATTAGATTTCCAAATTTTAGGAGTTTGATCTTGTTATCAAACCTACTAAGCTTGTGTAGAGAAGAGGCCTCTGCCAATTAATTGTTGATAACATACCAGAGGAAATAAGACATGAAGAAATAGAGGTTAAAGACATGCCTACAGTTCTCTTTGTCATTACTATAGATGAGTGGTATTCCAATATCACTAATTTCCTTACCTATGGTGAGTGTCCTACCCATCTATCTCGTAAAGAAAAGAGAACTATTAAATTGAAAGCTGCTAACTATGTCTTGTAGGAAAATAGTTTGTACAAGAGGAGCCTTGATGAGGTATTCCTTTGTTACATGGATAGAGTGCAACAGAGTAAACTTCCAGAGTCTTTCCACAATTTGGCTTGTAGAGGACATTTTTCTACACTCATGACTACTCATAAGATTCTATGAGCTAGGTACTATTGGCCTACTCTATTTCAAGATGCATACACTTGGGTGCATAGATATGAGCTGTATCAACAGTTCATTGGGAAACCCAAGTTGGCCGCATTACCTCTCAAGCTAGTGGTGATTGAAGAGCCATTTCAATAATGGGGTATTGATTTCATTAGCACTGTGAACCTATCTTCAAGTGTTAGACATGACTATGTTCTCATAGCCACAGACTACTTTACCAAGTGGGTGGAAGTCATTCTAGTCAAGCATGCTACTTCAGAAGTGGTATGTAATTTCTTCAAGAAAAATATTATCTCCCAAGTTAGATTCCCAACCAAGATTGTAACAGACAATGCTATTTGTTTTTATTCTCATGAGGTTACCCAATTCTGTTACTATTATGGGATTATCCTCTCCCACTCCTTTGACTATTATCCATAAGGAAATGGTCAAGCAAAATCAAGCAACAAGAACCTGGTGACCATTATTAAGAAGTTGGTAGATGACAATTAGATAACCTGGCATAACGCATTATTTGATGCTCTATGGGCAGACAAGATTACACCCAAGAGGGCAATAGGTATGTCACCATTTCAACTTCTGTATGGTTTGAATGCAGAGATACCAATCACCTTAGAACTATCAACACTAAATTTGGCAAAGGCAGTCGAAGATAAAACATTTGAAAATTCTATCAACAAGAGAATCATGTGCTTGATTGAACTAAATGATCAAAAAACTATGGTGGTGGACCGTATTGCTACACATCAAAGTCTAGTAAAGAAACTATTTGACTAAAAAATAAGGATTCATGATTTTTAGATTAGATATCAAGTCTTGTTGTGGGACAAGAGGAGAGAACCAAAAGGAATGCATGGAATTTTGGATTCCTTATGGAGAGGTCTATTTTCCATTCATCGATTCAATGGTGAGAATAGTTTTTTGCTAAAATATTAAGACAGCATGTTATTTTCACTACCTCCTAGTGGGCAGCATCTGAAGCACTTCAATCTTTGAAGTATCAGATAAGTCCAGTTGTACATATGTATAGTATTTATTTTATTTTATGTTGTTCATTTTGTTTTTTGTCATCTTTCTCTTTTTGGATGGCATGACTCCATATCCCAATGGCATAAATGAAGGCACTTAGAGTCTAGAATCTACTCCCTTTGATCATTTTTTATAATCTATGGAAGTTCCCCAACTGGAGCCAGCTATTATTCTCAAAATTTGTCACTTATTTTTGTGGATAATCGATCGATCATTTTGGTCCTGTAAGCCAAAAATGGTCTCTTCCTTTCTCAAAAAATGTTCTGAGAAGTCAAGTTATTCAATTGTGCAAGTCTTTTTAGCTAAGGAAATCATAGATTTAACAAGCGGTCTTTCACAAAGAAAAACTCTAAAACACTTAAGGCATTTCCTAAAAATTATAAGGATGGTTCATCACCGAGTTTCAATCAAAAGGGTTCAATGGTGGGGTTCAAAGATAAGGAATGAACCATTGAACTCTGCTTCAAAGAGTTCAAAGGTTCAAAGGCTTAACATTTGAGCACAAGGTCTGAGAAGAAGATTCAACCAAATGGTTCAAACAATTGGTTTAATGACACATTTAACTCCTAATAATACTAAGTGAATGTGGCTCTTTACAAGAAATATTGAATCACCAAACTGCTAAATCGCCAACCACTGAACTACCAAACTGTTGAACCATTGAACTGGTGAACTCCAAAAGGTTCAAGGTTCAAGGTTCAAAATAGTTCAAGCAACTAGTGACTAGTGACGTCCTCATAGACATCAAATTTAGGACAATAGAATAACCATTGATTTTCAAATGGTGCAAACCTAGGAACAAACTTAGTGACCAATTGAGGAAGGAGCTGAAGGAGCCAACAACAAGAGAGAAGTCAGCCCTGAGAGCTCAGATCACTAAGAAGAGACAAAATATAGCAAAAAAAGAGGAAAAGGTGTAAAAAAATATATAAATATCTACAAGAGATTTATTCCAGTAGGTGGAATAGTCCACCAAGTGGATATCAGAGAGCGCAAGCATTCAATGGTGTGGCCTATTTTTCTTCATTAAATAAAGGTGAATGGACAACCAAGTAAGCATCATAAAGAAGACTAGGAAACTGATTTTTTGGAGAAGACATTTGATATTATTCAAAATGCCAAATTCAAAGTTGGTAACCTACTCCCACATGGTCCCTACACAGAACTCCCCTTGTTCAATACATTGAATGCAGCATGGGCCATTTCATGAAAATAAGTACCAAAGTCTTTCTTTGGTTGCTATATATTGTAATCTCTCAATTTGTAGAATGGGATCTCTCTATTATTAGAATCAAAACTTTGCCCAAATTAAAAGGCATTCCTACGACTTTGAGCTTAGATTGTTAATCATATTTTATCAAGTGAATGAAAAAGCAAGTGACCTTTCAGACTTTGTGTTGAAATAGCTTGTGTTATCTAGGAAATTGTTCTTATGCCTTTTTCATAAATACAGTCTTATCCATTTGATCAAATAAGAAGAACTAATGGAAATAATCTGGAAGATGTGTTGAAGTCGACTGTGGGAGACTTTGTACTACCATAATTGTCTTTAGTCTATGTATTTTTTGTTTCAATGTAAAGGATATTGGAGAGACTTTAAGCTCCCCTTATCCCTCATAATATTTTACTCTATTGTAGTTTTAGGTGGAGACTTTGGGTTGCACTTTATTCTACTGTGTTTTTAGTCCTAATTTAGTAGGAGAAGCAATGAAAGACTTTGTGCTTTCATGGGTTCCATGTGGTTATAGTTACTACCCAAGAACTTTTCCTGTTGTTCGCTAACATCATTTTTGAAAGAAGAGAAATGCCTTCAGTAATTACCTGGGAATTTTTGTTTACTTTGTGAACATCATCTCTAAGAAAAGAAATATGGATGGTGTTATCTCACCCTTGAGTCTATTTTCAGTTTATATTATTATATAGTAGTTTATAGGGAACCTCCCATTGACGAGAGGAGAGATTTATCTCATTATGCTATAATTGTCTTTAGTCTGTGTGTTTTGTGTTTCATTGTAAAGGATATTAGAGAGACTTTGATCTCCCCTTATCCTTTGTAATATTTTACTCTATTATAGTTTTAGGTGGAGACTTTGGGCTATACTTCATTCTACTATGTTTTTAGTCCTAATTTAGTAGGAGAAGCAACGAAAGACTTTGTATTTTCATGGGTTTCTTGTGGTTAAAATTACTACTCGAGAAGTTTTCCTATTGTTCATTGAACATCATTTTTGAAAGAAGAGAAATACCTTCAGTAATTACCCAAGAATTTTCTTTTATTTTATGAACATCATCTCTGAAAAAAGAGAGATGGATGGTGTTATCTCACCCCTGAGTTTATTTTCAGTTTATATTAGTATATAGTAGTTTATAGGGAACCTCCCCTTGATGAGAGGATAAATTTATCTTTTTATTATGTGGTAGACATCCATTTTTTTGTATAAATCTCCTTGTGTTGTGGTTGATATATCCATTTTGCTGTCAGTTAGTTGATGACAAAATATTCACCCAATAGATCCAAGTAGAGGATAATGACTAAAATGATGAATGAAGGCTTTGGTTTGTTTTTGAGATAGGTTAGGTGGTAGAACATGGTCATGAAGGTAGTTGTAAAGGTTTGAGTATCATATAAAATTAGGACCAACAATATCACAAATCATTGCAATGGTTAAAGGTTCATAAGCTGGTGTTAATAATTTCTCAACGAGGAACTAAAACTCTCTAGCTTTAAATATTTGTCAAATCAAAAGAGCTAATAGTAGTCTATTAAGCACGAGATATACTAAGAGGGGGGGTGAATCAGTATATCTTATATCTTATAAAACTTTCCCTTTATCAAATTCCACTTAATCAAATATTCAAGATATGCAATAATACTCAAACAATAAACATCACACAAGATAAAGAAAGACACCAAATATAATGTGGAAACCCAATGTTGGAAAAAACATAGAGAACAATCTCAAGTATATTCATGAGAGTAAACCCACAGGAGCACCATACCCCTTTGCCGAGTACCAACCCAGCTACAATTTGTGAGCACCAACCCACAGGAGCTTTAAACCCCTTTGCCGAGCACCAACCCAGCAACTATTTGTGAGCACCAACCCACAGGAGCACCAACCCCTTTATGTATACCACACACCTATCTCTCAATTGTTGCTATCTCAACAAATGATAGTTCAATACAACATCTCTTTTCTCTCTCTCACATTTGCTCTTCTAAGCTACAAATAACAAATACTATTCATTTCTCACAATTGCTCTTCTAAGCTAGATATTACAATATCAAATCAACCTCTCTCAACCATATTTACAAATGGCTTCTCAAGCCTTTATTTATAGCTTTCCAAATGACCTTTGGCCTTCCCCCTTTATGACCCTTCAATCCTCATGGAAACTGGCACCAATCTTGGATGACCCTTCATATTCAAGCCTTTGAAAAGTCATGTGGTGACCCTTCATGACCAAAAACGTCCTTCCCACTTTTGTCCTTATCTTTGGTGACTTTTCATATTCCTCAAAGTGTACCTTCATGATAAATTATGCCCTTACTCTTTTGTCTTCACTTGATGACTCTTGTTATTCCCTAAGATGACTCTTCATGGGAAAATGTGTCCCATCCTTCTTTTGTCTTTACCCTGTGGTTCTTTGACTTCTCCATGAGCCCTTATTTTGTCTCATATGCAAACAAAAATATATTCATTAATATTAAATAAATATTAACTCATATTAGCTAAGATATATTTATTACAGACAACATTAAATGTAATGGGGCCTTTATCACCAATAATACTAGACCTTTGACATCAATGACAATATTTCCAACAATCTCCCCCTTTGTCATTAATGGCAACCTCAATCCTGAAACTTCCACATCATGTGACCTGCATATACCATCATCTAAAAACATATAGTAACTCCCCCTTACTGTAGCAACATGTACCTATTCCATATACCTATTTCTACACCTATACCTGTACCTATTATTCTCCCTCTTTAACATCAATGGCAAATGGCCTACATGGATCTAACACTTAGCTCCCCCTCACTTGATGCTAAACATCAATGGTAGGAAGTAATAGAAATCACTCCCAACTCCTTTCGTCAATCTTTGGATGTATCCTTTGATCGTGCCTTTGAGAAGATATCTGACAATACATATACATTGTTCCCTATCCTTTGAGCATCTGCAATCAACTCATTTGAATCTTTTCTTCTAATCTCACAACCTTATTTATGAAACTTTAAGGTGTATCCTTGAACACATATTTAACTTACACTTCAAAAGATTATGCTTACAAAACATTCTTAGCTTTGATTCTACTAATATCCAAACTTAAAATACCTTTTTCGATTATCCTGGCAGTGGTTTTATCTTTGAATTTCACTATGCCACCATTGATCTTCTTTACTCTTATCTCCTATCATATGCTTCGAACATCCACTATCAACAAACCATGGCTGATCTTTATTTCTTGCATGCAAACCTTTTTACACCCATATAGAATCTTCATGTTGTTTCTTCCACCATGAACACAACTGAACCTTCTTCCTGATGAATGGAACTTTGAAACTCTAATCCTTCTTAATTGAATTTGCATGAATATCCTTCTCCTTCTTTCTAAAATTGTTAGCTCTTTTTCAGATTTCTAATTTCTTGTGACCATAATCATTTGAAACACTTTAAAATACTGCATATGCAAGAATCATTATAATAGCCTCAAACCTTAATACTGATGCAAAATTTTCTTCAAAAATCTATTCCCTCAAAAGATATACAAGTTAATTTGCCAACTCACCTTCTGGTCATGCAACATAACCAAGACCCAATAGCATCCACCATGCTTCAATTTTTAAAAGTGTCTCCTTAAAGCCTAAAAGAGACACCCCACACAATAGGGTTCTCGAAATAAATCTCAAGAGATTCCCACATCTCCTTTGTTTCTTCCTTGATCTTCTTGTGTTTTTCTTTTAGAATCCGTTTAAGCATGTCTAACCTTTTTGACTTACTAACCTTATCATTTATGATGTTTTTCTTTTTCTCAACTTTTTCAACTATCTTATCTTGACAAAACTCATGCTCAAATGTAACAAGAGATTATGCACAATCCTTCTTATCTGATTCTTTATCTACTATAGCAAGTAATTCATTTTCATTCTTGAACTCAACCTGATCAACCTTTACTATTTTAGGTCTCCAAACCTTAATTTGACTCTTCTCATATCTTTTAGGGGCTCTGTAACCTTTGACATACTTTGAAGATCTCTTTACTTGTTTTGGACATAATTTATCAATATGGCCAACCTTATGACAACAAAAGCAAACAATATTTATCATACTTTTTTCTTGAATGTGACTGAGATCTCCCTTTGACTGATTACTTCTCCTCATATAGTCTCTTGCCCTATGACCAACATGATGACAAACAAAACAATGGCCATGAAAAGAATTTGAAAAATTGAAATCATTGGGCTGCCTGATTGGCTTCTTTGATTTGCCTTCAAAACATGCATCCTTCTTTCCTTGGACTAATATTTCATGATCTTTCTCAACCTTGATTATAAGCTTCTCATGATTATCCTTTAAATAACCTAACTCAACCTTCAACTGATTACACTCCTCTTCTTTTGATGTTAAAATTGAATTTGCAACCTCTAACTGATTCTTAAGATCCTGAATAAATATCTTATGTTCTTTTACTTCTATATCCAACTTAGAATCCAAGATACACACCTTTTCCTTAAGAGCCTCAACCATAGTTTTAACTCTTGATTCTCCTTCTTTAGCTGCTTGGCCATTTATGCCCCTTTCTGAAGGAACCTGCTCTAATACCAATTATTAAGCACAGGATATAGTGAGAGGGGGGTGAATCAGTATATCATATATCTTATAAAACTTTCCCTTTATCAAATTCCACTTAATCAAACATTAAAGATATGCAATAAAACTCAAACAATAAACATCACACAAGATAGAGAGAGACACCAGATATAACATGGAAATCCAATGTGGGAAAAACCATAGAGAATAATCTCAAGTATATTTGTGAGAACAAACCCATAGGAGCACCATACCCCTTTGTCGAGTACCAACCCAACTACAATTCATGAGCACCAACCCACAAGAGCTTCAAACCCCTTTTCTGAGCACCAACCCAGCAACTATTCATGAGCACCAACCCACAAGAGCACCAACCCCTTTACCGAGCACCAACCCAGCAACAATTCATGAGCACCAACCCAAAGGAGCACCAACCCTTTTGTGTATACCACCAACCTATCTCTCAATTGTTGCTATCTCAACAAATGATAGTTCAATACAACATCTCTTTCCTCTCTCTCACCTTTGCTCTTCTAAGCCAGATATAACAAATACTATTCATCTCTCACAATTTCTCTTCTAAGCTAGATATTACAATATCAAATCAACCTCTCTCAACCATATTTACAAATGGCTTCTCAAGCCTTTATTTATAGATTTCCAAATGACATTTGGCCTTCCCCCTTTGTGACCCTTCAATCCTCATGGAAAATGGTGCCAATCTTGGATGACCCTTCATATTCAAGCATTTGAAAAGTCATGTGGTGACCCTTCATGACCAAAAATGTCCTTCCCACTTTTGTCCTTATCTTTGGTGACTTTTTGTATTCCTCAAAGTGTCCCTTCATGAGAAATTGTGCCCTTACTCTTTTGTCTTCACTTGGTGACTCTTGGTATTCCCCAAGATGACTCTTTATGGGAAAATGCGTCCCATCCTTCTTTTGTCTTTACCCTGTGGCTCTTCGAATTCTCCATGGGTCCCATCCTTCTTTTGTCTCATATGCAACCAAAAATATATTCGTTAATATTAAATAAATATTAACTCATATTAGCCAAGATATATTTATACAAACAACATTAAATGTAATGGGGCCTTTATCACCAATAATACTAGACCTTTGACATCAATGACAATATTTCCAACATAGCCATGGAATCTTCATTTCTATTACTAGCCCTTGGCATGTGCTCAAACTAAAATTTGGCAATTTGTTGCTTAAGAGTGTCGACCATGGTTTTATATGGAATAAACTTGTCATCTTTGGTCTAAAAATGATATGTGACCTGATTGATGATTAACTAAGAATCACCATAAACTTGGACATAAGATATGTTCCAATGCACTACCTGTCAAATTCTTGCAAAAAGTGCTTTATACTCAGCCATGTTATTTTTACAAGGAAAGCTAATTCTAAATTATTTATGGATTAGATCCCCCTATGGTGTAATAAATAAGAGGCCTGACCCTGATCCATGTGTAGTAAATGAACTATCAAAATATAGCTTCCAATTCTGCTCTTCAAGAGGTGTGTTAATGATAGTCATTATGGATTCATCAAGGAAATGAAATGTGAGTGGCTTTGTGTCTACAAAGAGGTGCTTCAGCAAGTTGATTTACAAGAACTTGTCCCTTGATTACTTTTTGATTGACATACTCTATGTCAAACTCACTAAGAAGCATTATCCATTTGGCCATTCTACCTTGTAAAGCTATTTTAGATAGTAAATACTTGAGTGGATCTACTTTTGCAATGACCATGGTCTTATTATTCAACATGTAATGGTGCAATTTTTGAGCTATGAAGACCATGGCTAGACAATATTTTTCAATAGGTGCATAGTTATGTTCATATATGACCATGGTATAGCTTAGGTAGTATATGGCATGCTCTTTTCCATTGTCATCATGTTGAGCTAAGAGTTCCCCCAGAGCATGGTTGGTAGCTGATAGGTTAAAAAGAATGGCTTTCTCGGCATGGGAGGTAATAAAATAGGTGGATTAATAAGATAGTCTTTGATTTGTTCGCAATCTATTTGGCAGTGATTATCCTAGTAAAATGCAACTCCCTTCTTTAGAATATGTGTAAATGGATGACACATGTCTACTAACTGAGAGATGAAGCATCAAATTGATTGGATCTTACCTTACAAACTATGGAGTTACTTTAAATTTGTTGGTGGTGGCATATCAGTTATCACATGGACTTTAGCTAGATTGACTTTAATACCTCTGTGAAATAAGATGAATCTGAGTAATTTGCCTAAGGTTATGATAAACACACATTTCTTTGAATTTAGTTTGACTTTATACTCTCATAATCTTTCAAATATCTTATGTAGCACTATTGGATTGTTGGCCCTAGTTTTGGATTTTTCTAATATGTCATTGACATAGTCTTTAATAATATCATGCATCATATCATGGAATATGAAAATCATGGACCTTTAATATGTAGCTCCATCATTCTTAAGGCCAAATGGCATTACCTGATAAAAAAATGTTCCCCATGGAGTGGTGAATGCTATTTTATGTTGGTCTTCTGGTGTTATTCTAATCTGGTTGTATCATAAAAATCCATCCATGAGTAAAAGCATTTCATAACCTACCATGACAATGATCATGACAATATTAGGCAATGAAAAATCATCTTTAGGACAAGCTTTATTGATGTCTCAAAAATTAGTATATATTTTGATCCCTTTAGGATTTTTACTAATAGGTACCACATTAAAAATCCATTCTGAGTAGTCAATGGATCAAATACACCCTAATTCTAAGAGTTTTTCCAACCTTTCTTTACCAATACAGCATTGTGAGGATGCATCTTACATAGTTTTTGTTTTACCGGTTTGGTGTCAGGATTAACCACAATGTGGTACAAAACCAAGGTGGGGTCCAAACATAGTATGTTAGATTAGGCCCATGTAAAGATATCTACAAATTCTCTCAACAGAGTTGTAAATACTTCATGTTCCTCCTCAATGAGGGATGTGCCTAATTTTATCCATTTTGGGTCTAATGGAGTCTTGATGTTTACCTCTATTGTATCTTCAACTAGAAGGTTCAAATCATCTTCTATTATAGTAGGCAATGACTTGAATTGTTAGGCTATGTCAAGGTCCTCTGCTAGGACCTGCTCTTCAAATTCTCCTAAGCATGATGAATCTGAGTCCTTGAATGGGAGATCTAGCCATGTGACAAAAATAGTTAGAAATTTTTGAAGAATTTGATCAAATACTTGTGAAAAATTGAACTCAGGTCCATATGCAAGTTCATCATTGGTGGTCTCCTAGTCTAATTTTGAAGAAGAATGAATATCCCCATCAAATGGCACTTGAAATAGGTTTTCACCACTAGACTGGCCTTTATCTTTAATTTTTCCTTGGTCAGAAAGTACCTCAAAAAGGTTTTTATTTTGGGACCTCAATATTTTACTTATTTGTTTTTGGCTAAGGGTGTTCACCCGCTCTCCAAAATAGGTTACAACATATAATGTAATTGAGAATCCTAACTTGTGATCTACCAATGGAAACGTTGTCTCTAAGGCCTAAGAAGTCATAGAATGCCTCATCATTTTGGAACTCATCAATCAGTAGATTGGATTCCTGTTGGTCCCAATCTATCAATTAGGGATAATATAATGGTAATGAGTTGTGATGAATGACTAAGGTAAGGATACAAATGGCATTGTTATCAAATAGGTTGGTTTTAGTTAGGTCATCAAAGGAGAGGCTATGATCAGACTCTACTTCACTATCGATATCATCATGACTAGTCACTGGTGATAGAGTTTGAATAAGATATGTGGGGTCACCCCCAGTCAGTTTAAATCCAAGTCCATAAAGTCTTTCATACTTAGTCATAGAAATTGTCTCGATGGTTCCTTTTTGATTTGATCTGAGGCCTCTTCCTTCATAATTATGATTCTCTATGATCCTATTGATAATAGGATACTTTACACTTTTATAAAAATCAGCTTGGTTGTCATTATATAACCATGATTCATCCCCTTCAAGAGGGTCAAGTTCTAGGCCAAATGCTGGTACAAATGTGACAAGTCCCTTATCTTTGTTCTTTTATTTCCAATGCATATGTGGGTGACTTTAGGTCACCCAAAGGTTTTCAAATTTTGAGGAAGATTAGAAATATGAAATGTATCATGGGTCACATACTCTCCCAATCCATTATCTAAAATGGTGAAATGATTAAAAGCTTCAAGAAGTGGCATGTGGGAAAGGGAATCCAAGGTATTATGATCTATGTCATTATCTAGTGAAGGATCAATAAGGATAGCCTTTCCTTTATCCTACTTGGAACTTGGATTCATACCATACTGATAATGGTAGCATTAAAATTTGGCCTCAAGATTTTTTCAATGTTCATATCGGTGTAAATCTCCTAGAATATTCACTTCCATCCCTAAGTGGGAAAACTTGATACATTGGTGCAACATTAATGGGATTGTACGTATCTTATGTAACCAATTCCAACCTAGAAGCATATTGTATGATAACTCAAGATCAATAACATCGTAAGGTGTATCATGGGTCTAAGGCCCAATGATAACTAGCAAGCTAATGGTGCCTTGTGATTCTCTTTCCTAATTATCATAGGCTTTAATGGTTATTATTTTTGGCTAGAGATCTACCATTGTGTACCCAAGAAACTTAATGAGCTTTAGAGACACTATGTTGAGGCCTGATCCATTGTCTATAAGGACACATTTCACTTTTTGCCACTTTATATAAACTTCTACATACAATGGTTTATTATGAAATGGGATAAGGGAAGACATATCGCTTTGGTTAAATGTGAATTGTTGGGTTGGAGCTAGGTGTCCAACCAAAGCTTGAAATTTATCAAGGGATATGTCATTAGAAATAGTGGATTGGATTAAAAACTCATTCAGGATGTTCTTGTGGATTAATGATGTTCACAACAAATCTAAAATAGAAATTTATGCTGGTGTCTTCTACAATTGTTCCACAATATCAAGCTTCTTGTCCTAGTCAGTATTGAATTGTTTATTCTGAGGCTAAACAATCGATTGGATAACAGGTAAAGTGGTGGATGGTTGTGGGCCTAGGATAGTAATCTTCAACCTTCAAGTTATGATTACACAATTGGGATTAAATACTAGACCATTATTGCTAATAAATGTTGGGAATGGTGTGGGACCAAATATGATAAGTCTTGTTTATCGATGTACTCATATGTGGTCACATGGCAAGGATAAGTTCTTGATATAAGGTCCAAAAGAATAAGTCCTAATTTTTTGGTTTGCCTGTATGCACTCCCAGGTCATAAAAGGATTATCCATGTAATTTGGTTGAATGTTTTTATTTAGTAATGGTCTAGGTTGATTAGTATTTGGTCTAGGATTAATGGAGATGGTATTAACACTACCCCAAACAATATGACCTACAACCCTATTATAGTCATGTGCAGCTACATGGTAAGTATGTTGGTTGTTACCATTATAACCTTGGTTTTCTTCATTATTTTGTTATTTTAGGTTTTGTGATTGATTTTGTTGATTCTACTGGTTCAGCCTTTGATTTTTATACTATTGATTTTGCTATTGCACTGGTCATTGTTGTTGCTGATTATTTTGGTACTACTAATTGCTATGTTGGGGAAAGGGGTTTTGATAAATCCCATGAGTTTGATTAGAAGTGGAAGCACCATTATATAATGTTATCTCCCTAATCTCCAACATATTCTCAATTAAATGCTTGATTTGGATATATCTTCATAGATTATGCTTTTTGACCTAATGATAGTCACATAATTTATTTTCATGGTACCAATCAAGACAAATAATGCTTTAGTATAGGCCAACTAATAAAATTAGAGGTAGAAAGCTTTCAAAATACATACTCAATAGGTTCTCCAAGGTCACTAAAGATACAACATACAGGGACAATTCTCCTAGGAGGAGGGGTTTGTAATGGTAAAGGTTGTTGCATTTATTGTGCAGGTCTTGGTTGTTGTGCTTACAGCATTGGTTGGAGAGGTTGTTGGGTAGGAGTAAGATAAAAAGGTGGTGTAGTTGATGTTTCCACCATTTAGACATGACATGATTTTGTTACTCCATTTCTCACAACATTCTTATTGTGGTTGAATTGCTTCACTCTTTATTAGTTATTGGCATGTGCCAGTTGTGATGCTTGCGCTTGAATGGGATGTTGATGTTGGCCATTTCCCTGATTAGTACCTTGATTTTGATTAGTTGAATTAAGATTGATGATTCCTTTATTGATGATCACCCACTCAATCAACAAACCTTTAACAATGATCTCTTTAAAATTATGTGCACATTGTAGTTCCAGATGATAAGCTATCTCACTGTGCAAATTTTTAGTAAACACGGCAGCTAATTGTTTATCTTGTAAACTATGGGTGAAATAGCTTGTAAGGGCTCTCCATAACTGTAGATAACTTGTAAAACTCTCACCATATTTTTGTTTTGCTTGTGTTAAGTCTACTAATGAAATATCATGCTTGAGATTATAGGAAAAGTGTTGCACAAACTTATTAGAAAGATCATCAAAATCTATTACTAAATTTTTGGGAAACTTTAAAAACCACTCCAAGGATTGTCCAACCAAGCTCCTTGGAAACAATAGTAAAATGTATATGTCATTATATGCCACTAGTTGACATGTGACAAAGAACTCAATCAAATGAGCCTTAGGGTCACATTTCCCTTTGTATTTGTTGAATTTTGGTGGTTCATATCCCAGAGGAAATAGTATCTAAAAATACTTCATGTTGAATGGATAAGAACGCATGTCATCCAACTTAAACTTTTTAGTCTATTTCCTAGCCTAAATGGTAGCAATTACATCCTTCATCTATTGTAATTCTTGGGATAGGAAACTGGAAGGAACATTGGTTTGAGGGAGATTATTGGTTTGGGTAGATGGTTGGAAGGTCACAAGTGGGACACTTTGACTAGGGTATGATGGAGATATCTATTGGGGTATATTGGTTTGGTTGGGGAATGGACTAGAAATAGGCACACATGGATTAAGATGTACTTGAAATTACACATTTGGTTATGCAATATTTTGGTTTGTGTTGGTGATAAAAGTTTGACTTGGAGGACTTTGTGGTTGGGATGGAGGGATATAACTATAATGTGCCTATTGTGGTTGAAAAGGGACATGATGCTAAATAATCAAACATTATTTTTGAGTGGGAACTTATGGACCAAGACATTATCTCTAAATTTGTGGCACATTTGGAACCAACGGTTGTCTAGTAGGTACTTGATAAACATGGGAGACTACTTGTTTCATGAATCCCTATGGGGAAGTGAAAATAGGTTGCAGATTTAGCATCTATCACTAATCAATATTTACACATTATTGAATAGTCATTTCTTGGTGTTAGATTGGCATATTAGTCTGTGACTGAAGAGATATGTTTGTCTTTACCTAGCGAGGTGGAACATTAGTTACCCCTGATTGAGGTGGTAATGTATTTGTCCTCTATTGTGTTGGTACACTAAATTGTGCCTATTGTTGTGGAATGCTACTCATCACTTATTGATGAGGAGTAGGATTCATCACATTCTATCATTGAGGCATGACATTGGCCATTATTTGACTACATAATCCCATTAGTTATACACTTGAGGAAGTAGCCAGTTGAGGTTGGGATGTAGAAACTCCTACTCCCTGGTATGATGATCCACTCATGGAATTAACAATAGACACATATTGTTGGCCAATTATTTATGTTTTAGTACCACTTTGATTAGGATTGGATGTTGCTTGCACATTATCCACTACATTTAGATCACTATTCTACATAGAGGTCAAAGACACTTTTTCAATAATGGTCATATGCATTAAGTTATCTATTGAAGTGGTTTGCATGAATGGGTCATAACTCAGATACTCTTATCTAGTTAACTCTATCAACACTCTTATTGAAGGAATTAAGTCAATAAGAGGTTTGTTCATCATGTTCATCTAATTTAAATTACATGTTATATTTAGGTAAGTTTTATATGTCGTCTACATTTGGTTAAAGTGGTATTGCATGATGTTTTTACCTTGATTAGATATATTAATATCTTGATATGTTGTTTGGACTAGATCCATAGGATTGCTAGAAGAAACCTGTTGATCATAAACTATATTATGGGGCATTCTTACTAGGCTTGGTAAATTTTCATGGGGGAAGTTTACTTGAAACTTGGCCCCTAATTCTATATCTCTAACCAAAATCTCATCCTTGTTTTCCAAGAAATGATGCTCAAATAAAAATAGATCATACATGGAAGTTGTATTAGTATAATATGACTATTGAATAATTGGCTCATCCACTATGGGTATTGTAGCTAGGTATTGTGTGATTTGTTTTTGGTCTTATTCTGAATAAGGTGGTGTGTTAACTAAATAGTTAACCAAGGGATCTTGGATTTGTGCCCCTAATTGAGTATTATAAGATGGATAAGAGTCCATCTCATAAGCAATATTATCTATGTAGGGGTCTTGTACCATTTCTTCCTACACAACCACATTGCTAATCCCTAAATTTTACATGAGTCCACTATGGGTGTAGGAATACATTTTAGGATCCATAGTCAATGATTTGCGATAAAAGGTCAATGAGTTATACAAACTCTAAAAAGGAAAAAATCTAAAATAGATGATGTTTCAACTTGTTCTAGATTCATCAAAAGGATCAAAAGGTTTATTCAAATATTTGTGAGGAAACAAGCTAGCGTAAAGTATCTAACATTTCACTATTCACACAAAGATAAGCAAGTAAATGGACTAAAAATTGAAATGTCAAACTCTAAGGTTGAAGTATTTCAAATTAGCTTAATCTAGGAATTTAAAAGTTGCTAAATCTTTTGGCCAAACATGACATCAAAAGCTAGGCTCAAACAAGGCATGTGTTAGGATTATTGGCTAAACGATGTCAAAAGCTGGACTTTGAAAATAGATGAAAGTTTTAATCTAATGGATTTGAAACACTTTTAACAAACACTAGGCATTTGATTCTTGAAAATAAACTCGATCAATTAGGTATAAAGTATGAAAAAAAGGCACTTTTACAGATAGTTTATTTTCTCACAAATAATGGTATAAAACTTGGTTCTTTTAACAAATAAGCTAGACAAAAGTGAATGGTATAATTATGCTAGACAAAGGATCACAAAAGTACACTTGGATTGGTCTAAAAATTTAGGAACAAATTTTAACTCTATGCAAGAGGGTCTATGAAATAATATTTGAAATGTTTTGGGTAGTGTAATGATGCTACACTACCCAAAAGGTGTCACAAAAAAGTTTGTTTCAAAAACTCTCTAAGGCAAAGATAGTTTTCCACAATTTTGATAGCATAATAGTACTTTTATTGACTCCAAAATTTTATGGTACATAGACTCAAAGTGCAAGTGTTTAGTATAAAAAGGCTTAAGTCTATCAAGTGGTGATAATGATTATGAGTCTTAAATGGCCTTCAACCCAAATTGGAAATTAAACCTAAGTTCCCTCAAGTTTAGTGCAAATGTGAACCCATTTAACACATCAACCCTATGAACTTATAAAAGTGTAATTTTGAATTTAGATTATAATTGAAGGACTTAAACAACTTTGGTAAAGGTCTAGACTCAATTGGGTAGCATAAATATGCCAAAGTGGATGATATGACTGCCAAGCTTTTGATTAACTTTAAATAAGGCAAATTGGTGATCTCATGTAGGCAGCATAACACTTCTTATTCAAAGGCAAATTAGGACTATGTGCTTGGTTTGAATTGTTTGTTTACTCCAAGTTTTGACTCCAAACAAGACTTTAATTTAAGACAAGACTCCACTAATTAATCACTCTTAGATTCTAAATTGACAAGGTTGCTTGTTATTATGGGAATCCATCTATTTACATCATTTGAGAGGATTTTAAGTGTTCATCCAAAAGTAAATGCACATTATATAGTAGGTTTTTTACACCCCCCGCCTTCTCTTAAATGATAGTAATATGACATGGACCTTGAGGTGAACCTTGCACCAATAATACTTTTGTAGCAAGTGGGGATTTTTCTAAGATCTAACAAGTTTTTAAACATTATAGGGGACTCAATTTCATAATGACTTTCACACCAAATAATGCAAAAGAAAAGCATGGATTTTAGGTCTGTATCACTTGGCTTGTTATAAAAAGGTCTAGTCTTTTTTGTAAACACTACATCCTATTTTTCACTCAGTGTAGTGCAATGTCCAAAGTGTTACTACATCCCGTGTACAACTCTAATTAGAATCCAAATTAATTCAATGTTGGGAGGTAAAACCTTGGGTCAAATCTTCCCTAAAGAAATCATGAGAGGTGATGAGGTCCCCCTCACAAGCTAAGTTTGCATAAAAATAAAGAAATCATGAAAATAGAAAGACTTTAGGGTCATTCTCAAGGTTACCCAAACTTTGACAAGTTTTTGGGGAGTGCTTTAGATGACTTTCTTTCTAAGCCTTGGACTAGGCTACTTGCAATAAGAATGGTGTTTTTGATTCCAAAGGTTCCCTAAAGGGGACAAATGGAAGAGCATACATGCAACACCCCTCTTTTTGCCAAATAAAAATTAGATCAAGCAAATATTGAAAACAAAATTCTTGGAAAGATGAGTTCATTTTTAAGCCCAAATGAAAATGAGGTAGTGTTCATTTGACCCCTTGGTCTTAGTTGTAACTTTGAAAACTAATGCTAAAAACTCACTTAAGCATATAAATGTTACTTTAAGCAACAAAATAATGTTCTTAATTCATTTTAAACATGAAAAATGTGATCTAAACATGTTTTTAGCAGATGTCAACCTTGGTCCTACAACAAAAATGTTAGAATGTCCTTTAACCTTGAAGTTATTTTGGGTTTGAAAAAATTAAATTCAAAAAAAGAGCTCTCGGGTTTGTGTTTTAAGAAAAACATACTGACCAATGCCAATTCTATAACTAATGATAGTTACACTTACTAACTGACAACGACTATCTAACTGACATCAGTTATACCAATAGTGACTAACCTAATTGATGACAGTTTTACTAACCAATGTTAGTTACTGTGTAAACCTATAACAAAGAAAAATGGCCAAACAAAGTTAAAAAATCAAATTTTAAGAGTTTTAATGATTCAAATGAAGATTTTAAAGCTATAAAATGATATTCTTCATGTGTGCGATGTGTCTTGTCCCACTGGGCATGCCATATGTGAACTAAGAATTTGACTCAAGAGAGGATGGTTAGTATGGTGTTAGTTTCAAAATGAAAACAAAATGAAATAAACACACTAATGGTGTTAGTTTCAAAATGAAAACAAAATGAAATAAACACACTAACTAGCGTAACATCTCTAGGCCTAGACACTAGGGAGAGATTATTTAACATACATGAATAAAACACACAACTAAAATGTAAAATAAACCCTCTTTTACCTTTTTTAAATGCTCCAAAATGATTGTTGTAGTGACTTGCTCAGCGTGTGCTCATGAAGTCTTCATCAAAGGAGGCTTGGCTATCTCCTCTTCTCCTTGGCACCTTGTGTATTTGTCTTGGTTTGGCTTGGAATCAACTTGGCATGGTAACACTAGTTTCATGAAGCTTTGTAATCAATTTTACATTATAAATTTGCATAATCATGTCTTTTGAAATGATGTTTATGGCCTCTCTATTTATATATTTTTGAGAATGATCAGAATCAACCTGAACCATCCATCTCAGGATTGAGATGTGTGGCTAAGGATTAATATAATTTTCTAATTATAATTGATAAATAGGCTCATTAATATTTAGGATAGAGGAGAAATTAAGAGGCATGGAGGGCTTTGATGAGGCATGGGAGGCATGAATCTTGATATTTGTGGCATTTATGGCCTAGAGATGTCCTCCCAAGAAATAAGATCACCTGATGATGTAGATATTCAATATTCATTTCCAAAACAAATTATTCAAAAAGTTTCCATGAAATTCTTGATTTGGATTAATTAGCTCTTAAGCATGTTTAAGCACTTTATGCACAAATTACTTAAATTGATCATAATGCTTTGTTATTGGTCCAAAATTTGACTGAATTGAAATTAGAAGGCAATGTCAAATGTGTTCGATCCATTATCTCATTTAGGATGTTATCAAAAATGAATAATGGAGGAACATGTCTTGTACAAGAGTTTTGATAAGAAAGATCAATCTAGAGTACCTAGGTTCAAAATTGGCATTTTGACTCAAAATGATCTGATCAAAGTTAGCTAGTCCATAAACTACATTGCCCTATTTACAGATATTCTGACCAAAATTGGCACTTGAATATGTCAATTTCACATCATCTAGCATGTTTTAGTGTTTTTAGACCAAATTATACATTTTGATGGAAATTGGCCAAAATCTTGATTGGAGGTTATTGGTGGCCAGATTTAGGTGTCTACAGGTAACACTCAGTTATAATGGATTTTTTTAGGCTGGCTCATTTTTTCCCTAACCTTATTTCCCCTTTTTTTAATGTTCATCTTGTTTATGTTCAAGAACTAGGGTTTCAATATTATACATTTGTAAATTATAGTCACTTTATATAGTCTTAAATCATTCAATCAACCTATAAATAATCATGCAAGTATACCAAATATGATAACTTTATATCCATCCCCTTGTGTTTGACATTATGATTTTCAAATTCACTTTTCAAACATATACTTGTCGATATTTTATTTTATACTTATCTTCAACAATTCATAACTTAAATTTTATTCTATTAGTTCTATCTAATTCAGGGTTATTATCTTATTCATCCAAAATTTAGATAAAATTTAGGGCTAGTAGTGATTTGAAATCCCAATGAGGTTAAAGGAAGGATGATCATAAGAAACAAACATCACCTTTCCACACTGTTCATCAACAAACATGACAATAGAATTTATATTTTATCAAATATATACACCCAAATATCAAGGGCAAGAAGAAAGATGCTTCTTAAAGAGTTAAATAATTTTAGGAAAACTTTTAAAGACTTAACTTGGATGGTGGATGGAGACTTCAATACTCTTCTTTATCCTATGGAAATAAATTAGGGGCTTAAGAATTTTTTAAAAGCATGGTAAACCTTGCATATTTCATAGCCAATCATGTGATGGTGGACATGGACCTTAGAGGATCTAAGTTTATGTGGTGAAATAAAATATTAGAAGACAGTCTTATCCAAGTTAGATTTGATAGATTTATGTTATCCTTAAATTGGCTTCTCTCCCTATTTGATACCCTTTCTATACTTCTTA
The DNA here is from genome assembly GCA_037957365.1 of Torreya grandis. NCBI lineage: Eukaryota > Viridiplantae > Streptophyta > Pinopsida > Cupressales > Taxaceae > Torreya > Torreya grandis. The sequence goes on from JARHVA010001313.1 coordinate 3,048,413, forward strand.
AAATTCAAAGGAGGTAGATGCAACCATCCATTTAGATTTTATAAAATGTGGATACAAAATCCAAAACTGGATGAGAAAATCAAGGAATGGTGGGATGTGGAAGTTTAGGGCTTAGAGATGTTCAAACTTGTTATAAAGTTTTAAAATGTTAAATTAAATCTAAAAAGGTAGAATAATGAATTTTTTGGTAATATTTTTAAACAAAATAAAAAGATATTATAATAACTTAACCTTATATAAATTATTGTGCAAAATAATGGCATGGACCAATATCTATTCCAAAAATAAAAAGCCTTGATCAGTGAATTACACTATATGGAGGCCAAAGAAGAATCTTTTTGGAAGCAAAACTCTAGAAACCTATGGTTGAAGAAAGAGGACAAAAATTCTAAATCCATCCAAAATTCTACTCTCAAATGCAAGAATTTGAAAAAGATAATAATTTTGTGTAAGAATGATGGATTTGAATGTGTTTATTTTGAATATATAAATGAAGAGATGATGTCATTTTTTTTAAATCTCCTATCTATGGAAGTCTATCTTAAGCTAGTTAAGGAGGAAGACATCTTGAATGTGTTCCATAGCATCAACAATATTCTCATTCAGCCCATGATTGAAGTTAAGTTTTTGGTGTTTTTAATGGAAGGGTACAAGGTTCCCAGCCCTAATGGATTTTCCCCTCTTCATCCAAAGTTTTTTAGATATCATTTAGAGGGAGGTGGAGAAGGTAGTAGTGGAATTTATTCATTCTAGTAATATACTCAAATAAATAAATGATTTTTTCCTCTTTCTCATCCTAAAAAAAGTGGGGGATAAATATTTAAAAGACTTAAAACATATTAGCCTTTGCAATACCATTTACAAGATCTTATCTAAGATTATAGATATCAGACTTCAGATCTTTATTCTAAAGTTGATTTATATTCATCAAGGGGCATTTATTTATGGAATAAAAATCACAAATAGTGTGGTTACTATCCATGAATCCATTGATTCCATTGACAAGTATAATAGAGCATGGATGTTCAGCAAACTTAACATGAATAAGGCCTATGAAAAAGTCTCATGGAGACTTCTAACAAAAATTATTGAGAGACTTGGCTTCCACCCTAAGTTCAATAAAATCATCTTTTCTTACATCTCCTCATGTATGTTTTTCATCCTCTTGAATGACTCCCCAACATTATTATTTTCTAATGAAAGGGGGTTAATATAAGGATATCCTCTCTCATCTTACCTCTTCATCTTGATGGTTGAGACTCTATGCAGAAGCTTTACAAAAGGAAGGATAAGCATATGTATGAGAGGTTTGACAATTTCTCCTAACATATCTCTCACACCAATAATTAGTGGATGATACTCTCCTTTTGGGAGAAGTTTGGTCAAAAAATAAAAATTTATCAGAATGTTGCTTTTAGATTACACAAAAATTTATAGACAACACATCAACGTGGATAAAACTTTAGTTTTATTTTTCAACACTCCCATTTATAGACAACAAAGAATCTCTTTTATTATAAATTGTAAAACTCAATTCTTAATATCTACCTATATTAGCATATCATTGTTCAAATTTATAAGGTTCCCAACTATTATAATTCACTCATAGATAGGTTTAAGTCAAATTTGGTTGGTTGTAAAGGTTTCCTCCTATCCTAAGCATAAAAATAATAGATTCTTAAGATATCCTTACAAATCCTACCTATATATCTCATGTCCATGTTTAAATTCCCAATGAAAATAAAATATAAAATCAAAAAACATTTTTTTGGGCATGGGTGGAAGAGAAAAAAATTCACTTGGTAGCTTGGGAGAAGGTTTGCTTAAGAAAATCCCATGGAGGCCAGAGCAGAGAAATATAGAAAAAATGAACAACTATCTAATTACCAATATGGGGTGGAGATTCCTAAAGTAGGAAAATTTTGAAAGTTATCATTGATGTCATGTACTTGTGTACTATCATTAATGTCAAAGGAAGTGTGAGGTCTTGTGTGATCAAAGAAGGATAGCTCAGTCATGGGTAGTAACTTATATGGTCTAAGGAGACTTGGTCAAAGGAAAATGATGGAATATTATTTGGATCTTATCTCAGATATCTGGAGGTGAGTAGTGATCTATATTAAGTGTCTTGAAGATATCCAAATGGTATGTTGCATAGTAGGGATGTGAGATGAATAGTCCTTAAGCATGAATATGGCTTGTAGAAGCTTGTTGATGTTGATATAGAAGATGTATGTTAGTATTTGGAATTTATATGATGTTTTATGACATAATGATGATGTGTTGAGATTAGTGTAATAAGGTTTAAATTATTTTCAAGGTTCAATTTTAACTGGTAGTCCTAGGCCTAGTGTGTAAAGAGACCTAATGAGGTCTAACAAGGTGTCAAGTTGAGATCCCAACTTGTCTATGGCTCATATTATATTTTATATAGGTGTAATGTGTTGTTTAAAAAGCTTTGATCAATTTTTAGATCCTAAATTGATGAAGAAGGCAAGAAAACAAGTTTGAAGGTCTCCTATGTTTATAGATTGAAGAGATAAGGAGTCGAGAAGGAACTTTGGATGTGTGTTGGCATGTGTGATAGTTGCATGGGAAGTTGAGATCTTTGGGAGATATGTAAAATATACCTAATAAGTTTTTCCAAGCATTATTTTGGTATTTTAAGGGTAATACTGTATGAACAAATGTTAAGACCCAAAATTGGTCTTAAACCCTCGTTAAACCATCACAATGACCCGATTGAAGAGATATTGTTGTAAATTGTATATAATGGTTTTTTTGATATATTTTTATGATTTTATAGTGTAAATAAATCCTATAATAATTTCCATATGGTAGTGTTTTGTTAGGGTAGTAAGTGGAAGCTACAGAAAAACTATTATTTTTGAAGAATTAGATGTTACAAAAAAGATTGACCATGTCAAGATTGCACAATGGATGGAGGTTGAAGGTCAATAATTGTTTTTATTTTCCATGTTTTTATTTTTTAAAGGTTTGTCCTCTATTTCAACTATTTTATTCATGTAAAATGACCTATTACTAAACTAGGCTAATGGTGAAACTAGTGAGAAAACCTAGTCAAAGTGAGAAAGAGTTTAGGTATTGGTTTCAGAGGACTAGGGATATATCCAAATGAATTGGTTAATTATTAAATACATATTACTCATATAAAATTTTATTATAAGTGTTGATGATGTGTAAAATCAAAAATTTGTCATCAAACTGGTCTATCTAACACAGTGAAGTCTGTGTAGAGTGAAGTTATGAGATTGGTCTGTAAGACCAATATTGATATATAACCATGAAATATAAATTTTAAAATATGATATAATAATTTTTAAGGTTAAATTAAACCAATTAAAATATAAAAAAGTGTTCACATAGGTGCTCTAAGGCTTAGTTTATGACTGTGTTTTTTATGCTACATGCAATTTATGTGTATAACTGAAAATGATGTTATTAAGTCATTTTACACTGATTTGAAGGATAAAATGATCATTAGTATGTTTTATAGTTCACATAATTTAATTTTAATGTATTTATACTCATCATAGTTCCCTAATCAAATATGGGAATTCAAATGTTCTTGACTATTTGTTGACAGTATTTAGTGATTATGAGTGGTCTTGTTGCAAGAGTGTTTTTAGGACTTTTGGCATGATTAATGAAAACCAAAAAACTTTGGGATGTTATTTATGTCACAAATAAACTATTAATATGAATTATATGTCATATAAGTTCCTTAAAAATTATAATTAAAAGATTATTCATCACTATGTTGATAGGGTTATTGGCAGTTTTGAATAGTCATCTTACAGAGATGAGTTTGGGGTAATTTAATTAGAGTTGAAAAAGATATTGAATTTGAAGATGTTAATTAGGTCTCAAATTTCCATATTAATTTTTTTTATTCATTATAATTTTCTCCAAATATGTTTGTAATGAAAGCTTTTGACTATGTTTTTGGAGCATGTGTGTAGTTCTAAGTGAGCTTGTAAGGTTGATCAGTTTGGGGTAATTTGACCTATTTGGTGATGTCCAATAGACATATTAGTTACCATGAGGTCATGGAGGATATATTAATATAATTTTTTATTAGGTTTTTTGGTAACTTGTTATGGGTATATGAAGGACTAATGGACAAGACCTAATGACATGGTTCAAGGTATGATTTTGAGTAATAAGTGGTATGGACCTATATATAAGTTATAAAGAATATATATGAAGTGTTTTTGAAGTGTTTCAATCATTTTTTTAGACTCAATATGGTCCAAGATGGCTAAGTGTAATGTGTTTCTTAGAGAAGGCCTAATTACATTAGGTCTTTATTAAGCCTAATGGGGTTTTGGTCTCTATGAGTGGTGATAGACCTATGTAGTTATTCTATCTTATGTGAAACATGTTTATTAACCTATTTAAATTGTAACCCAAGTTTTTAAATTATCTTCGCTGACCTATATGGTTAAGAGCAAGTATAAATATAAGGCAAAATAGGCCTATTTATGCTAGTGAAGTGTATGAGAAGATAATAGAATACAAGAGCTCTTTAAGGAGTATAATAAGGTAATTAAGGAGAATTATAATAGGAAATAAATAATTATAAACATATAACATGTATTTTTTAGGTGGATAATAAGGTAAATTGACCTAATGAGCCTCGAAGAGGCATGTTGAGCAAGTGAGCCTAGAAGGTTGTTTAAGAGGGGTACAAGGCTAAAGATAGATAGATGAGTTGAATGTTGATTTATATAACATAGAATATAAATAATATGTGGTTTATAGGTTTATGATATAGTATAGACAAGTTTTAGAGCTGAAGAAGACATCATCATCTGTTGGTTGAACAATAAGGTGTGAAGGTGATCCAATTATCTTGATTGATTTGATGCTTATTTAAGAATGGAGTTGGAGATACATTTTATTTTGGAAATTTTATAAGTGTATTATAATTTTTTGGGTTGGTTTCAAGTCACTTATGGATTTGGAGCCTCCTTGTAAATTGGATCATGCTAAAGACTAGTTGAGTGGATGTTTGACTAGGTATGGGTTGGAGCTCCTTGTGGGATGGGGGTCTCACTAAATGTTGTTTCATTACTTATAAGATAGTATTAAAAGTGGTGTGATAGTGGGTTTCATCCCCCATGATGTTTTCCCACATATATTTGGTATTGATGTGTTGAAATATTTCTTCTTGCTTATATGATTGCTTTTCTATGCATTAATAGATCTCTATGTTAGCTTGAATAGATAATGAATGATGTATGGAATTGAGTGAAAAAATTTTACAATGATTCACCCCCCTCTCATTTTTTTTACTTCCAAAAATTGGTATCAGATCTTGGTCCTTCAGAGGAGTCCTAACAACCTAAAGGAGATCATATGAGAGGAAGCATGGATAAAGTACAAGGAGGTTGTTTGATGTTGGTTTATCTGATAAATATGGTTTATGATGGATTCATGATGTTTAGTATCATGTCATAAAATTATGGTTTTGATCATGATGGCATGGTATCCTCAAGAGAGATCAAAGGCCAAGATGGTCATCAAACAAGGTATGAGAGCTTCTTCAAAAGTTATAGTTTTTTATACAAGTAAAATGAGCATAAAACTATTGACAAGAAGAATAAGAATAAATATTAGTTCTTAAGGGAGACAAAGGATTATGGGGAGCTAGATAGACATGTTAAGAGTAAGGAATGGGTCAGTACATCAAGGTGTCTTGTAGAACCTTGCTTTAGGCCTTGTAAGAAGGTATGTGCAAGTATCTTGGTGAAGCAAATAAGCAAAGGCTCATGAGAGTTATTAATTAAGTATTCATGAGATATAAAGGTATATGACATGACTAGTATGAATAAATTTTTTAAGACTCCATGGGATAGAATAATAATGAAAATTCATGTATGAAGATCTTAACAAAGTAGGTATTGTATAAGACTGATCAAGAGTACTCTTACTTAGACTTTACCACTTGGATGTTTGTGTATAAGCATTGGGAATGGTAAAAAGAGTGTGAAAAAGTAGTTTTATGTGATAAATGATGTTATGAGGGTGTCCTATATATTTTTATGAGGTTCTTGTGTTTTTAATGATCCATTGGAGTGAAGAAAATGTATTATTCTTTCCAAGAGAAGTCAGACAATCATTTGAAGTCATGGAGGTATGACCAAGAAATAGCCATTAGAATTCAAATTCAAAACTGTGTATGAAAATAGTGAACCTAAGAGCAAATAATAACTTTTATAAATCATGGAATAGGTCATATCAAGGTGTTTTAAAAATAAAAGTTGTAATAGACTCCATGGTGATCATCCTCCAAATGATAGTTTTCTTTGAAAGTATGTACAGCTAGGTTGGTTGTTTAATATTGGATGAAGATGTTCTTGAAATCATATTGCACCTATAAATGCTTTATTAGATTGATCTCAGTGATGAATAATAAGTTTAAGATATGATAAAGAGAGATATGAGGGTTTCAAGGTGAACTATGACTGCAAACCCTAGGTATGTTTTCTTGTAGCAGATAAACTCATTCAAAAGACATCATGAATGTAATGCATGTGTAAGCTCAAATTGATGTATCAGTATAAATGATATACCAAGTGGAGTAAGATTTAATGATAGTTCATAAGACCAATGTCTTTTAAGGTAAGAGTTATTTATACTTAAGTTTTAAGTTCTAAAGATTGATCTAAGAATGGAATGGCATGTTGTATGTGTTTTATGAGTAACCTCAAAAGGTTTGTTGGTGATCATGATTACTATAACATCCCAAGAAGTTTGTAAGCTTGATGAAGAGATCTATAGTATTTCTTTGAGGTTGTGTCATTGAATGTATTGATCCATTACGGTCAAAGATCATCTCATAAGGTCATAAAAGAAACATGATGGCATGTGGTAGATACCTTAAAGAAGGATTCAATGATTTAAGAATGACATCATTTGGTTAAGTTAATTCATTGAGTCATTTTAAATAATATCTTGTAGAGATCAATGGTCTAAGAAACCTAGTAAGATTGTATGTTAAACAAGAAGGTGTCTTGCATTGGTTTGGGCCATGTTGGATTGTAATTCTTGAAGTGAAGTTATTTTATGTTATGACAAGTATATGGATTTGTTCATGCCTATTTGATGTGGTTTTGTTGACCTAAAAAGTCAGTGTTGAGGAAGAAAAAGTGGATCTATTTAGGTTTCCATGGGACCTATTGTGTTCAAGATCTCATATCAAAGATAAAGAGATGTAGACATGCATCATGATAGGGGTAAGTTGTGAGCTTTTTGATTTGAAAGATAGAAGTAGATGTGAAAATTTAGTTAAGGTGCATATGTTGTGAAGATCAAGGGGGAAAATGATAGTTCTATGAGTGTTTAGGTATAAGGATCAAGTGGCAAGGTAATATAAAGAGCAGATGATGAGATATAAAGAAGGTTTATGGAGTCATGACAGACATATGTCAATATTTTTGAGTCATAGAGGCAAGTTGAGAGATAATTGTTCAATTGTTATAAGCTAATCATTTTGGTCATATTTATCTAGTGGTATTGTTGAGTTATAATGAAAAAGATAAGATGATAGTTGCAGAGATCCTTTGTCATTAATGATAAAGGGGGAGAAAGATCATAATGGAGGAGTTTTTTAGATTATAAGAAGCATTATGAGTGTGTTTTATCATAAATGATAAAGGGAAATATTATTGAAAGTTTTCATTAATGTCATGTACTTTTGTATTGTCATTAATGTCAAAAGAAGTGTGAGGTCTTATGTGATCAAAGAAGGCTAGCTCAGTCTTGGGTAGTAACCTATATGGTCTAAGGATACATGGTCAAAGGATAATGATGGAATATACTTTGGATCCTATATTATATATCTAGAGGTGAGTAGTGAGCTACAATAAGTGTCTTGAAGATATCCAAATGGTATGTTGCACAGTAGGGATGTGAGATGAACTAGTCCTTAAGCATGAATATGGCTTGTAGAGGCTTGTTGATGTTGATATAGAATATTTATGGTGGTATTTGAGCTTGGTATTATTTTTTATGACATAATTATGAGGTTTTGATATTAGTTGAAGAAGTTTCAAGGTGTTTTCAAGGTTCAATTTTAACTGGCAGTCCTAGGCCTAATGTGCAAAGAGACCTAGTGAGGTCTAAAATTGTGTCAAATTGAGATCCCAAGGTGTATATAGATCATATGAGATTTTATAGATGTTTAATAGGTTGTTTAAAAAAAATTTATCAAGTTTAAAATCCTAAGTTGAAGAAGAAAGCAAGAAAATAAGTTTGAAGGTCTCATATGTATGCAAATTGAAGAGATAAGGACCCAAGAAGGAACTTTGGATGCTTGTTGGCACGTGTGACAGTTACATGGGAAGATAATATCTTTGAGAGAGATGTAAAATGTCCCTAATAAGGTTTTATAAGAATTATTTTTTAATTTGATGGGTAATATTGTATGAATAAATGATAAGACCTAAAATTGGTCTTAAACCCTCATTAAACCCTTATAGTGACCTAATTGAAGATATATTATTGGAAAGTGACTAGAATGGTTTTGTTGATCTAGTTTTATGATTGTATAATGTAAATGTATCCTATAGGCATCTCTAAGTGGCAATGGTTTGTCAGGTCAATAAGCAAAATCTATAAAAAAAAACCATTATTTCTAAAAAAATTGATGTTACAGGTAGGATTGACCATGTCAAGATTACACAATGGATGGAGGTTGAAGTTCAAGACTTGTTTTTTTTTTCCATTATGTTATTTTTTAAATTTATAGCCTCTATGTCAACTATATTTTCATGGAATATGACCTATCACTAAACTGGGCTAATGGTGAAACTAGTAATAAAAACCAGTCAAAGTGACAAAGAGTTTAGGGATTAATTAAAGGAATAGGGATGGATAAAAATTCATAGGGTAATTATTTAATACATATTACTCTTATTCCATTATATTATAAGTGTTTATTATGTTTATAATCAAACATAAATTTGTCATCAAACTAGTCTATCTAACACAATGAAGTTTGTGTAGACTGAGGTTGTGAGATTGGTCTGTAAGACTAATATTGATATATAACCATGTAATATATCTTTTCAAATATTGTATAATAATTTTGAAGTTTCATATTAACCAAGTGAAATATCACAAAGTATTCACATAGGTGCTCTAAGGCTTAGTTTCATTGATTGTGTTTTATGATGCTACATGCAGTTTATGTGTATAAGTTAAAATGATGTTCTTGTGTTATTTTTCACTAATTTTAAGGATAAAATAATCATGAATATTTTTTATATTTAAAATAATTTAATTATAATTTATTTATACTCATGCGAGGTCCCTAATCAAATATGGGAAGTCAAATGTTCTCGACTATTTGTTGATAGTACTTGGTGATTATGAGTGTTCTTGAGCCCTTTTGGCCTAAGTAATGAAGAAAAAATAACTTTTATATGTTTTTTAGGTCATAAATAAACTATTAATATTAATTATATGTCATGTAAGTTCCCTTAAAAATTATAATGATAAGATTCTTCATGACTGTGTTGACGTGGTTATTGGCAATTTTGAATACTCATCTTGCAGAGATGAGTTTGGGGTGTTTTGCTTAGAGTTGAAGAAGATATGGCCTTTTAAAATGTTGAGGAGGTATAAAATTTCAATATTAATTTTTTTTTTCATTATAATTTCCTCTATATATGTTTTTAATGAAAGCTTTTGACTATGTTTTTGGAGCCTGTGTGCAGTTCTAAGTGAGCTTTTAAATTTTATCAATTTGGGGTCCTTTTACCTATTTGGTGATGTCTAATAAAAATAGTAGTGAAAATTATTTAGTGGAAAATATATTAATGTTTTTATTTTTTATTATGATTTTTTTCAAAGTTGACTGAATGCTTTAGATATGAGAGATAGACTTCCTCGATGTGTGAAGGGATAATAGAGAAGACCTAATGGTGTGGTTCCAGGTATGATTTTGAGTACCAAGTGGTATGGACCTATATGTAGGTTATAAATGGTATATATTAAGTATTTTTTAAGTGTTTCAATCATTTTTCAAGACTCAATATGGTCCAAGGTGGATAAGTGTAACGTGTTTCTTAGAGAAGGCTTAATAACATTATGTCTCTATTATTCCTAATGGGGTTTTGGTCCATATGAGTGGAGACTAACCTATGTATTGAGTTTTTATTATGTTAAAAGTGTGTATTAACCTGTTTCAATTGTAATCCAAGCTTTGAAAGGATATTTTCCAACCTATATGGGTAAGAGTAAGTGTTTAGTATAAATACAAGGCAAAATAGGCCTATTTATGTTAGGGAAGTGTATGATAAAATAAGTGAATACAAAAGATATTTGAGGAGTAGAAGTAGGTAGTTTAGGAACATCATAAGAGGAAACAAATCATGATAAACATCTAATATGTCGTCTTTATGTGGATGACAAGGTCAATTGACCTAATGAACCTAGAGGAGGCATGTTGAGTGAGTGAGTGTAGAAGGATGTTTGAGAGGGGTAGAAGGCTAAGGAGAGATAGATGAGTTGAATTTTGATTGATATAACATTATATCTACATAATATATGTGTTCAAGGTGTATAATATAGGATATACAAGTTTGATATCTAAATAAGACATCTTCATCTATTGGTTGAGCAATAAGGTGTGAAGGTGATTCAGTTGTCTTGGTTGAGTTGATGCTTAGTAAAGAAGGGAGTTTGATTTGTCTTACAAGTTGGAGCTTTAAAAAGTGTATTATAATTGGTTGGGATGGTTTCAAGTCACGTATGGGGTTATATCCTCCTTATAAGTTATAGCTTGCTAAATACTAATTGAGTGGGTGCTTGACTAGGTAAGGGTTAAAACTCCTTGTGGGTTAGGGGTCTCACTAAATGTTTTTTCATTGATTATAGGATAGTATTCCAAGTGGTGTGTTAATGGTTTTTATCCCACATGAGGTTTTCCCACATATTTTTGGTGTTCATGTATTGATATCTTGCTTCATGCTTATGTGATTGCTTTTCTATGCATTGTTATATCTCTATGTTAGTTTGAATGGATAATGAATGATGTATAATTGAGTGCAAAGTTTTTACACTGATTCACCCCCCCCCATTAGTGGTTGTGATTCCAATATAAAAATTATGGATAAAATCATCAAATCCAAGTAAATGTGTCATAGAGAATTTTTTTCCTTTATCACCTTAGTGTCACTCCTTCATGGATATACTTTCTAGAATTGCCTTTTTAAATTAGAAATATTTCTAGGAAATGGGTGTAGATGGTATATTGGGGATGGAAAGAAATCATTTTTTTGGGATGATGCCTAGATTCTTAGCGTACCTCTAAGCATCACCAACCCATGGAAAACTCTTGCACTAAAATAGCAAGAATGTTGGGGGAAAATTTAGTGACTATTGGGAAGTCAAAAATGGAATAAAATCATAGATCACACTACTTATGGATTATTCTAACTAAGATGAGCTAGCTAGTATTGATTATATTCAAAATATGATTAATAGGTTTCATATCTATCAGACCCCAAAACAGGATGAATTGGTTTTGGCAGGATAGGTATTACAATTTTAAATTTGGTTACCTTGTGGAACTTAATCCACCCATGGATGGTTTTTCTTTGAGGTCTCTTTGGAATAGTGATCTTATACCTAAAGTAAGACTTTTATTTTATTTTATGGCCTCATTATTACAAATATATTTGTTATTTATTAATCCAAGGTTGGCTTAGTCTTTCATTTCTTCCTATGTTACCCCCTCTCTCTTAAGATATTTTATCACTTTCTCTCTTTGTTTGGAGTTTGTTGCATCAAACTAAATTCCCTTCTTGACCTGATCATTCAATGGTGAAATATATTTTACTCTCCAATTATCAATATGTTATGGAATTTATTTCTTCCCCACTTCTATTTGGGTATATGTAAGGATAGGAACTACCAAATTTTTTAATAATAAAAAAAATTACTCCTTAATGTAAGAGTGGGGGATGCCTAGGAAACTCCTTATTGTGGACTCACAAAAATCATGAAAAAAAAGGATTTTATAAATAAATAATATTATTATTTATCATAAAAAAGAATTACAATATACAATAGAGGTGTTAAATGTATATAAAAAATAATAGGTTGGTTTCAACTTTGATTTTGACCAAGTAAAGCAAGAGTTGTGAACTAACTCTTATTTTGACCAAGTAACTGACACATGTCTAAATTAATGGACATATAATATACATTTGGGAAGTGGTGGGAAGTGATTATTGATGCCACTTATCATATTCTAAACTTATAAGATATGCACAAATTAAACTTAGTATAGTTAATCTAACCTAAGTTGACTTAATATTAGTTCAAGTATAATATTTCTCCAACACCCCCTTAAGTGAAAATTAATGATACATATATAAAAAAATGTTAATAATCCTCTAAAATTGGCCTCATAAACTATGTTTGATGAGGTACCCATGTACAATAAGTAAAACTTGGAAAAAAATGAGATATAAAACATAACTCTCTCAAAAAACTAGACTAAGTATTATGAAGACTACATTGGATGAGATGAAAACCATCATTGAATATGCACTAGATGGTATGGAATTAATAATTAAATAAAATGAAAGAATTAAAAGTGAAAATAATAGTGAAGAACACAAATTTTTATGAGTGGTTTGAATCAACTACTTGATCACTGAAGATAGATGTTGGGGATGTTAGATGGTAAAACTTATAAGTGAAGTGTCAAAAGTATAAAAGAGTATAATAATATGCCATCAACTTACTAAATTAGATGAAAGGGATTATTAACACCTAAATAATTATTATATATACACACACACCAATAGTTTTGAATGGGTGGAGTGGATGAAAATGTTTGTATGAGTGGTCTGAATCCACTACTCGAACGTCAAACAATGATAGAAGTTGCGTATGCCATAAAATGATCACTAAAAGGATACAAATTAACTATAAAGGTGTCAAAGAATACAAAAATGGTCTCTTAAAGATGGATTTACCTAATGGTGATGGGAGAGACTAGCAACTAAAATAGAAAAGGGTGCACAAAACAAGCTAGACATTCATGAATATAGACTAGGTTGTAAAAATCAAACACCCCATGGCACTTTATAATTTAGTGTGAGTATAATATATACTAAAAATACCAAATAAAGATAAGAAAGACATTTTATACACCAAAATATCTCCAAAAAAAAGATATTTTATATCTATCAAAGTAAGGCCATATCAATGTGAGAGTATCTCTAAAATAAAGGAGCATTATCAAATGGAGTTGTTCCAAAACAAGGGGAGAACTTCTAGGTAAAATGAGAAATGTGTGGATGTTGTATCTAGATGGTAGAGGATTCGTGTCGATAGATCCCATGAAAATAATGTTGACAATGCTACCACAACTAATATGAGATCCATCCTAAGTGAATATGGATTGTATATGAGGATGTTTTCATGTGATTTGGTTGCATGTGCATAATTGGTGCATGCGAGGAAACATCCAAACGTGGATCTAGTTAATCGTGTCTAACTGAAGTAGTCTCAAGTCTCTAATTTCTAATAAGGTGCATGTAAGGAATCATGTATCACTAAATATCCTCATGAAAAGTGGAATAAAAAAAAACATGTGACTGTGAATGATGTGGACATGATGAAGGAACATCTTCTCTATAGTCAATGTCATGGTGAACAATCCAAAGAATAAATTGAATAGGATAAACTATGCCCTATCAAATTTTATTAATGCCCCCACCTAAATGACCCATAGATTAGAATGTGGGAATGAAAGGCAATAGTATGTTTCTTAAAATAACCAAGAACGTATATAGGTGAATATGGAGTGGAGTGTGAAGGAGGCACAATAATATAAGCATAAAATATAGTAGGTGACTCAAGTTCTGGTAGGTCATAATAGAAACATAAAATATACCAGATTCAAGAACATATGATGAATTTCATGATGGACTAGGCATGAAATATTATAAGTCAAATAGCCCTTCACAATCCAAAATTGATAAATCAAATGTATGTTTACATAAAATCAAGATAAATAGGCCCTTCATAATCCAAAATTGATACCCTAACAGAAATAAGGTGGCACTTTACACATAGTGAATTTACATGATATTTTACATTTTTAAATGGATGAAATTTGCTTACAAATAAAAACTAGAGACAAAATAAGAAGAATGTGAAGACATAAATATGAAGATAATGAAAAAACATGCACTTTAAGAAAATAAAACCTCAATATGAGTTATGTGTCAAAATATATGACCTTTCGAAGGTTCAAAAATGATGATTATGAAGCAAAATATAGAAGAAACTAAATTTTGTGAGAATCCATCTGACCAAAATAAAAAATATTATTTCAATGTGTATATCATAAAAAATACTTAATTTGAAAAAAATGAGGACTTCCTAGGATTTTTGAATCAAAAGATATGAGTTTTTGAAGTTTTCCAATACAAAGGAGAGTTGCATTAGTGAGGGGGTGACCCCTTGGGGATTAAAAATATGAGTTTCTGAAGTTTTCCACTATAAAAGAGAGTTGCATTAGTGAGGGGGTGGCCCCTTGGGGATTAAAAAACCAATAGGTAGTCACATGGGAAATGGAAGCATATGATCGGGTGCTAAAAAGGTTTTGATATAATATTTACTTTGACTGAATTGAACCCAAAACATGTTCAATTTGGAATGGGGGATAAAAAAGCCAATAGGTGGTCATGTGGGTAGTAGAAGCATGTGACTAGGTGCTAACAAGGTTATAACAAAATAATTAATTTGAGTGAATTGAAACCACAACATGTTCAATATGGAAAGCATCCATCATCTCAATATAATCATCACACCACCTAAGTTTATGGCATAAGTTGATAAATATTTAATTAAACAATTCTATGTAATGGAGTTTTAAAATAGTAACTCCTGATAAGATTTAACCCTTCAACCAACTAAACTCAAACACATTAGCATAGATATTATGACCACCATACCAAACAAGGCGTGTTAATTTTGAAATGAAAAAATATATTCAAATTTTTAGCTTACAATAAATTTGAGACTCCCTTGGGCAGTGGTGGTGGTGGTGGAAATGGGTACCACCACCCCAAAACTCACCCTGAATAGTAACTACAAACCATTAAGTTTTCCTTCACCTTCAAATGCTTTCCATGAGTGCTTCAGTGCTCCATTTTTTCAAAACTAGGAATTTATAGAAAGCTCTTGATGAGAAGAATCTAGTGATGTAAAATTTGGCTCATATGTTTTCAAAAAAAAATGTAATGTCTTCTCTATTAATCCTTGCTTGTCTTGAAAATTTGGAAAGTAAAAAATTCATAGAAAAAATCTATGAAGCTCAAAAAAATTAATTGTATTTTTTATGAATTTCATAATAAAAATATATATAAGAACCAGAAAAATACTATCTTTTTAGAAATGCAAAAAACATTAAAAAGTATGTAAAAGTTGGCTTTTTAGAAAAAAAAAAAAAATAGATGGATTATTTGTAATAAAATCATGCAAAAATACATGAAAGATGACTGGAGAAGTATGTGGAGTTATATAATAAGCTAAAATTCTTCAATAACCACAATGGCCACTTGACAAGGAAAGTCTTTGATACCATTTAAAAGTGGGGAATGCCCAAGAAACTCCTCAACGTAGACTCACAATAGCCATGAAAATACTTAAGACTTGATAAATAAATAATATTATTTTTTTTCATCAAAAATCATTACAATATACAAGAGAGGTGGTCATTATACAACAAAAGCAAGAGGTTGGTTCCAACATTGTTTTTGACCAAGTAAAGCAAGAATTGTGAACCAATTATACTTTTATAAAGTAAATAATACATGTTTAAAGTGATGGACACATGTGAGAAGTGCTAGAAAGTGATTATGGATGTCACTTATCATATTCTAAGCCTATGAGGTGTGCACAAAGTAAACCTAGTGTAGTTAAGATAACATAGGTCAACTTAATATTAGTGCAACTGGAATATTGCACCAACACAAAAATTTGATCTCTTCTATAATGGTGGTTGTTAATGATAATAATTATTCCATCAAAAGGGATGAATTTTCTAAAGTTTATAAGGATGAGTAAAATTTTTTTCACAAATGAGAGCTCCTCATTTCAAAAATAATCAAAAATAATACACTAAAGTGAACAGGAGTATGATTAAATGGACTAAACCAATCACTCCTTGGGCCATACTTAACTTTGATGTAGCATTAAAATTGTTTAACCCTAATTTTGGATGTGGACCCTATTTATTGGTTAGGGTTAAGGATATATAAATGATAGGGCACAATGGTGAATATCATATTTATAGTTGGCCAATTAATATGCTAACTCAAATGCATCATATGTTGAATTTATAAAACTATTATAATGTATTAATATAAATTATAGTTATAATAAATATATAAATGATATAAAATAAAGTACTTAAATATTTCTATTGCTAACATAATGTTATATATATAACAATAAAAAATTAGGTAGGAATACAGTTCTTGATCAATCATCATATTTTGGATCTAATGCCTCTAGCTCTCTGGACACTTGCATCAACATTGGACAATTGCATTGACACTGGTATTTGATTTCAAAACTAGTGTCATAATTTAATTATTAATTGAAGTAGGATATGACCACTTAGATGCTTCTAGGTTTTACTTCACCTTCACTCTAGTGCATTCAAATCTAGTTCATGGATTGTCACTCTTGGTGAAATGGCAAAACCCTATATTTAAATTTTCATTGTGACCTTGTGGGAAAATGGGTTAGTGAGCACACAATGTCAAGTTGACTCATAATGACCCCATTATCAAAAGGCACTACCTACATATCCAATAATTCATAAGAGGGCCTCAGACTCATGTAGTTATCCCCTATGTGTTGACTTGTGTGTGAATCATGTAATGTGTAAAATAAGTATAATAATGACATAGCTTATAACTTGAAAAATATGACCTTATGACTAATTATTTAGTACTTTAGACCTATAGTTGGGTTGTTCCTTTGGTTGATATCAGAAGAGGGTAGAATAAGAAATCTATTGGTAACTTAAGTGCTTCTTGAGTGTAGGAATGAATGAGGGTTGATACTATATTTATAACAATCCTATTGGGAGATAAATTACATTAAATCACTTAGGCTAACCATTATAATTCATTTATTTTTAAAATTGGATGACTTTTATGGAACTTAACACTTATGTTAGGTCAAGAAAATAACATCAACACTACTATCTGACATGTATGTTAGTGTCCACAAAGGAGAGTAGGCATAGACTCAGAATTTATATAAGATAAGTAAATTTTAAGCATTATGGGCAATATGGTATGTATGTATCATGAATATAAGACTAGTCTAACTAAGATATGGGATAAGAGGCATAAGATAAAGTAGATGTGAGGTTTGTGGAATCAATCCATGTGTATAGATAAGAGGGAAAACTAGGGTCATGAGTTTTCCAAGTGTACAAGACTGAGGTGATACATAATCACATAATATCATCTACATCCCCCCCCCATTTTATCTAGTAATGAAATTACTAGTTTAAAGGAAAGAAATAAGTACATGGCTGTGTATATACATCTTGTCTTTGATTGAGTTGAATTTTAATGATTTGCTAGAATTATATTTGAGTGCTTTGTTGGTGACTAACCTAAAACCAAGATCATTTTATAGTGTATAATCAATGCATATAATTTGGGTCAAAATTACTTGAAATAGATTGAAATTGAAAGAGTAAGGTTTGGGAGTACACATATGTGTCGATGTAATCACCTTGCCTATTATCAAGTTATTTTTTAAAATTATGTATCATTATGAGGTTATAAAACTAATATTAGGATAAATATATATAATTATTTTGAAGTATACTTATCCAAGGCGATATATAGAGAGAGAAGTTCGAAGGTACATGCCCATAACTTTGGAGTAAAAGTGAGTTGCCACCTAACAGTTAAGATTATCTCAACCATGCAAACCAATGATACTCATAACCTAGTGAGTTTGTATGATCAAGTCCAAATTGAAAACTTATAAATATTTAGTGATTTAATCACCAAACCATACCAAAATGTGAACTAACTACTATAGTAGATTGGCTCACTAAAGTTCATAAAATTCTATTAGTTATTATTAGCTATTTCAGTCACCATTAGGTCACATAATGGGTTGTAAGGGTTTTCCATATATGTTCATGAGATCACATTTCTTATAGTGAACACTATTCATATATTACTATTCATAAAACATTATTCACGTAGACACAATTCATAGTGATTGTGCATGGTGATGTGGCATAGTTGTGATATGGCATAGTGGTGAGGTGGATTTTAGGTGATTTGGCATGGCCCACAAAGAATATTACATGTTATGTGAGTCACATGGATAAGATATGGGTCAAATTTCTATGCAGTCCCATGATTTTCATGTCTCTTATAAGTGAAAAAGTTGATTAGAGAATCTTTTGAATCTTTTGTGCACATGGAGGAAGAGACAATAGTTTATTATTCATGATTTGTGCCCACGTGTGTGAAGGTGGGGTGCCATTTTTTATTTCACATAGAATGTGGGAGATAAATAAAAAATATGGAGGTGATCATGTCCAAATTAAATATCCACCTTTTGACTCCTTTTGCACATGGAAGCAAACACTTCACATGTGGTCACTATGAAGGAAGGAATGTGGTGCATTTTTTCTTCCACTTAAATTTTATCTTTCATTTATATCTCCTTTTTGTAATTCCATAGATATATGGATATCTCCTTGTAAAATCATCTTATAATTGTTGGCTTTATAGGAATCATACTTGTTCAATGCCTTATAATGAAGAATAAAGTTGATTTTTGCCTTCTCAAGCTTCAATCTAGTGTATGTTTTAATGGATTGTTTGATAAAGGGTAGTGATGGTGTCTTGAGATTCCTATAATATGTCTTATCAATCATTACCTATTTTAAAGTATGGTAGTCTTTTTTATGTCATATTGTGTGTGTCAAGTATTTTTTCAAAGGCTAGGTGTGGAGAACTCTTCATGTGTGTCTTGTTTAAACCTTTTGATTCCCACTTTTATTTAATGTATTCACTACAACATAAATATTTAGATACTTATGTTAGGAGATATATTTTTTTATTTGTGTAATTATATTTCATTTTTTCTTTATTTCATTGTGAAAGTCATGGAAATTTGAGGAGATTGGTATTTTGGTGTATCACCTTCTTTCATTTTTTGGTTTCCCTCTCTCCCTTTTCCTTATAGCAGTAGATTATTGTTTATAATTAGGTTATTCATCAAGGGAAATAGCCTTATCTATATATTCTCTACATCATAAGGTTACCCCATACCTTTTGTATTTTCCATTGCATCAATAGGAGTGAGAACATGCACATATTCTCACAAGGGTGCACTCCTGAGTGATAACAGGTATCAATACGTGCAATAGTTTTAGAATCTAAAATTAATTTGTATATTTCAATATTAGGCACATTTTGCATAGAATATTCACCTTATATTGATATCATGATAAAAATGTGTGTAAAAATGGTACAATGTATATAATTATGCCATAAATATATATCAAAATCATATAACTGTGTGCCTTGGCCAATTTGGAAAATTATGTAAATGTGGAGGATATGCTTCCAAATCATTCCCCCACTATATGTGGATAAATTTGAAACTAATATAAGTAACAATGTGGAGTATATGTTTCTAAAACATATCCCCATTATAAACTAGAGATGATGAAAATTGAGTAGGTGTGGAGAACATGCTTCCAAAACATGCCCCCATTGAATCTTAAACTTTGAATGTGTAGAATCCATGTCTATATGATAGGCCCCCATTAAATATATAAATTGGTGTAAGTACCATATACTATATGAATGTGTATAACATGATTCCAAATCATTCCCCCACTATAATCTATAAACTGTGAATGTGTAGAATCCATGTCATCATGGCATGCCCCCACTGAATCTTCAAACTAGTGTATGTACCATACACTATTTGAATATGGAGAACATGCTTCAAAATCATGACCCAAATGAATATAATAATTTTGAAAATGTGTAAGCCATGTCACCATGACATTCCCCCACTAATATATCCCTCACCTACCTTTGAGGTGAGGGAAAAATAATACCTAGTATTTAGCTCATCTCAAAAGGGTAAAACAATTGTAAATCTACAAATGTAACGATGTATCATATCAAAGGAAATATATATATAAAGATGTAATATTGAATCATGTATAACCAATTTGATCACATATAGGCATAAGGTGCATGATAAATATCATGGAAACATATATATAGTAGCAGTATAATCTCAACAAGTAAATAAGAACACACACAAAGAGCACTCAAAATAAATTCAAAAGGCAATGGTTCAAGGAGATTGCAAATAAGGGGCATGTTTAAAAATTATAAACTCCAATGGACATAACCTAGTAAAATGTCCATAAATCAAATAAAGACATATTCAAATTTCCATATAAAAATCAATGACATATTCAAATGTCCAAGAATGCAAACATAGGCACAAGGGCCACATACAACAGAGCATATTCAAATGCTTGAAAAAGTAAGAAAATATCAAGGTAAACCACTCAAGGAAGTGTTAAAAATAAAAGCATAAGTAACCAACATAAACATGTCATAATTGACCATGGATCATATGTGTTATCAAAAAACATCAAGTACATAGCATATCAAGTACCATGTGCAAGCTATAATCATAGATAATAGGCATGTGTAAGTACATATGTAAGCTCAAACATGATATTTTAGAGTGGTCATCAGATCATGTAACTTATGTGTATAAAGATCATATAATATAGATTACCCCAATGTTTTGATGACATGAGTAGAGGGAAGGCCTAACACCCATAAGTTTATCATGTATCCATGTATGTTCATGCATGTGTATGTAGGATTAAATGATATGCTAGTGTTCAACATAAAACTAACACATAGATGCCAAAGAGCCAATATAACATGTAGGTTCCAGAAGTATTTTTATATTTTGGAATTTTTTTTATTTTTATGGTATTTTCTAGAAGATACAAGATCATCCTATGATCTAATCCAAAGGATGATCATAGGTATGTTCCTACTTGGAACCTGGTACAATAAACTGGTGGTACTATCAAGGAGCATGTATAAGTACAATATATGTCACTGTAGTATATGTGATGCTTGGCATATGTATAATGGGACTTTGGGGTTATGAAGTAAAAATATAAGGAATAAGGGTTCTTGGAACCCATCTACGTGTATTTTGTGGTTTTTTTTAATTAAAAATAAAAGGAACATGTTTAGGTGCTCTAGATATATGAATATGGTACATAAAAGATGAGGATTGTATGAAACCTTTAGTTTGTCTCTAATGTAAATGTGTCTCAAGTATTGGGTGCCTAGTAAAGGGGTTTGCTTGTTACTAACCTTTTTATGGTGTATTATCTTAATAGGTTTGATAATTAACTTCTTGGGTGTGAATTTATCTTTTTTTAGAGGATACTCATATGGAATACCAAAAACTATAACTACCCAATTGTATCAAATGTATTTAACACACACACGCACTATAGAAGGTACTACTCAAAGAGTGTGTATCTAAGGTCATCCCAACATCATATCAAAGACACTTGTATAAGTTATAACTAATAAATTAGTAACCACATGTGTGGGACCAATGTATAAAGCTAGATCAATCTTACCAAGAACCTTATGGGAGGTCCCATCTAATGCTTTGATTGATCTAATAGAAGGGTATAAATCATGATGAGTATAACCCAAATGCATAAGTAAAGTCATGGTTCAAACATTTTTGTTTGTAACATTATCAATAATAACATTGTGTATGGGGTGTTTATCAAGGTATGCTCAAATGAATAGATAATGAAGGTCAGATTCATGATCTTTAATTTTGCTATCATCAAAGGAAATGGTAGGTTTGCTAACAATAGGAGGTATATGTTGCATGTAAGTATCAATCACCCAATCTAATTTGTGTCCATAATATGATTGAGGAGGTTGTGTATTATATGTTATTTCAATTTTAGGTTCATTTTTGAAATGGTCTTGCAAAGGATTGTTAAATATTTTTTGTTTATAGTGATCATTAGGTTGTAAACCTAATTATTTTGGGGGATCATCAAATTTAATGTGTTGATCATCTATGAGGTCTTGAATCTTATAATTCAAGGTAAAACATATGTTGATAAAATTCCCTAGGCCTTAATGATAGTCATAATAAGCATGTACATCATATCCTTTGGGTAGAGATCTATTTACATCAACCTCTATATACAGATGGAGAGATATAAGATGAGACTCTAGTAACCATGAGAGAAATGAATAAGGAGTCTCAATTAAATGTGTAAACTATCTCTTTCGTGCATTAGATAGGAAAATATGATTATGTTGTGCAAATATGTTAACTATGGTGGTTGTTTCCTTTTTAGGCTTAGGAAGTTTTACCTTATAACTTGGTTTAATTATAAATTTTGTACTAGATGTAGATGCAACTAATGTGTTTTTTATGTGCTTGATCTTATTTAATTAAATAAGGTTCATTTCAAAATCTCGTAAAACATGGTATAAGCCATCAAACTATTAAAACTTTTTGAAAACAATGGACTCATGTAAAGAAGTAAGCAAACTTTACTTGAATATGTCTTACAACTCTTTGTGGTCATTTTGGCTAGCATTGTCTTATATCTCAAGACATATTAATTAACTAGTTTATTGGTTCCTTGTTTGATCTTTGTAATTTGAGCATAAGAAACCTTTTCAATAATGTTAATAGAAAAGTGTGATAGAAATAGATCTGCTAGATTTATAAATGACATAAAATAAAGTCCCAAATGTTTAACCCTAATTTTGAATGTGGATCCTATATAGTGGTTAAGGTTAAGGATATAGAAATGATAGGGCATAAGGGTGAATATCATATCTACAATAGGATAATTAATGTGCTAAAATTATATTTACCATATGCTAAATTTATAAAATTGAGATATGTTATTAATGGAAAGTACAATTATGTTAGATATATAAATGATATAAAAGAAAGTACTTATTTATTTTTGATGTTAACACAGTGTTAGATCTAGAACAGGTAAAAATTAAGAAGGAATATAGTTTTAGATCAATCATCAAATTTTAGATCTGGTGTCTCTGTCTCTCTAGACACTTGCATCAACCTTAGATAGTTGCATTCATGCTAGTGTCTAAGCTCGAAGCTAGTTTCCTATATGGAATATTCATTGAAATAGGATACGACCACAAGGATGCTTTTGAATTTTGTTTTGCCTTCATTCTAGTGCATTTAAATATAGGTCATGGACTATAACTCCTAGTGAAATGGTAAAACATTATATTTGTATATTCATTATGACCTTGGAATAAAAGGGGTTATGGTCACATGGTGTCGAACTAACCTGAAATGACCCCATTGTCAAAGGGTATTGCCTACATAGCCAATACTCTATAAGAGAGCCTCAAAATCATGTAGTTATCCCCTGCATGTTGACTTTTGTGTGAATCATGTAATGTGTAAAATAAGTACACTAATAACCTAACTTATAACTTATAAAATAGTATCTTATTATTACTCCTTTAGTACTTCATACCTATAGTTGGGTTGCTCCTTTGACTGATATTAGAATAGGGTAGAATAGAAAAGTTTTTGGTAACTTGAGTGCTTCTTTAGTTCTCTTTTGGTCTGATTGCTAGGTATTTGTAGGTTAGGAATTTATGAGGGTTTATATTATATTTATACCAATCCTATTTGGGGATAACTCACATTAAATCACTTAGGCAGACCATTATAATACATTTATTTTTAAAATTATATGAATTTTAGGGTATTGGACACTTACATCAGGCCAAGACAATAATAGAAACACTACTATCTGAATCAAATGTTAGTGTCCAAGGAGAATGAGAGTAAGCATAGGCTTAGAACTTGTAATTTTAATCATTTTGAGCAAGATGGGATGTGTGTGTCATCAATATAAGGTTATTTGGACTAAGAGATGGGTCAAGGGGCACAAGATAAAGTAGATGGGAGGCTTGTAGAAGAAAGGCATGTGTATAAATTATAGGAACAACTAAGGTCATGAGTTTTCCAAGTGTACATTACTAAGGTGATAAATAATCATAGAATATCATCTATATAAAGGTAATCCAAGTAGAGAAAGTTGAGGTAGAGTAATTAGTAACAACAATAGATAACTCATAGTAACCCATGTGAAACATTTGAGAGTTTAGATAAACCATATAGATGAAGTAAGTATGAATTTGTGGGGTATCAAAATTATAAAATAAAATAATATTACGTTCTTGGTTATTGAATGGGACTCCAAAAACATCATTAATTTCCTTTAAAAAAGATCAACTTCTAGTTAGACCATCAATAATTTGATGCTTGGAGCTCTAAAATTTATGCATAGTTTTGAGGAGACTTAAATAAAACATATATAAATTGAATTTAATAAAGGGACATAATGGTTTTCTAATAGGGATTTTATATCTATGGCCTTCTCAAATGGACCATGATTTAAGGCCTAAACTCCTCCATCAACCTTATCCTAAAGAATGAAGCCAAGCATAGGCCTTCAACACTTAGGCCCTTGTGATGGGTCTATTTTATCCTACTGAGATAAAGGGATTGAAAATACTTCATCTAATCTAACCATGCATATATCCCTAAGGAAGAAAAATGAGGAAATCAAAAGGACAGTCATTTTCAATCATGGTAAGAATGGGATTGAGGGTTTGGCCTATGAAAATTTCAATTTGAAATTATTAGCTAAGAAGGATATGTGTGGGAAAAATGTCCACCTAATGAGACTTTGTGTCAAGTTCAATCTCCTCACATGCTCACGAGTCTTTATTCCTAGTTAGTTTATTAAAAACTTCTCATTTATATCAACAATAAGGAGAATAAAGGAGGTAAAAGGGATACCATGTTTTAGGCATAGATGATGGGTGAAGAGCATTTAAGAATGGAACCTTTGTCTATTTAAGGTGAAAAATGCAATTTAGTATTTTGGAATTTACTAAATAAAGGAGGCTTAGGTAGCTACATAGAAAATATAGAGTTGCGATCTAGGGATCTCTATTGATTTCCTAAAAGCTTGGGACAATAAAATGGTTAATATGAGAGGAATTTATATTGTGATTTATATTTAAACTATCTTGAAAGTGATGGACATGGTGATATAAGGCCTAAAAAATTTCAAGGATAGAATAAGGAAGAACGATTAGATTAATTATTTCTTTAATAAGAATGAAAAGTTTGAAGAATTAGAGGATGGCATACTTAGGACCTCAGTTTTAGCTCTGTTGGGGAAATTCTACCATCATATCATGAAGTATGTGACCTTAGAAGCTAGATTTATAAAGTTTTATTCTTACCATTATTTATTTTCTCAATCATTCTAAGCATATAAAAATGACGAGTATTCCATTCATCCTATCGTAATCCTTGGAAAATTTAGTATTTGAGTTTAAAGAAGGGAAAATTGAAGGGGGCATTCACTAGGCTCTGGTCTTTTTGTTGTTATAAATTTTTCCCCAATCCAATTACTGTTAGGAGGCCCCTTGTCCAACGGTAGCACAATTGATTACTTATATATGAGCAATTGAACACGGAAATTATACCAGAATGATTAAGAAACTAGAAACATGAGACAGCAAAGAATTTGAGAGACAATACACACAATTGTATTAGATAATACTAGAAGAAAATACAAATAAGGAAGATGCCACTTCTCCCTCCACCTCAAAGGCTTGCCACACCTCAAGACCTTCTTCCCTCTCTCTTGCTCAACACAAAACCAACTCTAAACCTGAGTTACAATCCCTCCTTGAATGCTATAGCTGATCTCCTTGACCTTACACCTGTAGATCCCCTTGACCTTGCTTGCTTCAATGCTCTTACTTGATCAATATGATAATTACAATACATGCCTCATGGTTCTTTAAATAGGAATCCATGGTTACAAAAATAGACCTCTAACTACTAAAATTAGACACACAGCTCGCGACTTAAAATAGTCTCTTAGCATGCAAACACTCGGTTTAACTAACTGACTATTCGTAAACAGTAGTTCTGGACCACACAGGCGACCGACGTTGGTCCCTGCTTGTCTGGTGCTGCCAACGTCGGTCATACTACCGACGTCGGTGGCTCTGGTTCTTCAGCATCCTTTCTTCATGTGTGTGCAAACAGTTGAAGCTTTTAGCTCCACACCCTAACAATCTCCCACTTGGAGATAAACAGCTGCAACCTGTACCTGTACCTGTACACCATCTATTTTGTTCCTTCAGCTCTGTATCCCTCTTCAAAGTCACCCTTGAAGACCAACCACCACGCAAACCTGTGATGCTATATCTGTCACCTATGCCACAAGAACTTTGCTGCTCCCAAATTCTTCATGACATACTTCTGAACCAACTCTACCCTTAGCTCAGAAAACTTCCTGTATATGCAACCCTGTAAAAAGTAACACAATACAGTAACAGGATAATGTAGCTAATATTATCCAACCTGTTAAAGATAAAATACAATGGTCAAACCTCCATTGCCCTGCAGCTAACTCAAGACCATATACCATAGCCTTCTGTCTCAGATGTCCATCCACTCTCTTCTCTAAAACGGGAATCCATCCCTCTATATCCAGCTGACAACTCCACCAACAAGTACCTGTTTGGCTCTAATCCAAGGACTCACACTCCTCATCCATGTCAAGCTCCCACTGTTTCTGGATTCTACCTGCATTGCTTCCTCCATCTTCATAGTTCAAGACTATCAGAAAGCAATAAAAAGAAGGTGAACAACAAATATGAGGTTCACATACCTTTTCTGACCTCTGTATGGGTGTTTGAGACTCATAGATCCACCCAACATCCGTTCCAGTGACCGATCTCAGCCAACTCCCAGTCTGCTCCCGACCGATGTCGGTTCCCTGCACTGATCCTGACTGCCGACGTCGTTACCCCTGGTCGACGCCGGTGTCCCCCCTGCCGACGTCGGTCCTGATGACCGACGTCGGACTTCTCCTGTCCGACCTACCGACCCTGCTGGTCTGCACATGACCGAAGTCAGTGTCTGGATGACCGACGTCGGTTCCAAGTAACCGACATCGGTGCCTGTGTGTTCCCGTGAGTGATGAATTCTTTATCCGCGAGCTCTTCTTGGATCAAGTCTATATCCATTCTGCCCTGCTCAGATTTATTTACTGCCTGTAACTGTTCTAAGGCCTTCATCTCCTCCATGAACACCAAGACATCCCTGTTCTTGTCAAAAGCCTCAAATTTCCTTTTCCTGCAATGAATTCTATCCATGCCTTCTGAATTTGAACACATACCTTTTGAGTCAAGAACTTTCATTCCCTTCTTGTTCATGTGACCTTGCCTAATAGACCACATATACGAATCTGCACCAGAAGTGGAATCAGTAGTACAAGTAGATAGATAAAGAGTACCTACTTTCTTACCTCTTGCTAAAACAAGTGCTCCCTTGGTAACCTTCCAAGAATCCACTGTGAGGGTTATTTTGCATCCCTCATCTCCCAACCTTCCTACAGAAATCAGACTCTGCTTCAGAATTGGAACATGCATGACCTCCTTCAACACCCATGTGTTGTCAATCTACAATCTCAGCTGCACTTTCCCTTTGCCAACTATCTGACAAGGCGTACCATCCCCTAAATAAAGAACTCCAAAATCTCCCTGTTCATACTCATGAAACAAATCTCTGTTTGGGGATGCATGAAAAGATGAACCAGAATCTAATATCCATGATCCTACGTGACTATCCAAAGAAAGTATGAGAGCATCCTGTACCACAATGTTTGCATCTTTTGCTTCTTCCATACCTGTATGTTGATTCTCTTTATCTCTCAACCAACACTCCTTCTTTGTATGTCCTTTCTTTCCACAAAACCAGTAGGTAATACCTTTAGACTCGAATCTCCTTCTCGACCTTGATTTCCCTTGCTCAATCTTCTCCTTTTGCCTTCCTCTGCTTTCCACACTTAGAACATTTCCTGATGATTCACCTGTGCTTCTCCTGCGTATTTCTTCATTCAAAATCACACTCACAACATCATCAACCTTTAATATTTTAGAAGCAGATGCAGAGTTACTTACTGCCATAACCATACCGTCCCAACTTTCAGGCAAAGAACATAATATCAAGAGAGCCTTTACCTCATCGTCAAAAACAATGTTGACTGAAGCTAGTTGGTTTACCAAACCATGGAAATCACTGAGATGAGTATGTACCAAACCTCCTTCCTACATTTGTAAAGTAAATAGCTGCTTCATAAGGTATACCTTATTAGAAGCCGAGGGCTTTTCGTATAAATTTGCCAAGGACTTTATCAACTCTTCCGTTGTTTTGCACTGTGATAAGCTGGAAATCACAAAAGCTCCAAGACTCAACCTTATGGAACCAAGAGCCTTCCGATCAAGAGCACTCCATTCTTCATCCTTCATATCTGTGGGCTTGCATGCAACCCCACCCAATGGTAAGTACAGATCCTTCTGATACAGATAGTCCTCAATCTGCATCCTCCAGTGTTGATAATTTTTGTCGTTAAACTTCTCCATTCGTAGCCTGCTTTCTTCTACCATTGCTGAACTCCCACTCAATCAGAAAACCCTGTGAATGACCTGTAATCAAAAACAATAACCTGCTTCCTACAAACCGTGGCTCTGATACCAACTGTTAGGAGGCCCCTTGTCCAACGGTAGCACAATTGATTACTTATATATGAGCAATTGAACACGGAAATTATACCAGAATGATTAAGAAACTAGAAACATGAGACAGCAAAGAATTTGAGAGACAATACACACAATTGTATTAGATAATACTAGAAGAAAATACAAATAAGGAAGATGTCACTTCTCCCTCCACCTCAAAGGCTTGCCACACCTCAAGACCTTCTTCCCTCTCTCTTGCTCAACACAAAACCAACTCTAAACCTGAGTTACAATCCCTCCTTGAATGCTATAGCTGATCTCCTTGACCTTACACCTGTAGATCCCCTTGACCTTGCTTGCTTCAATGCTCTTACTTGATCAATATGATAATTACAATACATGCCTCATGGTTCTTTAAATAGGAATCCATGGTTACAAAAATAGACCTCTAACTACTAAAATTAGACACACAGCTCGCGACTTAAAATAGTCTCTTAGCATGCAAACACTCGGTTTAACTAACTAACTGTTCGTAAACAGCAGTTCTGGACCACACAGGCGACCGACGTCGGTCCCTGCTTGTCTGGTGCTGCCGACGTCAGCCGACTCTCTGCCGTCGCCGGTCTCCTTCTCCACTGCATCTGACCGACGTCGGTCATACTGTCGACGCCGGTGGCTCTGGTTCTTCAGCATCCTTTCTTCATGTGTGTGCAAACGGTTGAAGCTTTTAGCTCCACACCCTAACAATTACTACCCTTATTGAGTCAATTAATAGGGGCACAATGATGCTAACCACAAATATTTCTATGGACAAATATCATCCCCATGTTCGGGATCCAAATACCATTACCATTAAGATTACTCCTACTACAAAACCAAAGGATGATGTCCCAAAAAGACATGTTTATTTAGAACCTAGCCATTCTTCTAAACCTATGGAAACTCCTACTCTGAATAATAGGGATAAATATACTATTGGTAAGGTGAAAGTTCATACCCCTCAACCTGAGGCCTTTGTTTTTTTAATGCTTCTACTGATCCTCATGTGGATCTTTACCCTTCACATTTCAATGACTTGGACCTATATGGTGATAGTTAAGATTTAAGGGAATCCATATTGAAAGAAATGAAAAATTGGAGAAATTCCTCAGAATTCAAATCAATATTATGAACAGGATTTTTAATGAAAATAAAAGTTTAAAAAAGAGTTTAAAGACAAGAAAATGTAGATAGAAAAGGATAAATAAAAGGAACCTAAATAATAATATTTTTAAACTATAGAGTCAAATTATATTAAGGTATCAACATTGGTAGTCGATAGTCGAGGACCTAACATGAGTTTGGAAGTTGGCCAATGAGGAATTGGTATAAACCAATGCTTTAATAAGAATTATAAAGTACCAATCAAAATTCCAATTCAAATAATCCTCTAATGCTTCAATAAAATAATATAAATCCAATGAAAATTTAGGGGTAGATGATGCCAGAAGTCATACGACCTGATCCAAAAAATCACATGGCTTCTACAGTATGATACAACCTTAAAAAATAATATTAAATTTTACAAAACCCTATAAAATTCAAATGCTAATCTAGAGTTCAACACTTGATAATAGTATAGATTAATAAAAAATGAGTCTATTGGAGATGCCATATGACACTAAAAACTATTAGAAAATCTTTCATTTTTATTTAAAAAATGTGTATTGTAAATCATCATATAGATGGATCTGGTAGTGCTAGAGCTTATGCAGTAGTATACAACCTATACTAAATTTTAGATTTTTTTCCAAATAAAATAATGTGCATCAAACAACAAGTATGGATCTAAAAAAAGTATGTTGCATCTTGACATTACAACTAACTTTACAGGCAAAATTTATGGAGGGCAAAATTGACTATGATGAAACCTGGGTATTTTTACAGTCAAAATTCATGTTTTGGGCCCCTATGAATGCAAAGGTTAGGGTAAAAAAACTCAAGATAAAATTTTCCCTTTTAATATGGGAAAAAAATTATAGGTATTGGAAACCAAATATGTACCAATGCTTTGATACCATATCATAGTTAAGAGGGGTTGATAATATCTTTAGATCAACCCAAAATAACAAAACCATGAAAAAATAAAGCTTAATACTAAAATCAATAACATCTAGCATAATGGAAAACATATGAAATAAAAATGAATGTAAATGCTTATTGAACACCTTTATTTTCTCACACACCTCACTATATGCATTTTATAGGAGTACCTAAAATTTAGGTGAATAATTTAGTTAGTAAAAATAACTATTAGATGAGCGTACTAAACCACTAAGATAATAAATATTTGTGTCTATCAAGTTGTAAAAACAAATATTAGTTAGGCATTAAATTACGAGTGTAAATGTGAACTCCTACATGCACTTAATATAATTATATTCCTTAAATGTAGCTTAGCTAACTAGGTATGAACTAATACATAACTAGAGGCTATATATATAATAACTATATAATATAGGCCTAGTGTGAACATACAACTCTAATAAATGGATTAATATTATACATGGTTGTATAAATTGATGTATATTACAAAATAAATAACTTTTGGGTTTAAAATTTATAATTATCATGGATATGTGAGTGATTCCAGTGACACCAATTATTGCTTGGTTTATTTTTTCCTTTGTTTGAGTTAGAAGGCACAAGAGACTTTTGGTATAATGTTGCCTTCTTAGGCTTCTCTCCCTTGTGATATGTTTTCTTATTTTACAAAGGGGCTTGATATCTTGTGTTATTCATGGTCTATATCTTGCACATGACACTAGATAAAGTGGTGAAATATTACTTAATCTTCACCTTGGCTTCAATCTTGATGACATTGAGATAAGATTGATATGGATATTTAAAAGTCAATAAATCTATATTTGAAAGGATATAAGGTGAAATTACTTTGATATAATTCAATAACTAATGTCATTCTATTAGTTTCTTTCATAGCCTCATAGTGTAGTCCCAAAGCTCATTAATGTAGTCTTTCACTGATTTCACCTTGTACTGGTGCAAGTATTGGAAGCCTATATATTCATCCTAAACATATATGAGAGGATAATACTCCTATTTTAGCATTTGGATTAAAATACTCCAAGAATATATTATAATTTAGTCTTTTGCACACTATGTGTTGAGAGTCTCCCACCAATGAGACACTAATATGGACATATTCAACATGAAAAATATGATATTATCAACCTCAGTGAGTTTATTGACTAAGAAATATGCTTTGAGTTGTCAAACCTAACCATATAATGTTGTGACATTGATCTTTCATTTGAACATTTGAATTTAAAGATTGAATTATACTTTGAATGGGATATGTTGTTGAGATTGTTGGTGAGTAGTCTATAGATAATAAAATGTAGATGATGGGTTGAGATGAAACATTGACTCACTAAATTAGATAAATAGCTTGATGTGATTTACTTATAGGGTGTCTTCAATAATCTTTTAGATGTTTGGGACTACCTGAGACTATTTTTGGGTGTCATCCAACTTTGTTTTGCTACAACATTCTTCTAGGAAGGCAGAAATAAGGCTAACTAGTGATCCTTGTTTTTATTTCTATAATTGTGTGTTTATAGGCATTAGAAAGATCTATATTCTGATACCCATTATTTACACTATAGTGCCTAGGACCAAGTTTATGGTTTGTAAATATACTTTTAGAGATAAATGGTGGATTTTAGATTACACAGGAAAGAGTAACTAAACTAATCTACCTGAGCACATTCAATATAAGTGGAATAAAGATATTCAAAAATGCAACTTCAATTCAATATGAAAAATATTAGAGACACATGTATAAGGTATAAATTGAAGAGTGCATATCTAAGGTCCTACCAAAAACATATTATATACACCTATATAAGGTATAATTAGTAACCACATATATGGGATAGACCTATAAAGGTTGATAAATCTTTCCAAGAACCTTTTGGGAGGTCCCATCAAATGCACTGATTGATCTAGTATAAGGGTATAAATTATGATGAGTATAACCCAAATGCATACATAAATTCATGGTGTAAACATTTTTTCTTGAACCATTTTAAATTATAATACTGTGTATGGGGTGTTTACCAAGGCATGATTGAATATATAGAGAATGAAGAACATATTCACCATCTTTAATTTCATTGTCATCAAAGGAAATGATAGGTTTGCCAACCATAGGAGGTATATGTTACATGTAAATACTAATGACCCCATGTAGTGGGTATCCATAATATGATGGAGGAGGATGTGTACTATATGCCATTTGAAATTCTAGTTCCTTTTTGTAATGGACTTGAAAAGTATTGTTAAATATTTTTTATTTATGGTGATCACCAAGTTGTGAACCCAATTCCTTTAGGGGATCATCAAATGTAATATTTTGGTCATCGATGACATTTTAGATCTTATGTTTCAAGGTAAAACATTTATTTTTAGAATGCCTTGGGTCTTGATGATCCTCACAATAAGTATTTGCATCATATATTTTGGGTAGAGTTCTATTTACATAAACCTCTATAGGAAAAACTAGATAGTGGTGCCATGTGGCACTAGTGTCCTAAAAATGGCACTAATGTCTAAAGGATCATAATAGATCAAAAATCAAGGATGATATGTTAGGGGGGCCTAATACTAGGAGAAGGTGAACAGTGACTGATGGGGGTGTCAAAATAAGGATAATAAATCACAAGAAATATCAAAAGGACTCAAGGTAACCACGTAAACAAGGACTATCACCATCACTAAGACCTTTTGTGTGAAAGAGAAACAAAAGACATAATACATGTGGTTGCTTAACTAAATTAGGGTACTTACATTTTACCCCCTTTTATTTTAATAATATAATAAAATAGAAGTACTAGAGTAAAATAAAATAGATATGTGTACCTGTACTTACTTATGTGAATGTAATCTAGATTTGTCCCACTTATTGGCCAGAAAAGTGGATGAGAACTGGAGTGTAATATGTGAAAGGAAACATATGTTGTAAATACCCTTGATATTGAAACTAAGTGTGTAAGATGAATGTGTTGAAAAATGAGACTTGTTTTCCTCCACTCTAAATCTATGTACTATAAATTGAATGCATGGAGAAATAAGTCTCACTTTCCCTAGATCTGAATCTAAGTAATTTAAATTGAAGGTATGGAGAAACAAGTCTCACTTTCCCCCACTCTAAATCTTGGTAATGTAAACTGAATATGTGGAGAAACAAGGCTTACTTACCCCCACTCTAAATATGAGTAATGTAAATTGGGTTTGGTGTACTGTTATAGATCAAATAATATAAATGGACTTGTGATCCAAACTAGTGAAAACATGATGGATACTGGAGTAATTTGGTAAATCTGAAAATGGGAACCAATAACATGTGCTCTACATCATGTTTACTAATCTTGATATTTGAGTGATGTAGTTATGTATCTAAATATTTTATTGAACTAATATACATGTGTCAAAGTTATACATCTACATGGAGTGTATATTTGAACACTTATGTAGACTTGTGTGTCTATATATCTAGAAATATGTAACTATGGATGCCTATGTAAAACTATGTAGACCTGTGCATCTATATATATGAAATTTTTTGTAGTTGAATGACTGTGTAAACTTGTGTAGACCTATATGTCTATATTTTTGAAATTTTGTGTAATTGGATGCTTGTGTAAACCTATATAGACCTATATGTTTATATAATATGAATAAGTTTTGCAATTGAATGCCTATGTAAACCTGTGTAGACCTATATGCCTATATAATATAAGTTGTGTAACTGAATGGTTGTGTAAAACTATGTATACCTATATGTCTATATAATCTAAATAAGTTGTACAATTGAATGCCTGTGTAAATTTGTGTAGACTTATATGTCTGTATAATCTGAAAATTGGGGACTCTACATGCATGTGTCTAAAAATATGAATGTAACTATGTATGTATAAATAAATAAATGCATATTTTCCCCCCTTTTAGTGAGATAACTAAGACTATGATGAGGATATGTGACCAAAAGTGATAAGGATCAATTATACCAATGTTTACTTTATAATTATGAGATTGAATTAGGTTTGAACAATGTATTGATTATTTTAGAGTTTAATAATTTAGTGTGTAGTTAGATAGGTATTTGGTATATTATATGGTTAAAATAATATAATTATTTTTGTCATTTTTTAGGTTTAAAAATGATGTGAGGATTGGTTTTACCTATATTGGATTGAGTATATTAGTATCAAGTCCCATGTGTAAGAAATGGTTCATGAATTTGAGCTATGATTCTCGAGATGTGGCAAGAATAAGATAGTTGTATAATTATCAAAATTAAAATGTAGGGATAACCTTAATAGGGTTGCATTGAGTAAGTGATGACTTAAATAGGTGATTTTGAATCATTGTCAATTTATTTATATCATTTAAGTGGGAATAAGTTTGAGTCTAAGAGAGACAAACATGTCAAGGAGATAATATGTTAGGTTCTCACACTATGTGGTGATTGAGGCACTTATTAAAGTCAGGGAGGAGGTTCACCTGCTAAGGGACCTTAAGTTTTTATATTTTTTATCATTTTAGTTGTTTGTATTATTTATTTTACTATAGAAAGGTTTTTTTTGGCCTAATTGTAAAAGGTGGCACCATTGTCCCACTATGGGCACTAGTGTCTAGTTTTTGGCACTACTATCTAGTACCATTGTCCTATAGGAAGCACCAATGTCCAATAGGCCCAAGATATGGTGCTTAGAATCACTAAATTTTTTTTATTTATGTTATTATTTTATGGTATTTTTTTTTAGTTTTATTGATGTCATATTTAGTTGACATTTTTATAGGTTGATGCCCGTATGATGGAGTTCTATGTTAGATGATGGATATTATCTAGGTTTTTCCCTTGTCTGAGGTATTAATAAATGTGCTTGATAGATCAGGGTTTTGACATGTGGCTTTCCTATATCCCATGCTCTAGGATAAGCATATGATCACTACACTATGTGAGAGGTGGAATGAAAATATGTGTACATTCTAGATACCAATGAGCAAGATGACTGTGATATTAGAGATTGTATATAGAATCTTATGGTTGCCAATTTTTAGGCAACGGGTTATATTATAGGAGGTTACTAATCAATGAGTTATACAAATAGCATATAGGTACTTTTCTACTATAGATGCACATACTCACCGCATAGGTAGTCAGAGTGACATATTGTTGACCCTTATTATTATGGTTGATGTTATGTGATTTTATAAGTTTCTAGTGGTGTTATTGTCATCATTTCTTACCATGGATGGGAGTGGTGTCTTCATTTTTATATAGGATGCATGAGATAGTGTATGACATTGAGCATCATGGCATATTAAATTCTTGGGGTTAGACCATGTTGGCTCATCTATACAGGGACTTGAACCATTTTACTTAGGGGATGAGTGGTGGATGTATTGATACATTGACATTATTACATGGTTGGGCATAAGAGCACATAGGTGTGAGGAGGCTAGTGTCACATCCACAAGATGGATAATCTCAATCATAGGTATTTGTAGTTAGATGGACAAGGATAGGACATGCTCCAAAGAGGAGTAATACCTATTATTGGTGGTTATTATATAATCTGAGAGTAAAGGACATTATCTAGAGACTTTACAAGGTTATCAAGGTTAGCCTAAGGATAGCATGTAGTTGAGTTGGATTCAAGAGAGCTATTTGATACATGATTAGTGGGATATTTTATACAATTAATTTTAGTATAATAGGGTTATTAAAATATTTTATGTTATACAAGATGTTGCCCCAACACATGTATTGTGGTTGAAGAGTTCTTGAGCTCTAGTGAGGTTGGGGAGAAGGCCTAGGCCATCAATTATTGAGATAGTTCCTATGCTAGTGACAAAGTAGGATCTAGATATTTAGGTGTTATATGTGGATGATACTAGAGTTACTAAAGCCTACTCAACCTAGTGGAGTGATTACAGGTGGGTACATATATTCTTAAGAGATGAGATAGTCACAGATGAGGTATTAGATATAGATCCCCTGAGGGATGTGGATGGTAAGTTTAGATAGCTTGTTTGTATACTCTATGTAATGTTGATCATGTGTTTTTATATAATAATATTCTTATTAATAATATGGAAACTTTTAGGTGAAGGAAATGATGAGTATTTGGAGGTGACCATCAATTCAATGCTTCATGAGTTGACGTGGAATATTATAGATGATGTTTTGGATGATGGATTGGTGGAGCAGGCCACAAATGTAGTTAGAGTGCATGATTATTTGTTTGATCATACAATTATAGTGATTTTGGCATACATATGAGCAATAATATATAGACATGAGTTACGTTCAGAGCTATAGAGGTACACCATGCCCTCTCTTGATGCTCTAGGTGGGTTGAGTATTTGCATAGTATATGACTATATATGATTTCAATGGGAGTATGTTGAGTGTAGGGTTAAGTTAGCTATGTACCGAGAGAGAGAGAGAGAGAGAGAGAGAGAGAGAGAGAGAGAGAGAGAGAGAGAGAGAGAGAGAGAGAAAGAGAGTAGGCATAACCATAAATTTAGGTTTAATGGAGATATTAGGGCCTCTAGTTCTAGTGTTGATGTGCTTGATAGAGAGAGTGAGGGAGATGATCCTAGCAGTCATGTTTGCATCATTAAGTGATGCATCACATTTATATTGAATGATGTTATGACTTATATATATAGATGGTTGTTATGTAATTTGGCATTTGGATCTAGTTATATTATATAATTTATTATGTGTTTAAGTTTGGTTAATTGATTGAAATGTTTGATATTTGTAATTTTGTTTCTGTTAGATTAATGTTAATTGATTTGGATATATGTTATGAATATTTTAGGCATATGTGAAGGAGATTTACACTTTTGTATTGGTATATGGTGTTTGTTTGTTAATTGTTTATATCTCAGAAGATGTCTATGTGTATACCCTATGATGGAAAGATGCCCTATCTAAACCCTGATGGCATGGATAACCAATGACCATACTTCTCATGTCGTATTGGCATAGACATAGATTATGAAAGTGGAGTTTCATGTGATGCACTACTAGTGGATAATTGTGTAGACTTTAATGCAAAAATCTTGATTGGTTGTTGCTCTAAAATTATAATCTGAGTTGCCTAATTTCTTACAAATATTTTAATTGATATTCACACTAAATTTGGATTTTGATCTTTGTATTGATTATCATAAATATTTATCAATTATCAAACTAAAATTGTGGCCTTAGGTTGATAGTTATTCCTAAATATCTTACTGAGTGTATGTATAAGAGGTACATTATGAGATCTATAATTATTTCCAAATATTTTGATTGGTGTCTATACCAAAACTGCCTTTTGGTTTATATTTGTTCCCAAATATATTGATTATTTTATGCACTGGAGGTGCATTCTAAACTCTATGAAATGGTTTCCATCACTGCTAAGGCTATGATGAAGAATACTATTGATAAATAGTTATATTATAAGTCATTGGGATCGTATTATGAGTAACCAATGGTTCCTTACAAGGAATACCCTGGCATAACTTTGTTATAGAGGAGTGTGATCTAGGAGACTATTGTGAATGAGGGCCTAATACCCCCTATGTGAACCCTATGATGCCTTTGTTAACATATTGATCAATGTGATATCTAAGTGAATAACAATGATTATATAAATGTTCATTCATATAGTGAAAATGACAATAATGTTTATATGGTACCTAGTTTAAATATTGTGGTTGATTATGATTAGTTGAAGGATGTGTGATCATACCCTTATCTAGTAGCATAAGCAAAATGTCATAAGGCCTAACCTTAGCTGAAAACTATATAACCCCTATACATATATCATGTGTTTTACTCAATATATATTATGTTGTATAGAATGGTTGTTTGCCATTACTAATTATTTATATTGGTTGTTTGTGTTCCACTATTTTATGAATTAGAATTAAAGTAGGCACTTGTACCATATTTGATGACTGGGGTTATAAAGGATCTATAGCCAAATATTCCTCTAGATATGTAATAACTAATCCCAATTGTGTCTCTAATAATATAGTTACATTGTATAAATGTCTGAATGATTTTGATGTCTAATATAGTAATCTATCCTTGAAAGGAGATATTAATCCTCTAGCAAAGATGTATTGCACTTTTAAGTATGTTGGGTGATAAATTAATTGATGCAAACAATATTTAAATCATATAACGTACTTTGAGGTAGGCTCTGTCTCACCCTGGTGTAGTGAAGGTAACTCTCATGTGTGACTAGAGGTCCCTTAATCTGTATATAAGGCCTAAGAAAGACTACCTCTAGCTCTTCATATGTATGTAAAGATGCACTAGGGAGTGTATGGTGGAGCCAATCTAGTGGTTTGTCCTTTGGTGACTTAAGAAACACTTTTATTACAATTAAATTTTTTGTAACATGAGCCATAGCTTGCTCATAAGCCTAAAGATGTAAATATTGATCTCCTTATCCATCAAAGATAGGTAACACCAATATCTGAAAGTTATGTGGCAACCTCATAGTGGAAATTCTATGTGGAATAGGATTATTATGGATAACATTGGCATCAACTTGATATTTGTATGCTTTGTTCTCCAAAGTGAGATGATGTACTTGGTTTTCAAAATTACCCACAAATGTATTAAATAAATTAAAACTTGTGAAGGTATATTATCATTATCATGGGATTTGTTTAATGCTCAAATTTTATTGTTTATTTTAGACATTGGTATATTATGTTGGAAATCTTGTTTAGGAAGGGTCGGTGTGCTCTTAATAACCTTTTTAAGTGTGATAGTTTGGGCCTAGTTATAGGTAAATAAGTTATCACCTTCATTTGGGTTTGTTTGAGAACTAGGTTTTACTATAGTAAGGGGGGTTGAATGGGATTCATTGGTATCTTTTATATTGTTATTTTGAATAGAAGGTACTTTATTTTATACTGAATGAAAATTATGCACATAATAATAGGTGTGTATGTGTCTTTTAACATGTGATTTAATGTTTGGTTGAACAAGATAAATATGTAAAGTAAGAGAAGAAGTAGAAGTTGTAGATTCTATGTCATCTTCATCATAATCATCAATACCCCATTGGTCCTCAAAATCAGAATTTAATTCATTTGAATAGCTAAGGGTAGAATAAGTATCATTCACATGTTGGATAAGGAGAAGGAAAAGATTTGAACTTTTAACTATTATGCAATGTACCATCTTGTGTAAGTTTAATGAAAGGTATTTGTTCACTAGTCATTTTTGAAATGCAAGAATTCTTGTCACTTTCTATTTGAGAATCAAGGGAATGAGTAACAACCTTGTTTTCTTTTTGCACATTATGACATATAGGAGAAGAGTTATAAATATTTTCATTATCTATTTATGGCAAAGATTCATTGCATTAAGATTGAAATGTGAATGAAGGTGATAAAGGAATTTCATATACCTTAATTTGTGCATTGCTAAAAGGTGTAACATTCTTTGTATTTGTATTTTGAAATGTAGTTGAAAAGGGTAAAGAAATTGCATTATTTTGATCTACTTTATTTGAATCATGTAAAAGTGATTTTTGTGTAGTTCACTTATATTGATTTATTTTGAACAATGAAGCAATAAAAGTAGTTGAAAAACTAGGATCACATTTTAATAAAACACTACCAACAAGAGGTTATTTTGGTATTATATTGTTAATTTAATTTTTAGGAGTAAGAGGAAAGAGAAGATGATGTATCTAATGTATCATCATGTTCATTTGTAATATAATGTGTATAATAATCCTCATATTCATCATTATAACAATAGTCATCATCATAATTATAAATGAAATCATTATCATGCTCTAATCTACAATCTTGAAAATTTGTTCATTAATTGTTATAATCATGAGAAAAATTAAAAATTGCATCAATTGGATGAGAGGTAGAATACTTTTTAGATGCCATTTTAAACTTGACAAAGAAGATAGTGTAAAGGATGAAAATTAAACACACAAGAGGTAGAATATAATCTAACATAAGTATGTGTGCAATGTGAGAATTTGTTGAACAAAGATTAGAAAATAAAATAGGGTTGTTGTTGAAACCCTAATTGTTAATGTTTGTGTGTATAACAACCTATTATGTGGATCTAGGGTTTTGAATGCAAGGTTGTGTTGTAAATATTTAAATTGAATTAAATAACTAAAACCCTAGTACTGAATTAATTAAATTAGCTAGGTTACTCCAAAAAATCATAAAATCAAATTTTTTAACCTTAATTTAATGTTCAAAATTTAGAAGGTAAACCATAAGAGAAATTAGGGTTTTTTATGCAATATTTGAAGTAAGTCAGGTTCACTAAATGATTTAAACTTTTTGAGGTTTTTACTATGTAAATCTTAAGCTAGATTAAAGGGTTGGGTATGTTTTTAATCTAAAATAAAATTGAGATATATCAATTATATGTAACTTTCAAAAAATAGTAAATATAAGGAGAAAGTGAACTTATCTAGATATGCACAAAGTTTCTTACAGTTCCTAATATTGGAGATGATTGAGAAAATAGAAAGGAACATTTCATCTGTTGACTATTTTTGAGATCTATATCTAGACAATAGTGCCCCCTAAGATAGTAGCACCATGTGGAACTAGTGTCCAAACCTATCATTAGTGTCCCCCCTGTAGTCACCATCTACAACTTGTAGATAATTTATGAGATTCCCTAAGGGTTTTGTAGGTTATTTACTATCGTTCAAGGGCTCATCTATGTCACTATTTTATATGATTATTCTCCAAAACCCTAATGAATACTTGCACACATGAAACAATGAAATAATAAAATGCAAAAGGAAATGAAAAACTAGGTTTTGGGATGTTACAGTCACATGAAGTAGAACCTCTATTGTCTTGACTAATGCCTACATTAACCCCAATGTTATGGGTCTTAGATCGCATGTTGTTATCCCTTACGTAATGTGCACCATCAACATGCACATTATGCTAAGATGAATTTTGCCTAGGCCCTTCTTTGATCAAGCATGAAAATGTCTATGTGTGAATGTTGAGTAGTATACAGAGTATTTGAGCTGTATTATTGATTAATTTTATGTAAAGAGTGAAAAAATAGTAAGTGGCCGATGTAGAATTCCTTATGAGGCTCTTTATTTAGGAGGATCTTTGTTTGTAATATAATACATTTTTCATTACCTGATAAGTCAAGAAAAATATATAAAAAAAACATAAGGATCATAGAGGGGTCAAGAATCAAACACAGGTGAAAGGGCCCATCGGACACTAAAGGCAAAAGTGGATAGTAGTGCCATGTGGCATTAAAATATTGAAAATGGCACTAATTTCCAAAGTCTCAGAACAAATTAAAAATCAAGGATGATAGGCTTATGGCCCTTGAGACTAGGAAAAGGTGACCAATGACTAATGGGGGTGTCAAAATAGGGATAATAAATCACAAAAAATATCAAAAGGACTCAAGGTGACCCCATGAACAAGGACTATAACCATTAATAAGATCTTATATGTGAAAAAACAACAAAATACATGATACTTGTGGTTTCTTGACCAAATTAGGGTGTTTACATCCACATATACATGATAGTAATGTGTACACCCACTATAGATACTACCTATTTTTTCATATTTTTTTTACTATTCAAATACTGGCATGTATTACTTGGTAGTACTTAAACACTATAGTAAAGGGTGGCTAACTATCTCTTTTATTCATTGTAAAAAAGCCATCAATATTTTATTCACATGGAGGGGAACATAAATGAATAAACAAAAGATCCATAATTTATTTTGCAGGCCCATATTTCTCTTCCAAACTTTCTTCCAAAGAATTGAACACTACACATAAATTCTCTAGACGTTGAGAAAAACACTTTCAAAACTTGAGATTTTGGTGATCTACAATGCCATTAGGTCCCCTTCCCATTGAAAATGAGTTTTATTAATTATTTTCTTCTATTTTAGATCACATGAAGTTATTCCCACATGAAATATACCATTAGTATCTCCTCATTCAAACTTAACATCTATTTT
Organism: Torreya grandis; assembly: GCA_037957365.1. Classification (NCBI taxonomy): domain Eukaryota; kingdom Viridiplantae; phylum Streptophyta; class Pinopsida; order Cupressales; family Taxaceae; genus Torreya; species Torreya grandis. The sequence goes on from JARHVA010001313.1 coordinate 3,091,258, forward strand.
AGTTTTTTTGGTTTGGTTTCTTGGAATGAAAATGGAATTCCTAGTGAGTTTACGTAATCAATCTTCTTCTAGTGTCTTTGGAGCATCTTGAAAGTTGGCTACCAAGGTTAGTATCCACCTCCATATGGATTGGATAGGAGGGATTGGGGTCTATAGAGGGTTTGATTTTTGGTTTTGGGGTTTTGGGCAGGAAGAGCACATGGTAGATGAGAAGATGGTCATAAATCTATAAGTGAGATTTAGGGTAGGAAAGTGAGGTATATTAGAGTCTATGAGAGAAAATTATAGGGTTTGATGACACCTAAAAATGTTTCAGTGAGGGAAAATGTTTTGGCCATGGCCAATAAAATGCCTTATTTTTTATGTAGATGATTACATGAGAATATACGTGAATGTCATTGTTAACATTGAGTGAAGTTTTGTTTGTCTTTATACCTTTTATTGTGAATACTTTATTCTTTTACTTATGTTGTGTAGATGGAATGAATTATTATTATAAGGGAACATTGATGAATTTTGAGCACATTGGATAATTTTAGGAAATAATATCGATGTGCAAGGAGTATTAGGAGGACTACAATGTGAGTTTGACATGTATACAGGTGTGATTTAAAAAATTATTTTTTTTAAATAATTTTTAATAATATATAACATATTAATAATAATTATAAATATTATATATACACACACACTAACTAATATATATTTTTTCCCCTAAAAAAATTGTAACTTCATATTATTAAAAATAATAAATTACATTTAAAAGATGTGAATAACATTCCAAAAGGAAAAAGGAGCAATAAAAGGATGAGAAAACACCCCAATAGATAAATGACAAATGGGTGAAACCCATAGAGGCTCTAGCACCAAAATAAGGAGAGAAAAGGTAAAAAGAAAAAAGTACCAATAGGCAAGGAAGCACCAAATACAAACTACAGGATAACCAAAGAAGATACAAAGCATTGAAACCAAAAGGATAAAAATGAAAAAAACATTAGTCCTTCAGTAATGAGAGAAATGATTCATGAATGTAGACATTCTTTATGAATTCTTTAATGATCTAAAGATATGCATCTGAATTCAAGCCTTTCTTTGGAGAGTGTATCATCCTTAGAGTTTAGCTCCCAAAAGATATGAGAGAAAGAAATGAAATTAAAGGAGCTCATCAAAGAATGATTAAAATTGAAAACTGGTTGTATGATCAAATTGTGCATTTTTGAAACAACCTTCAACCAATTTTTTTATAAGCTATGAGTACCCATAAACTTGTAACTCCCCCACTCTTTTATCAAGTGCAAGCTAAAGAAGAAGCTTCATAACCATCAAGTCTATGAAATTATTAGTACCCTATTCTAGGACTACCTTAAATTATATAGTGATTGGGATTGAAAAAAGAGCTCCAACCATAGAAAAAATGGTCAAAGAACCTTGACAAGTGTCGTAACAAAAACCCCTAAGATTTAGTTGGATCAATGAGAGGAATAATCAACTATTATTGTATCAAATATTTTGAGATGATTTTTAAGTGCTTGAAGATATCCTAGACTTGATAAATGCATTGAAAAGTTGGGATAATTTTTCCTTGGAAGATATAGACATTATTCATTAGTTAAATTCACTAGGACACAATTAGGGAAGTGCCTTGGATAGTTTTAGATCAGATATCTCATACCAATTCTAAAGAAAACTCAGCCATAGTGATACCATTCGAGCAATCCTGAACCCCCATAGAATTTTTGAGTTCATTCCAAATATTTTTGGCATATGGAAAAGTGATGAGAAGATAATTCATAGTTTCTGAGCCACAAAAACAAAGATTACATTGCCCCAAACCTTGCCAACTTATTTTTTTAATAACCTTTGAGGTTCGGACTTTGTTTCTCAAAGCCAACCACATAAAGAGTTTTGTTTTGTGGGGAAATTTAATCTTTCATATATTTTTTTCATGACCATAGTCTCTCTCCAAGCACCTCGATGAGAAAGGTAGGCTGATATCCAAGCCTTATATTATAATCCCTCAAATATGTGTTCATGTACTATACCAATTTGTCATTCTCATCACAAATATTAAAGTGGCTCCAATTCAATATAGTCACATATAAATCCCATCATCGACTAGCTTCCCTAGTCAAACCCAATGTAAGTGCACTTTCCAACCCTATTACCAAGGGTTTGTGAGATTATGATATGTGGCCTAGGCAAAAAATGAGATTCCCATGTCTAAAAAGGCATCAATAAAATCAATGGGAAATTTTTAAGCAACACCACAATTGACCCAAGGGTCAATCTCAAATCTAACTTTGGTGCTAGACCCTACCTTCCAAATAATCTAATTTCCTATAATCATAAAGGGTTGTACAAATTATTTTCACATGTTTAAAACATGATGATAGGTTTTAATAGGCATTCTAATCCACTCTTCTATGCCAAATGGTTTAATATATTTATGATTGATGATTTGAATCCATAGACCCACATTATTGATAAGTGTCTAAAGGCCTTTTACCGCTAAGGCCTCCCCAAATAGATTGATGTATTTTAATCCCCAACCTCTAATATCCTTAGCTTTTGAAAGGGACTACCTTTTAACTAAAGGATATAATCCTTCTCTTTTCTTCTAGTCCAAGTGAATTTTAATCTTTTTCTATGGACCTTATGTAGAACTCCTTTTGGAATAAGAACTAAATAAAGATAATAAACTAGAATATCCTTCAACACAGACTTCATAGGCATCAACCTTATACCAAAATATATCCATATATTACACCAATAGATAATTTTATTATCAACCTTATCAATTAACCAATTCTAATCATTTTCTTGGTAATGATTTAGCTTCAATAAAAAACCCAAATACTTGAAGCCACCGAGGAGATCTAATAATTGGAAGGGAAAAATACTAATAATCTAATTGATCTAATACTCCTCAAAACCATGAAGTGAGATGTTGGATTTATACACATTTAACTCCATCCTAGTGGCCATACAAAAAATCTCTAAAGACTTCCTAAGGAAAATCATGTCTCTAAAAGAGACATCACCAAACAATAGTACATCATCTACAATGAGAAAATAAGTGAGGAATAAGTCCTAAAAATATTCACCCCTATGATAGACCTAGATCATTTAGCTACAAGAATGCTCTGAATAATCCCTCCATCAAGTAAAAGAAAGATCAAAAGGGAGAGAGGACAACCCTGGCATAGGACATGAGAGGAGCATAAAAATTAGAGGCAAATCCATTAATAAGTAAGGAAAAATAAATATAAGACAAACAACCCAATATCCATTCCACCATATGAATTTAGAACTCAATATGTTTGAGAATAAGTTTTAGGTAGAGCCAATTTTATTTATCGAAGACCTTTGAAATGTCCCACTTTAATACTACCACCAACAACTTCTTCATTTTATAAAGTGAAGAATCTCCTTATCTACACCAATTACATCATGAATTTATCTCCCATGCAATAAACCAAATTGCTCACTAGAGATAGAGTTAGAAAGAATGCTCCTAATACTAATGGATATGATATTCATTATGATCTTATAGATACAATTACAAATTGAAATGGGGAGGAAGTCAAAAAAAGAGGACAAAGTGTCCTTATTATTAATAAGTTAAATGAAGGTGTATTTTAAGGATCCAAGGATTTTCCCCAAACACCTAGACTCCTCAACTACTCTAAGTTGGTCACTAGCCAATAGGTCAAGAAACCCAATGAAGAATTCAATTGTCCGTCCATTAAGTCCAAGGACTTTTCCCATCTAAAAAGTAGCCACAGTAGACCATAGTTCTTCCATAGTGACTTCCTCTTCTATGGGGCTATTGGTATCCTCAATAATAAATCTAAGGAGAAAAGTGGAGATTTTCACAATCTCAGCTATGTTCAATTTTCCAAGATCCTTACATAACATATCAAAATGGGAGATCCCCTGAGAAACAATCTCATGAAATACCACATAGTATAATCATTGGTAGTTTGTATTTTTTAAATAATACTTTTTTCTACAATGGTTAGAAAAATTATGAAAATAATTGGTGTTCTTATCACCATTATCCAACCATAATGCTCTTCTTTTGAGTCTCCACTGTGCTTTAGATTCCACCATAAGGTCTTGCTTCTTCTACTCCAGAACTTTGAGCCTAGTTTTAGTAGACTCGATGAAGTCTTTAACTAAAACATGATCAAAGATGATAACTATCTCTTTTTCCACTAATAGGATATCTTTTCCATCAATCTAATGTTTTGAATCCACCTAAATAATAACTAATTTACTGACTCTTTTTAGGTCATCAACAAATTGAAGACTAACTGATGCCAAGGAGGTTGTGGGTAGATGTAGGATAATGGGGGACAAAAGGGGGGTATACAACAACACCTTTTTTCTTAAAATAATAATGTTTGAACTTGGAGAGAATGTTAGAGACACTTCAAAAAATAATTTGAAAATGACATAAGAACATGAATTATCGTATTTTGAATTTAATTTCTAAATATATAGTTATTTTCAATACCCAGATGATAAAAGTGTGTGAAATAGATGCATTTATAACAATAGGTTATCATTTTTTGTAAAAAGATAAGGATATTGCATGTGTATGAACACACTTTTTTTAATTAAATAAATGAGTTTTTGTATGAAGCTTCATATATGGATCGGTGAAATGTCAAAAATTATTGAGAATATTTTGTATTAATTTTTTATTATATATAAAAAATTTAAATAATTTTAAAAGTCAAGACAACTAAAAAATTGAAATTGCAAGTGTTGAACAGAACGTTTTGACCTTAAATTCATGAAAATCAATTTTTTTAAAGCATAGTTGACATTATGTAATTTTTTGAGATATAAGTTTTGTAACATTCGATTAATAGTCAAAAAGTTATAAGTGAATTTGTGATGATATGTATATAGTCCATAATGATGTATGTTATGTAGAAATTAAGTAATAATTATAAATAACATTTTAACATATATATATATATATATATATATATATGTATATGTATATATATATATATATATATATATGTATATGTGTATATATATATATATATATATATGTATGTATATGTATATGTATATATATATATATATGTATATGTATATGTATATATATATGTATATGTATATATATATATATATATATGTATATGTATATGTATATATATATATATATATGTATATATATATATGTATGTATATATATATATATATATATATATATATATATGTATATGTATATGTATATGTATATGTATATGTGTATGTTTATGTATATGTATATATATATATATATGTATATATATATATGTGTGTGTGTGTGTGTGTGTGTGTGTGTGTATATATATATATATGTGTGTGTGTATATATATATATTCTAAAATTACACTTTCCCCTCTACAAAGCCATATATATATTTTTAAAATAAAAAAATATGCCTGATCAGATGTGTCAACAAAGATTAAAAAGACTCCTAAATTTCTTAGAAACTAAGTGGGCTACTCCATGGCTAGTTTCAAGCTAGGTTTGGACCTCCCTAAGCCTATACCCAAGGCAAATTTGGAGGAAAAATTTTAAAAATTTATTAAAATGTTGATAGGGCATATGCCCTTTTCCAAATATGTATATTTTTTTATTGTAGTTAGAGCTAGTTGTTTTTGCATTTGAAGATGTGTATGTGTTTTTTGTTGTTTTTTTATTTTTGTGTGCAGTATGAGATGGTTTTTTTGTTTGTGTTTTTGTTTTTATATTTGTACTTGCAAGGATAATTTTAGTAAAATAAATGTAATAAGTTTACATTTAATTTTATATTATTATATTTTACATTTAATTTTATATTACTTTTTTATATTCTTATACTTTAAATTTATTTTACTAATTATAAAAAATTAGGGACACTCTACATCTTATGAAATCGATTCCAATGTTGTAGGAGTTACAATTTAGAAGTTAGTTTTTAAAAATCCAATATGGTCAATACTTAGTTTTCAAAATTTTAGGAATGGAAGATATAATGAGAAATGAGGTTTCAAATCATGTTATGTATGTAATATATCTATACCATTTATTATTCCCCATATTTTACTTAATTGATTATGCCCTACCTACGTTACCTAATTTAGTATTCCCTACCTGAGTGAATACTTGATCTTAAATGTGGATTCCTAAATAATTAATGGGCTTTTCAATCAATGAGTATATCAAGATGCATAAATTAATACCCTCCTAAATTGTAACATGTAAATTGTAGCATGTAAATTGTAGCATGTAAATTGTAACATTCCTATAGTCATGATATGGTAACTTATACATGACATATATCACATACCTATTACATCATGTATGTATGATGTCGCTCATACATGACATCTACCTGTAGTCATCATATGATAATTTATACCAAACATGAATGTAGATAGTCACCCTAATAGGATCCATTCAAAATAGAATAAATTAAAAAACCATTCTAAATTCATTCTAAAAATATACCATTCACTCTAAAATAAATTTTAGATAAAAGGTTAATCCATGTATTTTTCAATTCTAATCTCATGCATTATTCCAAAGTCACATAGAATAAAGTCATGTTCTAGCACTCCAAATTCACATAAGACACTCCTTCATTGACCCTCATCATCCCTAATCACTCCCTCATTGACCCTTGTATTCAATTATCATCCTTATTCACTTATTTATTAGTTCTCATTCTCCCTCATTATCCCTAATCACTTCCTCATTGGCTATCATCATCCTTCATTATCATTAATCATCCCTCATCAACCCTAATCATCCCTAGTCACTCCCTCATCATCCATAATCATCCCTCATTATCCTTGATCATACCTAAACACTCCATCATTAACCCTCATCATCCCTAATAATACATAATCACTCATCATCCCTAGTCACACTCTCATCATCCCTAATAACTTCATCATTAACCATCATCATTTATTATCACCCCTATTCAATCCTTCATCATCTTTAATTGACCTTCATAATCCCTAATCACTCCCTCATCAAATCTCCTCATCCTTAATCATCCCTAATCACCCCATCCTCATCTTTCCTCATCCCTCATTATCCTTGATTGTACCTAATCACTCCTTCATCATCCCTAGTCGCTCCCTCATCTAGTAGAGTGTGTTTCAATATTGTATTCAGTAGAAATTTGTTTGACACTGAACAATATTTTTTTTATATTAATATTTAATGGTGTTTTGATTCTTTTTATTCTAATTAGAGTGTATTATGGTGATCATTCTCATTCATGTCTAGCAAATTAGGTAGGTTCATGATGGATTACTCTAGGGAGATTGTTAAATGATTTCCATTATGTAAATAAGATAATATCCTCTTTGCACTTGCATGAAACAAATTCATTTTAAAATGATAAATGATTATAGATTAAAAATTACATCTTTTTTCTTATTTTGTATACTCTGATTTGAAAAATGAGTTATAGAAAAGGAAACTATGTTTCCTCCTTCGTCGAAAAAAAAATGTTGGTATGTTATTTTTATGTGGGGATGTAACTCTTTTTTTATAAAAAGAGTTAATGTGTTGTCTCAATTTTATATATCATGGTTTATTCTATCTTAGATCTTTTATTACTTGATGAAGAGTGGTAGGTTGATGTTTGAATCTTCCAAATGAGTATGATATTTGTCCTCGAGCTACTATAAGGGATGTTGACACCTTGTTCCCAACTCACCCACCTAGTAATAGACTTTATGACATGTGTTTTGGCATTTCCTGATGGTTTCATAAATTTTATATTTAGAATTCTTGGATCTCACTACCTTATCACCTTTGCTCTATAGATGTTGATAAGTGTAGCTCTTATGTTGATTCCCCATTGGTATTAATATTTTGATGAGGAATAGGTAAAATCCTCCTTCTAAACATAGTTATTTGTTTTTTATTTGGGTTACAAATGTTGAGCAAAATGGTTGAATTATTTTGGATCTTCTCATGTTTGTGAGTTGTTCTCAAAGAATGATATGGGTCATGAGTATAAATTATTAGCATTTGTGCCATTGACTTTGATATGGCATGTTTTTTACTTGCATTGAAATCTTTGTGCTTGTGTAGGAATTATGATATGAAAGTGGAGAGGGGTTTAAGTAGAACTACCAATGCTTACATCATTTATTTATGGTGTGGTCTCCATAATGCATATTTAGTGTTTATCATTTAGGTTTAATTTTTAGGGTTTTAGGTTCAGGGTTTATGGTTAAAAAATTTTAGTTTAATGTTTAAGGTTGATTGTTTGGGTTCTAGCATTTACATTTAAGGTTTAAGGTTTATCCAATTTTAGGATTTAGGATCTCTAGTTTTGGGTTTGAGGTTTTATGGTTCTAGGTTTGTGGTTTAGGGTTCAACTTTCAACGTTTAGGGTTCAATGCTTAGGGGTTTCAAGATTAGGGTTTAGTGTTAAGATTTTAGGGGTCATAGTTTTGGGTTTTAAGTTTAGGGTTTGGGGTTTAGTGTTTAGGGTTTAAGTTTCATGATTTTTAATTTTATGTTTAGGGTTTAGTGTTTAATATTGAGGGTATAGGGTTAAGGTTTATGATTTAGTGTGTAGGATTTAAGATTTTAGGCTTATGGTTTGGGCTTTAGGGTTAAGGGATTAAAGTTTAGATTTTAGGGCTTAAGGTCTAGGGTACAAAGTCTAGGGTTTAAGGTTTTAAGGTTATATGTTTAGGGTCTAGGTTTTATGGTTTAGTTATTATTATTTTGGGTTTAGGAATAATGTATAAGGGTTAAGTGTTCAAGGTTTATGGCATTTAGGGTATAGGTTTAGGGTTTGGGTTTTGGGGTTTAGTGTTAAAGGTTTAAGTGTAAATGGAGTGTATTAGGGTGAATAGTTGTATTTATATCTAGTATGAGTGACTATATCATGAATATAGTAATATGTCATGTATGAGTGATAACATACCTACATGTAGTACTAGGTATGGGGTAGATGTAATGTATGAATAATGGTATCATTATTATATGCATGATATAGGTTGAATGCTATATGATATCCATTTATTGATACTAATAAACCTATTGATTAAAAAACCCATAAATTATTTAGGAATTCATCCTAAATCCACCTTTAAGCCTTTTTCACGAATGTCCCTAGTCATTCCTTTCTCTATATAGGTGAGAATGACCCTTATCCTTTTAAGATATGGCTTAGTTAATGCCCCCCCTCCTTTCTCTATATAAGTGATAAAATAAGATTATGGTTTATGGTTAGAGGTCTAGGAATTATAAATTTAGGGTTTAAGGTTTATGGTTTATGGTTAAAGATTCATAGTTTAGGGTTTAGGGTATAGGGATTAGCATTTGGGATTCAAGTTTTAGTGTTATGACTTAAGGATTAAGATTTAGGTATTATAATTTATATTTTATACTTAAAGGTTGGGGATTTATGGTTTATGGCTCAAGGGGCCAAGGGTTTAGATTTTAGGGTTCAGGGTTCAGTGTTTAGGGTTAGGGTTTTGGGTTTATGGTTTCTAACTTAAGGTTTAGGGTTTGGGTTTTAGGGTGTCAATGTTAGGATTTAGTTTTTTGGGTTGGGATTTTGGGTTTATGGTTTGGTTGAGGGTTTGAGGTTTAAAAATTAGTGTTTAATATTTAGTATTTGGATATTAGGTCTTAGGGTTTAGGATTTGAGGTTTAGTGTTTATGGTTTAGTGTTTATGGTTTAGATTTTAAGGTTTGGGGTTTAGGGTTTAGGGTTCAAGGATCTAGGTTTAGTGTTCAAGGTTTTGAGTTTTGTGTTTTGGGTTTGGGTTTAAAACTTTTGGTTTAAGAGTTAATGTTTAAGGTTTATGACTTATGGTTTGTGGTTCTATGCTTGGGGTTGAGAATTTAAAGATTATGTGTAAGGGTTTAAGGTTTAGGTTTATATTTTAGAATTTTAAATTAGAATTTAGGGATTATGTTTTAGCATTTAAGGTTACGAGTTAAAGGTTTAGGGCTTAGTTGTTTGGGTTTTGGGCTTAAGGTTAGGGTCTAGAGATTAGGGTTTGGGGTGTAGGGCATAGGTTTTTACTTTAGGGTTTATTATTCAACGTTTTAGGTTTACATCTTATTATTTAGGGTTTTAGATTTGGTGTCAAGTTTTAGTGTTTAGGGTTTAGGGTTTAATAGATTGGGACTTAGAGTTTAGGATTTGGGATTTAAGTTTTAAGGTTTAAGATTTAGGGTTTAGTGTTTAGGTTTAGTAATCATGGTTTAGGGTTCATTTTTTAAGGTTTGCGGAGAAGGGTTTAGGGTCCAAGTTTTATATTTTAGTGTTTAGGGTTAGTTGTTTGGGTTCCAACATTTAGGTTTTAAGTTTTAATTTTGAACGTTTTAGAGTTTAGGGTTTATGGTTTTAAGTTTGAAGTTTTATGGTTACAGGTTTGTGGTTTAGGTTCAACTCTCAATTTTTAGGGTTTAGTGCTTAGGGTTTTAAGATTAGATTTTAGGGCTAAGAGTTTAGGGATTAAGGTTTTGGGTTTAGGGTTCAATGTTTAGGGTTTAACATTCTTAATTTTGAATTTTTAAGGGTTTAATGATTAAAATTAAGGCTATAAGGTTAAGGGTTTGTGGTTTAGTGTTTAGGATTTAGGATTTTAGGTTTAGGGTTTAGGGTTAAGGGATTATATTTACAGTTTAGGGTCTATGGTATAAAGTATAGGGTTTAATGTTTTAAGTTTTTATGTTTAGGGTCTATAGTTTAGGGTTTGGACTATTGTTTTTGGTTTAAGGATAATTTATTAGGGTTAACGGTTTAAGGTTTAGGGATTAAGGTCTAAGGTTTAGGTAGATTATTTAGTGTTCATGGTTTAGGGTTATGGCTTAGGGTTTGGGGTTTAGGGTTTATGTTTTAATGTTTAGGTTTTAAGGTTTAGTACTTAGGTTTTAGGGTTTTAGGTTTAGATTTAGGTATAAATAGAGTATACTTGGGTGATCAACTTTATTTGTGTCCAATATGAGTGGTTGTATCATGATCATAAGAAGATGTCATGTATGAGTGACCGCATACCTATATATATTACTATGTATGTGGTAGATGTAATGTATGAATGAATATATCATTACTATATATGTTATAGGTTGTATGCTATAGGGTAATCATTTATGCATATTGATAGACCCATTAATTAATGTTCATTTTCTAAGTTTAAAATAAGGTTGTTCAAAAGATTCCAAGGTAAATATAGTAAACTCTAAATATAGTACATCTCCAACAACTTGATCAAATTCAAAACTAAAAAAAATAAGGAATTGAAGGTTAGAAAAAGATTTAAAAAGTGAATAAATTCATAACTGCAATAGATGAAATTTTGAACAAATGTATTTGCATGTGCAACTACATCAAAACACCCAAAATGTCAATCCACTAATTAAGATCTAGAGCCATTAGGATAAAATATAAATAGATGAATGAAAATTCAAAGCAACACTATAATCTTAAACTAAATTGCTCCTAACTAAGATTAAATAATAAAATACTAAATGATTTTGATTGGGATTGCTTACCTTAGACTCAAGCTTGCAGCATTATGATAGATTGATTTATTGATTTAGATGACAACATGGACTAGTTGATCATGGATTTGGAATGAAGGTTGAATTTAGCTTCATTGGAGGATTGGTTCGTATAAATAGGCTATAGATGGAAGATATATGGCTCACATTCAAATTTGATCCATAAGGATCAAGGGTGGATTAATTTACAAGGAATTAAAAATATTTTAGAAGCCTCAAAAATAGAGGCTTCTAGAGAGGAGGGGCCAAGTTAGAGGAGGTTCTAGAATTGGAGAATTCTAGAATACATTTAGGGGTTAAGTATTATTAGTAGGTGATTAGGATAGGTGATTAGATAGGTGATTAGGGATTAGGGATGTAGGAGAGCCTAAGAATAGGCTAGGGTAGGTGGGTAGGTGGGTCATCAGAATTTTAAATTCCCAAATAATGGATAAGTGGGATTAGAAAAGATAATGAGAATTTAGGAGAATTAATGAAGAAGTGGGGTAGAAATAAGGTTAGTGAATGAAGAATAATGGAAAGGGGTATTAGATAAATGACTAGAAAAGGTGATATTAGGGTAGAATTAGATGAGATAAATAATATTAGATGGGAGAAGTGAAATTAATGTTGACTAATAGGAATATTAGTGACTTTAAATGAAGTGATCAATTTTAGATGTATACATTTTGCCCCTCTTTTAAATGGCATTGTGAGTGGATGAAGTAGAAGGAGTAATGGTATTTTAAATAAAAACCATTTCATGGATGAATTTTAGTAGATATAATGCCCCCTTGAGGGGACATGTAGGGAAGAATGAAATGAATGGACACTCGAAAGAGCAAACACGGGGTGTGATGTGATGAATAAACAAGCGGATGGGATACAAGATGTAAGGTAGATGGTGAAGAAAATGAACTCAAATTGAATAGTGAGCCACAAAGTGATGATAACCCTAGAAAAGACATGTGCACAGGGAGTATAAATGATGATGTCCCAATTATTGATACATCCCAAATGGGAATCAACCATAACATGATGATATGATAAAAGGCCTCAAGTTTTTAATGTATCCCAAGTGAGGATGAATGTAAGGGAGAGTTATAGGCTAGGATAAGACTAATTTGATGAGATTAATGATGATCATATCTCAAAAATAAATTTGGGTGATATCATGAAGGAGATGAAAAATAATAATGATATGATTGAGTGACCAAAAGATGCAAAGGAACAATGGGATTACAATGCATCAAATAAATGAGCCACCATGAGATTAATAGTGATTATTCCCAGAGTAAGGACCATGTAAGGGAGTTATAGATGATAAATTTACCAATCATTAATGTAATAAAAGATGTATGTTGTGATTTGTCAGTCCCAATCAATAGGTGTGTATGATAGATGAAAATATTAGGGAGATGATTATGGGGATGGTGGTTTATCAATAGATTGATTGACGAATGATTGATATTATGGCTCAAGGATTTGATTGATGTAATATGTGAATATGGTGAAGGAAAATATACATGTGATGATGAATGATTAGGAAAGAGGAAGGAGTGGTTGAGCTGACCTTATGCACATTAGGTGACTAAGCACTACCTACATAGTCTAACAAGAACTCAAGGCAATATAGTTCAAACTAGATGATAGATAGAGGATGAGGATGAAGATGAAGATGATGGATGTTAGACATGTTAGTTGTAAGATAGATGTTTTGACTCATGATGAGATGTTAGATGTTGATTACTAGAGGAATGGTATATGAGTAACTAAAGGATATAAATAGGATGATAAATGGATTAGATGAATGATTGGATATTAGATGAGTGGACTGGGATGATCGATTTCACAATGGGAGTAAGATGATGAGTAGATTAAGGAAAATATAAAACCATCATTATAGTAATAAGACTCATCATAGTCTAAGAAATCTGATGAATATAACACTTGATAATATGTCCCATGATATAATCATGACCAAGAGATGTTATGCCAAAGTGCATGGGAAAATAGAAAATTCTACATCATCAAGGGCACCTAAAAGCATTATTATAAATTTTTGGTTTCATAATAGCATCCTCATTCATTTTCGAATAGATAAAAAGAGACATGATGCAAGACCAAAATAATCAAAACATACAATAATCATATATGATAAAAGACATGTAAATAATTCAAATAACAAAGAGCAGACAAGTAACACACACAAGTATCTACATGCAGTGTTATTGTGTCTTTTATAATGTCCTAGATTAGAGATGTTAGAATGATTAATTAAGTGATGGGTTGGACTAAGTTGGTTATGACGATGATGATGTGATTTGAGATTAGGGATAGGAACTTGGATAAGGTATGGATTTGGAATAGGCTAGTGACTTAGATAAGGATATGGATTTGGACTAGATGAGGGACATGGATTAGGATAAGGTTGCTAAAGATAATAAGGAAACATGAATATGATGATAATATTACTAAGACACTAGATAGGATGACTAGGATATTCTAGACACAAGACAAGATGACTTAGAGGTTTTTAGATTTTGTGTATTTTATAGTTTTTAGGTGTTTTGGAATAATTATGTACACTTTGTAAATGGGGTTACTAGAAAAGGGAATACCAAGATTGTAAACTAGGTTAAGAATGGATGGAATGATAAAATGATGAGGGTGATGTGGAAAAGGGGATGAAGACTAAGGGAGAATAGACTAAGGTTCTCTAATGACCACATCATGAAGGAACCATATAATTAGTTTCTTGAGTGTTTATTAAAGGATATGCTAAGATAATTCTAAAACATTTCTCAAGACATCTTCCACTTCCTAATGAAGGTCAAGATGGGAAGTAATGAGAGATAGGATGCATGATATGATTGTAAATAATGGGTAAGAATAATGCACAAATAGATATGACATGAATGGGATTATGTAAACTTTTCCCCCAAGTGTTGAGGTGCAATTCAAATAATAGATTATTTTACCATGATGCCAAAAACTAGTTTTCATCATGGTACTTGCCAAAGGCACTAAAAACTAGTTTTCACCATTGGATGAATGATTTTTTTTGAATTTTTTACTCTTTTGACTTTTGTGAATTTTTGACTTTTTTGAGTTTTTAACTTTTTTGACTTTTGAGCATCTTGATTTATTGGATATGGGTATAATATGTAGGATTGATGACAATTAATGTTATTTATCCAATACCTATTATAGAAACATTTGATGCTAGGATCATGTTCTCACTATTGGATGTATTGATGCCCTTGTGACTTGTCTTGATTCTTGATTTGGACCCTTCTAGACATCTAGACCCAGTGTCTTTATCACCCCTATAAGTGATAATGTTGCCTAGGTGGGTGATATGAGGTATGGATTGGATTATATATTGATATTAATGGGGGTTTATTAGACTTGAATGGAGAATAGGATCATTATAGGACTGTGATGGGAGTTTAAGTATTAGGACTTGTAGTTGCACACATCATTGGAGATTGTTGGCTATCTATGTTTGATTGGTTCCATATGACAAAATACCTTAAGAGATTCAATACATTTTGACTTTACAATTCATCTTTTATATAATTATTTGAAGGATTATTTTCCATCTTGATACTAATTTTGACATTATTTGGCTTTGTTGGTTGGATTTGACTTTGACTACCCCCTGGTGCCTAATTTTGGGCTTCACCAGGGGATGTCACTTTTGGATTAGGATGATGATTTTACTCTTCTTTATTTTGACTTGATGGATCAAAGGTGATTTGATCATTATGCATGACTTTTTTAATATGGTCTTGGACCTCTATATTTATGGCACTTATTATGTTTCTTGTAGAAGGGTCCAAAGGTGTATGTTCTTGTTCATCCCAATGGTGGGAGGTGATTAAATGATCATTGATGGGAAGAAAAAGATAAATGATGGATGAAGGTGGTGGAGATGGTATGATGAGGTCAATGAGGGGTGATAGGGAAACATGGTCTTAATAGGGATTCTTAGGAGACCTAGTTTTGACATCAGAGAAAATCTCCTCAAGATCAATAAAAGGATCACTAAGACTAGTTGTACAATACATGTTCAATACAAGGTTAGATCCACTCTAATGATCTTCAATAGATAAATCTTGTAAAAACTTCATTAGCTAATTAGGATCAAAAGACCTACTTGGTGACTAATTTTTATCTGAATTGGAGGGATCTTGAAAAAAGTAAGCATAATCATCATCTATTAAAATTTCTATGAGGGATGATGTTTTGAATGAGGAATCTGATTTAGATGTTAGTGTTGAGCATGATCTTGATGAAAATAAAACTTGTATTGACACTAAAGCTAACTCTGATATACAAGATGTAATGTTATGAGTAAAATATTCATTGTCCACAAGTGACCTCTCAACGTAGGGTCTTTGATACTATGGGTAAGAGGAAGATGATGGAGGAATAATGGATTCAACAAAGATAGGCCCATGAAATGACTCATGAGGACTAGGATCATGGGAAATAGACTCATCTTCAATGAAATATTTATCAAAAATTGGGGGGCATGTAATATAGATGTGGTGTCTTGACCTTGGCTTAGAGAGGAAATGGATTTATCATGATCAGAAATGGAATCCTGGCATGCCTCTTGTGTACCCAGGGATGTAGACTCATGTAGTTTGTACTTGATTTATAAGTCACCATAGTCAATGAGGTTTTATACATAATCTTGGAAATTATGACATTGATTAATGGTATGCCCCCAAGTTTAATGATATACACAATAGTGGTTAGTTTTATACTAAGAGGGATTTGGCTTGGTGGGGTTAATATGTTGTATGGGTGGATAGACCTTCATGTTAGTAGTGATAAGTTATTGGATGAAGGGTTCTAATGATATAGGAAGAATATTATAGGGGATCTCTTTACTTCATGACTTAGATGTAGAAACATTGGGATTTAGATTAGATGGTTGTTGATGCAATTGGGTGGCTTGACTAGTAAATGAGGTGGCCTAGATAGGATTCCCTTTACTAGTATAAGGGGTAGATGACTGGCTATGACTAGTGGATGGAAGATTTGAATGGGACTCACATGGATGGTTATAGACTAGAGGTAAGGTTGGATAGATTGGGTCAAATTCTATAGTATATTGGTTGTTCATCTTAAAGAGGCAAGAAAGGAATATATCCTTATTAGATATGAGACATTGTTCAATCAAGGTGTTGACCATATTTATTTTATATGCCATGTATAAATATGGGAGAAAGTATAGATGATGTGCTTTTTTGGCCCTAATCGATAGATGCAGGGGATTGAATTGATAATATTGAGGGATGAAGATGAGATTTATGGAGCAAATTTATATAAAGTCTTACTTTAGTCTAATTTCAAGTTTTATTAGATGTTCGACGTGATGTGATGTTTGATTAAATAAACTAAATTAGGATGTGATCTAGACTCTGATGATTGGGATTGGATTTAACTGAGTGAGATATGATAAGCTCTAAGATTAGATAAGGGTCTAGACTAGCCTAGGAGATTGATTTTGACTAGGCATTGATTGGATTAAGTCTAGATCAAGACTAAGATGATCAACTCAAATATGATGAGATGATTTGATTGATAAGTTGATACGAATGTGATTATGTGTATGATTCAGACTTGATTAGACACAAACAAGCTAATGATAAGGGCCCTAGTGAAGAAAGTTTTTTTCCAATGTGGATGGAGACCAAAGTATGACTACATACTTGAAGGGTGTATTATTATAGACAAGGGGTTGAATTGGGTTAGACTATGATTAGGACTAGGTTGACAAGGTGACTAGGCAAGACAAGATCAAGACAAATGATAAGTTATAGATAACATGGACTTAGGACAAGATGTGGATGGTAAGACATGATTAGGATATGTAGGTGATAGGGATATGACCAATTATTTATGGATATGACTAGACTAGGAAGGGATTAAGATAAGAGGGTGATGATAGATAGGATGAGATGCAAAATGAACAAGTTTTAAATGTATAAATAACAATATGTATAAGAATATGATATGATGATGAGACAAGGATATACAAGATGGTAATATATGAAGACCTAGATAGGTGTATATAGGTTTGGATAAAAGGATGACTTGGTTCATAAATAGCAAGGGGCTAGCATGATACTCACCAAATCAAGTAAACCATAAACCTAGGACTAGTAAATTGATTATGGGTGTATAATCCAATGAATACATTATCTAATGAATTCACGAGTGAGGTTATAGGATAGTAACCCATTAAATAATCTCTTAAACCCACTCAACCCCATCTGCACTTGATGATTGCTTGGGAGATGATACTAGATCTGAAAGCAAGTCACCTATTATGACTGATGGTCCTATGTTAAGATAAACAAGCTATCTAAGGGAGTCCCTAATATACACTAAGTACAGTGGGGCCAAAGTCTATGCAGGGTGTTGAGTAATGTCTGGTTTAGAGAGTTAACTCTTCTCCTTCATATATTACATATATAGGGTCAATATCTTAGACTAACAATTTTTTTCCCTGATATTTATACTCTAATAGAACATAGAGTGTGGATTAGTGTGTGGTGGTGAAGTACATGGTCATTATCCCTCTAAGACTATGGAAAGTGCATGGGTGTCAATTCCATGTCACATTTCCCATATAAAATTAAAATGGGAGAGTTTATTGATGATTTTTGATCCTCCAAGAACCACTTCAAGGATGCAAGGAGGAGAGAATACACCATTGTATCCCTTGGGTGACACACAAACTAAAAAGAGATTAAATTAACTGATTAATTAGATGTGATATATATAGGACCAAAGATATATAAGTAATTTAGACAACATGATTTAATAAAAGTGATTAAAATTATTTTTAAGATGCCAAAATCTCTTTAATAGGTGACATGTAAGAAAAGAGATTAGTAGTTTCAAGTGAAAAATTTGGAGAGGTAACCTGCAAAATACGATGTTAGACAAAATATTAGACTTGAAAGAGAATATGTTAGTAAGTCAAAATTATTTTTAGATTCACCCCTATAAGAAATAAAATGTTAGTCTAATATACCTTAATAAAAACACTAAAAAAAATATGGGTTCGAGGGTAGCACCCCAGGCACACTCCATGTTGCAGTATAGGGCGAGGTCGAGGGGAAGCAACCCTGATTCTAAATGTAATTTTAAACTTGTGGGATGCTTGGAATGACTAAAAATGTCTTTAAAACATGAACTTAAAAGGGATAAAAATGAATACAAAAATGAGTTCAAAAACATGACTACAAAAGGTAAAACTGCACATACATAATCAATGTATTATAAAATCACTTCTAAAAAGTGAATTATTATGACTTTTCTATAATATCATGACTGAAAAGTCATGATTTTGTAGAAATGGGATAAATTCTAGAGGTTACCATGCAGTTTTTTTAAAAATCATGATATTTGAAGAAATGTCACAATTTATATTATAAAACCTCAATTTCGTGAGTAGCGATATTGCTTTGATTAAGATTTTATCAATTGGACATAAAATAAAATTTTAAAAGGAATGATAGGATATGTATAGAGACTAAAACTATGTATAGATGATTAAAAGGTATGTAACCTATTTTAAGACTAGATTTTTAAAATTTAACCAAGATAATATCATTCATTAACAGAGAAGATCGCTTAAGTTAAGCAAGACCACTATTTCATGATCTACAATATTATAGTAAGAGGGGAAAGGTTGTTTGATTCATACATTTTATAATGAACCTCAAATAAAGATTTAAAATAGATTATAGAGCCCTATTAGAATATTTCATATTATAATTTTAGTTCCAAATGCAAAATTATGACTTGAGAGGAGATAAATGTGACTTTATGCATAGAACCACAACTTTTTGGAAAATACCATAGCTTTCTAGATAATACCACAACTTTATTGACAATATTGTGACTTGTGAATCTATAATTTTGTAGAATAAAAATAACTTGCTAGGAAAAGGTTAGCCATTAGCATTTAAGGTTTGTCAATTAGTGCAAAACCATGACTCTTGGGGGCAAAACCACAACTATGTTTTAGCAATTTTTCAAAGCAAAATTGAAATTCACCTGACATGACAATTTGACAAAATCTAGTGCTTATTATTAACCTAATCAGCCCTAAAAGTGAATAAAAATGATTCTACCAATAAAGAAGGTTATATTAAAGGGGATCTCCCACCATGGTCACCAAAATGTAGATAAAATTTTGAGCAAATGGATTTGAATGTGCAATTATATAAAAACATCCAAAATATCAATCCACTAATTAAGATCTAGAGCCATTAGGATAAAATGCAAATAGATGAATTAAAATTCAAATCAACACTCTAATCCTAAAACTGATTGCTCCAAACCAAGATTAAATAACAAAAAGACTAAAGGATTTGGATTGGGATTACTTACCTTAGACTCAGACTTACAACACTATGATATCTTGATTAACTCATTTAGATGATAACATGGACTAGTTGATCATGGATGTGGCATGGATATTGAAGTTAGCTTCATTGGAGGATTGGTTGGTGTAAATAGGCCATGAAAGGAAGATATATGGCTCACATTCAAATTTGATCCATAGGGATCAAGGTTGGTAGAATTTATAAGGAATTAAAAATTCCTTGGAAGCCTCTAGAATAGAGGCTTATAGAGAGGAAGGGCCAAGTTAGAGGAGGTTCTAGAATTGGATAATTCTATAATCTATTTAGGGGTTAAGTGGGATTAGTAAGGGATTAAGATAAGTGATTAGGGACTAGGGATATAGGAGAGCCTAGGAATGGGCTACGGTGGGTGGTTAGGTGGGTCATAGGGATTTCTAATTCCCAAATAATGGATAAGTGGGATTAGGATAAGATAATGGGGATTTAGGAGAATTAATAAAGAATTGGGGTAGAAATAAGATTAGTGAATTAAGAATAATGGAAAGGGGTATTAGATAAATGACTAGAGGGGGTAATATTAGGGAAAAATTAGATGAAATAAATAATATTAGATGGGGAAAGTGAAATTAGTTTCACCTAATAGGAATATTAGTGACATTAAATGAAGTGATCAATTTTAGAAGTATACAACTACAAGCAGAGTTGTAGTCTACCAAGATAGAACAAGGTTCTATGTATTCAAAATAATAATTTTATTGTGAATAAAAGATGTGTTGTTACTTAATTTGTTGTATTCACATATTTCTTACATGTGTGATTGAAATACAACTTCATTTGAAGATAATTTATACTTGATCCAAGGTTAATGTCATTGAAACCTTATAAAGCCTATTTTTGTGTATCTATAGTCACTTAAAGTCTATTGTATCATGTATAAAATGTTGCATGAGTTTATTCATAAGATTGGAAAAGTTGAGGGAGGTATTCAAGACTATGTTCTAAATTTTAGTTCTTAAAAATAATCTTTAAGTTGTATGAAGAATCAATTTGAAGTTATCAGGCTCTGTGTGCACTATCAAACCTTAGAATAGGGTTTTTGATATAAAAAGATCCATAACTTGCATTTAGACTGGTGCAATCTAATCAAACTCATAATTAAGTTGTTATATAAGGTTTATAAGGTATTACAATAGGTATCATGCTTAAACTCACCTTGTTCTTACAAATATAGAGGACTATTTTTTGATTTGCATGTAGATAGTCATAAGAAAGTTCAGTCAAGAGAAAAATCAAGTGTTTTAATTTTATGATTGAGTATAAAACTCTTATAAATGTCAAATTTTATTATGTAAATACTATATAATACTTAATTAAAGTGATTCAAAACATTTGTTAGTTAAGCCAAGTCCATATCCTTTCAAGTAGGTAGATTAGGCCATCTAGACCTAAAGAGTAGAGTTGCCATTGAAGTTTGATTCTTAAGAAATCAATACATAAATTCGTTTATCATCCTCAGAGATAGTATCCAAACATATTGATAAATATTTATAATAATCCTTTTATGATCTTAGATTAATAACACCTTTTCAAGACCAAACATGCCTATACGCATTGTTGTAATAGTTCTTAGGCCTTAGTCAATTGTTTAGGCACTTTGGTGTTGAGTACAGGCTAATACTAAGAGGGGGGTGAATTAGTATTATATATTCTTTTATTTTTTAACACTTAATCTCTTATTCTAATTAATATATTCAAATCAATCAAAAAAAAAAAAGATAATGCAATGCAAAGTGACACTAGATATACGTGGAAACCTTTTGGGAGAAAACCACAGAGAAATCTTTCTCAATATAAATATTCATAGGCACCAACCTACTGGAGCACCAACCCTAAATAAAATTTTATAGGCACCAACATCTATGAGCACCAACCCCTTTCATAAACAACCAACTCAATAAGAGACACCAATCTCTTCAAAGTAAAGGCACCAACCTTCTTACAAGAATCACTCTTCTATCTCTAATTTGTTGTTAACACAATGGATGATAGAACATTGTTTTATCTCCTTTTGACTCAATCTACACTTGAGTGTTTTCACTACTATACTTTGCCTTATACTTACTATTTTTTCATTTTAATATTCTCACAAAAATCTAATTTTAAATATTTATGCTCTTCTTTTTTATATCTTCCTCTTTTGAATACACAAATTTACCACTTGTTATGCACTTATTTATAACCCACAAAAAACCAAAAATTAAGGTCATGACTCTTCAAATGAAAAGGTCCATTAGAATAGTCACAACTCCTCCCAAAGCTGGGGTGACTTCTTATAAATTAGGTCAGCTAAGGTTGGGGACCATTTAAGCCTTAAAAACTACCTTGAAACCTTTGCCATAATCATCTCTTTAAGCCCATTAAACATAGTTAATTTATCTTCAATTTTATGCAAAGATATGACTATTATTTACATGATTAATTACCTCAATAAAATTCATGGTTACCCTTTGACATCAATGACAATATTTTCAATAATCTCCCCTTTTGTCATTGATGACAACTTGATTTAACCTATTTGGGAATATTAGTGTATTATTCCTAATTTAGTTAAAGGGTCTGAGTAGTAAAATCAGTAAATAAATATGCATTAATTAAGCTAATAATTTGTATAAATTAGATTGAAATTTTAACCTTTCTAAAAATAGTAATAAGAGGGAGAAAATAAGACTTAGCTGGAAACTATCTAAAATGACTGAGACATAGCTTGAAACTCATTGTGTAGGACTGGGATACTATCATAAACCAGGATATAACCTTTATTTTATGATTGGATAGGAGCATCGAAACAAGATAGTATTTGAACTAGCATTGTAGTCCACCTCTACCACTATTTTCTTAGAGATCTAAACTTTTGGTGTTTTGTTCACCAAGTCTGTGTGACCCTGCGTGTGAAGTTTTGATAGCTAAAAGTTTGTAGAGCTCCCTGTAGAGTTGATTTTATATTCAAACTCTAGAATCCATTTTAAGTTGTTCAACTTTGAGAAAGAGGGGGGGTTAGTGTGAGTAATATGCACTGAACATGAATCCACACGCCTTGTGTGGGCATGTTACCTACATACCAATACTCTGAAGAGGGATCAAGTCATATGTAGTTCTCCCACTTGATGTGCTTTATGCAATAGAGAGTATGAAGATGAAAAACTCTAAATTGGATGTGATTGAGGTAGCTAGGGATTGGTGTAAGGATTTTAATAAGCTTGTAAGTGTATTGGTTGGTTATATGCAAAAATTAGGGAAGATTGTTTGCATTGTGATAATTTACTAACCCTTTCTAAATGATTTTTCAATGGGCTTTTATAGGGATATATTGGTCACAAGTTGAATGTGCTCACATTAGGTCAACAAGGAGGAGGATGTGGAACCAGAAGGAACTGATTATTGGGGCCAAAAATACACTTGGATAAGAGTGTTGAAAGTGGTTAGGAGTGGAACTGGTGTTGTAGTCCAAGTGTGTCACTATTATCTTGAGCTGATGTGACCTAGGGGATGGATTTATCATGGAAAGAGTAGTCTAGCTGAGTTGGGAAGAAGTCTAGAAGGATATGAATGATTGGGAATCAATGAAAAGATACCTATAAGGGTTATGAGATTAAGAAATAGGGACCTATGGGTTGGGTGTCACAAGCCACGCTCAAGTTACTAATTTTTGCATTTTATATGACTACATTTTCCCCCTTTTATTCTAGTGATGCAGCAAAGTGAAATACTAGGATAAAGAAAAAATAGAAAGTGTACCTAAACTTACCTGCAAGGGTGAAGCTCATGAAGTTGTGTGATGTTGGGTGTGTATAGAGATCACACTGTGAAGTGTGAATCTACAAGAAAAAACAAAGAGCATATCAGTTATTACTAGATACTGTATATCTAAAATAAGAACATATAAATCTAGGTAAGAGAGAGGAAGAGAAAGGAACAAATACACCTCATCAGGTACATAGAATAATACAAAACCTATTATGGTGCTGAGTGATGTTGGATATGTGTTATATGATGTACAAAAAGTAATATCATGAATAGAGTTGAGTTCTCAATTCCCCATAAAGTGGCTCAAGAGTACAAAGGATGGTCCTTTGGCTCCATCATCACCTACTAATTGAAGCTATGTGATCATGCATGTGTTGATGAATGTTTTGACTATGTGTCCAATCCCTCTGAATAGGTAGCTCAAGAATACAAAGGCTACCTAGTAATTTGGCTCCATCATTACCTCGTGAAGTGAAGATATGAACTGATACTAGTATGAAATGCATGCCATATGATATGGCTCCTAAATCCCACGAATGCTCTATAATCTAATAATATGACATGGATAGCCAAATGTATAATAGAAACTAGGCCACTCTTGGCCACTTTGAAAGGTGTAGATCAGGCTTGTATGAAATCCATTCCAAAACTAGGCACTAGGCTTGTATGAAAGCCATTCTAAAATTATGGAGATTAGGCTTGTATGAAAACCACTCCAAAATGATATCAACCACCTGTAAATGGAATAAGGCATACAATTGCTAAGAATGCCTTGGTTATATGTTGAACTCAAAAAGAAAAGAAGACCAATGTGCCATGCACATTGTCCCTAATCACTGGTGTCTAAAATATGGATTCTGATTTGGAAATTACACCAATTACCCTATTTGACTCTTGGAAGCAAGATCCATCATGTTACACATGATGCCCCCTTTATTTGGATTCTTTGAGCAAAAGTGTACTAAAAATTACTAATTTTGAACTAGTTTGGATGTGCAAAACTATAGTTGAACCTACTTTTCTACCTATTTCTAGAAAAGCTAATTTTTCTACTATTTGGACAGGAGCACTAAAAATAGACACTAGTGGCACTAGCATTGTAGTCCAAGTTTGACACTATTTTCCTGTGCTAAATCTAATTATTGTTCTAAAAATTTTACTATCTGCCTAGTCTATTTTGACTAGTTTGAAGTTTGGTTGTTGTTATAGGTGTTCTAAAAGCTGAATTTTTTACCATTAGGAGCTCTGATCTCTGTGACAAAACTCATGTTTGATGCCCCCTCTTTTGAGGGTAGAAATGAATACCCTACAATGATTTCCCTCAGAATAAAGAGCCCTACAAGTGTGTTATCCTAAAAAATACATGATATAACAATGATAATTGATGCGATATCTCAATATATAGCATGGTTTGTAATGAGAGATCATTAAATCAATAGGAGTATACCTAGATAGATATAACAATGTAATATAAAGTGTAATGTACTAAACTAAAAATAGAAGTCTAGTTAGTTTTTAGTTGTGAATTGTTAGTTTTTATGGAGGGATGGAACATGATGTCCATCATGGCATCTAAGAAAGCAAGGTAAATGCATGATGTGGATCATGGCATTGAAAATAATGGATAAGTAATCAAGAAAACAAGCACACAAGGAAAGAATAAAGAAGCATACAAGAGTGGCCAAGGGGCCAATAAAATGAGTTACATGGGCACATGTCACTCAAACTGGAAAGCAAGCATACAAGGCATGTTTAAATTCCACATACACATATTATTGAATCAAGCAAGGTTGTCATGAGGGCTATAGGTACATAAAAGAGTACAAGCAAAAGACATTAGAAAATGTCCTAAACACACACATAAGAATGAAATCAAAGGATATTGGAAAATGTCTTAAGGCTCATACAGGAGACAAACAGGAACTAAGAAATGCAATTACATCTAGCTATGCAAAGCAAGAAAGGAAATCATGTAAAAACTAGAAATACAATCACATCTAACTAATCAAAGCAAGAAGTGAAATTATGAAAGACATGTAGTACAAGACTAGATATATGCTAATAAATACACCTATTATATATACTAGTGAAATGTTGATAGAGTAATCTATGTAAGCTAGTAAATAATATACATCATCATGATAACTAGAGTGTGTGGTGTAGGAATGACATAACTTGGATGGTGTAGTCATATAGAATATTCCCCCAGTGGGTGTGTATATCGATGTGTATTTCAAACGTAGAAGTAGGATGACCCCTTAATGGATAGAGTGAAGCAATCAAGGATCTAGAAGTCACTGCACGCACTCATAGAAGATCAAGTGAAGCATGGTAATGTAGATAAATCGATAAATAATAGCATAGAATAGCAAATGAAAGTCTAGCATGATAGTAGAAATGTAAAGCATGGATAATGCATAAAATTGAAATTTTTTTAATGTTTTTGATTTATTAAATGTTTTTGTATTTTTGGAATATTTGGATTTTTTTGGATTTTTAGAATAATCTATGTATAAGCAATTGAAAAGAAACTATGTACAAGAAAATTGAGAAAAAATGATACTAACTGGTGAATCTCATGAGAGATTCCCTATCATGGTGTCCTCTATCATGGTGGCTCATTTAATACCATTCATAGGGGGTTGTTACGTGAAATAGGTCCTAGAAAACTTGGTTGTAGTGAATATTTATTTTAAGTGATACTTTGTGATGGGAATATTGGTGTATTATTCCTGATTTAGTTAAAGGGTCTGAGTATTAAAATCAGTAAATAAATATTCAATAATTAAGATACTAATTTGTATAAATTAGATTTTAATTTAATCCTTTCTAAAAATAGTAATAGGAGGGAGAAAATAAGACTTATTTGGAAACTATCTGAAATGACTGAGATAGAGATTGGAACTCATTGTGTAGGATTAGGATACTATTGCAAACCAAGATCTAACCTTCATTTTATGATTGGACAAGAGCATCAAAACATGACAAGAGTGGAAATAGTGCTATAGTCTACCTCTAACATTGTTGTCTTAGAGATATAAGCTTTTTGGGTTTTATTTACCAGTTTTGTGTGACCCTGCTTGTGAAGTTTTGATAGTTGGAAGTATATGGAGCTCCTTGTAGAGCTGAATTTGTATTCAAACCCTAGACTCCATCATGCTTTGATCAATTTTGAGAAAGAGGTGGGGTTAGTGTGTATAATATGTACTGAACATGAATCCACACCCCTTGTATGGGTACACTTCCTACATACCAATACTCTGAAGAGGGATCAAGCCATATGTCATTTTCTCACTTGATGTCATTTGTGAAATAGAGTGTATGAAGATGAAAAATGTTAAACTAGATGTGCTTAAGGTGGCTATGGACTGGTGTAAGGATTTGAATAAGCTTGTAAGTGTATTGGTTGACTGTATGTAGAGAATAGATAAGATTTCTTGAGTATTCTTGCTTGTATTCTTGTTTGCTTAGTGATAATTTTCCAACCCTTTCCAAATGATCTTTGAATGGGCTTGTATAGGGATCTATTGGTCATGAGTTGAATGTGATCATATTAGACCAATAAAGAGGAGGATGGGAAACTAAAATTCAATGACCATTGGGGCCAAAAATACACTTAAATGAGAGAATTAAAAGTGGATAGGAGTAGCACCAACACTATAGTCCAAGTGTGGTGTTATTATCCTGAGTTGATGGGACCTAAGGGGATGGATTTATCATGGAAAGAATAGTATAGCTGAGCTGGGATCAAGTATAAAAGGCTAAGTATGATTGGGAATCAGTAAAAATATGCCTATGAGGGTCATCAGAGCAAGAAAGAGGGACCTATGGTTTAAGTGTCACAAGCCACACTCAAGTTACCATTTTTTTCATTTTATATGACTACACAACCATGCACTGAATCTACTCCTTATTTTATTGTTTCTTCTGTCAAAGATATTCTTTTATGTAGTTTCCCCTTTCTATGACTCCCTATTTCCACACTTCTCCCCCTTTAACATCAATGGCAAAAGGACTACCCAAGATCCAAATAATACAATGCTTATCTCCCCCTTAATCAATACTTCCCTTCAGTGGTAGGAAGCAAAAGAGATTACTTCCAACTTATCACGTAGGTATTCAAATGTGTCCTTAAAAAGTGGCTTGGTAAAAATGTCTACCATCTACTCTATGGTGGAAATATATTCTAATTGTACCTATTATTCTAAAACTTGCTCTCTTAAGAAATGGTATCTAATTGAAATGTTCTTTGTTCTAAAATGCATCACCAAATTCTCTGAGATGTTGATAGCACTGGTATTATCATACTATATTGAAATTAGATGATCACATTCTACCTTGATATCTTTAAGGGTCTACTTCACCCAAATAATCTGAGTGAAACATAATATTTTTGCTTATACTCTACCTCTATTATGTATAAGGAAACTAAATTTTACTTTTTACTTAGCCAAGAAACTAGGCTATCTCCAAAGAAAAATGCTCTTCTACTTGTACTTTTTCTATCATCTAGGCATCCTACCTAATCTAAGTTTGTATATTCCAACAAAGTGAAATCC
This sequence comes from Torreya grandis, assembly GCA_037957365.1. Lineage (NCBI taxonomy): Eukaryota > Viridiplantae > Streptophyta > Pinopsida > Cupressales > Taxaceae > Torreya > Torreya grandis. Next base: position 3,119,543 of record JARHVA010001313.1, read on the forward strand.
TTCCCTATAGGATACCATAATCCATAGTCCAGGGTCCCCTTTAGGTATCTGAATATCCACTTCACAGCTTGCACATGTGTTTCTTTAGGATCTACCTGATAGCGTGCTACCATGCCCACTACTTACATGATATCCATCATGGATGTTATTATGTACAAAATACTACCAATCATTTATCAATAGAGGTACCAATCTATATTAGGTGATTCATCATCCTTACTCAACTTGTTTCCTACAGCCATAGGCATGTCAACTAGTGCACAGTTTTCCATTCCAAATTTCTTCAATATTTACTTAGCATACTTGGTTTAAAAGATGAATATTCCTTTATTGTACAAAGATATTTTAAATCTAATAAAAATTTATATCTCACCAAGCATGGACATCTCAAATTCCTTATGCATGTCTTCAGTGAATACTTTGAATAGCTTCTCACTATCTCCTCTAAAGATTATATCAACATAACTACAATAATTAATTGATACTCACCTTCAGTTTTGATGTACAAATTATTATTGGAAAATCCTATCTTAAATCCTTGGTCTTTTAGATACTTGTCAAGTCTTAAATACCAAGCTCTAGGGGATTGCTTCAATCCATTCAAGGCTTTCTTCAATTTACATACGTATTTACTATCTTATGATAGAAGAAATCCTTCTGGTTGCTCGATGTACACTTCCTCTTCTAATTTACATTTCAAAAAAATATATTTTACATCCATCTAATATACCTTGAATTTCTTTGAAATATCATAGGCAAGAAACATTTTGATTATCTCTAATATTTCCACGAGAGTGAAGGTTTCTTCAAAGTCAATACCTTTGATTTGAGCATATCCTTTACATACCAATCGAGCCTTGTTTCACATCACTTGACCATCCTTATTTAGTTTGTTCCTATATACCCATTTGGTTTTGATCACATTTTGATCCTTCAGTCTAGCTACCAGCTCCTACATTTCATTCTTTTCAATTTGATTTAGCTCTTCTTCCATTGATTTTACCCAAAGTTCATCATGGCTTACTTTTGAGAAATTAGTAGGTTGTATTTTAGATAATAAATAAAATTTTACTAATTCATAATTTCTTACAATCCTTCTTATGGTTTGTACTCTAGCATATGTATTACCAATGATTTGGCTTTCAGCATGGTTCTTTTGAATGAAATGAGATGGTGCCTTGGTGTCTTACCATTCATATTCACCCATCTTCTCTACTTCAAATCTTATTATTTAATGATATCTGGTTCATCTAATGGATCACTTACCTTATGAGTTCCAATTTCATCTACTCTAACACTAGCACTTTATATAATAGTTTTCATTCTCTTATTATAGTATTTGTAGGCCTTGATTTTGGGGGAATATCTCAAAAAAATTCTTTCATCGACTCTTGAATCAAATTTCCCCAAATCATATTTGATCCTTTTAATAAATCACTTACTTCTAAATACTTTGAAATATTTGATGGAAGTTGGTTTTCCTATCCATAAATCATATGGGTTCTTGTCATTATTGACTCTGATCTGCCCTCTATTTAGGATATATATAACTATGTGGATTGCTTCTCTCTAATATTGTCTGATAACTTGGATTCATTCAACATTGTCTTAGGCATTACTTAGATAGTCATGTTCTTATGTTATACTACCCCATTCTACTATGGGGTTATTGCAGTTGAGTTCTATCTTTTTAGCCCATGGTCTTCACAATACTCAATGAATTCATTTGACATGAACTCACCTCCTCTATCTGACCTTAAGCATTTGATCCTTAAACTAGTTTTATTTTTAATCAATGTTTTAAATGCTTTGAATTTGCTAAAGGCCTCAGACTTTTCTTTCAAAAATTCAACCCATGTCATTTTGGTGTAATCATCAATTAATAGCGTAAAATACCTCTCACCTTGTATACTTTGCATTCTGGCGTGTCCACACAGATTTATATGAATGATCTATAATTTCTTCATTATGGAATATTCCTTCATTTTGAAACTTATCCTAATCTACTTCCCATGCTAGCATTGGTTACAAATCATGCTTGATGTCTTTGTTATCTTTGGAATGTCCCCTATAGCTTACTTATTACTAATATTCACAAGGTTATCAAAATTTAGATGGCCCATTCTTTTGTGCCATAACCAACATTCTTCAACTTGACTCAGACAACACTTATCTCATTTGACTTATGTAAGCATTTGTAGATTGTTTATTGTCTTGTGAGCATCTATAATTAGCTCTCCCATGTCTCTTTTTCTGATCTTGCAACCTTCAAAAAATAGCTTGAGTGTGTGTCTTTGATCACACATTTGTCTCACACTTAGAATATTATGCTTTAACCCTTCCACATATAACACATTCTTTATTTTGGGTCTTCCATTATTGAGACTAAGTGTACCTTTTTCTATTATTCTAGTTATAGTGTTGGCTTTGAACTTCACTATGCCTTCATTAACCTTTTTTAATGAGATAAATTTGCTTTTATCTCTAGTCATGTGTCTTGAACATCCATTATCAATGAACCATTATTTTCATTCATCTCTAGCATGGAATGTTGTTTGAACAATCATGGATTCTTCTTGCTTCTTATAGGTCTTTGTTGGTTCTCTTTTCTTTATCATTAGAGCCTTGAACTTTTGATCTTGTCTTATAGATTTAAAAACACTTTTACAATAGCATGCTATATATCCATAGTTTTTTCACTTATAAGAGACTAAAGCTTCTTCATCAAAGTTTGATAGGGGAGTAAATTAATTGTAGCTTTTTTTCAAAGCTCCATAGGTTCCTTTATTTCTACTCCTGATTTCAATATCCTTGGATATCTTTCTATAATCTAATTTATTATGACCAAAATTATTGCAATAATAAAAATATCCATCAAAATAATTATCAAACCTAGTTTTATTTTCATATCTTAGAGCAAGTGGTCTCTTAAAGTTTTATTCTCCTTTGGTTTCTTTGTTGATAGAGTTGGTTTTTGTATTCTAGCCTTATTCATTCTTGGTCTCCTTTTCCATATGTTCCTTAAGAGTTTAAGCATAGATCTTATCTTTCTCTTTTTCCTTCTCATACCCAATGCCTGACTTGTTAGATGGTTATCTTTGACTCTCCATAATATTATTCAAAACTTAGGTGATTTTCTCATATTTTAAGTCACTTGCTATGTTAGAATTTGTCTTTTCTAGATCTTTTTTTAAAATAGCAATCTCATATTCATACCTTTCACAGTCTTCTCCTTTCTTCTTTAGTTGATCAATTAGATCTTCATCAATTTTCTTTGCTTCTTCAATTTAGACTTTTAGATCATCAATTATATTCTTTAATTCCTCAAGACCTTGTAATATGTTGGCTTATAAGTCCTAACTCTCTTTTTCATATATTTGAATCAAAAGCTTTTATTTCTTTTTCTTTTTCTTAATATTTTTTATCTCTCCTAAGGCATAGATAAGCTCTTCTTCAATATTTACCTCACCATAATCTTCTTCTTCCTCCTAGTTATTTATTTTTATGGAAGCATTGTCTTATATGGTCATGAATAATGTTTCCTCATCATCATTGTCAGAATCATTAGATCCACTTTCCTCAAATGAGCTATAGTTCCTCCCAGACTATAATCTTTTCTTTTGTTTCTCAAATCTCTTCTTGTCTTTATTTTTCTTTAATCCCTTCTTGAATTTTGGTTTGCTTTCCTCTTCATCTCTATTATCTTTATCCAGGTACTTAGCTATAAAATGACTAATCTTACCACAATTAAAACATTTGAATGGTAACTTGTCTTTATATTTTGTCAAGCCTTTCTTCAGCTTTCAAATGAATAGAGCCTCCTTTTAATCTTCTTCGCTACTTGAGTTTTCACTTAGCTCAGGTTCCTTGACTTTATCCTTCTTTGATGCTTTTAATGTTGCTTCTCTTTTTTACTGTCTTTCATATTTAGTCCTCATTTCATATGCTATGAGGATTCCATACAACTTATCCATATTTAATTTATCTAATTATTTCATTTCTTCAACAGTAGATAATTTCACATCAAACCTCAATAGTAAGGATATCAACACCTTTTGGATGATTATAGACTCTTCCATAGTTTCTCCAAGTCCTCAAATAACATTGACTATTTAATCAACCCAAAGTAGGTATCCTACAATGTTCTCTTATTACTTCATTTTTAAACTCTCAAATTATCTCCTATGAGTTTGGAGTTTTACTTGTCTTACCTTGCTATCACCCTCATAGATAGTTTTAAGTTTTTCCCAAATCTCTCTTGTAAAATCACATTGCATGACTTTTATGAATTCTAATTTGGAAAGGCTGAATAGGATAACATTCATTACTTTATCATTTTTCTCACTAGCCTTCTTTCTAGTAGCATTTGTTGGTGGTGTTTGTGGTGTTTGGTACTCAATTACTACTACTTGGCAAATATCAAACCTAAGAGCCATTAGATATGTCTTCATTATTATGTTATAGAAGGCATAATTTGTGCCATTAAATAATAGTGCCTTGTTAGTGGAAAATCCATCCTAAATGTGATATATCAATGTGTGCTTGTATGATCTACTATCTAGTGGTTAAGCTATATCTAAAGGAACCCATTCTGATACCAATTATTGAGCAAAGGCTAATACTAAGAGGGGGTGAATTAGTATTATGTATTCTTTTATTTTCTAACACTTAATTACTTATTCCAATTAAGATATTCAAATCAATTAAATCATAACATAGGATAACATAATGCAAAGTGACACCAAATATACATGGAAACCCTTTCAAGAGAAAACCATGGAGAAATATTTCTCAATATAAATATTTATAGGCACCAACCCCAAATACAATTTCGTAGGCACCAACATATAGGAGCATCAACCCATTTCACTTAGCACCAACTTAGCAAGAGACACCAATATCTTAAAAATGAAGGCGCCAACCTTCTCACAAAAATCCCTCGTCTATCTCTGATTTGTTGTTAACACAATGGATGATAGAACATTGCTTTATCTCCTTTTAATTAAATCTACACTTGAGTGTTTTCACTATTATACTTTGCCTTATACTTGTTGGTTTTTCCTTTCAATACTTTCATAAAAATATACTTGAAAATATTTATGCTCTTCTTTTTTATATCTTCCTCTTTCAAATTCATAAATTTTCCACTTGCTATGCACTTATCTATAACCCATGAAAATCCACAAATTAAGGTCATGACTCTTCAAACAAAAAGGTCCATTCAAACAGTCACAACTCTTCCCAAAGGTGGGATGACCTCTTAGAAATTAGGTCAGATAAGTTTAGGGACCATTTTAGCCTTAAAAAATACCTTGAAACCTCTGCCATAATTATTTTTTTAATCCTGTTAGACAATTAATTTATCTTCGATTCCAAGTAAAGATATAACAATTATTTGCACGATTAATTGCCTCAATCAAATTTATGATTACCCTTTGAAATCAATGACAATATTCCAACATTTGGTGATCCAATTGGTATTTTGATCCTATGTAAAGATTTTAAAAAAAAACAAGGTAGTTTTAGACCTCTTTGTATCAAGTCCTTAAGAGGTAGAATTTGGCCTAATAGGCCAAGAAAGCCTAGAAAGGGTAGAGTTGTCATATGAGTTTTGAGTTAAATTTATTCATGTACTAAGAATCTCTACTCAAATAATTGGTGAAATACTCATACTCTTATTCAAATACGTGAGGATGTATAATTGAGTGCTTTAAAAGTCAAATAAGAGTTTTGTTTGAAGGTGTATGCAATCATAAATGCATCATGTCTATAAATTAATCATGGCTCAGAGAAGATAGAGCATACCTACACTTTTGATTGAGAATACATTTGTTAAGTAGGAGCATGACCAATATGGGGATTTTATAGACCTAATTAGGGCATCACTTGTCACAATACACCATGATAAGAAGGGTTCAAAATCCTACAGTCTAACAAAATCAAGCAACAACCCTAAAATAATCCTAGGTTTAATGTTTCCTCTATTCTAATAGATAAGAAAGTAAATCTAATCTAGTACACACCAAAGATTATGTCATAATAAAGGGGTTAGTAAATTAATAAAAATATGTATAAGATAATCTCAATTAACCTAAGCATGAGTAAGACCCTAACACATGGAAAATAAAGATTAATATTATTCAAGCGAATACTTAAGCTACTTCTATCTACTAAAAGAGAGGAGAAAAAAATTAGAATATATTTACCAGAATGTGAACCCATCAAGACTCAATCTCTCCCTTATCCAAAGGGAATTTATAAGAGGTTTTTGTGGTTTGTAAGGATAACTAAGAAAGGTCAAAGCATCCAAGACTTATCCACAAGACTAGATTCTCTAAGTAAAAACCCTAAGCTAAGTCTCCTCAAGTAGAATGGTAGAATAGAAGATTGTAAAGAAGCATGAGTGAAAAAATAACTCATTATTTCATATTAAAATAATGATAAAATGATATATTATCTATAAGTGGATCTCACTCTAAATCCTTTCAAATATATCGATTGTATGAGGTCGACCTAATCGACCCTATATGTTTTTGGGAGATAAATCACTAGATCCTAAGCTAGGTCGACCAAAGGGATAACAAAACTCAAAGTGAAAAATACCCAAAATAGTATAGGGTTGACCTAGTTAACCCTATATAGTAATTTGAGGCTAAAAACTATACAGGTCAACATAGTCGACCTAGTACGATCAATTGGTGAAAGGGGATTGAGGTATGGAAAGAGGAACAAGACTAGAAGATTATGCAAGGGAGGAGTAATAGCTTAGGAAATGGTTTTAATAATTGGTTGGAATGGTAATAATGTGTTAATAAGGGATAATAATACTAAAAATCACCAAAGGTCTACCCACCCCTTTCTCAGTACACCCATTAGGGTGTGTACTTAAAGAGATTGAGTCTTGATGGGTTTCTATAAGATGTAAAGCATCAATATTTTATAAAAGGTTGAAAATATTATGCATATACATATTCCCCATTCAAATATCATCACATTTCACTAACGTGCAATAGGGGATGGTGCTTCGAGAAAGAACATAATAACATACAATGTTGATGCTAAAAAAAATTGTAGTATTTTAAAGCAAAAATAATTGAAAGTAAATAACTAAAAAATAAATGTAATGTGTACCTTGACTTACCATTATTGTAGGATGGTTGTCTATTGTATTGTTAGTTTTGATTGTGGAGGGTACATAGACTACTTTTGACAAACCTAAGAATATAAAACTAAAGAGCAAAAATAAACAAATTATTTCTATCTAATTTTTGCTTTTATTTAAGTGTGAAAAGAAGAAACTAGTTAAGAAGGGTATGTAGAAGAATACCTGTTGAATGTGCGTGTGTTAAATCTAGACTTTATGAGAACTCCTCTTTAGCTAGGGAAGAATGACTTGCAATAAGAAATCACTACCATAAAACTTGTTAGTTAGACAAGTAATTGGGTGGATTTCCTAACGTGAGCTAGATAATAGAAGCGAAAGTTTTCTAGGAGGTTGTCAATCCACCTACTTTTAAGAATTAAGTTTGTGAATAAAAATAAAAGATACTTGCATTAAAAATATCAAATAACTAAAATTAAAAACAAGTAAATAACAGAAAATAACTAAATTAAGACAAGAAATTTAAGTTATTTTAAAATAATGACTAAATAAAGCAACTAATGCTAAAAATTAGTCAAAACAAGGCTATGGTTTTGGTTTAAAAATTTAACAAGGGATTAAAGAAAGGTGGTTTGGTTGGTTGATAAATGGTTGAGGTAATAAAAAGGTAAATATTTAAATGGGATAAGTGGATGAATGGTTGATGAGGTAATAAGGTAAGTAGCTAAGATGGAAAAGGGGGAAGAGGATAAGGAGGGTAAAAGTGGCAAAGGTGTGAATGGATAAAAGATGGCAAGGGAGCAAATGGATTGAGATAATGAAATGATAAAGGGAGAAAATGGACAAGTGGGGATGAAGATATTAAAAATCCAAGGGGATTATAAAATAAAATTGAAGAAACAAAATCAAATATTGCCTTCCAAGCTTGAAGAAGAATGTTGTTGTTTTTCTTGATGTTGTTGAAGATGTCTTGAGGCAATTTTGGTAGAGCTTCATTACTTTGAACTGTTTTCCTCCAAGATGTGAATGACCTCCAAAATGATGACCTCCTTCAAATACCTACAACATGATGTTAATAACCAAAGATTAACTTTCTACTTAACCTTATAAGAAGGTGGGGGGGTGGGCGTTGTTATAGCATTTATTGTGAAGAATCATGCCAAAAGAGGGAATAGTAGAAGTATGGCACCATTTTCCATGTGGTGCATGAATGAGTCAAATGATGAGGGTGGTGATATTTCCACCTTAATCATGGGTCTCCCATTTGGGTTGGTGTATCTCCCACCTTGCACATGAGCCTAATTTTTTTTGGACATCATGCACATGGGCCTAAATAAGGCCAAAAGACTTTTTACCGCCCTTTGTTATCTTCATCCAAGCACTTAAAGAGATGCCCAAAAAAATGTGGTGCAACTTTCCATGTGGGTGCATGATTGAGTCAAAATATGAGGGTAGTGGGATTTCCACCTTGATCATGGGTCTCTCATTTGGTTTAGTGTCTCTCCCACCTTACACATGAGTCCAATTTTGAATGGGAATCATGCACATGGGCCTAAATGAGGCTAGTCTTTTCACTGCCTTTTCTTGTCTTCATCTAAGCACTTAAAAAGATGCCCCAAAAAATGTGGTGTCATTTTCCATGTGGGTTCATGAATGATTCAAAAGATGAGGGTGGTGGGATTTCCACCTTAATCACGGGTCTCTCATTTGGGTTTAAAAGTCAAAAATGGGTGGATATAGTGTCCTTTGTCTTTGCCAAAGCACTAAAGAGGTAGATATCTCATTTTGAAGGCCACTTTCATCTATGAAGACAAAATTAATGCTGAATGATGGCCCCTTGAGGGTAAATTTTCCATATTTCAAGGGGGGAACCTTATGACGCTTAAATGAAGTCATTAATCACTTTGGGAAAGGGTCCAAGGTGGGGTATTATGTCCCACATCAAGCCACCTCGCTTATAAGCCATGTCACTTATCAAATCACTTTATATATCACCTTCCATGTAACTTTCCATTTCACACGCCATGCCACTTGCCATGTCATCATGAATAGTGATAGTGGGTCCCACAGTGAATAGTGATAATAAATAGTATTTTTGAATAGTACTTTCAAATAGTAATTTTGAATAGTACTATGTGACTAGAAGAATAGTGATTTGGTTAGGTTAACAGGGGTTGGTTAAGGGTTAAGAAGGTTTAAGGGGTCTTTGAAGGTTCTAAGGCATTTAGTCATTGAAAATTATAAGTGTGCAATTTTCTAGTGTTTACATTTTGCCCCTTTTTGTTAGGTAGCTTTAAATTAACAAGATGCAAAACAAAAATGAATCACTTGGTTGAAGGTCAAGGTGTCTTGAGTATGGGAGGAGGTTTTCCCCTAAAATTGAGAGTTGATAAGGAAAGGCTAAATCGAGTGCAAGTTTGATAAGCAGTTGGTGGGGAGGCACTAGGTGGTGCCACAAGGTAGTTGGGCATGTGAAATGCCAATCGGTGCACAAAATATAACTAAGCATGATAGTCAAGATTATGTAAAGACTAAAGATTTCAATGTTAATAAAAAATAAGGTCAAGTTATAGATGGATATATGATAAAGTAACTGGTCCATAATGTTAGTCATAATTGATTAGATTAAGCCTATCAAGTCATCTAGATAATGTCGATGTTGTTCATAGGTATCCAGGGTAGAAAGTGCTCCCATAAAATAACATAAATGATTTGGTTGCACATGAGGTGGGGCATAAAAAGTACAACATGATAAGTATAGTTGATGCAATAAAAAGGACCAAGGTAAGGTCATTGTAAAATGTGTGAAGAGGTCAGGTCAAAAATGCCCAATGTCAAGGTGGATGTGGGCAAGTGTGTTGGTTGGTTGGAAGGTGGCCGAGTGGACTCCATATGCACTAGGCAAGTGGATGTTGCCTACATAGTTCCATGGACATAATGTCTAAAATAAACTTCAGTCCTAATGTAGTTCTTCTAAGGTGGGGAGTGTTGGATAACTTGGTTGTCCCAATTTGATGTATCATGCAATTAGGTCTAGTTGAAAATGTTGGATAAATAGAAGTTTCAAAGGGTGGAAAATATGGTTATCAAATAGTTTTCTAATTGGTTTGGTAGAAATGGTGGATGAGATTACCTAAGATGTAATTAAATGATTATTTCAACTATGCAAAAGGAATCTATAGCCATGGATAAGCAGGTTCAAGAGTGAAATTTTTTCCACCATTTTTCAAAAAGTGAAATATGCTTTACCAAGCTTTAGAAAATATGGCACTACTTGAATTGTTATGGTGACCCAATGGGTTTGTTCATTACCATCCAAATAAGGTGACATTGTGCACACTCCACAATAATGTCATTAACAGGCTATGGAAGGGTATTATTTAATGATTCAAGGAAGTAAAGTAGTAGAGTGGGTAAATGAGAAGTGGCAAAGATTTAAACCGTTGACCCTTGAGCTAGTGAGGCACCAAAATAAGTAAGTGTTGAGTTTTGAGGGAATTTAGAGAAAGACTTTGAGGGGTTTTGGAATATAGAGAGAATAAAATAATAATATTAATTAAATGAGGGATCATGTTGAAATAGGAAGGAAAATAAATAGTATAAATGTAAAATCAAGAAGAAAAATAGAATAAGAATGTATGAAGATAGATAGATTGGGGAGTTAAAAAGGAAGGTGGGAAAAATAGGTTCAAGAAGAAAATAGTTTGGTGGAAGAGATGACTTCTATAAAAGGTTATTGTGTGGAATGTGATTAAAGAGTAGGGCTATTACAGTGTATAGGAGGATGTAGGCCAAGTAGGGAGAATCAAGGTAAATTATTAGTTGGGAGGTAGGTTACATGAGAGGGTATAGCTATCATCCACATGTGGGTACCCCAAATCTTCTAGTTGAAGGTGGTTTTAGTTTTGATTCTAACATCTCCAAAGGTTAGAGTAAAAATGGTTTTAAATAGGCAAGACCAGAGGGGGTGGGGAAGGAATCTTCATCCCGATGGCTCAGTGGTGCTCAAGTTCATTTGTTGGTTGTATGATCCTATGGGACTGGACAATTGTGTTATAGAGTCATAAGATTGGTATATATCTCATATTAAACCAAATTTCAATGGAAGACCTTCAAGGCCATAACATGCTATATGTTGTGATCATATAAGAGCAAAATGGGTATAGGGTTTAAAAGGGAAAAAGGTGATAGGTAGGGTGAAGGGAGTAGCTAGAGAGGGACAAAAAAGAGGATCTAGGCTCAACATGCAATGGCATCAAAGGAAGAAAGGGATGCACCTAAATTAATGAACCTGAATAGATTTCATACATTAAATCAAGGGCATAGAGGACATGAGGAAGCAAATAAGGAGATGTATGTAAAAGTGGTACAACTAGTGACCACACTTTAAGGAATTGGAGTTTGAATGGGATAAAATAAGGTAGATCTAATAAGGGATGAGGTGAAGGTAGACCAAGAGATGGATGAAGAGATAGGTAGAGAAAAAAAAAAGTTGTAGATAAAGACAAAGGTGGAAAAGGATGGAAGGAGCTAGGCATGGACATATAGGAGGGGAAAAATAAGGTAGAGAAGAATAAGGAATGTCATCAAGGGAGATTTAAAAAATGAAATAAAATAGAGAAAAGAGAATAAAAATAAAAGGTAGAAGATGAGTAGGTGAGGGATGCACTAAAGAATGACACATTGGAGAAATGAAAAGGATGGGGAGAGAAGCGTAACAATCGTGAAGGGTAAGGGGAGGATGATAAATATGGGAGGCCATGAAAGGTTTGAAAATAAGTTGTAAAAAAAGACCAAGGATAAAATAGTTCAGTGATGAAAATTAAAAATAAGGAAATATGTGGAAGAAAAGGAAACAGGTGGAAAAAAGAGTGAAATGAGGAGACAAATAGGATGATGGGAGAGTGAAGAAGCAGGTGGTATCTTGACCAAATAATCATGGATGATGATAATCAAGGAGAGGAAAAATGAAGCAAATTAGATGGTGGTTTTGGAGATGAGAACAAGATGGAAAATGGGAAAGGGGTTAAGAAAAACAAGGGGAATTCAAGGATGGGTGAATAAGAAGCCGAAGAGATAAGGTATGCATTAATCAGCTTGTTAGAAGTGACTGGAAGCTTTCAAGAAATTTCTTTTCTTTTGAAAAAGTTAACTTATCCATCCTTCAAAGGAGTGGTCTAAGATTTGGATTTGTTTAATGCTCTTGATAATTGTCCTTCAAAGGAGCAGTCTACCTTATATTTGGCAATTTTTATTTTCTTTTTGGGTAGCTATCCTTCGAGGAAACAATCTGCAATGCTTAAGATATTGACTCAAGTAGTATTTTGGTATCCAAATTATTTTTGGATGCAATGTTTTTAGACATAAATAGGTTTAATTAGGTTCAGAGGTTTAACTTTATGAGGGAAAAATTTTAACATAAGAAGGTTAATGATATGACAAGGTATGGTTTTTTAGAGACAATGACCATGGGATTCCATCTTGTTATAGATGAAAAGTATCCATGAGAACCATGCTATGGGTAAAGCCATGGTACCCATATTTAAGATTAGGTTATTTTTGTGATGGTTAATCACATGGTTCTATATTGTAATCAATTCTCCTCAAAAGGAGAGGAGAAATATGGGTGAAGGTCAAAATCTTATAATCAATGGATCAACTTAAGTTAGACAAAATGAGTGAGCTTAATCTCTATTTAATAGAAAAGTGGATGCAGATGTGAAGCATTGAGCGGATTGAGTTTTGATTTGCCTTCTAGAGAGGATAAACGATAAGCTCTTGATCCATATTTATGGTAATGATGTAGGGTTCAATCCAATTGAAAGCAAACTTGCCTCATTTACTCTTCTCCTTATTGGTCATGTGTTGGTTTTCATTTAGGATGAGGTCTCTGATATTGAATTTTCATTGTTTGAGGTGTTTATTATAAGGGTGTTTGATATGCTCTTGATAGATACAGAGGTGGGTGAGGGATGCAAAACGATGCTCATCAAGTGGCTCAAATTGAGCTAAATGGTGTTAATAATAATCTTCTTCAAAAATAAGGTCTTGTAAAGATATGCAAAGAGAGGGAATTTAGACTTCAAGAGGCAAGACTGCCTCTACTCTGAAGACTAGAGAGAAGGGATTAGAACCTATAGAGGTTCGAATGCTAGTATGATAGGCCCATAAGGAAAATGGGATGTGCAAGTGCCAATCTTGACTTGAAGTACTGACAACTTTGGTTAGTATTTTATTAAGGATTTTATTTGAGGCTTCTGCCTGTCTATTTGCTTATGTTTGGTAAGACAAGGAAATCTTAAATCGATGCCAAATGCATCACATAAACCTTGGACTTGCTTATTTTTTAAGGATTTTCCATTATCAGTGATGATCTTATAAGGAACACCAAAGTGGTAGATGATATGATAGTTGATAAAGTTGATATTCTTGTTCACTTTAGTTGAGATAAGAGGAATAGATTCCACCCACTTGGTGAAGTATTTGGTGGTTGTGATGATGGATTTATGTCATTATGAATAATGGGGGTTGGTTTCCTTAATGATATTGAGCCCCCATTATGAGAAAGGCCAAAATTCCTTAGATACTTGGAGGCCATTAGCTGGCATGTGATGCAAATTAGCGTGTTGTTGACATTTAACACACTTTTTTGCATAATCACAATAGTCTTGGTTGAGGGAGGGACAATAGTAACTGATGCAAAGGATATGTTTAATGACTATTAGATTGCTAAAGTGTCCCCCATAAATCCCTTCATATATTTCTCTAATGGCATGGGAAGCTTCATGGCTACATAGGCAATGAAGAAAGAGAACATAAAAACCACATTTGTAAAGGATTTATGGGCATTCCTAGAGAGGTTGGGAGGATTGATGCTTAGGTTGAGGTAGTTGAAAGTTTGGTCATACCAAATGTCAGATGGGGATTCCTCCACAATAAAAATAGTAGCGAGGTCAGATTGGCTATAAGAGGGTGTGGTAAAATGATGAATAGCGACAAATATTTTAGAATTGGAAGGCTAAGAAGGGATCTAAGAAGCAAGGTAGGACATTTTATCCATGAATTTATTGCTAGATCAGGGAACCGATTGGACCAAGTAATGTTTAAATGATGTTAAGAGTTTGTCAACTAAAAGTTTATTTTTTTACAAGACATCATTCTTACATTGACATAATCCATTAACCAGATTGACCATAAGCTGAGAATCACCAAAGACATGTATTATCTTAATTCCTAAGGTTAGATCAATTCATAGACCTATCACTGGGGCTTCGTACTTAACCATATTATTGGTGCATTCAAAGTCAAGTTTGAAGGAGAGAGGAAGGGATTCACCATTGAGAGGAGAATAACTCTAGAACCCTCTCCTTATTATCACTTAGAGCCATTGAATAACATGGTCATTTAGTAGGTTATGCCATCTTCTAGAAAAAGAGTCATGAAAGGCAAGATGAGATGGTTGGTTGTTTGGTAAAGGAGATTCAGCTAATTAGTCAATAATGATCAGCCCTTTAATCAAATTTTTATAGAAGAATTCAAGGTCAAATTTATCTAGGAGCATGATCCACTTAGCCATATGCTAATTTTGGTATAGTTTAAAGTGCATGTACTTAAATAGGTTGGTATTAGTGATGACATAGGTTTTATGGTTAAGAAGATAGTGGTAGAGTTTGATGGCCATGAAGGTCAATGCTAAGGAGAGTTTCTTGATATGTGATTATTAAGTCTCATATTCTATAAGAGTGTGGCTAATGTAGTATACGGCTTGCTCTTTGTGTTATTTATCTCAGTGAGCCAACATTGCCCCTAGGGAATGGTTAGTGGTAGATATATATAGGTAAACGGGATGGTCATCCTTAAGAGGGGTGAGGATAGGTGGTGACAAAAGGTACTATTTGAGAGAATTATAGTCCCTTTGATAATTGTTATTCCATTTTAAAGATATATATTTCTTCATAAGGTGATGTAAAGGTTAGCACCAGTCTAAAAGTTGAGAAATGAAATGGCAAATAGATTGAAGTTTTCCCTGCAAACTACGGAGCTGCTTAAGGTTGGTTAGAGGAGACATGTCAAAAATTGCTCTAACTTTAGCAAGGTCTACTTTGATTCTATGAAGAGAGATGATAAATCCAATAAGCTTTCCTAAAAGGACCCCAAAAATGCATTTCTTGGGGTTAAGGTGAATGTGATAACATATGAGGCATTCAAATATGATCATAAGAACAGTCAGGTGATCTTTTTGGAGTTTAGATTTCTTGAGGTCATCCACATAGTCTTCTACAATCTTATGGATGATATCATGAAAGATATAAGTCATGACACATTGGTAGGTTGCACCAGTGTTTTTTAACCTAAAAGGCATGACTTTATAGAAAAAATTTTCCCAAAGGGTGGTAAAGGTAGTTTTGTGTTGATCTTCAGGAGCAATCAAGATCTAATTATAACCCAAAAACCCATCCATGAGAGATAACATCTTGTGGTTGACAGTAAGATGAAAAAGTTGATCAATGTTAGGTAGAGGAAAGTCATCCTTGGGGTAGGCAAGGTTAAGGTCATGAAAGTCCACACAAATGTATAGACCCCCAGTGACTTTGGTGATAGGTACGATATTTGAGACCCATTGGGGTTAGTCAATGGGTTGAATGAAGTTTATAGATAAGAAACATTAAAGCTCTTCTTTGATGAAAAGGGCTATGCGAGGATGCATGCATCAAATTTTTTATTTAATAGGCTTGGCATCACGATGAGTGACTATGTTATGGGTAACGATAGTGGGGTCAATCCTAGGCATATCACTGTAAGACCAAGTGAATGTTATGTTATAGTCTTGGAGGAAAGAAGATAAGTCCTGAAGTTTCTTGGCATTCAGTGATTGGCCCAACTTGACAATACAACAGTTGTCTAAAGTGTCCAAGTTAATATATATGGTGGATTCATTTGACATGGTTGAGGCCTCAAGAGGAAAGGATTTTTAGATAGAATAATCCCTCATACCAAGGTAGATAAGAATGGAATCATCATCTTGATTTTGGATGGTGTTGATGGTAGGAAAATCTTTATCTACCATTTTAGGGTGTACAAGTGGAAGGACTTTGGTTTGACCACCTTTTTGGTAGATGAGAGGGCCCAAACTATTGATATTGACTAGAAAAAAAAGTTAGGGGGATGATGTCAGGATCTTTAGGTAGGGAAACTGGTTGGGTTGGTGAGGATGGGATATCTTCTTCCATGGTGGTAATGAGTTTGGGTGAATTTGGTGGGTTCTTTAGGTGGTTTATACCCAAGGCCAAACGACTCATGAGGTTGTAAAGTTTTGAAATGGGGTAGCTCATGAGGCCTTTGTTCATAGCGACCAAGGCCAAATCCTATCCAAGCACATCTATGAAGATACAACATAATAAACTCTAGTTTGTTAAGATAGGAAAAGCTAGAGGTAAATGGTTGGATGGATGAAGTAGTGGTAGGGGCTAGAAGTGGCCAGTCAAGTCCCTCATAAATGAAATTTATTTGATGGTTAGAGATCCCAAAGGGGATGATGGTTCCAATTGTAGGGTCGTAAGAAGGGTCATGTCTAAGATTCCCATATTCTTGGGGAGTAGAGAAGGCATCCAAGACTAAGAGTCTATATTCCCCAAAGGAAAGATGTTGGAATGTGGTTGCCATGGGGTTCTCTACAAGTATCTGTGAAGAAGGGATAGATGAGCTAGTAGAAGCTTGATCAACATTTGATGTGAAAGTGTCATGGGTTTTTGTTGGTGGGGTTGTGTCATTAGTAGATGGTTGTGAGTTGGATGGAGGAACAAGGGCTTCATTAAGCCGATATGTCATATTGTAATATGTGAAAGGACTAGGTTCAGCTTGGATAGTCACAACTTACCTTTTGTGCTCAAATTTGACATAGATGTAACATGGAAGGGACACAACTCATGGCATGAATCCAAGGGCACCCAAGTAAAACATTGTATTGGAATTCTCCTTTTACAACATAAAAAAGTTTAGAAATGATATAGGGCCCTACACAAATATGGAAGACAATTGTGCTCAAGGTAGTAGCCATGATATCATCAAAAGAATGAAGGACCTTTATGCTTTCAGACATGATGTTCATGGGTAAGTGAAGCTAGTCATAGGTGTGAGAGCAGATAATATTGATTTTGTATCCTCCATCAATCATCACCCTTTTGATACAGGTTTGATTAATGTATGTTGTAATGAAAAGGGGGAGATCAGGATCCTCTAGATGAATAGAAAGTATTTTTGAATTTTTGAAGGTGACAAGGTTAGAAGTTTGAAGGGCAATAACAAAGGTGGATAGAGGTTGAGGGTCATTGGGTTGGACCTCGATGAATTGTAAAACTTTTATGAGTGCTTGGTAGTGATGGGGAGAGGTAGAGACTAACTCATACAAGCTCATTTTTGTTGGAGTTTGGTGAAGTTGCTTGAGAATAGCTTTTTGGATGGATATTGCATATGGGTTAGAGTATATAGGGTTATATGGGTAGGTACCTAAGATAGACACCTTGGGTTTGTTTGATGATAAATATGGTTGGATATTATTGGCTTGGGAGTTTGGGGAGAGATACATCTAAGGAATGGATGCTTTAGCCTTCCCTTTATCCTTCTATTGTGATCAAGTGACCACATTGATTGTATGGATAATAGGAGAGGTTGATGTAGTGGAGTTGTCTGAATCACCTTTATTCTTAGGTGAAGGTGGAGTGGGTAGGTGTTGGGTAGGTATGGTTTTTATTTGGTTCGGTAAGGGTGGCATGGGAGGTTCATCTGTTAACAAATCATCTTCATCGTAAAGCTCATGGATAAGAGTTTGGAAAGCTTTACAATTTTCCATGTCATAGTTAGGTGTCCTATGATATAGAAAAATAAAATTGTCATTGAACCATGATGGTTTAGGATGTGAAGGGTTGAAATTTTTTATGGGTGGTAACGCCAAGGAAGAGGTTCACAACAACCTTTGTAAAATGGTTAAATAAGACTCAGCTAAAGGTGGTAAAGATTTAGTAGTTTTTTCTTTGGGTGTTGAGGTAGAGGGTTGTTTGGACATGAGTTTGGTGATAAGTGTCTTAGGTAAGATGGTATGCTTTGATGGTTTTGGTTTAGGCAAGATGGTTGATGAGATGAAGGTAGAGGATGGTAAGATAGGTAACTTAAGAATCATCGATGTAATGAGGAGAGGTGTCTTAGAAAGTAGGTATGAAGGTGTGACTAATAAAGGTGGTGGGGTTTTGATAAAAATAATGGGATTCGTGCTCAAGGTAGATGGATGAGGACCCAAAATGGAGGGCAAGTTTTAGGGAGGTAAAATTTAGGGTTTTGGGCCTTTTAGTGGTTTACATCTTTGGTTGTTTTGGATGCCAATTTTGAAGGGGATTTGGTTACTTGGGTCTTATTTTTTATGGTTAAGCCCTTAGGTGGAGGAGAAGGAATGATTCATTTATCTTTGTCTTGGTTTTCGACAAAAGGTTCCAAAATTAGATATTGGGTGACTGAAGTTATCTTCTCTTATGAGATATCTTCCAAAGAAGGAGTGGATAGTTTTATGATAGGGGAGGTTGGTGTGGTATCCTCCAATAGAGGTGTGGGTACGGTGGCTTCCTTTGCTTGAGTGTCCAAAGAAATAGAAGGCATTTTCTCCCCTTCCATTAGGGGGATGGGGAAAGAGGCAGTTGAGGTGATGCTTTCTTCAACAATGGGTTCATTATTAACCACATTAATAGTATGTGCCTAATGGAATGGTTCTAGTTTATTGTCATGATAAGGGGTAGAAGGAACATGATTAGGAAAAGACTTGTCGAATATGTCAAGGCCCTGGTTTGGTGGTGCATTAGGATTTTCCAACGTAAGTTCCCCCTTGTCAATGAGGGATTGAAAAAGGTATTTGAAGGTGTTACATTTATTGATGTCATGTATTATGACTTGACAAAAGGTGCAATGGTCATTATCATTATACCAACCTGGTATGAAGTGAGAAACATCAAACTGTTGGGGTGGCTTAATTGGTGAAAGTTGGATGATATTGGCTTTTAGTAACTTTTCCAAAATAGAAGGATAGGGATCCCCAAGTGGAGTTAATTATTTATGATTCTTTCAAGTTTTATTCCTTTGGTTTTGGTTTGAATAATTAGAGGAGTCAGAGGTCTAGTTCTTTGGGTTCTGTTGGTTGGTAGATGGCGGTGGTGTGGCTTTGAAGACAATGGCATTGGTGGTTGATTTGTTTTTAGTGTTGGGATTAGCTTGGTTGTTTGGTTTGGAAGAAAAGGGCTCATTAGGTTTATAAGATGAGTTCTTGCTCTTCAACATTAACCTTCCTTCATCAATGGCTCTATTCTCTAGTTTACGAGCCATGTTAAAAGCTTCATCAAATATCCAAAAGTTTTGGACATGAAACATGGATGAAATATGTTTTGCACATGCTCAGGCAAAGAGCTCTATAAGCTCAAGTTGAGGCAATGAAAAGGAAAGATGTTTGATTAGGATCCTCAAATAAGCCATAAAATAAACAATATATTCATCTTCGAATTGTTGAATAGAGTAGAGGTCAGTAATATAAAATATTATTAGATATATTGATTGAAAAGTGATCCAAGAAGTTTTGAGCTAATTAGGTGAAAGAGATGATGGAATGTTTAGGTATGGCACTATATCAATCCAATGCTGGTCTAAATAATGACATAGAAAAGGTACAAAGGAGAAGAATGTCATCATGGGAAATCAAGTAGCATGAATGCCTAAACACTCTTAAATGATGTTGAGGGTCTTCTTTACTATTAAACTTGGTAAATTTTGGAAGTTCCCACTAAGCTAGTAAGATATGATGGGGACCAAAGGGTGAATAGGATCATTGTAAATTTGATCATAGGATAAGATATTATGGGCTCTGAAGATGGATAACTCAAGGTTAGTCATCTTATCCATGATCAACTTCATGAATTCTACTTGAGGTTAATGGTAAGCATAGTTATATGGTATGTTTTGTTGAGGTTGGGCAATGTGTGAATAGCTAGTGGATGGTTGAGATGACTCTACATATTGGTATGTGGTCTTTAGAGGTTGGATAGAATATATATATATATATATATATTGGTATGTGGATGTTAATGGTTGGGTAGAGTTGGGTGGTTGGATATCAGACATATGCCCTTATGGGTTATGAAGATATCTAAAGGTTGTGTGTTGGGTTGGAGTGGTGGTTGGGTTAGTGGCCGATGGAAGGTGGTGACTCTTGTGTTGATTGGTGGTAACATGGAGGGTATGAAAACCATAAAGCTTGGAATTAGAGTAGTGTTTTATGGATTGGAGGTAACTAGATGAAGATGGGTAGCGCTAGAAGTAGGCACTCCTATTACGAGGGAGTGATTAATAAGAGGTATAAGAGCAGTGGTAGTTTGGGTTAGTGGTTTAGTTTCAAAGGAGTTGGTGGTTGATGATAACATTTGGGCAACTAAAGGTTAAGTATTTCCCATGGTATTTGAGGTATTCCCCATGAGGTGGAGAGGCATGCCATAAGGCAGATCTACGGGTGGGGTCAAAACTAGGATTTGGTAAGACGTGGTTCTTAGGTAGTATTATAAGGCTACATGATTATTGTTTAGAAAAGTTGCAAAATTTGAATCTCTTAAGACTAACCAAGTAGGAATTCTTAGATAATGAGTGGAGTCTATGGGTTTGTAAATGTGCTCCATGGATGAATAAGTAGAAGTTGGTGATGGTTGATTTGGTGGTGGGTTCTGTTCCTCAAGGTCTTTTTGTTGTTAGTGAGTGAGAACCATATGAGAAGAAAATAAAAGGATGATATGTTCTCATACCTCAAACAAATATAAATAAAAAGACTCAAGGCAAACAATGCATTCACTAAGAGTGCGTTAAATCCTAAGATTCTTTTTAATCTCTTTTTTGGCTTATGCCTTAGAAATGTGTGAAGAGGAAATTGGCTTGAATAGGTCCTAAACAAAGTAGTCTATGTTTAGTTTTGGGTTATGTTTAGGCACTCAATAGAAGTCTATATTGGTCTAATTATGTGGCCTGGTACTTGGGGTTTTCTCTCCTCACGTCATAATCTCATAGCCAGTGCAGGTGTTTAGCCAATATATACCGATTTTTAGAGTTTATACTCAGCTAGAGAACTGAGTTGGTTACCCCCTAGGTGATTAAATACAAGTAAGATAACTAAGAAAGGGTAAGGTGATCCACAAGGTGATGAAATATTATTTGGGCCTTGTCTCAAATTTTTTTTGATGTTTTTTTGTGCAAGTGATTTGGTTTGTATAATATTTATGAACTACAATTAATTCATAATGCTTTTAATTAAACTAAGTAAGCTAAAATAAAATAAGCAGTCAATAGATGCACTCAATTTTAACTAAATTTTTATTATTATTATTTAAATGTAGATAAAAATAACTAAAATGCACCTAAATGCAACATGAAAATGCAATCCTAATCCTAGGATGAATGCTCTTTTCTTTCTTTTTAGAAATACAATAAAATCTAATTTTCTAAAAAATACAACTAAAACTTTTTTTTGTAAAGAAAGAAGCTTAATTTTCTAAGAATTCAACTAAATGAATTTCACTAATGCAATTATAAATGTCTTAAAACATCTAATAACCCAATAAAACTCAAGGTTCCCACCAAGCATGCCAAATGTCTAATTTTTACTTTTCCTTAAGTGTGAAAAGAAAAAACTAGTTAAGAAGGGTGTGTAGAAGAAGACATGTTGAATGCACGTGTGTTGAATCTAAACTATGTGAGAAATTATCTTTATTTAGGGACGAATTATTTACAATAAAAAATCACTACTACAAAACTTATTGGTTAGACAAGTAGTTGGGTGGATTGCCTAGCGTGAACTAGATTCGAGAAGCGAAAGCTTTCTAGGAGGTTGTCAATCCACCTATTTTTAACACTTAATTTTGTGAATAAAAAATAAATATACTTGTATTTAAAATATTAAATAACTGAAATTAAAAACAAGTAAATAACATCAAATAACTAAACTAAGACAAGAAAGTTAAGTGCTTTTAAAATAATGACTAAATAAAGCAACTAATGCTCAAAATTAGTCAAAACAAGGATATGGTTTTGGTTTGGAAATTTAATAAGGGATTAAATAAATGTGATTTGGTTGGTTGATAAATGGTTAAGGTAATAAAAAGTTAAATATTCAAATGGAATAAATGGGTGAATGGTTGATGAGGTAATAAGGTAAGTAGCTAATATGGCAAAAGGGGAAGAGGATAA
Organism: Torreya grandis; assembly: GCA_037957365.1. Lineage (NCBI taxonomy): Eukaryota > Viridiplantae > Streptophyta > Pinopsida > Cupressales > Taxaceae > Torreya > Torreya grandis. Next base: position 3,141,903 of record JARHVA010001313.1, read on the forward strand.
TGAGGGTAAAAGTGGTAAAGGTGTGATTGGATAAAAGATGGAAAGGGAGCAAATGGATTGAGATAATGAAATGACAAAAGGAGAAAATGGATAAGTGGGGATGAAGATATTAAAAATCCAAGGGGATGATAAAATAAAATTGAAGAAACAAAATCAAATATTACCTTCCAAACTTGAAGAAGAATGTTGTTGTTATTGATGATGTTGTTGAAGATGTCTTGAGGCAATTTTGGCAAAGATTCATTACTTTGAATTATTTTTCTCCAAGATGTGGATGACCTCTAAAATTATGACATCCTTCAAATACCTAAAACAATATGTTAATAACCAAAGACTAACTTTTCACTTCACCTTGGGTGAAGGAGAGGGGGGTTTTTTATAACATTTGTTGAGAAGAATCATGCCAAAAGATGCAATAGTAGAAGTATGGCACCATTTTCCATGTGGTGCATGAATGATTCAAATTATGAGGATGTTGATATTTTCACCTTGATCATGGATCTTCCATTTGGATTGGTGTGTCTCCCACCTTGCACATGAGTCCAATTTTGAATGGGAATCATGCACATGGGCCTAAATGAGGCCAAAGGACTTTTCACCACCCTTTCTTGTCTTCATCCAAGAACTTAAAGAGATTCCCCATAAAATATGGTGTAATTTTCCATGTGGGTGAATGAATGATTCAAAATATGAGGGTGGTAGGATTCCCACCTTGATCATGGATCTCTCATTTGGGTTAAAGAATCAAAAATAGATGGATATAGTGTCGTTTGTCTTTTTCAAAGCACTAAAGAGATGTGTATCTCATTTTGAAGTCAAATTTCATGTATGAAGACAAAATACATGTTTAATGATGGCCCCTTGAAGGTAATTTGGTCATATTTCAAGGGGGGAGCCTTGTGATTCTTAAATGAAGTCATTAAGCACCTTGGGAAAGGGTCCCAGGTGGGGTATGAAGTCTCATATCAAGCCACCTCAATTATAAGCCATGTCACCTACCAAATAACTTTCTATATCACCTTTCATGTCACTTTCCATGTAATATGCCATGTCACTTGCCATGTCATCATGAATAGTGATAGTGGGTCCCATGATGAATAGTGATAGTGAAAAGTAATTTTAAATAGTAATTTTGAATAGTACTATGTGACTAAGAGAATAGTGATTTGGTTACGTTAAGAGGGTTTGGTTAAGGTTTAATAAGGTTTAGGGGGTCTTTGGGGGGTCCCAAAGTATTTAGTCATCGAAAACTATAAGTGTGTAGTTATCTAGTGTCTACACATATGCAATAAAAATCAAGATAGTTGGTGCTATGAGGACAGGACGTATTTGGAAAATTTAGAAAGTTGGGGTGACAAGTACTATGTTATTCCAAATTACCAAGTCAAATAAAAAGAGTACATTAGGTAATTGAAAATCCAAGGCTACTAAAGATCTAAAAACTCAAACAAGCTATCCTCAAGTAAGAAAGGCAAACTTACAAAGTCAAACCAAGGATACATGTCAAATAAGATGGTAATAAAACAAATCAATGGTAAAATAAGAAAAAAAAATGGTAAAATAACATTTATGAATGAATAGTAACAATCCTTATCTTATTCAATAATGAAAAAAGGTACATAAAAAAGGGAAAACAACATTGATGAGTGAGACGTAACAAGCCAACCTCACTCAATAATTAAAAAAAGGTATAAACTCAGGTGTCCATAATAGCAGGATAGTACAACAAATGATAAATGGTAAAAAGGAAAGTAAGACAAGTGTAATAATGTAAAAAGAAATAAGTAATCCAAAGTTGCTCAAACATATTGTTTTGCTCTAAGGATAGATAAAATCAAAATAAAGTAGTGTTAACATGTTTTAAAAAGATGAAGAAGAAAGCATTAAAGAAGAGGGAAAATAGATTTAGAATCACAATTTGTTTGGTAATGGGGGAAATAAAATTGGTGGAGGAAGAATTAAGGAAAAACCAAGATAGAGTAACTATTTATCAAAGTCGAGACACTCAAATTAGGTTTGTCAAAATAAGAGGACTATTGACCTTAAGGACTCTGAAGAACTTCTCTTAGATACATAAGTCTTAGATCAACAAATGTAGTATATAGATCATCCCATGAAGTCTATATACATGAAAATTAAAATGGACCTACCTTCAAATAATGCATTCCCCATTCTTCAGGACCTCTTACAGAGCAATCGATCTACTAAAAAAATAGGTACTTACACGAGAAATTAAATATAACCATAGAGTTTTTTGAATTCCCCTATTCCAATCTACTGACCTAACACACCCCAAAGAAACTCGGCTCTATGTGAGACCAACTATGGAGTTTTAGCTTCGATTAGAGATAGGAGATGTGCTTGTAATCATGTCTTTTGATGTGAATTTGACTTTTGAGATTTGTATGTTTCCTTTTAGATATCATTGCCTTTTTTTTCAAATGATGTGGCTTTTAACTATATTGATGGATTTTTCTATTTCTCCTCTATATGGATTTGGAAAACCAAACATGGGTATTAAATATGAATTTCATTTGAATACTTGAGACAAGGTTGCTAAGAGAGAGAATGTCAAAGAGCATGGGGTATAAGAGTCTCGTAAATCTAGGTGAAATAAAAGTGATATCTTGACTTCAACCTTATTTTATCCAATGTGGAGTGAAATAAAGGTAAAATCAAGAGGAGTGACACATAGAACAATTTGAATTACTTCAAAATGCAAAAAATGGGACAAAGGACAAAATGGGATACAATAATAGTAAAGTGTGATTCCTTATCATAAGAAAGAGAGAAATAGAGGAAAACATGATAACATAGATTTTTGTACAAATTCCATCTATCAAAAGAATCAAAAGCTAAATTTTGATAATAAGGATATAAAAAGATGAAAAGATGTTAATTTTATGAGGAATGTCGGGTCCTATTCGTGGTCTTACATTGTAATTCATAAAAGAGAAACCCAATGGGTACCAACAATAAAATGAAAGGTAAAGTGAGGTAAGAAAAAATATGGTAATTTTGTGAGGAATGTTGGGTCTTGTCTGTGAACTTATAAAGCAATTCACAAAAGAAAACCCAAGGGGTGTCAAAAAACAAACTGGAAAATATTAGGGAAAAAAAATAAGTAAAAGATGGTAATTTTTGTGAGGAATGTTGGGTCCTATCCACGGTCTTACAAAGAAACTCACAAAATAAAAACCAAAGGGGTGTCAAAAAATAAAATACAAGAAGATAAAGAATACTATGGTACATCAAGAAACCAAAAGACCAAAAGGGAGAACTAAAGGTTTGTGAAAGGAAGGAACTTGTTATAGAGGGAGAGACCTGTGTAAATAACCTACAAAAAGTGTTAGATAAATGTAGATAGAAAGCATGAAAAGAAGTAAATGTTTAGGTAAAGTACTTTTTGAAGAATTATGCATTGGTGGGCTCTTTGAAAATATGGTCTTCATTGGTTTGAAGGTGGTAGGTGCTTGGACCAATAATATATTTGACTAAATATGGGACCCACCATTTTTTGGTGTATTTACATTCTTTATCATAGGTGTAATATAATTTAATGAAAATATCATCAACATTAAATGTGTGGACTTTAATACATTTATTATGTTGTCTAGCAATGCAAGCCTTGTATTGGTAGATATGTTAGAAGGTGAAAAGATGATGTTCATCAATTAGATCAAGGGCATGAATACAAGCTTCACATAATTCTTCATCGGTAGTAAGACCATGGAGAGAAATACGAAGAGAGGAAAGATTGACTTCTAAAGGAAAAATTGACTCAAAACCATAGACTAGAGAGAATGGAATTACCCCAGTGGTGGTGTGTATGCTAGTCTGATAGGCCCAAAGTACATGGTAGATATGAATATGCCAATCCATACGAGTTTCATGAATTATCTTTTAGAGAATTTTGTTGATAATTTTATTAATGGTCTTGGCTTGGCCATTGCATTATGGATGATAAGGCATGAAAAACTTGTGACTATTCTTGAATTTGTTGTAAAGTTGTTTAACATGCTTATTTTTGAAATTACCACCATTGTCTGAAATGAGGGTATGAGGAACACCAAAGCAAAAAATAATTTAGTTAAGAATAAATTTTGAAATAGTCAGATCGATGATATTAATAAGGGGTGTGGCTTCTACCCACTTGGTAAAATATTTGGTAACAGTGATGATAAAAACATGCCCATTGTGGGAGCGAGGTAATTTACCAATGAGATTGAATCCCCATGTGGAAAATGGCCAAATATATTCAATAGTTTGAAGTTTTGCTAGTGGTGAATGGATTAGATCATCATGAAACTAACAAAGATTACACTTTTTAGCGTATTCAATGGCATCCTTTTCAAGAATAGGCCAAAATTAATCCATACGTAGGCATTTACGAGTTGTATCATGTCCTTTATAGTGGCCATCACAAATGCCCCCATGTGCTTGTTCGAAAAGAGGAGGGACCTCATCTTGCATAACACAATGGAGCAAGGTACCTTCAGTGTTGTGATAATATAGGATGTTGTGTTGAAATACATACTTGAAATCTTGTTTATGAATATGTGTCTTTTCATGAGAATCTAAATTAGGAAGATAAGTTTGATGTTCTGAGAATTAAATGATGTCTTGGTACCATGGGCTTTGTCGAATGATAACAACCTTGATATGATAGATAAGTGAATCCGATGGTTAAGTAGAAGATGGAAATTTTTTTATTTTTATGAGAAAATTAGGATAAAAAAGTACTTGCTATGGATGAAAGAGAGATGCTGAAGAGGTAAGAGAATCAGCAATAGAATTTTGATCTCTTGGAATAGGCTCAATAGTGAAAGAGATGAAATCTTTAGCAATAGTGGTTACAAGTTGATGATATGTGATGAGGTTCTCACTTTTATATTGATAATCACCACTAACTTGTCATCAAATAAGTTGAGAATAACCTAAATAATGAAGGTGTTGAATGTCTAAATCAAGAGCAAATCGTATGCTTAAAATGAGAACTTCATATTCAACCACATTACTGGTAACATCAAAGATGAAGCAAAAAGCTAAAAGAACGATCTTGCCAAGAGGACTTGTGAGAATGCAACATGTCCTAGCTCTTTGAAGGCATTTAGCACTATCAAATTGAAGGGTCCAAGTATCCTCATGTAAGTCAACATTAATTTTAGGAAGCTCCTTGATAACTACTTTTGGTTTAGTGGTACTAGAGGGAGTAATGGAGTCATCAAGATTATTGGTTTCAAGATTGGCGATAAATCTATGAAAATCATATTTGAGAGAGTTAGCTTGATTAAGATCTTCAATGTAAAGGATATTATCATTTGGAAGATTATCTTGAAGAGAAGAAGTGGCTGGTATGGGAGTTGTGGCAAGGTTATTAGCTATGATTTACCCTTTGATAGCCTTTTGAGTGACAATGCAGAGATCAAATTCTATAAGGAGGACCATTCATTTACCAATTCTATCTCTAAGAAGAAATGCTTTGGATAATAAATGATGAAACGAGTTGGAATGAACAATGACATAAGTAGTTTGGTACATCGTATAGTGGCAAATCTTTTTAGCTGTAAAATAAAAAGTGAGGAAATCATGCTCAATTTTGGTATAATGTGTTTTATAATCGATGAGGTCTCAGATAATGTAGTAGATAGCATACTCTCTTCCTGTATCATCTTGTTGGGCAAGCATTACCCCAATTGAAATAGGTGTGGAAGAAGTATATATAATTAAAAGTTTATCATTGGAAGGAAGATGAAGTGTAGGTGGATGAAGTAATGACTCTTTCATATTAGCAAAGTCTTTTTGACATGGATCCATCCATTCTAAGGTAGTACCTTTCTTGAGAAGGGAATTGACAGAGTGAATTCGATATGCCATTTTGAGACTAAATAATCTAATTACCCCAAGTTTTCCTAAATTAGTATGAATGTTGGGAATAGAAAGAGGAATGGGCATGTTGATGATATCACTAATTTTGGCAAGGTCAACATCAATGCCACAGAGAGAGACTAAGAATCCTAACAATTTTCTAGGTGTGACTAAAAAGACACATTTGGAAGGATTAAATCTAACTTTATATTTAAGATGATGGTCAAAGATGATAGCAAGATCATAAAGATGATTTTTATGATGTTTAGATTTAGTAATAACATCATCTACATAGGTTTCAACAATTTTTTGAATGACATCATGAAAGATGTGAGTCATTGCTCATTGGTAAGTGGCTCTAGTATTTTTTAGGCTGAAGGGCATTTTTACATAGCAATAGGTGTCCCATTCCATGGTGAAAGTCATCTTATGTTGGTCCTCAGGAGCGATATGAATCTGATTGTATCCTGAGAAATTGTCCATAAGAGATAACATTTCATAACCAGTTTTAGAATCAACAATGCAATCTATTAAAGGTAAAGGGAAGTTGTTCTTGGCATCTAATGTAATTTTAGGAGTAGCAGATGGATCAGAAGGAGTTGGAGTAGTAGTAGGTTCAGTGATGGGAGAAGGATTAGATGCAATGATTGGATTGAGATGTGGTAAAAGAGATGCAAGAATTTCTAGAGTTTCAGAAGGAATAATTCATTTTACCACCCAAGGAGTATCGATAAGAGGAGGATTATCAAGAGGCACATGACCCTCGAGATCTAAGGTATGATCCACAAAAATGGTATGAACATCTCAATTAAAATCACGAATTTGGGATAAGGTTTTATGGTAATGTTGGACATCCAAGTCCCTAGATTGGGCTTAGGCCATGATATAATTATCATCATATGTTGGAAAAATTGTACATGCTTGAGAATCAGGGGGAGTTTTAGACGGTGAAATTTTGATATTATTAAATGTATGAGGAGACATGATGAGAGGATCTTGAAATAATTTTGCCACTCCAAAATCATTGCAAGTGATGGTATCTTTAGGTAAAGAAGTCTCCTGAGAATTATATGGAGGGGGAAAATTGGTAATCTCATCAATAAGAGGAATAATATGATCCTTGGGTAATAGAAAAGGAGGAATCCATTGTGAGATGTAGGGAGGTAATTTGGTGGTATTGTAAGTATTTTTAAAATCATTGGGCTCATCATCATCAAAATCTGCAAGAGTAACTTGTAAATCAAGATTCATGTTGATGAACTCGAGTAAAAGAGCACTATTGATCTTAAGAATTATATGAATATGATATTGGGATTTAGTATTAGGAAGTTAAATGCTCCATGGATTAGGATTGGCTTCGTGCTTATATTTTTTTATTATGTAAGAATTTAATACATGACTACCAGAAGAAGCAATGGCCCTCATTCGATGAGTCCATGGACAACCAAGGAGTATGTTATAAGATAAGGATAAATTGAGGACCATAAGCTTGGTTCAAACAGTTTTAGATCCAATGGTTAATGGAATCCAAATATAACCAAGTAGCTCTTAATTAGTCTTATCAAAACCATGACATGTAATATGGGTTTGTTTGAGATATTCCTTGTTATAACCAAGTTGTTGAATGAGACACAAAGATGTCACACTAATACCAAAACCTTCATCAACTAGAAATTTTTGATAAGAGTGGTATTAATGGATATTTTGATCACGAAAAAGAATTTCATCATTGATCATGTCCTCTTCAAGGAATTCAATAGAATGTTAGGAAGAAGGACACATAGTTTCAATGGTATTTACGTTGGTAGGTTTAGATGCAAGAGAAGGTGTTTCTTCATCTAAGGAGGATGGCTTGTCAATTTCTTGGAGTTGTTGCATAGGAACTTACAATGATAGGGAGAAGTGAAAACCAACTCCATGAGTGGAATCTTACAAGGCATAAAGTTGAGTTCTTCAAGAAAGTTCCAATGTGACTTAGAAGAACCATCATGAGGTTTAGAAGTTAAATTAGACTTTGGAGGAATAGATGTGGTTGGAGGATTAGAAGGAGGAGATGGTTCCTCATGGGATTTCAAAGCAAAATTAATAGTGGTAGTATCTTTAAGAAGTTATTCTTCTAAAGATGGATTTTTAGGCTTCGTAATGGGTATTTTATGAACCAGTTTATGATAATAATTAACCTTAGCAGTATTGATATATTAAGAATTATTGAAAGATTGGTCATAATTGGCATTAATAGTAAAAATATCCTTTGTATTTGTTTGATTATTTTAATAATATTTTTGGTTATTTGAAGTGGAAGCTTTAGAAATTTGTCATTTTTGAAAAGCAGCAATGTATTTTTGATGATGAAGATTGATCATAGCTCCATGATTGAATGAATCACCAAGCAAATAGTAGATTGAAAATTTAGTGATACCTCTACAACAATCATGAGAATACCCAATGTCAGCATGGAATCAACAAAATATATTGGTGCCATACAACTTAGAAGGATCATTGGGATAGATAAAAGGTTTTGAGGGTGGTAAAAATTGGTTCATTTGCTAAACTGAAAGAGGTGTATGAGAAGGTTAAGGGATATCATTTTTTGCAACTCCTAGTTTGGTTTATGGAGTATTACTAGTGATATCATTATATGTTTATAAATATCCTTTAAAAAGTTTAGGATTATGTTTGAATTTCTTCGTAAGAAAGTTTTGATGTTTAGCTTGATCAAGAGATTCATTAAGTGTTTGGGGAGCAAAGATTTGAACCTTATATTGGAGAGTGGGATTCAAAGAGGTGATAAAGAGTTTGAATAAATTATCATCAGTCATGTTATGGTCAACTTTATGAGCTAAATATTTTCATATTTTAATAAAAACATGAGATGATTCAGTGGGAGATTACTTAGCATTGATGAAGTGGCTAAGATAATTTTTGAGAAGATCATTGTGTTGAAACTCTTTAACCAAAGGATTAACCAAATCTTCAAGTTTTTAAATAGAATGTTAGAGAAGTTGAATATACCATTACAAAACATCACCAATGAAATTTTTTACTAAGAGTTTGGTTGTAGTGAAGGTATTAATTTGGATCCACTCTTTGTAAAGGTTGACAAAGGCTTTAAGAAATAAGGCAGGATCTTTTGTCCCATCATATTTGATAGTTGAAGATATGTTACCAATATCAATAAAAAAGATGAAGGGAGCCAAAGGCTCATTTTGAATAGTTTGAAGCATTTTTTTATTCATTATGGGTTGAGGAATAACATTGCCTAAGGCATCTTAAAAAGGTGGAGGAATGTAATTGGGATTAGCTTGTTGATTCATAGTTGGAGATTGATTAGCCACATTGATTAAATGTTGTTGAAGTTGCATCATTTAGTTGGTGTTAAAATTTTGCATGATGTTCATTTGTTGGATAACTTGGGATAAAAGTTGAGTTGTATCAGGAGGTGGGTTGGTGATGGTAGGAGCACTCCCAAATTGGTGTTAGCAGAGGATTATTAGAAAAAAAAGATTATTAAGTAAATTTGTATCAATTATTCCCACATTAATTTGAATATTTTGAAGCTGAGAAGTTTCATGGTAAGTATGGAAAGGATTAGATCCATCAACTTCATCTTGAGGTGTTATTTTCACCATATTACAGTTCATGGATGAAGGAGGAGAAGAGGTGCCCCAAGAGTGATGGTGCTCTCAGAAAGAAAAGAGACGAAGAAATGAACATCCCATATAGTATCTAAATGAATTCAAACTATCCAAAAATATTTTGATAGGAGACTTCATTATGACTGAAGAGAGATGAACAAAATGCAAAGAATAAAAAATAGAGAACTAGATTGATAAATAGATAAGGCAAAATGTAGTACAGGGTCGATCGGGTTGACCTAGCATAGAAAATAGGGCCTATAAATAGTATAGAGTCAACTAGGTTGATCTAATACAGTGAATAGAGGCTAAAAAAGATATAGGGTTGATTGGGTTGACCCAATACAACAGATAGGAAAAATTAAGAAGCCTATAACATGTTATGAAATGAAACAAGATAACTTTTTAAAGTTAAAAAAAAATAACAAAAGAGAAACAAACAATCAATTGTATCAACACTAGCCAATCTAATTGAAGCACACATCACAAAACCTTGCATCAATGTTGGTTAATGCAAGTTTTTTTTATACAATATATAATTGAGCAAATATAAAGCAATCAAATTGAAAAGTAAATAGCTAACTAATTGGTCAACCTGAATGTTTATTAGATTATTAAGATGTGATATTAAATGTGATGGAAAGTTGGCTGTAAGGAATTAGAATGGCAATCTAATAATAGCTTCAAGTAGTTTGAGATGAAAAGGCTTGTAGTGTAAATGATACAGGCTTGGTATTGGGTCCTACCCCTCACTTCACACACCGTAGTGATAAGGGTGTCAAGTGCTTATCCAGAATATTTCATTAACCATGCTTTATACTTGACCAGAGTATCAAGTCGGTATCCCCCTTGATGATGAAATCCAAGTAGGTTGACCTTAGGTAGACAAATGTTAAAATGATTGTTTAGATTTTATGATTTGGTAATGTGTGCATAAAATAGAAAATAGTGAAACTAAATGATTAATGTAAAAAACACCTAATTAAGTTATGTGATATATTATAAGCATGCAAGCAATAAGAAAAGAAAGTGTGAACTAATTACTAGTATATAAGGTTAATTTCAACTTTGAAATAAGGTATAATGTTGATATAGTCAATAGTGTATGCACATAGTACAGAATAGGGTTGACAGAGTTGATTTTGTACTACAAAATCAAGGTCTAAAAAAGAATAGGGTCAACAGAGTCAACCTAATTATCTAGATAACACACAGAACACAAAATTGGGTCAATAATGTCGATCCAATTGAATGTGCAATGTTAGTTTTAAAGACTAAAAATTGTAAAAAAAATAATATAAAAAAAGAGATAGAGAGATAGAAACGAACCTTGGTGGATCAGAGATGCAGAGAAGGAATATTATTGTTCAATAACCTTGATATATGCTTGCAAATTTTACTAATTGGGTCGACTAGGTCGATCAAGCTTTATAAAAACTTATTTTTGAGTGTCTAAAATGTATAGGGTCGATTAGGTTGACCTAATATACTTAACTTGATGTCTAAAAAATTATAGAGCCAACTAGGATGACCTAGTAGTCTGGACTGGAAGTCTGAAAACTTGTACTGGGTCGATAGGGTCGATCTAATAACCTGTATTTGAAACCCTGTGCACAAAAAATAGAATTGGGTTGATAGAGTCGATCAAGTATGTCAAATATGTGATAAAAATAATGATGAAAAATAATGAAATAAGTGAATAAATCCTACAAGGGTTCATTCACATTGGGTTCACCATAATGTATCATGAAGGTGAAGCCAAAGTGAATAACATACTAAGAAAAAAAGTGGAAACGTGAAGACAATCCAACTAGTGGTGGGATAGGATTCACGTTGAGTTCACCAGAATGTATGCAATTAGAAATGCATCATGTCTATAAATCAATTTTGACTCGGAGAAAATAGAGCATACCTACACTTTCGATTGGAAATACACTTGTTAAGTGGGAGTATGACCAATATGGGGATCCACTAGACCCGATTAGAAGATCATTTGTCACAATACACCATGCTAAAAAAGGTTCCAAAGCGTACATCTAACACAATCATGAAACAACCCTAAAAGAGTCATTTATTTAATGTTCACTCTATTCTAATAAACAAGAAAGTAAATCTAATCTAGTGCACACCAAATCTTATGGCACAATAAAGGGGTTAGTAAAGCAATCAAAATATGTATAAGAAAATCTCAATTAAGCTAAGTATGAGTAAGACCCTAATACATGGGATATGAAGAGTAATATTATTCAAGTCAATACTTATGCTACTTTTATCTACTAAAAGAGAGCAGAACAAAGTTAGAGTATACTTACCTGAATATGAACCCATCGAGACTTAATCTCTCCCTTGGCCAAAGGGGATTTGTAAGAGGTTATTGTGGTTTGTAAGGATAACTGAGAAATGTCAAAGCATCTAAGACTTATCCACAAGACTAGATTATCCAAGTAGAAATCATACGCTAAGTCTCCTCAAGTAGAATGGTGGAAGAGCAGATTGTAAAGAAGTGCGAGTGAAATAATAACTCTTTATTGCATATTGAAATAATGACAAAATGATCTTGTATTTATAGGTAGATCTCACCCTAAATCTTTCTAAATATGTCAGTTGTATAAGACTGACCTAGTCAACCCTATATGTTTTTGAGAGATAAATCACTAGGTCTCGAGCTAGGTCGAGCAAAGGGCTAACAAATCTCAAAGTGAAAAATACCCAAAACAGTACAGGGTCAACCTAGTCAACCCTATACAATAATCAGAGGCTAAAAACTATAAATGTTCAACTCAATCAACCTAGTATAGTCAACTGATGAAAGAGGATCGAGGTGAGAAAAAGAGGGATGAAAAGAAGAACAAGACTGGAGGAGTGTGCAAGGGAAGACTAATAGCTTAAGGAATGGTTTTGAGAATTTATTAGATTGGTAATAATGTGGAAATAAGAGACAACAATCCTACAAAACACCAAAGGTCTACCCACCTCTTTCCCAGTGCACCCCTTAAGGCGTGTACTTAGAGAGATTGAGTCTTGATGGGTTCTTGCAAGATGTAAAATGTAAGTATTTGATAAAAGGTTGAAAATATTGTATATACAGAAGGTAGATTATTGTCTTGGAACTGAGTACCCTATTTTAAGTAATTAAAAATGTATTTTGATCTGAATATAGAGGCTAAGAAGTCAAGAGATAATACTAAAGAATAAGGTCATTGGTCTTTCAAAACCAATACTTAGAAGACCTTTTGTGATAGACCAAGAGATAGTTTATGGTTAGGAAGAAACCTAATTTCAAGAAAGTTTATAAAAGACCTTGAAGTAGACTAAGTTGAGTAAGTGGAACACTTATTTTGACACTAGTAGGGAATAGTAAAGATAAAGACATGGCTTATGTATTTAGGTAAGGCATACTCCCTGAGATCAAGATATGACTCAGTTATTTAATCAAGTAGGGCATACTCAATAGATAAAGTAGGTAGGGAATACTTAGGTAGGTAAATTAGGCATGTAATCCTCAATGGTATATATCTATTACATACATAACATGATTTGAAACCTTGTTTCTCATCCTATCTTTCGATCCTGAAATTTTGAAAACTAAGTATTGATTAGAATAGAATTTGAAAAACTAACTTACAAATGGTAACTCCTACAGCTCTGTAATCAATTTTAGAAGAGACAAAGTGGGCCTAATTTATTATATTTAGTAAAATAAATTTAAATTATAAGTTTGTATTTAATTTTATATTACATTTTATATAAGTATAAGAATATACAATGTAATGTAAACTTATACTTATTACATTTATTTTACTAAATCTATTTTTACAAAAAAACAAATGAGTCACAACATGTCAAACAAAAGAATGCAACATCAAAACCACACAACAAAACAAAAAAAAAACAAATCCAAAAAAGATCAAAGGGCATATACCCTTTGGATTACACAGGGCATCTACCCTTTAGGGTCGGGACCAACCCTTGTGGAATTTGCATTAGAATTTTTTTTTTTAAATGGCGTATACCCTTACGTATACCCTTTACATTTTTTTTTTGTATTTTTCATTGTATCATGTTTTTGTCCCCCATCTTTATGCATCCACCCTTGCATCAAAGACTTTCCACTCATCTTAACCAACTTGATCAAATTCACATCTTGCAACCAAGAAGGATATAATTTAAACAGAGTCAAAGGCTTTTTGCCCCTTTTTTCAATCCGGGGAAAAATTAGAAGGTGATCAGAGTTACCACTCAAAGACACCTAAGATATGATTTTTTCATTGCCATTCAAGGAGTCGAATGCTAAGGTTCGGGGACTAGCAATCAACAATCGTAGAACACCACAAAGACTTGTGGCTTAAGCTAACAACATGAGTTCTAAAGCAATGGAAGAAACACTCTTCATGATAACGTTACTCCTTAAAATAAAACATTCAATTCATACCTTGTGAGCCTATTCAACTCAATATATGATAAAATATTGGAAAGAATTTTATATCTATGGCCAATAACGGCGAAAGAGAAAATACTTCCCCAATTTGAGAGTCTCTCATCCGCTTTTGTTAAATTCCAATAAGCAGCCAAGGGTGGTCTACTACTAGAGTGACTGTGAGCCTTCGCCTGGGAGTTTTCGAACATTCCCAACTTTACATTCTTGGCAGAGAGTGACATTTGAGATCCTGTTAGAAATACTCACAGCTTGTACAGAATTCACGCTCAAGCCTCTGAGTGCATTTGAGAGTACCCCTCTCGTATCCTCCTCCGAATAAAGGAAACTCTTCACTCAGCACAATTCCGCAATTCCAAACGTCGATGGACTCAGAGTAGCCAATGTATTCCACAAGCTCATGAGCCCTAAATTGAGTAGTCCCAACATGATCACAAAAAATCGCATTCCCTATTTCGAAATTTGTGGAAATCCCGTAAACTCCAAGCTTGAAAATAACCAATGAAGACAAGGTTCAAATCGCCATGGAAACTGCTAGAACTAGCAGTCCATTCATTATTGTCATTCTCGTGTTCATTCAAATCGACCTCCAAATTTCAACTAATATAAATTATTATATAATATATCGTTCCATTATATATATATATAACATATATATTATTTGTGAGTAAATAGTTTTTGGAAAAAATCGTGTCTATTTTATTAAATTGATTAAAGAATTCTTGAAGATTTAATCAATTTAATTTTTAGCTAATGCTTGCTAATTTATTTTTTTATCAAATTTTTTAGGTTTTCATTCCCTAATTATTTTGGACTACATGTCTACAATTGGAAAGAGGAAAGGTACAACGGCTACCTTCATATTTAATATTCGAAGGGACCGTTGTGCTCTATATTATTTAAATAAGCTTAGGGTAGTTGTTCAATCATCAATTTTTTATTTCTCTAATGAAGGATCACATGTGGTGATCCAAAATATCAAGATAAATAAAATAGACACGATTTTTTCCAACTATTTACTCACTACATATGGATTGTGAAAGCATAAAATATTTAATATATATTATTTATATATAGAGTAATAATAATTTATATATTACAATAACATTTCAAATATATGTATGTATAAATATATGATATAATTATCTATAAATATATTATATGTTATTATAATATATTATATTTATAATTAGTATATATAACTATAGACTCCAAAATTTTAATGTATTATTTCTATGCCAGTTATATTATAGTAATGATTCGAGTCGTACATTGAATGTGAAAACTTGTCACAATCAAATCAATGTGCATGATGTCTTCACCACCCTTGACAATATAAAATGGCCAATCAAATATGCTAACACCTTGTACACTACAAACCCCTCTGCAATGTTAGATGTGAAGTCACTATTCACAATCATTATTCATAATCAATGTTCATGGTGATGCAGCATGTTGGTGATGTGAATGGTTAATGATGTAGCTAGTTGGTGATGTGGATGGTTAATGATGTAGCTAGTTGGTGATGTGGCATGGCCCACATAGTATATTTCATGTTGAAAATATGAGGAGAGAGAAATGGGGTGCATTTCTCGACTTAGTCATATGAGTTGGCTTTTGTGGATGTATGTGATAACATGATGATAGTGGATCTCATGATTCCATTTAGGCATATGCTTGTGGGACAAAATTTGTCTATGGGCTCCTCATGGATAAGGTCAAAATTTGGGAATTTTTTTACTCGTGTGAATACACATGGAAAAGTGAAGGACAAGGATCACTATGCTAAATTAAGGTCACATATGTAGTGGGGTGTATCACTTTAGTGTGCACATGAAATGGTTAAGGGGGCATCATGACATGACATTCAAGGCTTGACTTGGTATGTGGGGGAGACATAATTCCCTATTCATGAATGGTGCTCCCCACTATAGGATTACACATTTATCCTCTCTCTTAGTTCTTCTCTCTATGTTGTAAAATTTACTAATAGCATAAGTTTTTTCATTGTAATCCATACTATTAGAGGATCTATACAAGCTTGTGTTTGCATGCTTGGAGGTTACATCTTGGAGGCATTATTATGTTTGGTTCACAACATGAATGCTTCAAGTATAAGCATTGAGTTGTTAGAGGAGCCATTGTAGAAAAGTATTCGATGCTGATGAATATGAAATTTGGAAGCTACAATTTTGCCTCTGGTTTTTTCCCTTGCTTGGTTTCAAGGGTTTTCCATGTAATCTTTGTGTAATGTGTTCTCTTTCTTGTCTATGTTTTGTAGTTTATTTTTCTACATTATTTACTTGTATAATAAGATATAGCTTATTGATCCTACATGTAGTATCAAAGTTATTTTACTACTAATAATTGGTATCAAAGTTTATTAATCCTAACTATGATATCAGAGCTTTTGATCCTAACAATTGGTAATAGAGTTTTTGATTCTAACAATTGGTATCAGAGCCATGGTGAAAAACTCTATGTTTATGAGTTTTTCTATTAGTGGCTAGTTTGTGTAAGTGAAAGCTATTGTGATAGGAGGAGAGACCAAGTTAAAGATGAAAATAGCAAAAAAAAAATTATTGGTAGGTATCTCTCTATGGAGTAAGGTAGAGGATCTCTTGGTAAAGATCATGTTCTCTTCAGGTTGTTGAGGAGAATCCCATAGATGAGTGGAGGAGAAAGCTTAATAATCTTTGCTAGACATGTGAGAAGTCTACACAATGTTCCTATTGAAGATTGTTGGCCACAAATTTTGTTTAAGTATTTTAACATTTTAGCGTGGACCCAGTATGATGTGAAAGCAACATGGTGCAGAACCTATAGGGCATAAGATCACTAAGGCACAAAAGCACCAGCACGAGAGGACCTAATCAAAAGAGAATTGGTCATGAGAAACGTAAGAGTATAGGACTCAAAATAATAGTGAAAGACTTGGGGAGTGCATAGGAAGTGGGATCGATTAAGCAGCGGTTCCTAAGGGTCACCCAACCCTTATTCATCAAAAATTTTACACCGACCCATAAAGAGAGAAACACATGGCAGCAAGGATCCAGCATAGCATGAGTATATAGGGGGTGCGAAGGCCCGAGTCCTTAGGAAAAGGTAGTTGATTAAACACCACAACTCTTAGTTTATTGAGAGTTTATTAGTTAATTACTCCTATCATTACTATTGTAAATACTTGGTCAGGGATAAACAAGTATAAATACCCTTATTGTAAATTATTGTAATGATAGAGTTTTGCTTATTAATGCTTACGCCTAATATATGAGTTGTGGATATTATATAATTTCTTGAATTCATGTTGAATGAATGTGTTGTGTTGAGTTGAGCATAGTGATTGGCACTTAGTATGAAATCTAACCTATCTTTTCTTTTTCTAAAGTGACAACTCTAAATTAAAATGGCATTAGTATGCGTAGTCATGGTGGCTAAGATTAGTAATCCTAGAATCAAAACAGTTTATCTATACTTTTACATAATATCTATTTAATTACATTATATATATATATATATATATATATATATATATATCTTTTACATAATATCTATTTAATTACATTTTATATATATATATATATATATGACTAAGTTAATATTATTACACAATAAAACTTTTAGGTACTTGTCTCTAGATGCATGCTTTAGGTGAGTGCACAAGACCATAGTCTTACGTGAAAGGGCTAGCACGCTAGTCCATTAGGCTAGACTTTAGCACTAAATCTATATTAATAATAAAAACCCAACATTTTGGTTATATTGTCAGGGACTCGTAGCACTTATTGCATAGCCATGGAAGATGTTTGAGTGTATCACCCTTCAGAATATAGAACAATGGATTACTGAAGTTGAAGATAATTTTGCGGTTCTTTACCTTAAACCAAGAGTTTTTGCATGGTAGTGGGTAGAGCAGAATCTATATAGTGCTTTGTATGAAACTTTCTTTGTTGAGATCCCAGTTCATTTTCACACTTGGATATCTACATATGCTCAAGGAGAATCATGAAATCTTGGGAGAAGACAGTATTGAACACTAGAATGACAAAGAGCTTTAGTATGAGTTAGAACTCTATGGATGGGAGCCGCCAACATTTGGTGGAGGGGAGTTTTGAATAGATATATTTTGGAGTATCTTGTAACTACCTATTCATAACATGAAAAATCCAAGTTCCAATGCTTTCAAGAATCACGTGGCTATTACATTAGATATTTTGCCTTAGAAATCAAGAAGTTATTTATTGATTTTGGACTTGATACTATGCCAATGGGGATATAAATACGTATGTGCGTGAGCAACACATTTGGAAGGAAAGTAGAGAAGAGTTGGTAAAATATTGTGGGTTAGAAATGGTAGCCAGTCAATGAACATTATGGAAATGAAAATATGATGAAGCTTGATAAAGGATTATAAGAGTTAGCAGTGTAGGAAGAGACTGAGAGATTTGTAAAAGTGTTGTTAAGATTTGTAGGGAAGTGAAAACACATAAAGAGGACCCATCACTTTCAGAATACACCCCATGCCACTAATATCATATGAAGGAGAAATTAGTTGGATGGCAGAAATTGAAAAACTAAGTCTGAACCAACCCGACTCCCCAACCATAGTGCATGTTCATGATTTTGAATCAGATGAAGTACATATACATAATTGGGATACAGATGGTGTGAAATCAGAGACTGAACCTGTAAGAAATATTGGATCTGAGCCATTTGACACACATACAGACTTAATACTTTCCTTCCCTCTTCAAGGGAGTTTCATGGCATAATTTGGGATGCCTGAAGGACATGGCCTTCAAAGTGGATAGAGTACAGGTGTAAATTTGGTTAATCAACTAGCTACCATGACCCATATCATAAGAACTATTATTGGAAGCATTGGAGGCTGATTAAGTGGTGGCATAGGAGGAGGTAATGGACTTCCCCCTCAAGGGACAAGATCTTGAGGTTTTCAACAACCACCAATTCAAGCACCTTAGCTAATAATGGTATATTATGAAGTGACACTCCACTTACCTGAATACTGAGGCATGGATAATGTAGTAGAACATGTCTATAAGTGTGAACTCAACTGGTGGGTGTAAGGCATCACTTCTTCTGAAAGAAAATCCACCTAATTTACAACTACTGTATTGGAGTGAGAGCAAAAATGTTATAAAAAATTTGGCCCTCAATAAGTGGTGGTTGACTATGACCAACTTAAAATGTCCTTCCTTTAGGAATTTGATATCCTAGAATTTGAACAAAAAATCATAGCCATACTAAAGGACATAAGCAAGAACTTACTGAAAGTGTGGAAGAGTATGACACGAGGTTCAAAACATTATTGTCCAAATTTTCATTGGAGATCAATGTTGCTAAACATACATAGTGGTTTATAGGAGGATTGTTACATCCATTTTGATGAACATTATCTCAGAAGACCTTCACTAGCCTGCACCCTCCACATTAAAGTAGTTAGTAGTATTGATACTAGGATTAGTCCCTTCATGGAAGCCCATATAGATTCGATAGCATCACAACTTGAGAAATTAACTAAAAATAATGCACATGATACTTTTAGTGGTCTTTGGTGCATTGATTACAAGTCTGAAGGACACATCCAAAGTAACTGCCTATGTAAGAACATTTGCATTGTATTGAAGTAGTCATGTGAAATCTATAATGAAGAGCATGATGTGTGCTCTTGTCCTCTTTTGCAGTGAGCAACACACTCAAAGGTGTTTGACAATTGTAAGATATGGGATGTTGATACTCATGACACTAATGACTACTACCCAATTAGTGACATACATGAAACATGAGTGCATTGTACGCACCAAACCTATATAGCCAACAATCAAGATAATGGTAGATATCATGGTTGGGGTAGAGTAAAAGGATGAGGTGGTGGTCATTTCCCACCTAGGACATGTTACAAATGTGGATCCTTAGACCACAACCAAAGATATTATCCAGGCTACCCTATATGTACTTTTTGTAAAAAGGACCACTATCTGAGAGAGTGACCTGACTTGTATGTAACTATCACTAAGGAGTGAAATTAAAAGGATGTTGGTATGATTCAAATTGATAAACAACATTGGTGCATGCATTCAGGCACCCTAACTATTCAACAAGTGAATATTACCACACACAGTAGAGGACAATCTCAATCTACCTCCAATCCTATCGAGAAGGTTCAGTGTGAAAAACCATGAGAAAGAAAGTATCCTAATGCCCAACAATATAAGGATGTCCTCCAGGACACAATGACTTTAGTATGAGAACTCTAGGGAGAGATTCAATTTCTCAAAGATAAGGAAGCTACATAAGGTGTTAATACGTAGAAGGAAACTGAG
Source organism: Torreya grandis (assembly GCA_037957365.1). NCBI lineage: Eukaryota > Viridiplantae > Streptophyta > Pinopsida > Cupressales > Taxaceae > Torreya > Torreya grandis. The sequence goes on from JARHVA010001313.1 coordinate 3,162,185, forward strand.
CCTCAAAACATGGCACATAATGAATTCAAAGAACTGTGTAAGCATATGCCATCTTTTGACTTAAATTTCAATCAACATGCACTTATTTAGAGAAATTTATTCAAATTTAAAGTAGTGTTCCATTTCAAAATGAATGGGGCATTTTGGCCACAACAAATTCAGCCTAGATCAACACAATATAACAAAAAGGGGGGAAAATAGTAATATGTTAGCCATGGCCAAGTTACTACAAAAGGCAAAAAAATATATCATCCAAGGTTGATACAATTAAGAAAGGACCAAGGTAGGAATAATATTGTGTCAACCATGGCTAATACAATAGTAAATATAGGGGAAGATGCACAACTAACTTGACCATAGCCGAGTTAGTAGGAAAAAGGTAGACAATGAATATAAGAGAGCTAAAGAAGATTGAATCAACTAGTATGTGTGTGTGTTTGTCTAAATAAACATTGAAGTATAATTTTACTTTAAGTTTATTATTATTATTATTATTATTATTATTATTATTATTATTATTATTATTATTATTATTATTATCATTATTATTATTATTATATATATAGTTTTAGGATGTTTGAGAGTGGTTTCAGACCTCTAGAAACTATAATGAAAATTCTATATTTTGGAGTATTCTATCATATTTTAGAGTTAGGCAAACTTACAGGATTCACAATTTTGGGGTTTGAATAAAACATCATATGTGATATGACTATAGTATGAAGGAATATATTATCATATTAGAATACCTCAAAAATTACCATAAGTCAGCCCACCCTGATCTTAGTGCACTCCTTAGAACATGAACTCATGGAGATTGATGTGCTAATGAGTCCTATAACAGAAATTGTTAGTAACTAAAAACTATAGGTGTATATAATATATATTATTGTGTTATCCATTTTCCTATATTAAAAGTTATTTATATTATTGGCCATATTCACCCTACATACATTCTGATGAACCTAACATGAATCTTACGCCACCATTATTTTGGATCATTTTAATGTTTTTCTTTTTATAGCTTCCTAGCATTTTGTAGACACATAAATTTAGTCATAGATACTTGACAATGCTAATTATTCATATACTTATAACCATGTGACGTGTACCTAATTATGTGACTCTCAATCATAATTTCTCTTAACCATTTATCTATATATGGGTTGGACCCTTTGTTTGTGGTTATCACTACACATAACTTTTAATGTCAAATGTTCAAGTTGATTAAAATCACCATCATATTGTCTCCATATCAAAAAATAATTCCCTCACCTTTATATATAATTATACACTAAGTGGACAAGAATTCCATGTGCCCATGTCCACTTACGCTAGTAGCATCCAATGCCAAATACCAGCTAGTTTTCAAATTCAAAATCAACCTTTTGGGTCTTCTCACACATTTTGCAAGGTCAAATAAATTTAAATGTCAAAATATTTGCCTATAAATACATATAAATAGTCATTCATTTTCCCCACTTTATATTCACTTAGTTTAAGCATATATACTTTTGCACATTAAGCAAATATGTTCTATTTTGTCCAAATTTTAAATCACTCACAAGGAACAACCATAATCCAAGTCAAGAGCCTTCTAAATCAAGACAAGAGATATTATTTTCAAGTAAAAAATATGTATTCAATCTGTATACATATATTCAAATGAGACAAAATTCACATTCACTCTAAGTCGAAGAACTATGTGGGATTGATTACCCTCTTTGGAGTATTGGATACATAGGTGGTGATCCATCATAAAGTGGGTTTTATGCTATTAAACTATGTTTATTAATCAAAACTTTTTTTAAATAAGAGTCATCGGGGTGATGACCATGTTCAGGAGGGGAGGATGTCACATCCCAAGTTCATCTTATAATTAATAACCTTTAATCTATTAATTTTTATGGTTGATATTTGATTTCTACTACTTTGATGTGAGCATTTTGACATATATTGGTATGCGATAGTGATATTATTGATTAGTATACATTGTGTGATAGTTATATTTTGATAATTTTGCACATTAGGGATGTATATTTGTTAATTTAACATCATCAGTTGATATGATGACTCAGTGTAACTACTTATTTGTTGTGAGGTGGATGAAGAATAGGTCCTACCCTCAGAGCTTAATGAGGGAGAGCATCATCAGAGAGGGTCAACTAGATGGAGCGATTGGGGGAAATATTAGTGGAAAATGCTAGTGACTCTATACACACGCACAATAGATATTAAATGATGTTTGCCTAAAAATATTAGTGTGTATTACTTGCGATTATATTTGTGTATGTGGAATTAATTTTAGTATGCATTTAATTTTTTTAGTCTAATTGACTTGGTTTAAAATTCAAAAAATAAATATTAATAGAAATAGAAGTAATTATTGTGAAAATAATTATTTTTCAAATAAAAGACAATTAATGACTTATCTTTTAATTAAATAATTATTTATCATTGTTTTAAAAACTACATGGAAGTTGGGTTAATACAATTTAAAGTTAAAATTAGAATTATGCATGATATTTATTTAAAATTTTAGAAAAAGTATTTTATTATTATTTTAGTTAAATTAACATATTATATATGTAATAAAGATAAAAATAGAAAGTTTCATGCAAAAAGGGGTAACATAGAATTTTAAAATAGAAATTAGTCTTATAAATTAAGAAGGCTTGGTGATGAAGGAGACATGAATACAAAGGGAGAACAGACATAAAAATAAATATAGGAGAAAGAAGAAAGGGTATGACTAAGACATTGGAGAGCTGGATACACAGAGGCAAGCAGAAAAATTAGAGTAAGCTTACTATTATTTTAGGAATAAGGTAGGTTTTGTTATTTATAATTCTGTGTGGTTATATACATATGAATGAAATTACTGACTATATATAAATGAATTCACAGAGAGTATATAATCAATAACTATTTATATAACGTATATCATTGTATATTTATTAAAGGCCAAGTATATGTGTTGATGGTTGCAGCACTGGACAAGCCATTTTTGGCTAGGCATCCTTAGTGAGGACATTTACTCCTGTGACAATGTAAACTAATATGTCTTGGATTACCCATCCATCGATGGTAGCATTTGTTAAGGTGTGGAGCCTAAAAGCTTCACCAAGGAGCGGATTGCAGAGTTGCAGCAGTTACACAGTCACCGACGTCGGTCAGGAGCGACCAATGTCGGTCAGGAGCAGTTCAAGAGATGCCAGTGTCGGCAGGGATCGACCGACGTCGGTCACAGGCAAGCAGGCAGGAATCGGCGTCGGTTACCTGTGCGTCTAGAGAGCTATTTTTGAGGACAGAACTGAGTGTTTGCATGATGAGATTAAGTTTTAGTCTTAAGTTCGTGTCTCTATTATTAGTAAGACTATTTTTAGAGCCCTTGTTCAAGAGGCTTAACTATTGGTTGTAAGTGCATGCTCAAGTTTCCTAATTCTATATGTAGAATTAGATCTTCTTAGCTTAGTGTATTGTATGTTGAGAAAGAACAGTACAGAATTGTATAGGTGAATCAATCCAGGTTGTTGGAGTTGATTGTACTTGAGAGAGAGCTCTTGAGGTAAAGAGATCTAGAGAGAGATCTGTACGTCTGAGAGAGGTGTGGAAGAAAGAAGTTTCTTCAATTGTATTCCTTTTGTAAAGAGTTTAATACAAGTTTTCAGGGTGGTTTCTTGTATCTCTTGTTCTTTGTTATTTATCATTCTAGTTACTTATCTATCTGATTTAATTTCACGGTTTATTGCTTTCATAAGTGTAATCAAATTGTTGGTTGATCCCCAACAAGTGGTATCAGAGCTTGGTTGTAGGTTCTAGAGATTGATACCAACAAGTGGTATCAGAGCCTTGGTTGTAGGTTTTAGAGCTTGATATCCACAAGTGGTATCAGAGCTGAGATTCACTAACAGGTGGTTCAGATCTGTGTAGTGTGTATTGATTACAGGTTACTCATAGGGGTTTCTGCAGGGATTTCTATTTGAGTGGGAGAAGCAATGGCAGAAGAAAGTAAATTGAGAATGGAGAAGTTTAATGGAAAAAATTATCAACATTGGAGAATGCAGATAGAGGACTATCTGTATCAGAAAGATCTATACTTACCGTTAGGTGGGATTGCAAAGAAGCCCACAGACATGGATGATGAAGAATGGGAAGTTCTTGATAGAAAGGCTCTGGGGTCTATAAGACTGAGTCTAGCATCTACTGTGATATCTAATTTATCACAGGCAAAAACAACGGTAGAGTTGATGACTACTTTAGCAAATTTGTATGAAAAACCCTCAGCTTCTAATAAGGTATATCTTATGAACCAGTTATTTAATTTGTGTATGCAGGAAGGTGGATCTGTATCTAATCATCTAAATGATTTCCATGAAATTGTAAATCAATTAAGTTCAGTCAATACTGTGTTTGATGATGAAATAAAAGCTCTTTTAATATTATGTTCTTTGTCTGAAAGCTGGCATAGCTTAGTAATGGCAGTTACTAATACTGCATCTGCTTCAAATATTTTAAAAGTAGAGGATGTTGTTAGTGTTATCTTGAATGAGGAAATTCACAGGAAAAGCACAGAGGAAACATCAAAGAACGCTTTAATTTTTTAGAGCAGAGGAAGGCAAAAAGAGAGGAGCAAGAAAGGGAGATCAAGATCTAAGTCTAAGGTGAGAGGTAGATCCAAATCCAGAAATGGCAGGAAGCCACAATGCTGGAATTGTGGAAAGATGGGGCACATAAGCAGAGATTGCTGGTCAAAGCCTAAGGAGGACAATCAGCACGAAAGAAAAGAAGAAGCAAAGGTTGCAGGTATTGCATAAGATGCTTTAACATTCTCTTTGTATAATAATATAGAATCTTGGTTGTTAGATTCTGGTGCATCTTTTCATGCTACCCCTAATAGAGAATATTTTAGTGACTATATCCATGGAGATTTTGGAATAGTGTATTTAGGGGATGATGAGCCTTGTAAAATTATTGGCAAAGGTAAAGTGCAGCTGAAAATGCAGAATGGCAACACATGGGTGTTGAGAGATGTTATGCATGTTCCTAGCTTGAAGAGAAATTTGATTTTTGCAGGAAAGTTAGGGGATGAGGGTTGTACAGTAACTCTCACAGCTGAATCTTGGAAGGTGACCAAGGGTGCACTTGTTATGGCCAGAGGTAAGAGAGTAGGTACTCTCTATTTATGTAATTGTGTTACTAACAATTCTCCTTCTGTATTATCTACTTCAGATGTGGATGCAAAATTGTGGCACTCAAGGCTTGGCCACATGAGTGAGAAGGGGATGTCAATTCTTAAGTCTAAAGGTAAGCTTTCAGATTTGAAAAGCATAGATCTGTATTTTTGTGAGCATTGTGTGTTCGGAAAATAGAAGAGAGTGAGTTTTCTTAAGACTGGGTCAACAAAGAAGAAGCATAAGTTATAGCTTGTTCACACAGACGTGTGGGGACCGGCTCAAGTTGCTTCTATTGGAGGATCACAGTACTATGTTACGTTCATAGATGATGCTACAAGAAAGGTATGGATCTATTTTATTAAGAAGAAATTTGATGTATTTGAGACTTTTAAGATTTGGAAAGCTAAAACAGGCAGAAGATTGAAGTGCCTGAGATCTGACAATGGAGGTGAGTTCTGTAGTTATAAGTTTAACTGGTATTGTTATATGCATGGAATCTACAGGCAAAGGACAGTTCCAAGGACACCTCAGTAGAATGGAATTGCTGAAAGGATGAACAAAACAATTATGGAGCGTGCAAGGTGTATGAGATTGCATGCTAGTTTGCCCTTAGAGTTTTGGGCAAAAGCTGTTGACACTACAGTATACCTAATTAACAGAGGACCCTCTATAGCTCTTGATGGTGGAATTCCAGAAGAGGCATGGACAGGTAAAAAGGTAGATCTCTCTTTTCTCAAAGTTTTTGGTTGTGAAGCCTTTGTGCATGTTGATAAAGAAAATAGAAAGAAGTTGGATGCTAAGTCTATGAGGTGCACATTTATTGGCTATGGCTCAGATGATTTCGGTTTGAGATTTTGGAATCTAGGAACTAACAAGGTAATTAGGAGCCGTGATGTTGTTTTTAATGAAAAAGTGATGTATAGTGATCAGCTGAAGAAGTTGAATCAAGCTGGGTAGAGCAATGGAGAATTGGACGAGGTGACGGTCCAAAATGAGCTCGTGGGAAAAAGAAATAATCACTTGCAGGAAAACACAGAGACCGACATCGGCAAGGTAAGAACTGACGTCAGCAGAACAAAAACCAATGTCAGTCGTACAGAGACCGACGTCGGCAGGACAGGCATCGACATCGATCAGGCAGAATTGGCGTCGGCCAGTAACAGGCCTGGAGGTGACCGAGGTCAGTCACTGTCAGAGAATTTGGGTGGATAGCGTGTTGTGGATGAGTCTCAGACGCCCATCAGGAGGTCAAAAAGGGTAAGTAAGCCTCCAATTAGATATTCTCCTTCATTATTCTATTTATTGCTAACTAATGGTGGAGAACCAGAGAGTTTTCAAGAAACATTACAGGTGGAGTCCAAGAGTCAGTGGGAGCGTGGCATGGTTGAGGAGATGGAGTCCTTGAGAGATAACCAAACATGGGATTTGGTTGAGTTGCCAGCTGGTAAGAGGACACTGAAGAACATATGGACCTATAGGTTGAAGGAAGGTGAGAATGGACAGATGAAATATAAGGCCACGTTGGTAGTGAAAGGATTTGCACAAAAGCCAGGTATTGATTTTGGTGAGATTTTTTCTCTTGTTGTTAAAATGACTTCTATACGGATTATACTGTCTTTAGTTGCTATTGAGGATTTGCATCTTGAGCAACTTGATGTTAAGACAGCGTTTCTTCATGGAGATTTGGATGAGGAAATATATATGGATCAGTCGGAAGGATTTGAGGTCAAAGGTAAGGAGAAGTTAGTGTGTAGATTGAAAAAAAGCTTGTATGGCCTCAAGCAAGCTCCTAGACAGTGGTATTTGAGATTTGACAGGTTTATGACTGAGCATGGCTACAGTAGGTGTCAATCTAACCATTGTGTGTATTTTAAGAGATTGGATAATGGTAGATATATTATCTTGTTGTTGTATGTAGATGATATGCTGGTTGCAGGATCACACATGCAGGATATCTCTGAGATTAAGGTGAAATTAGCTCACACATTTTCCATGAAGGATTTGGGAGCAGCAAAGAAAATCCTTGGCATGAACATTAAAAGAGACAGGAAAAATCACAGGTTGATTTTGTCTCAAGAGGATTATGTGGACAAGGTGTTGAAACGGTTCAATATGCAGGATGCAAAACCGGTAAGCACACCTTTGGCTGGACATTTTAAATTGAGTAAAGAACAATGTCTTAATTCATATGATGAGGTAGAGTACATGAGTAGAGTTCCATATTCTTCTGTAGTAGGGAGTTTAATGTATGCAATGGTGTGTACTAGACCAGATATTGCCCAAGCAGCGGGAGTTGTAAGTAAGTATATGGCCAATCCAGGAAAGGAACACTGGAAAGCAGTTCAATGGATCCTTAAATATCTGAGAGGAACCAGTAGTAGGCATTTGTGCTATGGAGGTTCAGATACTTCTCTACATGGTTATGTAGATTCAGATATGGCAGGTGATTTGGATGGCAGGAGGATCACCACAGGATATGTTTTCACTGTTGGTGGAACGGCGGTTAGCTAGATATCAAAGTTGCAGAAGGTTGTTGCCTTGTCAACTATAGAAGCAGAGTATATTGCAGCCACAGAGGCTAGCAAAGAGATGATATGGATGACACGGTTCATGGAAGAGCTTGGAAAGGAGCAAGAGAGTTGCAGACTATACAGTTATAGTCAGAGTGCCATTCATTTAGCTAAGAATTTAGCTTTTCATTCAAGAACAAAGCATATACAGCTTAGGTACCACTTCATAAGATAGGTATTGGAGGATGGTGAGTTGAAGCTGGAGAAGATTCATACAGATAAGAATCCTGCTGATAAGTTAACCAAGCCGGTTACAAAGGAGAAGTTGAATCTTCATTCAACTTCTGTTGGTCTTCATGATGAGTTGAAGATGGAGGAGATAGAAGATGTTACTGTACAGGTACTGGAGCAGCTGTTTATCTCCAAGTGGGAGATTGTTAAGGTGTGGAGCCTAAAAGCTTCACTAAGGAGCGGATTGCAGAGTTGTAGCAGTTACACAGTCACCGGCATCGATCAGGAGTGACCGACGTCGGTCAAGAGCAGTTCAAAAGACGTCGGCATCGGCAGGGATCGGTCGACGTCGGTCACAGGCAAGCAGGTAGGAACTGGCGTCGGTTACCTGTGCATCCAGAGAGCTATTTCCGAGGACAGAACCGAGTGTTTGCATGATGAGATTAAGTTGTAGTCTTAAGTCTGCGTCTCTATTATTAGTAAGACTATTTTAGAGCCCTTGTTCAAGAGGCTTAACTGTTGGTTGTAAGTGCATGCTCAAGTTTCCTAATTCTATATGTAGAATTAGATCTTCTTAGCTTAGTGTATTGTATGTTGAGAAAGAACAGTACAGAATTGTATAGTTGAATCAATCCAGGTTGTTGGAGTTGATTGTACTTGAGAGAGAGAGCTCTTGACGGAAAGAGATCTAGAGAGAGATTTGTACATCTGAGAGAGGTGTGGAAGAAAGAAGTTTCTTCAATTGTATTCCTTCTGTAAAGAGTTTAATACAAGTTTTCAGGGTGGTTTCTTGTATCTCTTGTTCTTTGCTATTTATCATTCTAGTTACTTATCTATCTGATTTAATTATGTGGTTTACTGCTTTCATAAGTGTAATCAAATTGTTGGTTGATCCCCAACAGCATTGACTAGTATCTCTTTATCTTCTAGGGGAGTAGGGTAAATGGGAGTGTCTTTCCATCAAGCATGATTCAGACATTGATCCTCAGTCTATCGAATGACTTGAGGTTGAGAATCATTTGGTGTTTGTCCCTGATTATTAAACCAAATTCTCAGGGATTTTTAAAAATAGAAGACAAATATCAATTTATACATGATAAAACTTTGATTGTGATATCTCATTTTACTTAGCAACCATAAGCATAGAAGGTGTAGTAACTTGTTCTTTAGCACAATCAATTTAAACAAGTCCATGATTAATAAACTCAAGTTCGCTACACTGATATCTAATTACAGTGATCACATCTAGGGATATTCTCTCCTTATAACCCTGATCTTTCATTTCCATAATTTTGATTTATTTTGTATTTTCATCTCATTTAGTCAACTTGGATAAGTTCACAGTAAACGGTCAGGGATGGTCTACATTGCAGTCCACTTATGTCAAACCTATCTATAAGTATTAATCTTATGCCTTTTATTAAACTTGTATAATCACCTCTTATTTTTGCTTTCACTCTCAAATAGTCAATATAAATTAGGGTGCAAACTAATTATATCTCTTTTTAGAGTTTTCCAAAAATAAAAATTTCCCATATTTAGCATCATTGTCCTAATAGAAATTGTTGAATATTGTACATCTTTAGCATTCTAATATTCTCTAGTTTTACACCTATTAGAACACAATATAATTTATATTTTTTAATAAAAAATAAGGTAAAATATATTGGTAAACCTGAACTATTTTTTTTAGCTCTTTATATTTTGATTTGGATTTTATTTTCATTTTCAAATTTCAATTTATTTTTTCTTTGTCTTCCTAGAAGTTGTGTTCTGATAGTTTTAAAACTCATAAAATTTGTCTTTCTAGGCAAATTAGTCATCAGTTATATTTGAGTCATGATGTGAGGGGTATTTCCATAATACTCGAGCCATTAGTATCACTATATACAAATTTTATTTTACACCTACCTCATAGTATATCATAAATTTATATGTTCTTTTTTCAACCATAGTAAGCTTTCGGTTGTTTGTTCTTATAGTGCACTCATAATTGATGGCATGCCCAAAAACTAACATGACTAAAAACATATCAAAACAAGCCAATTTTGTAAGTAAATAATGTACATTATGCATATATGCATGTGCATTGGCTAGTTATCTTCATGGCATGAGACTCACAATGCATCTAAACAAACTCGCATATTTAAATAACATAGATGGAAATGCACAGGTAGCCACATGATTTATACACATCCATGTTGGTCCTACTTAATTTAATTGGCCTACATGATCTCAAATAAACCTATAATCCTCTAAGTGAACCTATTGGTCCCCATGTCTCCAAGGCCCAAAATGACACTTAACTAAGGCGAGGTGGGTTTGAGCAAACATTGGCTCAAATAATTATATCTAACTCTTCACAGTGCTAAAAATTATATTCGATAAATTTCGGCCTATCACAAGGCTTGGTTCACACTTAAGTCATAGTTAAAATCTATTATTGACTTAAGTCAAATTCAAGGAAAGTGCTCAACCAAAAATCATATAGTCCCCATACAACCTCCAAACAGGTCTAAAATATTTTAATTAATCCCCCTAAGGATGGATAAACCCATTTGCATCATTAGATATGATCAGTCCCAACCACTAAATTAGGATAGGGTGTAATAACCATATATGGGGTCCCATAAAGGTAGATAAACCCTCATTTTAGGTATAAAATCATATTTGGCATTTGCCTATAGTCTTCCTTCTCTATTTCCTCACCCCTAAACTATTACAATTAATGGTGTCTCCAAGATTTTAGGACAATTAGACTATTTTCATTTTTGAAATTATAACATGATACAAAAGTATTTGGGCTCATTTAATAGGTACCTAGATTGACAAAATGTCTTTAGGGGTTCTCAGACTCCTACGGTTATTGAAACATTAATTTGGGAGCTTCAAGCTCCTCTACGACCATTAATGGTCACCAAACCAAGTTTAAGGTAAAATTATTTGAAAAACTTAGTTATGGGATAGAGGATAGAAAATTAATAGGGGTCCCTTTTGGGTTTAACCTGTTATGGGGCTTCCACGAACTCGTACTAACCAACAAGGTAAAAAAGTAACCCTGCTTGAGAAAGAGGTCATATCTATAATAAATTGCCACTCTAGACCTTAAATTTTATTTCATCAAAAAGAGCATGAAAATTTGAGGGAAGTCCCTTTTGGGTTCCCCCACCTCCGAATCTCTAGGTAGCCATAATCAGCGTTGTAAAATAATTGTCTCTAAAGGTAAAAGTTTTGGTTTTCAAAATAATATCAACAGGTTCAAAATGTGTTAAATAATAAAGTAAGGAAAATTTGTAATATGAAAATAAGTTTTAATTAAACTACTATCTGTGTGGTTATTTCTAGATGGTGGTCAATGTAGGTTTTTCTCCCCCTTGGTAATGAAGCATGTAGTGGGGTCAATGTGTGGCTTAAGCCACATAATTCCCCCTCCCTACCCCAAATTGCTAAATCCAATAAACCACAATGTGACTACCTCAATATGAGTGATGGCCTCTTAGGAGCTTTCCCATCCACCACACGGTCACATGGGTAACGACTAGCTAGATAGCCAACTACCCTACAAAAATAGGGGTAATGCCTTTCTAAAGGGCTTGTCAATTAACCAACTTAACTTACATCTACAAACTTCAAATATTCATAATTTCCAAGTTGTAAACCAAAAAATTACAAAAAAAGTGGTGTTGGGTCACAGTTTTAGTGTATTTTATTATATAATTATTTTGGGTTGTATTTACCTTATTTTATATGCTAAAATTTTACTTGAAGTGGGTCTAATTTCTTACAGATTTTAGGAAAATTTAGGAGTTTTAAATTCAAAATTTTGTATCTTTTGGTCAATAATTCATAAAATTGTACCAAAATGTAGCAGTTTTCAGAAAGAGCCTAATTCACTTTGAAATTAAATTTAAGAAGTTTTGATAGCTTTAATAGTACTCAAATATTATAAGTGTCAGCTAGCCTCTTTAGGTCATATCTTGGAACAAGGTAATGGAAGCATGTAAATCTAAATTTTCCCATTTCTTTGTAAAACTAAAAATATAAAGTGGAATAACATTTCATGAAAAAATAATTTCATCAAAAACTACTATTATTTTTTCTTCCTCCTCTTTCGACAAGAACTACTACGAGGTAATAAGCATGAACACTAAAAAAATTTACATCAAATTTCCTTTCATATCTTTTCACAATAATTACAACTAAATATTAAAATATAATGGCTTTCAAAACAACCAATAACATTTTTAAAAATAATTACCAGAGTATTGAAATATCAAGTTTTCAAGTACACTCACATTTAACCCTAAAATGTAGATATGGGGAATCCAGGGTTAAAGGGGTAGAGATAGTCTAGGGAATGAGGATGGTAGACTATATATACAATAGTTCAATTATTTGTGAAACTTAGATAAAACATATATTGAATTTATTATGCTAAGATGCTAAAGATAGAAAATATAACTATGCTAGATATTACAATGATATTGAAAATAAGATACTTAGCTAGTTTTGATGTTAATACAGATATGAATCTAGAACAGGTAGAAATTAGACTAGATCTAGATACTAGAAAATTTGCCTAATTATATAAATTATACCTATATAACCTCATACACATCAATGTGGGATGGCTACATCAACCCTATTATCTAACTTGGACACAGGTGTCTAGTCTAGAATACTTATTAAAATTGGGTGTGACCACCTAGATGCTTTTGGGTTCTTGTAAGTTGATGAGGGTACTAGTTCTGATAAACTAAAACCATCACTTGACCACTTAAATCTACATACAAAGTGTGGGTCATGTGATTTTAGAGATACAATGAAATCTAAATAGAAACCACATTCCATGCCACTCCAAATAATTCAATAGAACATTAGAATGGAAGATGCACCCAAACTCACCAATGTGGGAAATTATTAGTTTGATGTTGAGATAACCATAATTTTTAAACTACTACACTAGTATCAAGATGTTTTCCCATGCGACTACATGGAAATGAAATGAGTATATCCATCATTGGGTAGAATGCACATCAAGTTGGTTGATGACACGAGATTAGTGATGAAATAGTCATATCAGATGAATCCAAATCTGCATGCTTGGGTCAAAAAAGAAATCCATAAATAACCATATCAGATGAAGGTGGTGTTTGGCATGACCATGGGATGACATCTCATAGTTTCTCATGAATAATCACTAAGCATATTTAGATCCTTTTATAACATAAGGACCTCCATTACAAAGTATGATTTTTAATGTATTAGGGTACAAAAGTAAAACTTTCAAATAAAGTTTACTTAAATTACATAATTTCCACATTATTTTTACAATGTTTTATAATGAAAATAAGTATAGAGAAGGATAACAAACACAAATGCGTTAGGAAGTGGCATTGTCATGCACACTCCTACTCAATGGCAACTTTGAGAGCCCAAGCATTGTACGAAACTTTAAAAAATTGGTATCACTAAGTAGTTTTGTGAAGATATCTATTACTTGTTCATCCATAGGATAGAACTATAGATCTATATCACCATTTAGGACATTCTCTCAAATAAAATGCATGTTAAATTCAATATGTTTAGTTTATTAACCTTCTATGCTAGATGTTTCACCAGATCTATACAACTTTAGCACCTACACAAAACTTAATCATATATCCAAAAGTAGATTGATGATAACATAGTATGCTTAGCATCACAATAACCAAATATATAAAGATAAAAGATGACATATATTTATCTGTCATAAAACACATTTTAATCAATTAAGTCATGTTTTAGGCAAACAAGTTCACTGCTTTGATTACAACGTTAGTGACAACCATAAATTATTGTATGCAATTCATTATTGGACATCTCCAATATTGATAAGATGAGTGTCCCTGATTGTCATGTGATGTACATACAATAATTTTACTAATAATATGATACTAATTTTATCCAAACATTAGATATCTAGTTAGTAATAATTCATATTATAATTTGAGTCTTAGCAAAACTTTTCAAGTTTAATATGCTTCAATTTTTTTAAGATATATAATTGGATTTAACAAAAGTTTGAGGTATGTAATCTCTCGTATATTAAATATAGATAATTTTAACATAATATGAAATCATCCAATCAATCACATATGAGATTGAAACAAATAATTTCATATATGTATGAATAGAATGTTTAATAAAGTAAATGATGAAGAGTCAATTAATACAAACTCCATTTACACTTTGAATTTCATAACATATCTTATTATCAAATGAAACATCTACATATGTTAGCATGAATTTGCCTTACTAATTAAATGAAGGCATCTTTAACAATTGAAACACAAAAGATCCAAAATTGCTGAGCATGCTCTTCTTACCAAATGCAATAACTAAACATGATCATCTTTGTCAAATTAAGCATGATGTTATGCATGTAATGTATTTCAATGCTAATTAATATGAATTGAAAAAATATGTTAGTATATTTTCTTCACTTTCTTATATAATAAAAAATATATATCTATTACAATATAATAGTAATTAGAAATTATCAAGAATCAAACTAAATAATTTTAGTAATAAACATAAATGTAGCCGAGACACTATCAATTTAGTTAGTAATAACAAAACTATTATAATGGTAAATGCCATGAACATAAATGTATTTTGGTGTAGAAAAATTTAAATATTTACTAGTGAATCTATTCAAAATGTGCACAATCATATTCATGGATTCGGCCCATAAGAACTTACGAACATTTATAGAATACAACATTGATCTAGCCATTTCTATAATGGTGTAGTTTTTCATTTCGATAGTATAATTTTGTTGAGGAGAATAGGGAGTTCTTAATTCTATTTTTAATACCAAAACATATACAAAAAAAATCAAACTCTTTACTAATGTATTCACCACCATCATTAGATCTTAATCTATTAATAGAAAAACTATAAGTATTTTCAACAATAACTTTAAATTCCTTAAATTTAAATAACAATTCAGATTTTATTTTTAATAAATATGATCAGATCATTCTAGTGTATAATCTATAAAAATAATAACATGAAAGGAACTATTAAGAGATACAACTTCAAGATGTCCTACAACATTACTATGAATTAATTCTAAAAGATGTGAGGAATTCACATCATGATTCTTATGAAAGTGGTTAGTATGTTGTTTATCACGTAAGAAACCCTCACAAATTTCATAATAAGAAAGTATAGAAGGGAGTCTAACAATAATATTTTGAGCATATATATTATGTAAACCTCTAAAAATAATATGTCCTAATCGTTCATGTGATAAGTAGGATTCATTCTTACTGTGTGATGAAAGAAAATATGTAGAAAAAAGAGAGAAAATATATAAATTATTTTTTTGAACCCCTCAACAATTAGAGATCCGGATTAGTATCCAATGAACCAGCTATCTTTAAATAATGTTACAATGAAATTATCATTAGTAAGTTGTGAACAAGATAACAAGATATTTTTAAGCTTAGGTTCATAAAAAAATCATTAATAACAATATTTACAAATTTTATTTTTCCTTGTCTAATTGCTTCTAAAAATGAATTATCTCTTAAGTAAATCTTTTTAGAGATATATCTATAATCATACAAAATATTTAGATAAAAAAGTCTTATGATATGATACACATCGATCTAAAATTCATTCATTCTCATTAGAAGTAAACAAGGCAATTATAAAGCAATAACATTAGAATTATGTTCTTGATTGTAAGTTTTTGATTCTTCTGATAGTTTTGATTATATTTCTTCCCTTTATTATTATTAAAAGATTGATTATTAACTCTATCTTTATTTATATAACAAGTTGCACTTCTATGACTAAATTTACCACATAGATTACAATTCTGATTAAACTGAAATTTATGATTTTTATTACCATATCTCTTATTCTTATTTTTACCCTTAGAAAAATTAGGGTTAGGTTTCTAGTTCATATTATTTTTAGAACTAGGGTTGTCGAGAAGTGTCTAAGTGGCATTCTCTTTAGAATCAGAGTTGGTCATAACTTATTCTTCTTGACTCAGAAGAGCGAACAAGGTGGTAAGGTCAGAGATAACTTGCTTAGTTTGATATTTAGAATTAAAAATTAAAATAAAATTTATAAACTTTTCATAAACATTTAATTGAATGACACATTAAAGTAGTAGATCTTCAATTAAATTATAATTATAACCATATAATTGAGCTTTAATGTTCTTAATTTTAATAACAAAATTAATAACCCTTTCATCACCTTTCATAGGTGTAGTCAGCAATTCAAGAATCAATTTAATAATTTTTGAGAGATGAGTGCCCTCATGTATAGACTCAAAGAGATTCTAAGCATCGTTAGGAGACTCATAATTACCAATGTGGAAAAGGAATTTATCTTTAACACTCTGAGTGATAATTGACATATCTTCTTATAATTTTGGTTGAAACACATTTGAAAGTTCATGGAAAGTTTTGGAACTTCAAGTATTTATGGTAATCTCAAGTGTCATCTCGATAAATAGTATTGTTGTGGGGAGGGAGATCATCATCCAAGAAATTTACCACACCAACCATGTAACAATGATCCCCCATAGTAATCCCATTAGGGAATGACCCTCCCTTCATGGATGGGTAGATAGTGACAGTGTGAGAATCCAAAAAGACTAGCAAGTACCCATGTGTTGTATGATTTTTAATTAACTAAACATGCAGTGTATCATAGAAAACTTGATCTATTTCAAGATATTGCACGCATGTAAATCATACTCATGAAATAATAATGTCTCACTAAACATACTTTGACCCAAAGTTTTACAATAGTAATATAAAAATAATCTATAGATCTATCAATTTCATACACACCACTTGATCGGATTGCCTTCTTCTAACATTGCAATGCTAGTAAGTTAGTGAAGTTTGTCTCACTGCTTACTTTGCATTAGTAATGTAAATTGGTCAAATATAATTCAACAAGTTAAATTTTAATAGCAAATGCATCACATGACACACCATACATAAGAGTAATAACATCATACATTTAGTCTATCAAACATATGCATGAATCTTTTATTATATTTTATTCCATACAAGAAATAATGATTACACATATACCACGTGGATAAACATATAATTTAAATATACAATTCAAATAATATAATTGGTTTCCAATTATCTGAACCCTATGGCAACCTATATTATCATACTCCAGTGTTTTAAAACTTAACTACTAGTTTTCTACATTCAATCATATGAAGTACTCTCAAATACATAGAAACACAAACGTTATACAAGAAACTATATATAACAAAGTAAGTCATCATCCCATGGAACACAAGAACATACCAACACAACCTTTGTTAAACACTCAAAGTTTGCATGCACGCATATACAAGTCTTACCAACTGTAACAACCCACACTATCCTCAGTAATAATTAGTATGTACACAATAAACAATCAAATGTAGATATGAGTTTAGACATAATATTTACAGTACATACTACTTGAGTATAACATATTTTTATATTGTAATACCTTATGATGTCTCATACTATCATAGTTTCCCAACTACATAATAACACATATACCAAACTTATGATTTTCAAGACTCGACCGATTTATGCAAATAGTAACACAAAAATAATAAAAAATTATACCACTTAGCAATACAACATATAAAGTTACCAAAGTATCATAACATATAAACATGCATCATGATGTAACAATATGCACTAAGTGTAACTAAGTATATATATATATAATAATACACTCATAGTATGTGATGCATACAAGTATTTTATACTTAATACATATGACTAACAATCATTCACATTACTAGTAGTGAGTCAGATAATTCATAAAACTCATTATCTTATTGACTCATTTGCTTCTAAGAGATTGTTCCAAGGGTTACAATTTTTTTATTTCTATGTAATTTAATAACTTATATGATCATCTAATAAATTACAGGTATAATTTTCATATGTCAGGATCCTACTGCCCACTAAGGGCACACTTGATTACCTTTGTATTAGCAACTAAACACATAATTTAACTAGAATGATAAGTAACTAGAAATATGAAACAACACAGAATATGAGAGACAATACCCAATTGTATTAATACTCATTCAAAAGAAAATACAATAAAGAAGATGCCACACTTCTTTCCACACCTCTAGAGCTCCCACACTTCTAGGGTTCACCAATAATTCTCTTTCAACAGTTCACTCTCTCAATTACGGTCACAACAATCAACTCAAACATAGAGTTGTTGTTCACCTCCACCAATCAGTAACAACGTTGCCAGTACACCAAGTACACAACCGTACTCCAAGTAGATCTCCCTACTCTTGCATCAACCTGAAAATCACCAAACCTTACTTACCACGTAGATATCTCTACACCCTGAAAAACCCTTGTCTTTGCCTCACCAAGTCCTTATGATTCTTCAACTAGTACCCCGGTGGATCTTCTACCAGAACTTGCACAACCTATAACTCTCCCTGATCATACACACTCGGCACCCCTTTAGAACTAGGAGGAGCTACTCTTGCTCTCTCTACAAGCACAATGGCTATCTAACACACTTTACAATATAGCCCATGAGTCTATTATATAGATCTCATGCATACAATAATTAAACTTTCTCAATTACAATAATTAGACTCGCAACTCAAGACCAAAAATAGTCTTTACATGCAAATTGTCTATCCAAAAATAGACCAGTCTGGAACCCACATGCAAATTGCATGCACACACAGGTTGCCGACGTCGGTTCCTTCATGACTGATGTCGACCGACTCATAACTGATGTCGATTTTTTTTGCACTGTAATCTAACCTACGTCAGTTAGCCTGACTAACGTCAGTTCCTCTGCAACTCACTCTGCAACTCTGCAACCCATCAACCTCCTCCATGTTTGCATCAGTGAAAGTTTTAGCTCCACAACCTAACAATCTCCCACTTGAAGATAAATAGCTACACTTGTACCTGTACTTGTACCTTCATCTAATTCATTTCATGGCTTGTATCCCTCTTCAAGTTCAATCTTGAAGACCAACCACCACACAACCTATGGTGCACCTCCTATCATCCAAGTAACCTACCACATCTGAACCTCCAAACCCATGTAGTGAAGATCTTGACCCTGCATAGCATGTTAAGCTGCTGCTAGTCCCTCTCAGATACTTGAGAATCCACTAAACTGCTCTCCAATACTTCTTCTACGAATTGGCTCCAAACTCTCTGACAACTCCCACTGCTTGGGAAAACTCAGGTCTACACCAGACCTTATGTGATTTCGAACACTGTTATAAGCTCAGCTTGAACTATCCAGCCCTTGGTATGCTTACCGTTTTTGCATCCCGCATATTGAACCCCGCTAACACCTTCTTCACATCAGCTCCCACTAGAAACAAAATCAACCTGTGATCTTCCATGTCTCTTATGCTAAAGAATTTCGCTGCTCCCAAATTCTTCATGACATACCTCTGAACTAACTTTACCTTTAGCTCAGAAACTCCCTGTATGTGTAACCCTGCAACAAGCAACCACACAACAGTAACAAGATAATGTTGCAATCATCATCCAACCTGATAAAGTTAAACATAATAGTTACACTGACATTGACTAAAGCCTTGCTTTGTCATCCACCTATCAAAACATGTACCACTGTCCTGCAGCTTCCTCAAGACCATATACCTTGGCCTTCCATCTCACGTGTCCATCCACTCTCTTCTCTAACTTAGGAATCCACTCGTCTATCACTGCTTTTACCCCAACTGGCAGCTCTACCAAATCTTCTGCTTGGTTCTCTTATGAAGAATTCATGCCATGCTCCCATTGTTTCTTGGATTCTACCTGATTTGCCTCGTCACATCTTCCTGGTTCTTGACCATCAATGAGCAATAAGTAATATAAAGAAGGTAAACAATGAATATGAGGCTCACTTACACTTTTAGTCCTCCACATGGGCATTTGAGACTCCTTGATAGCTTGTTGTCTACCCAACATCCATTCCAGTGATCGATCTCGAACATCTCCCAATCTGCACCCGATCGACGTCAGTTCCCTACGATTGACCCTGACTGTCAACATCGGTTCTTCTTGACTGACGTCAGTCGCCACCTACCTGACACTACCAACTCTGCTGGTCTGCACATGATCGACATTGGTACCTGTTTGTTCGACGTCTGTTTCTCCTGATCGACATCGGTACCTGTGTTCTCCTGTGAGTGATGATCTTTTTACCTACAAGCTCCCTTGGATCAAAACCCTATCCAAATTAACACAGCTCTGATTAGAATAATTCAATCCCCTCAGCTGATCTTTGTCCATCATCTCCTCCATGAACATTAAGGCTTTCCAGTTCTTAAGTTTGTCAAAGATATCTGTCTTCCACTTAAGAACATGCATTCCCTTCTTACATATGTGACCAAGCCTACAAAGCCACATTTCTACAATAGAAGGTGATTTAGTAATATAAGTAGATAGATAAAAGATACCTACTTTCCTACCACCGTCTAATTCAAGTACATCCACTGTAAGAGTTACTGTGCATCTCTCATCACGCAACTTTCTTGAAGAAATTAGACTCATCTCCAAGACTAGGACCTGCATGACCTCATTCAACACCCGTGTGTTACCCATCTGCAATTTCAGCTTCACTTCCCCTTCACCAACAATCTAACAAGGCTCACCAATCTCTAAATAAATCTTTCCAAAGTCTCTCTGAACATACCCATGAAAAGATGCTCTATTTCGGGCTGCATGGAAAGAGGCAACAAAATCTATAATCCAAGATTCTACTTTATCTAGAGCATCTTGTGCAACAACACCTGCAACATCTGCTTCTTCATGTTGATCTGCTACCAACCAACAATCTATCTTTACCTGCTCTTTCTTTCCATTAATCTGACCATTCGTGCTATTCAGTTTCTCCATTCGTAGCTTACTTTCTTCTGCCATTGCTATACTCCCACTCAATCTGAAACCCCTGAGAGTGACCTGTAATCAACAAAACACTTAACACTCTCTGACCACCTGTTAGTGTACTTAACCATGCTTTAATACCACTTATCAAGATTGGTACCAACCTGGTCAACCTGGCTCTGATACCAATTGTCAAGATCTTACTGCCCACTAAGGGCACACTTGATTACCTTTGTATTAGCAACTAAACATGGAATTTAACCAGAATGATAAGTAACTAGAAATATGAAACAACACAGAATATGAGAGACAATACCCAATTGTATTAATACTCATTCAGAAGAAAATACAATAAAGAAGATGCCACACTTCTTCTTCCCACACCTCTAGAGCTCCCACACTTCTAGGGTTCACCAGTAATTCTCCTTCAATAATTCACTCTCTCAATTACGGTCACAACAATCAACTCAAATATAGAGTTGTTGTTCACCTCCACCAGTCAGTAACAACGCTACCAGTACACCAAGTACACAACCGTACTCCAAGTAGATCTCCCTTCTCTTGCATCAACCTGTAAATCACCAGACCTTACCATGTAGATATCTCTACACCCTGAAAAACCCTTGTCCTTGCCTCACCAAGTCCTTATGATTTTTCAACCAGTACCCCAGTGGATCTTCTACCAGAACTTGCACAACCTGCAACTCTCCCTAATCATACACACTCGACACCCCTTTAGAACTAGGAGGAGCTACTCTTGCTCTCTCTACAAGCACAATGGCTATCTAGCACACTTTACAATACAGCCCATGAGTCTATTATATAGATCTCATGCATACAATAATTAGACTTTCTCAATTACAATAATTAGACTCGCAACTCAAGACCAAAAATAGTCTTTATATGCAAACTGCCTATCCAAAAATAGACCAGTTCAGAACCCGCATGCAAACTGCATGCACACACAGGTTGTCGACATTGGTTCCTTCATGACCGATGTCGGACAACTCATAACCAACATCGGTTTCTTCTGCACTGTAATATGACTGACGTCGGTTGGCTTGACCGACGTCAGTTCCTCTGTAACTCACTCTGCAACTCAACAACCCAGCAACCTCCTCCATGTTTGCATCAGTGAAGCTTTTAGCTCCACAACCTAACATCATATACAAGTACTTGCACACCTTAATGTGCACCACATGTAGGTATTCTAATTTTGTATAATTGTGAAACCAAGATTTAGTGTTTTAATTGAACTACCAAACATAATAATCTATTCATGAAGTAATTATAAATACATGGAAACATATAATAACTAGAAAACCCAGATCCTTGTTTATCCCAAAAACACATAAGGATCCAGTTTATCAATTGGTTCATTTTTGGGGTTTTATAAGAAATCATTTGCTAAACTATTTTATTAAATTCTTTCATTTCTTGGTTAATGTTTCTCTTGAGAATATTAACTAAATAAGCCTACCCCAATTTTCAAATTATGTTAATATGTCACTCAACGTCAAATTTTGCATGATGATTTTTCATGTTTTAAAGAGTCTAAAGGTTATGTAAGTTTTACTCCACCTAGTTTGGTTATCTATTCAATAATTACAAAAATCCAGTTTTGTATTGTTACTCTCACACTCAAGCTATCAATTCAAGTTTTATGTCCACCACTAATATAACTCTGTTATTGTAGTTATAGGAGAAATCTATCACATGACTAGAAAGTTTATAAATCTTGATTTAAATCATTACATAATCAAGTTTATGAACCCTCTTGAGTTCCACTACAAGGGAGAACAATTAAAACCTCCTCTAATAATATTTTATTAGGCAAAATCTGATGCCCATATATGAGATATATCATCCTAATTTTATTCAACTATATTTAAGGTCTTTATCATAGTTAAATAACTTATAACTGTTTTAAGATTATAATAATATTATAATGTCTTTATATACTCAACTCATGGTGTATATAACTATCTATTAATATAACTATTTGTTGCATCACTTAATAGTAAAAGACATTATTATACCACATGTATAATAATTAAATTCATGTTACATCATTTGAGGATTCTTATAGCATGTAACTATCATGGTTTATGTAATATATAACTTTTATGTTACATCAAGAATTCAAAGGTAATGTATAGACTATCCTCATCAAATTATTATATATGTCAAATTGATTGATCAATAGTATAATCATCAATGTGTAGCTTGGCACCACAAATTCAGAGATACATTTCCTAGTTTAATTTTTTTGGTCTACTGAGGCTGAATAGGAATAATGCCAAAAAATTATTTTAACATTTACAACTCCTATCATCGTACTAGTGTAAAATTTCCAGCAAATAATAATTATTTTTACATAGAGTATTTGATAACAATGATGCTACATAAAGTCTAATTAAATATGTATAAATATATATACAGTTATCTTGGTTGGTGACACCCCAAGAAATTAATTTAATTGAGTGCATACCATATTTATTATAAATGCATTTCGATGCCAACTAAAACATATTCTAGTCTAAGTTATGTGTTATCTAAATTGAGCTTGTGAAACCCTAAGCTTCATGCAAGGATTGTCATGTCAAATAGTAAATGAGAAGTCTGAATTTTATGCAATTGGGTAGTCCGCCATGGCTTTCATGATCTACTTCTAATTCATCAAGAATCTGACCACACCTCTCTGAGAACTTGATTGATCTAGACTGGCATTTGTGTTGGGGGATCAAACCAACAATAGATTACAATTGTGACAGCAATAAACGCGGAATTAAATCAGATTGACAAGTAATTAGAATGATAATAGCAAGAACAAGAGATACAAGAAAACACCCTAAAAACTTGTATTAACAAACTCTTTACAAACGAATACAATTGAAGAAAGCTTCTTTCTTCCACACCTCTCCTAGATGTATAGATCTCTCAATAGATCTCTATTCCTCAAGAGCTCTCTCTCTCAAGAACAATCAACTCCAACAAGCCTGGATTGATTCAATTATGTACTGTTCTTCTCACAAAATGAATTACAATAATTCACTCTCTACAACAATAACTACTACAAAGCTAAGAAGATCTAATTCTACATATAGAATTTGGAGACTTGAGCATGTACACCCAACAAGCAGTTAAGCCACTTTAACAAGGGCTCTAAAAATAGTAATGCCAATAATAGAGACGCGAGCTTGAGTCTACAACTCAAACTTATCATGCAAACACTCGCTTTTGTCCATGGAAATAGCTCTCTAGACACGCAGGTAACCGACGTCAGTTCCTGCTGCTTGTCTGTGACCGCTGTCAGCCGACCTTCTGCCGACATCGGCGTCTCTGCAACTGCCTGTGACTGACGTCGGTCGCTCCTGACCGACGCCGGTGTCTATGTAGACCCGAACCTGATAATGAATGCTCCTTGGTGAAGTTTTTAGCTCCACACCCTAACAATCTCCCACTTGGAGATAAACAGCTGCACCAGTACCTGTACAGCAACATCTTCTAGCTCCTCCATCTTCAACTCAATCATGAAGACCAACAGAAGTTGGATGAAGATTCAACTTCTCCTTTGTAACTGGCTTGGTTAACATATCAGCAGGATTCCTATCTGTATGGATCTTCTCCAGCTTCAACTCACCATCTTCCAATACTTGTCGTATGAAGTGATACCTTAGTTGTATGTGCTTTGTTCTTGAATGAAAGGCTGAGTTCTTAGCCAAATGGATTGCACTCTGACTGTCACTATACAATCTGCAACTCTCATGCTCCCTACCAAGCTCATCCATGAACCGTGTCATCCATATCATCTCCTTGCTAGCTTCCGTGGCTGCAATATACTCTACTTCTGTAGTTGACAAGGCAACAACCTTCTGCAACTTAGATATCCAGCTAACCGTCGTTCCACCTACAGTGAAAACATAACTTGTAGTGCTCCTCCTGCCATCCAAATCACCTGCCATATCTGAATCTACATAGCCATGTAGAGAAGTATCTGAACCTCCATAGCACAAGTGCCTACTGCTGGTTCCTCTCAGATATCTAAGGATCCACTAAACTGCTTTCCAATGTTCCTTACCTGGATTGGCCATATACTTACTTACAACTCCCACTGCTTGGGCAATATCTAGTCTAATACACACCATTGCATACATCAAACTCCCTACTGCGGAAGAATATGGAACCTTACTCATGTACTCTACCTCTTCATATGAATTAGGACATTGTTCTTTACTCAACTTAAAATGTCCAGCCAAAGGTGTGCTTACCAGTTTAGCATCCTGCATATTGAACCGTTTCAACACCTTGTCCACATAATCTTCTTGAGACAATATCAACCTGTGATTTTTCCTGTCTCTCTTAATGCTCATGCCAAGGATTTTATTTGCTGCTCCCAAATCCTTCATAGCAAACGTTTGAGCTAATTTTACCTTAAGCTCTGAGATATCCTGCATGTGAGACCCTGCAACTAGCATGTCATCTACATACAACAATAGAATAATATATCTACCATTATCAAATCTCTTGAAATACACACAATGGTTTGATTGACACCTACTGTAGCCATGCTCAGTCATAAACCTGTCAAATTTTAAGTACCATTGCCTAGGAGCTTGCTTGAGGCCATACAAGCTTTTCTTCAACCTGCACACAAACTTCTCCTTACCCTTGACCTCAAATCCTTCTGGTTGTTCCATATAAATTTCCTCATCCAAATCTCCATGAAGAAGCGTTGTCTTAACATCTAGCTGCTCAAGATGCAAATCCTCAAAAGCAACCAAAGACAATACAACCCTTATTGAAGTCATTTTAACAACAGGAGAAAAAATCTCACCAAAGTCGATACCTGGCTTTTGTGTAAATCCTTTTACCACTAATTTGGCCTTGTATCTCATCTGTCCATTCTCGCCTTCCTTCAACCTGTAGGTCCATCTGTTCTTGAGTGTTCTCTTACCAGCTGGCAATTCAACCAAATCCCATGTTTGGATTTCTCTTAAGGACTCCAACTCCTCAACCATGCCACGCTCCCACTCACTCTTGGACTCCACCTGTATTACTTCTTCAAAACTCTCTGGTTCTCCACCATCAGTTAGCAATAGATAAAATAAAGAAGGAGAATATCTAATTGGAGGCTTACTCACCCTTTCTGACCTCCTGATGGGTGTCTGAGACTCGTCCACAACACGCTGTCCACCCAAATTCTCTGACAGTGACCGACCTCAGTCACCTACAGACCTGTTACTAGCTGACATCGGTTCTGCCTGACTGACCTCGGTACCTGTACGACCGACGTCGGTCTCTGTATGGCCGACATCGGTTTCTGTTCTGTCGACGCCGGTTCTTAACCTGCCGACATCGGTCTCTGTGTTTTCCTGCAAGCGATTATTTCTTTTTCCCGCGAGCTCATCTTGGACTTTCACCTCGTCCAATTCACCATTGCTCTGCTCAGACTGATTCAACTTCCTTAGCTGATCACAATACATCACTCTTTCATTGAAAACAACATCACGACTCCTGATTACCTTGTTAGTTTCTAGATTCCACAATCTGTAACCAAAATCATCTGAGCCATAGCCAATAAACGTGCATCTCATAGACTTAGCATCAAGCTTCTTTCTATTTTCCTTATCTATATGCACAAAGGCTTCACAACCAAAAACTTTGAGATATGAGAGATCAACCTTTTTACCTGTCCATGCCTCTTCTGGAATACCACCATCCAGAGCTATAGAGGGTCCTCTGTTAATCAGGTACACTGCAGTGTCAACAGCTTGTGCCCAAAACTATAAGCGCAAACCGGCATGCAATCTCATACATCTTGCATACTCCATTATTGTCCTGCTCATTCTTTCAGCAATTCCATTCTGCTGAGGTGTCCTTGGAACCGTCCTTTGCCTACAGATTCCATGCATGTAACAATAATCTCTGAACTTATGACTGCAGAACTCACCACCATTGTCTGATCTCAGGCACTTTAATCTTTTACCTGTTTCATTCTCAACCATAGCTTTTCAAACTTTAAAAGTATCAAATACATCAAATTTCTTTCTAATACAATAGATCCATACCTTCCTTGTGGCATCATCTATGAAAGATACATAGTACTATGATCCTCCAATGGAAGCAACCTGAGCCGGTCCCCACACGTCTGTGTGAACAAGCTCCAACTTGTGCCTCTTCTTAGTAGACCCAGTTTTGAGAAAACTAACCCTTTTCTGTTTTCCAAATACACAGTGCTCACAAAACTCTAGATCTATGCCTTTTAAATCTGAAAGCATACCTTTGGACTTAAGAATTGACATCCCCTTCACACTCATGTGGCCAAGCCTTGAGTGCCACAATTTAGCATCCACATCTGAAGTAGATAATACAGAAAGAGATTTGTTAGTAACACAATTACACAAATAGAGAGTACCTTCTCTCTTACCTCTGGCCATATCAAGTGCACCCTTGGTCACCTTCCAAGATTCTGTTGTGAGAGTTACTGTACAACCCTCATCCTCTAACTTTCCTGCAGAGATCAAATTTCTCTTCAAGCTAGGTACATGCATCACATCTCTCAACACCCATGTGTTGCTATTCTGCATCTTCAGCTACACTTTACCTTTGCCAATTATTTTACAGGGCTCATCATCCCCTAGATACACTATTCCAAAATCTCCATGGATATAGTCACTGAAATATTCCCTGTTAGGAGTAGCATGAAAAGATGCACCAGAATCTAATACCCAAGATTCTATATTATTATGCAGAGAGAAAATTAAAGCATCCTGTGCAATACTTGCAATCTTGGCTTCTTCCTTTCCTTCGTGTTGGTTGTCCTCCTTAGGCTTTGACCAACAATCTCTGCTTATGTGCCCCATCTTTCCACAATTCCAGCATTGTGGCCTTCTGCCATTTCTGGATTTAGATCTGCCTTTCCCCTTTGACTTGGATCTTGATCTGCCTTTCTTGCTCTTCTCTTTCTGCCTTCCCCTGCTCTCAAAACTTAAAACATTCCCAGATGTCTCTTCTGTGCTTTTCCTACATATTTCCTCATTCAAGATAACACTAACAACATCCTCTACTTTCAAAATATTTGATGCAGACGCAGTATTACTTACTGCCATTACTAAGCCATGCCAGCTTTCAAGCAAAGAACATAATATCAAAAGAGCTTTTATCTCATCATCAAACACTATATTCACTGAACTTAATTGATTCACAATACCATTGAAATCATTCAGATGAGTAGAAACAGATCCACCTTCATTCATATGCAAATTAAATAACTGCTTCATAAGATATACCTTATTGGAAGCTGAGGGTTTTTCATACAAATTTGCTAACGTAGTCATCAACTCTACCGTAGACTTTGCCTGTGATAAATTGGATATCACAGTGGATGCTAGACTCAGTCTTATAGAACCCATAGCCTTTCTGTCAAGAACTTCCCATTCTTCATCCTCCATGTCTTTGGGCTTCTTTGCAATACCTCCTAACGGTAAGTAGAGATCTTTCTGATACAGATAGTCCTCTATCTGCATTCTCCAGTGTTGGTAATTTTTGCCATTAAACTTTTCCATTCTCAATTTACTTTCATCTGCCATTGCTTCTCCCACTCAAACAGAAATCCCTGTAGAAACTCCTGTGAGAACCTGTAATCAATACACACTACACAGATCTGAACCAGCTGTTAGTGAACCTGAACTTTGATACCAATTATCAAGCTCTGAACCTGTAACCAAGGCTCTGATACCACTTGTTGGGGGATCAAACCAACAATAGATTACAATTGTGACAGCAATAAATGCGGAATTAAACCAGATTGACAAGTAATTAGAATGATAATAGCAAGAACAAGAGATACAAGAAAACACCCTGAAAACTTGTATTAACAAACTCTTTACAAAGGAATACAATTGAAGAAAGCTTCTTTCTTCCACACCTCTCCTAGATGTATAGATCTCTCAATAGATCTCTATTCCTCAAGAGCTCTCTCTCTCAAGAACAATCAACTCCAACAAGCCTGGATTGATTCAATTCTGTACTATTCTTCTCACACAATGAATTACAATAATTCACTCTCTACAACAATAACTACTACAAAGCTAAGAAGATCTAATTCTACATATAGAATTTGGAGACTTGAGCATGTACACCCAACAAGCAGTTAAGCCACTTTAACAAGGACTCTAAAAATAGTAATGCCAATAATAGAGACGCGAGCTTGAGTCTACAACTCAAACTTATCATGCAAACACTCGCTTTTGTCCACGAAAATAGCTCTTTGGACACGCAGGTAACCGACGTCGATTCCTGCTGCTTGTCTGTGACAGCCGTCGGCCGACCTTCTGCCGACGTCGACGTCTCTGCAACTGCCTGTGACCGACGTCGGTCGCTCTTGATCGATGCCGGTGTCTGTGTAGACCCGAACCTGATAATGAATGCTCCTTGGTGAAGTTTTTAGCTCCACACCCTAACAATTTGAAACTGAAATATCGAACTCTCCACCAAAGGATAAAATAAAGATTTGTCTTAGAAATCATTATTGTAAAAGGAGTGGGTTCTCTTATTCATTTGACATTATTTAAGGCAAGGTAGGTTGCTTTAAAAGGGATACGATCTTTAGAAATATAAATTCAAGGACTAAATTCAATAGTTGATCCTACCTCTCATAAAAATCATTCTATAAGGCTTATATATCCTAATAAAGCATATAACTTATGATTTTGGTATATATAGATTAGTTTTCACTTTTCTATCAAAAGATCAATATTGACAGAATGGATCTTAAGTGGTGACAAGGAGCTCTTCATTCGGTCATTAGGGTGCATTGGTTGATTAACCAAAGATAGAAATGATTAACCTAAGATAGATGCAAGTGGATTTTATTAAAAATCTGGGTTATACCCGAAGTAGATAGAAATCTCAAATATCAAGTTGGTGATTAGACAAGTGGGTTCAACTAAAATCTCCACTATCAATCTAGACATAGAAATGATTAACCAACTAACAGTTCAAGTTGTCCATTTTATTTTGACGTTCACTATTTTTTGAAAGTGCAAATATATGTCAAATTGGATGCTATATTATCCATAAAGTCATAAATTTCATTTTTAATCAAAATCATAAAGAATAATATCCAGTAATTACGTAAAATGAATAATAGCATAGGAATCCATATTTTTATAGATTGCCTACCTCAAAGTCTTTTGCCAAAAAAAAACATCTTTTTTACCCGTGCATGCTACACCCTCTTCCTGAGCTGCTTCTTCCTTCTTCTATTTTCTCCAATGTATGGTCTATACAACTCTCTTTCATTCTTTCTCTTAAATAAAAACTAGATGCTAAATTCTTTTCCAAATTTTTGTTTTTGGCTTTCTTTTTATTTTTACTAATTTTAAGATCTTTAATACTTTTTTTGGTTTTTTTCTAGATTTTAATTTATTTCTCTACTTTTTATAAATTTAATGTTTTTCTCTTTTTCTCTCTCTTTTTTTAAATAATTTTCTTTTTATATTTTAATATTAAATTCCTATTTCATATTAAACCAATTTAATATTTAATTATGTTTTAGCAATTTAATGGTAAAATAATAACCCATATTAATTTTATCTTTGTTAAATTTGCCTCTACATATTCTAATGGCATATAAAGCTAAGTACACAAAGGAATTTATTCCTAAAATTTACCTACTCAAACAATCATAGAAAATAACAATTTACATAAACATCAAAACAATTATTTTTAAATGCATTTTCTATCATGACTAATTATTGTCGTGTGTGCAGGGTTTCGTTAACTCTTTGTTGCCCTGTGATGTCTTAATTTATAGCGTCTTCTTCGATGATGCTCTGCCTCTAGTACTCTCAAGGGAAGAATTCTCTTGCATCCAGCTCACAACACACAGGTAACTAGATATTTTCATATGATAATCATAAGCAACAATATATAACTGAATCAATACATTAATATGATTAAAATGTAAACGTATATATAATCCAATTATAATAAGTAATCATGTATTACC
The DNA here is from genome assembly GCA_037957365.1 of Torreya grandis. Taxonomy (NCBI): domain Eukaryota; kingdom Viridiplantae; phylum Streptophyta; class Pinopsida; order Cupressales; family Taxaceae; genus Torreya; species Torreya grandis. The sequence continues at coordinate 3,193,047 of JARHVA010001313.1, forward strand.
ATCTTACTAAGCAACATTCTATTATCTTGAAATAGCATAAATCTCAAGCTTAGTTAGAAATATAACCAACCCTGAATTTGTTGATTGCAAATATTCATGGATAATTTAACAAGTTTATCTAATGAGGAATCAAGATGTAACAAAAAAATAAATTCTTTTTTTAAATTATATAATTAAATTGTATACCTATAGTTGGTTATGGCACTTCAGAGGAACGAAAGAAGCTCACAATAATTTGAATAGGCCATTAGAGACCCCCAAAATTTGTCAATCCTTTTAATTTTCTTACTAATGATGAAGGAAACTTTAAAAATAACTTTTGGTTAAGAAATGAATTTTTACAAACTCTTAGGGTGCATAACGGTGCCTGACATATTAAAAAAAATCAGGTGCTTGAGGAAGGCTTCTCAAGCTCTAGAGATGTTTCAAGGAGGCTTGTACATACAAGATCTGACTTTTTAGATCAAAAAATAGCCTGAAAAGAAAGAATTTTTTTTTCTAATTTATTTTTTCCCTTCAAGCCATACTTTGTCATACAATGGCATCCTAATGATTATGTATTCTCAACACAGGAATTCTTGTTGCTTAGAATAGGGTCTATACGGCTTGAATGTTGTTTGTATAAGGATTCAAGATCCAAGGATGTTGAACTAGGCTTCCAAAGATCATCCAAAAAAGTATTATGCCTCTATGGGGTCTTGGTGTTGTATAGACTTGAAATAAATTAAATTTGAATGAAGGAATTTAATTACACCTTAATCTCCAATCATATCCATCCACCAGGATCTAAAACCATGTAAAGATTCATGTACTAATGACAATACACAAAGAATATAAAATGAATAATTATAAGCAAAGTATGCACACGGGTCAATTATACACAACAGAAATATTAGGTGGAAAAACTTTTAACAGAGATAAAAAACCCACAATGATTATTCAATGTTGAAACAAATCTCTAATATATAAAATCTTCTCAATCTCACTTCTCAAAATCTCTTCACAAACCAGTATTTGCCATACGCAAATACAAAACCTATTCTTCACAAAATCTTGTGAGAATAATAAACATTTAGTGTTCAATATACATTTACAATAAAGGTAAACCTTATTTATAATATTCATGAGGGGAGGTGATTGTTGTAACCAATGGTCCCATCTTTCTCTCGATGATCATTTAATTATATTTGATAACTATTAAATAAATATAATTTAATTATTTATTTTCATAATGTTTTCAAGGTTCATATTAATAAATAATAAATTATTATTATTTATTTAACTATCAAGGTAAGCTAAGGGTGAATAAAGCACCACTTAGTGATTAAATGCTCTAACAAGCTTTGAAAACATTGTGATGGTCTCATTCATCATTTCCAACACTTGACCCACAGGGGCATGCAAATTAAGATGGTTAGATCGATAATTTCTTCTAGTCTATTTTAATGGTAGTTGGCTTCAACCCTACCATTATATGTAGCACTTGAATTTTGTTAATAAGACTTATGACAATAGTTTAGTTTAGGACTTTAGTTTAGGAGTGCATGTCTTTTATCCTTTTCCATTTTCTTCTTTGTGGATATTATTCAATTTTTTCATGGAGGACCATGCACATCTTTTAGTATGGGGTAGGTTTACAAGTAGACCAGCTAATTGAGTTACAAGAATGTAAAGGAAGAAATGGAAAAAAAATGTGGGATCAAAAAGCTTAGGAGACTATAGAGTGTGCAAGATGGAGGCATGCATGATGAGATGCATGAGGGATGCACGTAAGAGGAAGCATGAGCCAGATGCACGTAAAGGATAGTGTGAGGTGCACAGAAGGAGGCACATGACCTAGGTAAATGAAATGAAGATGATAAAGGAAACATCATTACAAGATGGGTTAAAATGAGTTCTTGCCAAGAAAAGGAGAAGTTTAAATGCTCATAACTGACATGCACTATAGGAAATGCATGACAACTCACCAAGTATGGGACACGCATTCATCAATGATAGAGCGATATGAATGCCAAGTGTGTTAAGTGGACACAAAGGTACATTGTTGAGAATATTAATAGTGGAAGTGATGGATGATAGTGTGGAAAATAGTTAATACAAATTTGAGGAGTTAATGTGAGAATTCAGGAAATCCTATAAAAATCCAAGAGCCTTCTCATTTCTAGTTTTTATGACTGATACCTTAAGAATTACATAACTCATATAAATGAAAACCAACAATAATAAATGTGATTAAGGCAATAATAAATGTGATTAAGGCAATATTAATTTAAAGTGAAAAAAGAGTAAAAATGCATCCATATGAGTAGGAAAGTGAATTTATAGGTTACAAGTTTCAAATCCACCATTAAAGGAGGGTATAGTAGGGAGTTGAAGCATTTTGTATCTACAAAAGAGGATTCAAGATGTATTCATTTGGGAGAGTTGTTCAACTACATGTTAACCTTTGGGAAACTCAATCAATGATGTGGTCGAAGTGAAATTCCAACAAAAATAGATAACCGTTACCAGTTATTCTTGAAATTGAAGAGTTTGAAGGCACAAAAGGTTGTCCCATGCACATTCAAGAAGAAGGAGGTCTCAATTCCTTCAGGAAGAGGGCTCTAGTGAGAGCAATGCATAGGGAAAGGACACAACAAAAATGAGGGAAGGGACCCATATTAGGCCAACACCAAAAATGGCACACATAGGAAATAAGGCCACAACAACATCGATGCCCTCTCTAATTTTGATCAAGGAAATGCAATACCTAGATATGGTTTTGTGCATAGATGATTTGGAGTCCAATGTTTCCACCTGTCAGGTCTTGGACTATAATCGCTGATATCCTAGGATTAAACTCAACTTATAAAAGGATTACTAGGTGGAGTACTATAACACTTGAAATGAGATCACCTATTATTTCATGATCTACAACTTTCTAGAAGATGCGAGGGTACTCCAACTCTTCAACCTTCCATATTTTGGGAAACTGCAAGAGGTAATTTGGTTCTTAGTCTCATGCATTCACAAAGATTATCTTTATTTTACTTGGCACAAAATGAGGATCACTCCTGAATGGATCAGTAGAGTAATTGGGTTAATGTGTTTTGGAGATGATCTCAACATAGATCTGGAAGATTAGGCTATAATTGATAAGACAATAGTGGCATTAAAATATAAGAAAGAAGGTCACACCATGTACATAACTAACCTAGAAGATTCAATAATTTTAATAGTTACACGCTTTGACATGACCAAGTTGGGAGGTGTGGATTAATAGAAGGAGGTGGACATGACACACCTGTATGTGGCTAGCCAAATGACAAGGGATCAAAGTATAATTACTCCTTGTATTTTATAGAAAAAATTGTATAGGATTCGGAGAAGGCACATCACCTACCCAACCACAAGTTTCCTTGGGGCACAATTTTATTGTTACTAATTTTTGATGGGTTTGGTGTTTTAGACTACTTAGATAAGGAACTAAAGTGGGTTTATCCACCAAAACATAAATACCCCGTTGAATGATTCAAATAATTTACTTAGCCTAGTGCCATCATTCCCTCACACAAGGCTAAGATGAAGGGTTGGTTTGATGGCATGAAAGAGGCATTTGGGGATGAGTGGCATGCATCCAAAGAGTTTCATGTATAGATGGGATCCTATGCATAGTTTATTTTTAAGGAACATTATTCCCTTGTGTGTATCTAGATGGCAACCATAGACAACTTATCAAGGTGGCTTAAGTTACCTTATAGCCTCATTACCAGATACTTCATGGTCTTGATAAACTACATCTTGGATGCATGCCTTATATAGATTGATGTGAATAATATTTAAATTGAGACACCTATTATCCATAACCTTTATATCTACCCAAGGAGGCACATGTATATGGAAAATCATGAATCTAATAAGACTAACATTGATGCCTATCAAATAGTCGTGCAAGGGCAAATATAGGTCATATTCTACATGTCTAGGCTACCAAAGAAGACATTGGAAGGGCAGGAGGTAGAGAAGGAACCACTTCCCTCCCAATCAAAGATGCACACAGAAGTGAAGGTGCAAGTAAAAGAAAAGAGACCAAGACCTGAGGACATAAGTTTTAGTGGCATGTAAGAGAAGCCAAAGGCCCCTTCAAAACATAAATGATAGGCCTCACTGCCACCAAAAACCTAGGGGATGCCTACATAACCAGAAGACATCATTGCATCCTGGACGACGCTTCAAACAAAACCTAAATGACCAAGGTGAACCCCATCACCGAAAAAAGTCTAGGAGCTCTCAATTAGATAGAAGGATGACTCTACACATCCTACTACTCAAGTAAGATCTGAATAAGAAGTGTCTCGAGTGGTGAATCAAGACACAGATGAGGCTTCTCTTGAATCACAACCTACCAAGGAACCCACTCTTGAGCCAACAAGGAACAAACCCTTTACCCCAAAAAGGATCAAACTCTTGAGTGTGGTGAAGAATAGTCTACTTCGGAGCAACAAATAGATATTAAAAATCCAACACTTGATGAAAAAGAAAGAGGGGAAGGCCCCAATGAAGAGGACCTTGGCACCAATCCTAGCGAACAACGATAAAAGAGTCCCAAAATTATTGACTTAGAATGTGACCCCAACAAGGGCAAGGAACCTCTATGAGAGGTTGAGCAGCAATAATAGCCAAATTAAGAACCCCCAAATCATGCCACGTACCAACATGAAATACTAGACCAATAATTATATTTATAGAATTATTTCCTTGATAATGAGGCCACAAAATATACCCAAGGCAAGATGTCCTTTTAGATAGAAGTATATCATGATGAAGAATAATTTGAACTTCTAAGGGAAAGCACAAACATAAGCCCAAAGGTGACAAGTGGTCCAAACACACTATAGATAAGTCTTGTGAACTGTTCCCCAACATAAGTAAGTGTAACCCTCATAAAGTTTACCTTAGAGGATTCTAGGCAAAACATTCATAACAACCACGACTTGGGCAAAGTTTGTGGCAAGCATGGAGAGGTCATTCAGTCGTATAAGGATGAGCATGAAGAAAGGCATAGGCTCAAGAAGTAAATTGAAGAACTCAAGTGCCTACTTGATGTGATAGAGGCAACATGACTAAGGACTTCAGGCCTTTATCAAACAATTTTGAGAAGTGAACCAAAACTTGTAGATGGTATTCTTGTGACTGGTGAGGCCATAAATAAGATAGAGATACTCATGGACCTTCTATTGAAGAAATGTAAGAATCAAGTGGACTCTATATAAGAGAAACTTTGACCAATAAAATAGTTCACATAGGCCATGGAAGTCTACTACAATTTTTTAAATCAGTTAGGCGACATTATTCCCATTGCATGTGGGTTTTTTGTAAACCTACATGGCCACGAAATTTTTGGGAAGTGTGACTACTGGTTGAAGAACAATAATGTTAGCAACTAGCTGAGAACACTCTAGGCATCAAGGATAAGGCTCAAAACATAAATTTTTTCCAAGATGTTGAAGATTTGGATAAGAAAATAAGCACCTAATGACAAGATTTGAATGTTATTTCTCGGCACTTCGAGGGTGAGTTTCAGATGAGGTTGGGTCCATCAAGGATGTTGACAAGGATGTAACTACTTAGCTTGAAACCTTGTGATATGAAGTAAATGGCTTTTTGGAACATCTCAAAGAAATGAAGATGCTCCGGGGTGAATTGGGATCCCTTACTTCCACACTTTAGACAACCCTCAACTAGTGGGAGGAGATCAAGCACCAAGTCCAGTAGGTGGACACTAAATTTTTGGTAATAGATGAAATTATAACATAGTCTGAGATGGACTATAAAATTAGTATGGGGTGATTTTAGAACCAAAATTTTGTAATAAAATATTCTAAATATCTTATTAGCACATCATGATAACATAAAGAAATGAGAACAACATATAAAATCTAGGTGTGGAAGAGACCATGGCATCAAATAAATTAGCATGAAAGAATAGAAGGTCAGATAACAATGTAAAATACCTTCGCATAGAAGGGAGAGTCATGAAATACAAAGAAATAGAGAATAAGGAACATAAAGATTAGGACTCAGAGCAACATAAGACTAAGACAAGAGGGTAGAAAATTGGAAAAGTTACAAAGTAATTCGTGGAAGTAGCAGGGATTAATGAGAGCACAAAAATATCACTGGTCCATGAAATAGGAAGTAGCGGGGATTAATGAGAGCATGACACTATCACTAGTCCATGAAAGACGAGGAACACAAACACAAATATCTAGCATAGAGATGGTATATAGGGGTTATTGGGCCCAGTTCAAAAGTGAACTTAATTGTAATGACTCACCATGACTTCTTCTTTGAAATAGTCATTGACTTGTCATTTTTTATGTATTAATGTTGTGACTTGAGAAATGGGGTTTGCTTGTGTATATTACCCTTCTATTTGCTTAGAGGGGGTTCTCTTTATTACAATATTGTTATTATATTAGTATTGTTAAGGCAAAGATCTAGAAAGCATGTATTAAATGAAGCATCTGTGTAATCTTATTAATTTGAATAATGGAATTAATATTCGACGAACTTCGGTGTGTTGAATATGTTTGGTGTTAAATTTAATTTATGATATTAGTTGTATGCAATGTGTAAATTCATCAAATGACTGACAATAGATTAATGTTGTTAGGAATAATGGATATTGTAGTAACTCAAGCACTTGAGTAAAGATTTATCTAACCATCATCATGCAATAGAATCAATGGGGACCAATCCCTGTTACATGCCTCAGGTGAGTGCATGAGGTCACCCCTCGTGTGATATGTGTTGGGTAAATATTTTGTCACTAGCTAACTGATGGGGAAAATATGTTGTTTCAACCACAGCATAGGGAGATTGGTAGGCCAAATGTGCAAGTTTACCACATCAAAAGGGGACAAATCTCTCCTCTCATCAAGGGGAGGTTCCCTATAAATATGAGGTGTTATATATATATGCAAAAAATAACACTTAGGGGTAGGATAACACCATCTATCTCTCTTTTTTTAGAGATGATGTTCACAGACAAAGGAGAAATCCCGGGTGATTGTTGGAGGTACTTCTCTTTTTTTAGAAGTAATACTCAGTCAACACCCAGATTCCTTCCTGGGTAGTACAAGAAACTGGAACAGGGGCGTAGTAACCATCAAAATGAGGTGTAGCACAAAGTCTCCCCCTCAACTGCTAAAGAGTGAAATATGAAGGACAATGAGGGCACAAAGTCGTCCCAAGGCCCTTTACACAGAAAGAAACAAACAAACACACTAAAGGCAATTATGGCAGCACAAAGTCTTCCCACAGTTGGCTTCAGGGCACCTTCTTGATTACTTCCACAAGTTCTACTTATTTCATTAAAATGAACAAGAACACATTTAAGAAATAGACATAAAAACAATCTCCTAAATGACACAAGCTATTACAACACAAAGTTTGAAAGTAACCTACTTTCTCATTCAAACAAAGAAATATGATTAACAAACTGAGCTCAAAGTCTCAATAATCACCTCTCAATTTTGGTAGAGTTTTCATTCTAAAACCAAAAAGATCTCCTTTGCATAAAATAAGAGATTACAGTATATAAAATCCAAGAAAGGCTTGGCGCTTTGTTTCATGGAATGGCCCATGTTGCATTCAATGCCTAAAATGCATTTTTAGTTCAGTCAAAGAGGCCATTCTGGAACAGGGCATTTGCCTTAACTATGGTGTGTCAATTCATCTCAAAATATCTTCTCCTCAGCATGGGTTGTCTAGTCTTTCATCAAATATCTGCGCATCTGTCCACTTCGCCTTTACTTCATGGGAGAAAAACAGGCCGTGCCCTTTAATGTTTGTAAACTTAAATATATACTTGGTGGACTGTTCCACCTACTAGAAATAACTCCTATGCAAATATTTTTGGTCTTTCCCTCTTTCTTATTTCAATTTGAGCTCTCAAGCTATCTTTTCCCTTTTTGTTAGCTCTTTTGGCTCCTTCTTCAGCTAGTCGCTGAGTTTGTTTTCAGGTTCCGCGCTACATTTGAAACTCAATGGATATTTCATTACCTTATATTTGACATCTGTGGGGACATCATTGGTTCACTGGTTTAATGGTTCGGGTGGCCTTCTCTGGTCCTTGGTTCCATCCCTTCTTTGGTTCATTCATTTCTTTACTCCTTAGTTGAACCATCTCTTTGAACTGGTCTCTAGAATCTTCTGCTTCTTTCCTTTACTCGAAGCTTTCATTGAACCGTTGAATCCATTGAACATTTGAACCATTTTGGTTCAAAGTTCAATCGATTCATCCTCTTTCTTAGAAGCCTTTATTTTCTCTAAGTCTTTCAAGGCTTTGAAATTCCTTCAGCTTTATATCTTTGGAACCTCTCCAAAGGGAAGGTGTCCCTTCGGGCCTTGAGAAATGTCCATTTCCTGGTCGCCAAGTGCCCCCCACAAGGGTACCTGCCCTTTTTATTGGCTCTTTCAGGTGGCCTTCTTCTTCAAATCTTGCAGAGTTCATAGAACTAAGCCTATAGAGTCCATAGAAATAGGTTTTTGGAGTTCATAGAATCAAGCCTACAGAGTCTATAGAAATAGCTCTGCAGAGTTCATAGAATCAAGCCTGTGGAGTCCGTAGAAATAGGCCTACAGAGTCTATAATAACTAGTCTATAGAGTCTATAGAATTATTCCTATAAAGTCTGTAGAAACCATCCTATAGAGTCCGTAGAAACATTCTTGTAGAGTTCATAGAAACCAGCCTACAGAGTCCGTAGAAACATTCCTGTAGAGTTCGTAGAATCATTCCTGTAGAGTCCATAGAGTCATTTTTGTAGAGTTCGTAGAATCAATCCTACAGTTTTATATCTTTGAAACCTCTCGAAGGGAAGGTGTCCCTTCGGGCCTTGATAAAGTTCCATTTCCTAGTCATTGAGAGCCCCTCGCAAGGGTATCTGCCCTTCAGGGTCCTTCGGGCGGTCTTCTTCTTCGAATCCTTCAGACAAAATGTTCAAAGGAATTCCTTCAGACATTTTGTCTGAAGGAAATATTTACTTTGCCTTAACCGCTTTTCAAAGGATATTTTTTTGCTCACTACCCTCCGAAAGGGCACTTTCACTTTTGACTTTGGGGAACCCCTTTGAACCATTTGATTGAACCGACCGATTGAACCAACTTTAGTTCAACGGTTCAATACTGTGTTCCACTCATTCAATTGACCGCTTGAACCAACTGCTTTGAACTAACTACTTTTAAACCAACTGCATTGAACCAACTGTGTTGAACCTTTCAACCTTTTTGGTTTAAGGTTCAATGGTTTAATCTTCCTTCTTTTCGCTAAGTCTTTTGAAGCCGTTGAAATTGTCGAAGCGGTTGAACTTTGAACTTTTGCCGAAGCATTTAACTCTTTAAGATTGCCGATGTCATTAAACCTGTGAACCCATTGTCCCTATTGAACCTTTGAAAGTGGGGTTCAATGGTTCAATCCTTTGTTTGAAGCTTGCCGATGGACCTTTTGGTTGAACCTCAGTGTTAAACCTGTCTTGAAATTGCCTGAGTGTTGGGAACTTGTTTCTTTGAGAGAGCTCGCCTGTTGAAGTCATTGAACCTGTTGAACCTACTAGTCCCTTAGCTAAAAAAATTTAAATAATAGAGAATTTAAATACTCTGAACAATTTTTTAGAAAGGAAGAGAGAATTTTGAGCCTGTAGGGCCAAAATAGTTCATATGTTGTCCCAAAAAATGAGTGACAGATTTTGGGAACAATAGCTGGCTCTAATTGGGGAACTTCCTTCAGTTGAAATTTTGAAATAGCTGAGGAGAGTAGAAATCAGAATATCCAGTGCCTTCAAGTATGCCATTGGGCTACAGAGTCATGCTACCCAAAAAAAAGGCACATAAAATAAACAAAAATGAACATCACAAAACAAAACTAAATACTATACAAATATGCATATGTACAGATGATCTTATCTGATACTTGAAGAATTGAAGTGCTTTAGATGTCGCCCACTGTGAGACAACGAAAATAGCATTTTGTCTTGATAAACCAGCAAGAAACCATTTTCTCCCCAGAATCGGTGATGGGCAAATGGAACTCTCCACCAGAAATCATATTTTCTGTGCACTCCTTTTGGTTCTCTCTTATTTCCCCATGGTAAGATGTGGTCTCCAATCTAAAAACCATGAATCCTTGCTCTCTTGGTGAAGTGTTTCTTTTCCTGACTTTAGTGCGTAGCAGTATGGTCCACTACCATAGCTTCTTGCTCTTCTAGTCCAGTGAAGCACATGATTTAATTGTCAGCATCAAACACCTGCCAATGGTTAGCTTTATCATCCACGCTTGGTCAAAAGACCAGTTTGATAGTGTACCTATTATCTTTGAAATCAAGGTGAAGAACCATTAAGTTTACAGGGATAACCAATGAATTTGTATAATTATGAGGCTCTCTAAGCACTACAAAAATATTGAAAGCATCAAAACTTTCAATATAATTCCATACCAGATTGCAGTAATAGCGTAATATTTTGTTCTTGGTTTGACACAGGTTTATCACCTGACAAACCATCAGTTCAACATCTCCTTTGACATGAAGGAGCTTGATGCCTCTGTCTTGAGCGGCCTTCAATATGATTAGTAGCGATTCATACTCGACAGTGTTGTTGGTGTTGCTGAACTACAATTGGTATGAAGAACGAAAAATATCTCTTTGAGGAGATATCAACACAGTCCCAGCCCTAGCACCGGTAGGAGAATTGCTGTAATCGAATTTTAGGTTCCAAACATCATTAGAAATTGATCTTCTATCAATTTTTTTTCATTAGAGATGGAAGATCCTTTTTCATCTATACTGCACCCTAACTAAAGACTCAAACAAAATTTGGACTTCAGGTGCTAATGTTTGAGTGACAACATATTTTGCCTCCTTCTCAGGAAGCAATCTCTGCATGACGCCTTTAATCAGGACCCTTACTTTAGATAGGACCATCCTCAATTTTCCTCCAACATCCTTGCAGAAATTTTATCCAAGAAGAATGTTATATGAGGCTGGGACATCGGCCACCAGGACTGTCATTTTGATCCTTTTATTTAGGAATGCCGCAAATGCAAATTGGGTATCCTGGATTTGTCCCAGCAGTGGCACTTATTTGTTCTCCATGGAAAAACATCTCCCAAATGTCTTGGTCAGTGTGAGACCAAGAGATTTAGCTACTTTGGTGGGCATGACATTGTCTAAAGCACCTGAGTCTATTATACAGTTGCTCAGCTTGTGACCATTTATCAATAGGGAAACATAGAAAGGCTCTATTTTCCAAAGGGCAGCAGGAGGAGTAATGACAAGGTTGTTTGGAATGGACATGTTCTTTGGGGGATCATGAGTTACCTTCTTAACATCTTGTTTTGTAGGGTCAGCTTTATTCTTCACACATTGAACCAACTTATCCAACTGCTCAGGGTTGGATTGCAGAAATTTAAATTCAGACATTTAAATTTTGGTTTTCTTGACATGGTCGACTATCTCAAATGTCTGAAATGAATTTTAAATAGGGGAAGGGAGTTCATCCTTCTAGTTTTTAGGGGAGGAGGACTGATCTACAAAATTGAAGTGGAAGGTGAAGGTGTACTTGAGGTACTTATTTTTTTAGCAATCATCGAGTCCTTTGGCTAGAAAGGTAGAGAAGTTCCTTGTTTGAAAATTGAAATTATAGGTTAAGCTCACTACTTTGATTTTTATTTATCAGCTTGTTTGGGCTGACTGATTCTTGGACTGGGGGAACACAATGTATCATCCCTCAACTACTTTACCTTCACTTTTAGGTTCATTCTGGTAATTTAAAAAACCAATGTTGGAGTCACTGGCTGATTCTTCTTGGTCTACTGCAAAGAGATCAATGTCATGTTCTTGATCAAACTTAGGTTGGAAAGAGAAATCATGTTTTGTTTCCAGATATCCAGCTACTAAATTGGTTGGAGGTGCTTGAATGGCCAATTTCCCCTAAGCGAGAGGAAGACGATTGAGTTGCCCTTGATTCTTGATAGCATTGCCTTGGTATGACTGATTGGAGAATGTCCTCCTTGGTATATCTCTGTACGAAGGGGCAGATGACATCTCTTGTGCCATTTGTCTTTTCAAGGCTAGTAGTTTATTTGCCAGCTTTTGCATAATTAGATTAGTGGTTCCTGTAGATGGATATTCAGAGGATGAAGAAGATTTACCTCTGTTTGGATCTCTCCTTATCCTTTCTACCAAGATAAGGTCATCTTCCACCTCAATGGTCAAATCCTGAGCAGCATCAAGGTCTATGTGGCTAGCACGTCTCACCAAAAAACTCACTTCAGGCAGTTGTGAGTTGATGAAGAAATATTTAAGGTTCTCAGGATTTAGCTGAGCAATTGTGAGAATCCTATTCCTCAGCTTGTCAAATTTGGCAATGAAGTCCCTCATAAGTTCATGAGGTTCTTTCTTCATTTGTGTGAGCTGGGCCACTAGGGCATGTGCATCCTCTGCAGGCTTGAATCTTACTTCAAACTTATCATTGAGAGTGTTCCAGTCAGTCACAGTCTGGGCCTGCAAATCATAGAACCAGTCTACAGTAGCACCTTACAATGTTTCCATAAACAGCCAGACTGTTACATCCTCATACTCCATGCCTATCACACCACAGGTTATGCTAAAAGCTATAATGTGTTCATCAGGGTGAACTCTCCCATCACAAAATAATTTAGAGAAATTCTTCCTTGAACTGTGGGGTACCTCATGTAGAGGTGGAGTTAAATGGAGTGGGCCAAAAGAGTTACTCTAGGGGCCTTAAACGACCATGATTTGATTATGGAAAGCAGAGATAACAAATCTGAGTGGGGTATGTATAGGCAAAGCTATGTTAATAGCAGAAAAAAGAAGCTCTATCTTGTATTGGTGCCCTGATATTGGTAGTAAGAATACTCTTAATTCTTTAAACTTGAAGTTGGGGAGGAAACAAATCAAAGTTAGCCTGCTGCACCAACTCAAAAATAGGGTCAACAACACCTTGGGCTCTCTGGCTTCTTGTATAGCATGGAGTTGCCAGATTGTAGAATAAAAATGGAAAAGAATTGGCTCTGCTTCAACTTGAAGCTTGAGGCTTCAAATTGTGCATTCTTCCCCAGCAGAGTCACCAAAAAATTTTGGCATGGAGCTGACAGAGAATTGACTTTTGAAATGAAATGCTCGATCTCCAGCATCTCAGGTTTTATAGCTTAGAGTAGATAATGGAAATGGATAAGGCTATAATGATAATGCATAAGACACAAGTGATGCTTCAACCTAAAGCTTAAGGATTCAAATTGCACAAAATTGTTGTCCCCAGTGGAGAAAATGGATAAGGAAAAGAACTGAAACTACTCATTCTTTCCCCAGTGGAGTCACAAAAAATTATTGGCGTGAAGCTGGCAGAGAATTGACTTTTGAAATGAAACGCTTGATCTCCAGCGTCTGTAGTTTTATAGCTCGGAGTATATAATGGAAATGGATAAGGTTATAATGATAATGGATAAGACATAAGTGATGCTTCAATATGAATTTTGAGGCTTCAAATTGTGCAAAATTGATGTGTCTCCAGCTGAGAAAATGGATAAGGAAAAGAATTGAAACTACTCGTTCTTCCCCAGCGGAATCGCCAAAAACTATTGGGTAAATATTTTGTCACCAGCTAACTGATGGAAAAAATAGGTTGTTTCAACCACAGCATAGGGAGATTGGTCGGCCAAATGTGCAGATTTACCACATCAAAAGGGGACAAATCTCTCCTCTCATCAAAGGGAGGTTCCCTATAAATATGAGACACTATATATTATATATATGCAAAAAATAACACTCAAAAGTAGGATAACACCATCCATATCTCTTTTTTCAGAGATAATGTTCACAGACAAAGGAGAAATCCTGGGTGATTGCTGGAAGTACTTCTATTTTTTTAGAAGTAATACTCAGTCAATAGCTAGATTCCTTCCTAGGTAGTATAAGTAACTGGAACAGGGGCATAGTAACCAGCAGAATGAGGTGTAGCACAAAGTCTCCCCCTCAACTACCAAAGAGTGAAATATGAAGGAAAATAAGGGAACAAATTTATCCCAAGGCCCTTTACACAGAAAGAAACAGACAAACACACTAAAGGCAATTGTGGCAGCACAAAGTCTTCCCACAATTGGCTTCAAGGCACCTTCCTTATTAATTCCACTAGTTTTGCTTATTTCATTAAAATGGATAAGAACATATTCAGAAAATAGACATAAGAATAATCTCCTAAATGACACAAGCTATTACAACACAAAGTATGAAAGTAACCTACTTTCTCATTCAAACAAAGAAATATGATTAACAAACTGAGCTCAAAGTCTCAATAATCGCCTCTCAATTTTGGCAAACTTTTTCTTCTATAACCAAAAAGATCTCATTTGCATAATATAAGATATTATAATATATAGTAGCCAAGAAAATCTTGGTGCTTTATTTCATGGAATGACCCATGTTGCATTCAATGCCTTGAATGCATTTTTAGTTCAGTCAAAGAGGCCATGCTGGAACAGGGCATCTGCCCTAACTATGGCGTGTCAATTCATCTCAAAATATCTTCTCCTCAGCATGGGTTGTCTAGTCTTTCACCAAATATCTGCGTAGCTATCCACTTCGCCTTTACTTCATGGGAGAAAAATACACCGCGCCCTTTAATGTTTGCAAACTTAAATATCTACTTGGTGGACTATTCCACCTACTGAAAATAACTCCTACGCAGATATTTCTATTCTTTCCCTCTTTCTTGTTATAATTTGAGCTCTCAGACTATCTTTTCCCTTTCTATTGGCTCTTTTGGCTCCTTTAGCTTGTCACTGAGTTTGTTTTCAAGTTTCGTGCTACATTTGAAAATCAACAAATATTTCATTACCCTAAATTTGACGTCTACGGAGACATCATTGGTTCACTAGTTTAACGGTTCGGGTGGCCTTCTCAATTCCTTGGTTCCATCGCTTCTTTGGTTCATTCGTTTCTTTGCTCGTCAGTTGAACCATCTCTTTGAACTAGTCTCTGGAATCTTATGCTTCTTTCCTTTGCTCAAAGCTTTCATTGAATCGTTGAATCCATTAAACCTTTGAACCATTTTGGTTTAAGGTTCAATCAATTCATCCTCTTTCTTAGAAGCCTTTATTTTCTCTAAGTCTTTCAAAGCTTTGAAATTCCTTCGACTTTATATCTTTGGAAGAAATGTCCATTTCTTAGTCATCGAGTGCCCCCCACAAGGGTACCTACCCTTTCTACTCGCTCTTTCAGGTGGCCTTCTTCTTCAAATCCTACGGAGTCCATAGAACCAAGCTTTTAGAGTCCATAGAAATACGTCTGCAGAGTTCATAAAATCAATCTTGCAGAGTCCATAGAAATAGGTCTACGGAGTTCATAGAATCATGCCTACAGAGTCCATAGAAATAGGCCTACAGAGTCTATAGAAACTAGTCTATAGAATCATTCCTATAGAGTCTGTAGAAACTAGCCTGCACAGTCTATAGAAACATTCTTGCGAAGTTCATAGAAACCAGCCTGTAGAGTCTGTAGAAACATTCCTGCAGAGTTCATAAAATCACTCCTGCAAAGTCCGTAGAATCATTTTTGCAGAGTCTATAGGATCATTCTTGCAGAGTCTGTAGAATCATTCTTGTAGCTTTATATCTTTAGAACCACCTGAAGGGAAGGTGTCCCTTTGGGCCTTGAGAAAGGTCCATTTTTTGGTCGTCGAGAGCCCCCCGCAGGGGTACCTGCCCTTCGAGGTCCTTCGAACAGTCTTCTTCTTTGAATCCTTCAGACAAAATGTCTAAAAGAAATATTTACTATGCCTTAGCCACTTTTCTAAGGATATCTTTTTGTTCACTGCCCTGGGCGTTGGGGGACCCCTTTAAACCATTTGATTAAACTGACCAATTGAACCAATTTTGGTTCAACAGTTTAATACTGTGTTCCGCTCATTCAATTGACTGCTTGAACTAACTACTTTTAAACCAACTGCGTTGAACCAACCACATTGAACCTTTGAACGTTTTTGGTTTAAGGTTCAACGGTTCAATCTTCCTTCTTTTCACTAAGTCTTTTGAAGCCATTGAACTTGCCGAAGCGGTTGAACTTTGAACTTTTGCCGAAGCGTTTAACTCTTTAAGCTTGCCGATGTCATTGAACCTGTGAACCTGTTGAACCTTTGAAAGTGGGGTTCAATAGTTAAATGGTTCAATCCTTTGTTTGAAGATTGCCGATGGACCTTTTGGTTGAACCTTGGTGTTGAACCTGTCTTGAAATTGCCTAAGTGTTGGGAACTTGTTTCTTTGAGAGAGCTCGCCTGTTGAAGTCATTGAACTAGTTGAACCTACTAGTCCCTGAGTTGAAAAAGCTTGAATAATGGAGAATTTAAATACTCAAAACAATATTTGAGAAGGGAAGAGAGAATTTTGAGCCTTCACGACCAAAATAGTTCATATGTTGTCCCAAAAAATGCGTGACATATTTTTAGAGCAACAATTGGCTCCAGTTGAGGAACTTCCTTTAGTTGAAATTTTGAAATAGTTGAGGGGAGTAGAAACTAGAATCTCCAGTGCCTTCAAGTATGCCATTGGGCTATGGAGTCATGCTACCTAAGAAAAAAGTGCAAAAAATAAATGAAAATGAACATCACAAAATAGAACTAAAGACTATACAAATATACATATGTATAGATGATCTTATCTGATACTTAAAAAATTGAAGTGATTCAAATGCCACGCACTGTGAGACAATGAAAATGATGTTTCATCTTGATAAATCAGAAAGAAACCATTTTCTCCCCAAAATCGGTGATGGGTGAATGAAACTCTCCACCAAGAATCACATTTTCTATGCATTCATTTTGGTTCTCTCTTCTTGCCCCATGGTAAGACGTGGTCTCCAATCTGAAAACCATGAATCCTTGCTCTCTTGGTGAAGCTTTTCTTTTTCTGACTTTGGCGTGTGGTAGTATGGTCCACTACCATAGCTTTTTGCTCTTCTGGTCTAGTGAAGCATATGATTTGATTGTCAGCATCAAACACCTGCCAATGGTTAGTTTTATCAGGCACAATTGGTCGAAAGACCAGTTTGATAGTGTACCTATTATCTTTGAAATCAAGCTGAGGAACTATGAAGTTTGTAGGGACAACCAATGAATTTGCATGATTATGAGGCTCTCTGGGCACTACAGAAATATTGAAAGCATCAAAAATTTCAATATAGTTCCATACCAAATTGCGGTAATGGCACAATTTTATGTTCTTGATTTGACATAAGTTTCTCACTTGACAAACCATCAGTTTAGCATCTCCTTTGGCATGAAGGAGCTTGATGCCTCTGTCTTGAGTAGCCTTCAACCCGAGCAGCAACGATTCATACTCGACAGTGTTGTAGATGTTGTTGAACTGTAACTAGTATGAAGAAGGAAAAATATCTCGTTGAGGAGATATCAATACAGTCCTGGCTCTAACACCAATAAGAGAATTGCTACCATCAAATTTCAAGATCCAAACATCATCAAAAACTAATCTTCTATCATATTTTTCTTCACTAGAGATGGAAGATCCTTTTTCATCTGTACTTCACCCTACCAATTCTTTGAATGTCTTATTTGAATCAATTTTTTGATCGCCACTTGCAGGACTTTCATCTGCTGTAACAAGAACGTCTTCAGTAGATAAAAAATAATTATCGCTACCTGAAGACTCAAACATAATTTGGGATTCAGGTGCTGATGTTTGAGTGACAACATACTTTGCCTCCTTCTCAGGAAGCAATCTCTGCATGATGCCTTTAATCGAGATACTTGCTTTAAACAGAGCCATGCTCAATTCTCCTCCAACATCCTTGTAGAGTTTTTGTCCAAGAAGAATGCCATATGAGGCTGGGACATTAGCCACTAGGGTTATCATTTTGATCCTTTTATTTGAGAATGTCATAAATGCAAATTGGGCATCCTTGATTTGTCCCAGCAGTGGCACTTGTTTGTTCTCCATAGAGAAACATCTCCCAAATGTCTTGGTCAGTGTGAGACCAAGGGATTCAGCTGCTTTGGCGGGCATGACATTCTCTGAAGCACCTAAGTCTATTATGTAGTTGCTCAGCTTGTGACCATTTATCAACAGGGAAACATATAAATGCTCTATTTTCCCAGGGGCAGCAGGAGTAATGACAAGGTTGTTTGGGATGAACATGTTCCTTGTGAGATCATGAGTTACCTTCTTAACATCTTGTCCTGTACGGGTGGCTTTATTTTTCACACATTGAACCAACTTATCCAACTGCTCAAGGTTGGATTGCAGGAATTCAAATTCAGACATTTGAATTTTAGTTTTCTTGACATGGTCGACTATGTCAAATGTTTGAAATAAATTCTAAATAGGGGAAGGGAGTTCATCCTTCTAGTTTTTATGGGGGAGGATTGATCTACAAAATTGAAGTAGAAGGTGAAGGCATACTTGAGGTACTTACTTTTTTAGTAATTATTGGGTCCTTTGGCTGAAAAGGGAGAGAAGTTCCTCATTTGGTAATTGAAATTGCAGGCTGAGCTCACTCCTCTTATTTTTCTTTATCAACTTGCTGGGATGACTGATTCTTGGACCAGATAAACACAGCGTATGATCCCTCAACTACTTTACCTTCACTTCTGGGTTCATCTTGGTAATTTAGGAAACTAATGTTGGAGTCGCCAGCTGATTCTTCTTGGTCTACTGCAAAGAGATCAGCGTCATTTTCTTGATCAAACTCAGGTTGGAAAGAGAAATCGTGTACTATTTCTAGATATCTAACTGTTGAATTTGTTAGAGGTGCTTCAATGGCTAATTTCCCTTGAGGGAGAGAAAGATGATTGGGTTGCCCTTGATTCCTAACAACATTGCCTTGGTATGACTGATTAGAGAATGTCTTCCTTGGTATATCTCTGTACGAAGGGGTAGATGACATCCCTTTCACCATTTTTCTTTTCAAGGCTAACAGTTCATTTGTCATCTTTTGCACCATTGGATCAGTGGTGCCTGTAGATAGATATTCAAAAAATGAAGAAGATTTACCTTTGTTTGGATCTCTCCTTATCTTTCATGCTAAGATAAGGTCATCTTCCACCTCAGTGGCCAAATCTTGAGCAGTAGCAAGGTCTATGTGGCCAGCATGTCTCAGCAAAAAACTCACTTCAGGCAGCAGTGAGTTGATGAAGAAATATTTAAGGTTCTCAGGTGTTGGCTGAGCAATTGTGGGAATCATGTTCCTCAGCTTGTCAAATTTGGCAATGAAGTGCCTCATAGATTCATGAGGCTCTTTTTTCATCTATGTGAACTGGGTGAGCAAGGCATGCACATCCTCTACAAGCTTGAACCTTGCTTTGAACTTAGCTTTAAGAGTATTCTAGTCAGTTACAGTCTGGGCCTGCAGATGATAGAACCAGTCTACAGCAACACCTTGCAATGTTTCCACAAACAACTAGACTATTACGTTCTCATACTCCATGCCTATCACACCATAAGTTATGCTAAAAGCTGCAATGTATTCATTAGGGTTAACTCTCTCATCACCAAATAATTTGGGTAAATTCTTCTTTGAACTATGTGGTAGCTCATGTAGAGGTGGAGTTAAATTGAGTGGGCTAAAAGAGTTACTCCAAGGGCCTTGAACCGCCATGATTTGATTATGGAAATGGGGGATAACAAATCTGGGTGGGGTATGTATAGGTAAAGCTCTGCTAACAACAAAAAAAGAAGCTTTGCCTTGTATTCGTGACCTGATATTGGTAGGAGAAAGACTCCTAGTTCATTGAACTTGAAGTTGGGGAGGAAACAAATCAAAATTGCCCTGTTGCACCAACTCAAAAATAGGGTCAACAACACCTTGGGCTCTCTAGCTTCTTGTATAGCGTGGAGTTGACAAATTGTAGAATAAAAATGGAAAAAAATTGGCCCTACTTCAGCTTGAAGCTTAAGGCTTCAAACTACACATTTTTCCCCAGTGGAATCACAAAAAATTGTTGGCATGGAGCTGACAGAGAATTGACTTTTGAAATGAAATGTTTGATCTCCAACATCTCAGGTTTTGTAGCTTAGAGTAGATAATGGAAACGGATAAGGCTATAAAGATAATGGATAAGACACAATTGATGCTTCAACCTGAAGCTTGAGGCTTCAAATTGTGCAAAATTGTTGTGTTCCTAATTGAGAAAATGGATAAGAAAAAGAACTGAAACTATTCGTTCTTTCCCCAGCAGAGTCGCTAAAAATTGTTGGCATGAAGCTGGCAGAGAATTGACTTTTGAAATGAAACGATCGATCTCCAGCATCTCTGGTTTTGTAGCTCAGAGTATATAATGGAAATGGATAAGGTTATAATGATAATGGATGAGACATAGGTGATGCTTCAATCTAAAGCTTGAGGCTTCAAATTGCACAAAATTGTTGTGTCCCCAGCAGAGAAAATAGATAAGAAAAAGAACTGGAACTGCTCGTTCTTCCCTAGTGAAGTCACCAAAAACTATTGGGTGAATATTTTGTCGCTAGCTAACTGATGGAAAAAATAGGTTGTTTTAACCACAACATAGGGAGATTGGTCGGCCAAATGTGCAGGTTTACCACATCAAAAGGGGACAAATCTCTCCTCTCATCAAGGGGAGGTTCCCTATAAATATGAGGCGCTATATACTATATATATATGCAAAAAATAACACTCAGGGGTAGGATAACACCATCCATCTCTTTTTTTCAGAGATGATGTTCATAGACAAAGGAGAAATTCTCAGTGATTGCTGGAGGTACTTCTCTTTTTTCAGAAGTAATACTCAGTCAACATCCAGATTCCTTCTTGGGTAGTATAAGTAACTGGAACAGGGGCGTAGTAACCAGCAGAATGAGGTGTAGCACAAAGTCTCCCCCTCAACTGCCAAAGAGTGAAATATGAAGGATAATGAGGGCACAAAGTCATCCAAAGGCCCTTTACATATAAAAAAATAGACAAACACACTAAAGGCAATTGTGGCAGCACAAAGTCTTCCCACAGTTGGCTTCATGGCACCTTCCTGATTACTTCCACTAGTTCTACTTATTTCATTAAAATGGACAAGAACACATTCAGGAAACAGACATAAGAACAATCTCTTAAATGACACAAGCTATTACATCACAAAGTCTGAAAGTAACCTACTTTCTCACTCAAACAAAAAAATATGATTAACAAACTAAGCTCAAAGTCTCAGTAATTGCCTCTCAATTTTGGCAGAGTTTTGCTTCTATAACCAAAAATATCTCTTTTGCATAAAATAAGAGATTACAATATATAGTAGCCAAGAAAGACTTGGTGCTTTGTTTCATGGAATGGCCTATGCTGCATTCAATGCCTTGAATGCATTTTTAGTTCAGTCAAAGAGGCCATGCTAGAACAGGGCATCTTCCCTAACTGTGGTGTGTCAATTCATCTCAAAATATCTTCTCCTCAACATGGGTTGTCTGGTCTTTCACCAAATATCTGCGCAGCTATCCACTTCACCTTTACTTCATGGGAGAAAAATAGGCCATGCTCTTTAATATTTGTAAACTTAAATATCTACTTGGTGGACTGTTCCACCTACTAGAAATAACTGTGCATATATTTTTGGTCTTTCCCTCTTTCTTATTGCAATTTGAGCTCTCGAGCTATCTTTTTCCCTTTCTGCTAGCTCTTTTGGCTCCTTCTTCAGCTGGTCGCTGAGTTTGTTTTCAAGTTCTTGCGCTACATTTGAAAATCAATGGATATTTCATTACCCTAAATTTGACGTCCATGGGACTTCATTGGTTCACTAGTTTTACGGTTCAGGTGGCCTTCTCCACTCCTTGGTTCCATCGCTTTTTTGGTTCATTCATTTCTTTGCTTGTCGGTTGAACCATCTCTTTGAACTGGTCTCTAGAATCTTTCACTTCTTTCCTTTGCTCGAAGCTTTCATTGAACCATTGAATTTGTTGAACCTTTGAACCATTTTGGTTGAAGGTTCAATCGGTTCATCCTCTTTCTTAGAAGCCTTTGTTTTCTCTAAGTCTTTCGAAGCTTTGAAATTCTTTCAGCTTTATATATTTAGAACCTCCCCGAAGGGAATGTGTCCCTTTGGGTCTTGAGAAATGTCCATTTTTTGATCGTTGAGTGCCCCTTGCAAGCGTACCTACCCTTTCTACTGGCTCTTTTGGGCAGCCTTCTTCTTCAAATCTTACGGAGTCCGTAGAACCAAGCATGCAGAGTCCATAGAAATAGGTCTGTGAAGTTCATAGAATCAAGCTTGTAGAGTCTATAGAAATAGGTCTGCGGAGTTTGTAGAATCAAGCCTGCAGAGTCCGTAGAAATAGGCCTACAGAGTCCATAAAAACTAGCTTGCAAAGTCCATAGAATCATTCCTACAGAGTCCGTAGAAACTAGCCTATAGACTCCGTAGAAACATTCTTACAGAGTTCATAGAAACCAACCTGCAGAGTCCATAGAAACATTCCTGTGAAGTTTGTAGAATCAGTCCTGCAGAGTCCATAGAATCATTCCTGTAGAGTCCATAGAATCATTCCTGCAGAGTCCGTAGAATCATTCCTGCAGCTTTATATCTTTGGAACCTCCCAAAGGGAAGGTGTCCCTTCAGGCCTTGAAAAAGGTCCATTTCTTGGTAGCTGAGAGCCCCCTGCAGGGGTACCTGCCCTTTGGGGTCCTTCGAGTGGTCTTCTTCTTCGAATCCTTCAAACAAAATGTCCGAAGGAATTCCTTCAGACATTTTATCCGAAGGAAATCTTTACTTTGCCTTAGCCACTTCTTGAAGGATATCTGTTTATTCCCTTTGTTCACTGCCCTCTGCAAGGGCACTTGCCCTTTGGGCTTTGGGGGACCCCTTTGAACCGTTCGATTAAACCGATTGATTGAACCAACTTTGGTTCAACGATTCAATATTGTGTTCTGCTCATTCAATTGACAGCTTGAACCAACCGCTTTGAACCAACCGCTTTTGAACCAACCGTGTTGAACCAACCACATTAAACCTTTGAACCTTTTTGGTTCAAGGTTTAAGGTTCAACAGTTCAATATTCCTTCTTTTCACTAAGTCTTTTGAAGCCGTTGAACTTGCTGAAGCGGTTGAACTTTGAACTTTTGCCAAAGCGTTTAACTCTTTAAGCTTGCCGATGTCATTGAACTTGGAACACGTTGAACCTTTGAAAGCGGGGTTCAATGGTTCAATCCTTTATTTGAAGCTTGTCAATGGACCTTTTGGTTGACCTTGTCTTGAAATTGCCTAAGTGTTGGGAACTTGTTTCTTTGAGAGAGTTCGCCTATTGAAGTCATTGAACCTGTTGAACCTGCTAGTCCCTTAGCTGAAAAATCTTGAATAATGGAGAATTTAAATACTCAAAACAATTTTTGAGAAGGGAAGATAGAATTTTGAGCATGCAGGACCAAAATAGTTCATATGTTGTCCCAAAAAATGAGTGACAGATTTTGGGAACAACAATATGCTAATGTGCAATATTGTTGGTGCCTTCCTTATATTAGGCACGTAACTAATACTCATGCGAAGCTAAGGAAATACCCAATAATCACTTTGTTGGAAAAAGAGGAGATCTACTTGGAAGCTGATAATTACCACAAATAATTTCTCACTAAGTTATAATGGGATAAATCTCTTGCTAGAAGGAAATCTTAAGTTATGTTCCTTTTTTATTATCCGAAATGGACAATATAATACTCCCAGTAGAAATTTCTTAGGAAGAAGTCAGGACAACTGTCTTCTCTTTCAAATTTGATATGGCCCTAGGTTCAGATGGATTTCCATCCATATTTTGATTGGTACATTATTGGTATTGATGTCACATATGTTGTTTAAGATTTAGGTAGAAGTGCATATGCTCTGAAGCAATTTAACTCCACTTTTATTGCTTTAATCTATAAACTTAAGGTGCCAGCTACTTTGAATCTTATAGACCAATCTCATTATGCAATGTCATCTACAAAGTCATCGCCAGTAGATTAAAAAGTATCCTACCTAAAATCATATCTCTTGAGTGGGGGGCTTTATAGTTAGGAGACAAATTTTGGATGGGATTTTTAATACACACAAGTTAATAAAATATTTTTCCTTCAAAAGACAAAACAACATGTTTTTTATTGAGGTTAAAGGGGGGGATTTTTTTTGAGCTAGGGTCTGCAAACCTTAGAAGTACATCAACACAAAGGCATACCAAAGCAAGAAACAGTCCAAAAGAAGAGGAACAAAAAGAAATAGAATTGAGACAACTAAAGAACATCTAAAAAATAGCTCCAGAACAACTAGCATGTTAGTTTACTCCATGCATCCAGAAATGTCTTCCCAACATGCCTTCATGTTATTGAGGTTCATATCAATTCATTTAATAATAATTTCATAGTCAATGTTGTGAAATTTTCATCTGCTTTGGCCCTTTATCTCTTTTCCTTTTCCTATGTGGCTGGGGTCGAATAAACTTATGAGATGTGCCTAGAGGTTTTCCATATTTTGTATACCTGCATTCATTACTACTTTGCTATAATTAATTATGAAACTGAGTTTGTTCTGAAGGTTTTCATTAGCATGTTTAAGAAGGTCTACCCTAGAGCTCAGTCTTTGGATCTATAAATCTTCCTCTCTATCAGCCTAGGCTTTGGACATCTTTTCATTTTCTTGTAGTATTATATTCATCTTGCTTTTTAGGCTCGAGATTTACCACATGAACCACCTCATGAGGGCTTTTTGTAGCTTCAGCTCTTCAATCAATTTATTAGTGTTCCCCCTTCCTTAGAGGGAATTTGTAATTTGGTTAAAATCTTTGTTTTTATCCTTTTGTGTCTGGGCAATCTCCTCTTTTTTTGTGTTATCAATTTGTTTCTTCTCCTTCTAATGATTAGTTCCTATCTGAGCATTACTTCATGTTGTATTATTTTCCTTCTTTATGTTGTAGTCTTCCCTCTATTCATTATCACTACCCACAATGACAAATTTTCTTTCCCCCTTTTTAGAAAGAGGAGCATGTTATCTTTTGAACCACTTCCTTTGAAGGTTGTCTTTGTTGACATTGGTGGGTTTGGAGGTGCCTCTGAGATGCTTTTTTATACTCTCCTCAACTTTTTTGGTCTCATCTCTTTTCATGGCATTTTCTTTACATGCCCCTTTCAACTTGTTGCTAGCTTCCCTACTCGGACTTCTCAAATATTTGATCCAAATTTTCCTTATCTTGCTTATGTCCACCAACCCTTCTTTAGTTTTTTCTTCCTTTTTCTGGGTTAAATCCAACATGATTTGATTTGTGCCCTTAAAATACTTATAAATGAGAAAAATAACTCCCTCATGTCTCAGGGATACGTAATTGCCACTTTTGAATTTCTGAATGTGAGTTTTATAAGGATTTAAGGATGCAAAAAGGAAGGCTGAAAGCAATTCCATGTCTGAAGTAGTTTAACATTTTAAACATGGACCACATGACTACATTATATCGACCCTCTAAAGTAACATATTGGATAACGTGAAAAGCTACCTTAGCATACAGTTTGGGAAGGGACTCCCTATCGAATCTATTGTGGCGTTGATCCAATTATTCAACATCTTCCAAAAATGCCTCTTTATCAGGTTTGTAGTCTCTGAAAGTATAACAGCTTTTGGTTTCCTCAATGATCAATCCTATCACATGGCAATAAGCTTCTCTATGATTTTAAGTGTAACCCCATTAATGATGACTACCCTTTCCTCCCAAGCCTTGTAAAACTAGATATACATGTGGCTATCAAGGCCTTCAATGTTCTCCATGGATCTAGCAAGACCCCCCACCTGTAGAGCATTCCAGACTCTACTATTTGATTTGACCTCCAATTGCAACTTAGGTTCAATTATGTTGGGTATGACAGGATCTTGCTCCTCAATTAGAGCACATATGATTACTTCTTGTATTAGCAACTAAACACGAAATTATACCAGAATCAATAAGTAACTAGAAATATGAAACAACACAATATTTGAGAGACAATACACAATTGTATTAAATACTTAGAAGAAAATACAATAAAGAAGATGCCACTTCTTCTTCCACCTCAAAGGCTCGCCACACCTCAAGACCTTCTTCCCTCTCTCTCTCTCGATCCCAACAATCAACTCAAATATAGAATTGATGTTCACCTCTCCAACCAGTTAGTAACAACGCTGCCAGTACACCAAGTACACAACCGCACTCCAAGTAGATCTCCTGCTCTCTATTGCTACCTGCAAATCACTAGACCTTACTCACCATTGTAGATCTCCAAAAGAAGCCACGCACACCTGTTGACTAAGATCATACAAACACGAAGAACCCCTCTGATTCTCCAAACCAGTACCCACACTTGGTACTGTGGCACTAGGAGGAACACACCATTGCTCTCCTCTCTCTGAAGGAGCTTATTTTTGCTCTCTTACTCTCTAGCACAAGTTTACAATACAACCAATGAGTCTCTTAAATAGATCTCATGCAAACAATAATTAGACACCTAATTACAATAATTAGATCCATAGCTCTCAGTCTAAAATTGGCTCTTGACATGCAAACACTTAGTTCGTTAGCTAATTGCCCGTAACATTCGCAGTCCGAACCACACAGGTGACCGACGTTGGTCCCTGTCTGCCTGGGGGGTGCCGACGCCGGTCGACTTCTGACCGAC
The DNA here is from genome assembly GCA_037957365.1 of Torreya grandis. Lineage (NCBI taxonomy): Eukaryota > Viridiplantae > Streptophyta > Pinopsida > Cupressales > Taxaceae > Torreya > Torreya grandis. Next base: position 3,219,718 of record JARHVA010001313.1, read on the forward strand.
GTCGGTTGCCTTCTGTCTGCACCCTACCGACGTCAGTTGTCCTGACCGACGCCGGTGACTGTAACACTCAGCAAACACTCTGCAACCTCCCTAACTCCTCTTGTTTGCATCCTGGTGAAGCTTTTAGCTCCACAACCTAACAGGGTAAGCCCTTGATGGTTCTTCTATTCATGTCAGAGTCTGGGTTTCCTTTTTTGCCACCTCTGTGTATCCACTTTAAACAATTATTGAAAAGGTTGTCAGTCAAATTATGCACCTCAGCATGTTCCTTCACTTTTTATTGAAGCTTCTCCCTAGAAGCATTGGAAACAAAGCCTAAAATCCCAATTTCTAACCAAAGGATTTACTTCCTCCTAACCAAAAAAGAGAGAACAAGTTACTAAAGGATATTAGAAATATTTTTTCCCTCATTATTAATTCTTAATGATAAAATTCTAGGTCGATCCTTGTGGTCTAGCCAAGTTTTAAAGCCCACATTGCTAGTTCCCCTATTTGCGAACCAATCTACAATTTCGTTACCTTCCTTATACGTGTGTTGGATGCGCACATGTTGAAAGGAGTTAAGAATGTCCTTAGCTTCATCAATTATATGCTTTATGGTCCATCTTGGGGGATGTTTGCCATTTAAACAATTGATAATGTTCATGGAATCCCCTTCCACCTCCAAATTTTGAACATTGAATCATTTGGCTAATCTAATACCCCATAGGGAAGCTAAAGCTTCCACCCAGTAGTTAGTCTTTATGTGCATATATCATACACATGCCATGATAATATTCCCTTCAACATCGTTGATGATGCCTCCACCTAAGGCAATTCCTATATTACTTTTTGAAACACCATCAAAATTGAGTTTCATCCATCCTTTAGATAGAACTTTCCACTTAGTTCACTTGCGAATTTCCTCCTTGGGATCAAAATTTCCTATGACAGATGGATCTATCTACCATTTTGAGCAGGAATCTGTTAAAATGGATAGAGTTTTTTGCTTTTTTTAATTTGGATAGAATTATAATTTTCCTTGATAGCTATGAAAATTCTTTTAGAAGTCACTTTGTTATTGCTCTTCTTATCTCTAAAAATTTTGTTGTTTCTAGTCCCCCACATCCCCCACCATATATGTGGAAAGGTAAGATTTCATATCTTCTTTAGATGAGGATTTTTAAATGGATAGCTCCAGGACATCCAAACTTCCATGGGAAATCTTGGATGGTCCCACAAAATGTTGAATTTCCTCAAAAATAAATTCCAAACCTTCTGTGTGAATGTGTAGTCAATGAGAAGGTGGTAGACAATTTCATTCTCTTCTTCACATAAGACACATCTGTTGGTTATAATGCATCCTTTCTCTCTTAGATTGTCAACCATATAAATGTTCTCTTAAATGGCTACCTAGATGAAAAAGCAAATTTTTGGGATAAGGAATTTATTTTAGACTCCTTTCCAGCTTACCTCAGTTTCTTGATTTTGGGAGATCCTATCATACCCTGTTTTAACATCGTAGTTTCCATCAAAAGAGTTATTCCAAATTAGCTTGTCTTCCCTATAAATTTGATAAATATGGATGGTATGGAGGGCCTTGTTCAACTCATCTAATTTAATCTATTAATTTTGTTTAACTCCATCCAAGCTAAGAGCAATCTAATGTTTAAGACCGTTTCTTATTTGCCAATAATCGGCTACAAACTGTCCATATTTTAGCTTCATATTTTCCTATATATGCTACTAAATATTCCTCTAAATGGGTATCGATTTCATTTTCCATTTGTCTCCCCAAAAATTTATACTATTGTCATTACCCAAATGCCAAATGGATCCTTCTAGAATGACATCTCTATTTTTAGTTATAAAATTTCATATGCGAGACCCTCTAATAAACTGATTTTCTTTCAAAATGGTGATAAGATTCCTCCCTTGAAGGTATTTGTGATATAAGATCCTTTCCCAAGCCAAATTTGTTGTTTTGAATCTCCACACAAACTTGGAAAACATTGCCTTATTGATCCATTGGAGATTTCTTATGCCTAATCGTCCATAAATTTTGCTTTTACAGATTTTGTTCCAAGATACTGATGGAATTTACTCTTTCCTTCAGAATCATTTCATAAAAAATTCCTTTGAATCTTTTTGAGTATTTATTCCACTCATTTTGGTATTTTGAAAAGAGATAGAGTATAGATTGGGAGGCTTTGTAGAACAGATTTGATCAAAACAACTTTTCTGACTTGAGAAAGGAGTTTTCCTTTCGATCCTACAAGTCTTTTTTGGTTTCTGATAAGAGGCATACCTATATAGGTGGATGCCATATTTTTTATTTTCATCCCAAAATCCGTGCAATCCTATTTTGTCTTGCCTCCATTGTGTTGAAAAAATACACTGAGCTCTTATCGAAATTGATCTTCTGATTTGACACCTTTTCATACATGACCAAACATATTTTTATAGTCCTTGCTTCCTATATTGAGGCTTCAACCAGTAAAATAACATCATCCACGAATTGTTGATGTGTAATAGGCTCTACCTGCCTAGCTAGTTTGAAGCCTCTTAGTTGCCCATCTGCTAAAGCCTTAGATATGTACCTACTTAGTGACTCTACCATAATAATGAATAAAAAAGGAGACAAAGGGTATCCTTACCTTACTCATTTGGCACTTCTAAAATAACCTTGAGCCACGCCATTGACTAAAATGGAGAACATACAAGTGGAAATGCAAGCTCTTATAATTTTTTTGAATTTTTCATTAAAACCAAATTGATTCATCACTCTATCTAGAAAACCAAATTGTTTTGTCCTAAGATAAAATAACATGTTGATTAAATTAAACATGAATAAAGTCTTTGACGAAGGCAATAGGGAATTAGTGCTCTACATAATGGAATAAATTAATTTGAATAAATAGTGATAAGACTGATTTTTTAGCTTTTTAAGCTCCTCAAAGTTCTTCATCATGATAAACTTTGAACCAACTAGATTCTTTTATGCCTCTAAAGGGCTTAGGCAAGGAGATTCACTGTCACCCTACCCTTTCATTATAGTTACAAAAGCTCTAGGTAGATGGTTCAATCATCTCAAAGGAGTAGACCTTCTAAAAGGAGTCACTCTAGCGGATAATGCTCCCTATTTTTCTCATCTATAGTTTGTTTATGACATTGGATTAGCTATAACTACATCCACTCCAGAGGCTAATAAGATTAATATCTTTGTGAAGAAGCTTTTGGTCAACATTTGGACAAGGAGATATCAAAAATATTCTTCTTCAATATTAATAAATACATTCTAACTATCACTTGCAAAATTTTAGACATCAATCCTTAGAATCTTCCATGTTTCTACTTAGGATTTCCTCTTTTTTATGGTTGCAACTCTTCTAGGTTTCAAAAATCCTTGGTGGACAAAATCATCATAAAATTGGAAGTTTGGAAAGGTATGGGCTCTCTTTTGCCAACATAATCAAACTAATAAGATCTTGTCTTTAGGGAATTCCCATTTACATGATATATGTGTTGCATATTCTTACCATAGTTGAAAAATGCATTATATCCATCCAAACAATATTTCTCTTGGAGGGAGCATATGAAATTATAAAACTTCCACTGTTTAAATGTGAAAAATTTGGAGGCCTAAGGATTGGGGGGACTTGGAATTAAGATCAACAAGATTCTGAATCTTCCTTTCGGTGCTAAAATAGTTTTGAGACCTCCCACTGAAAATCACTTTCTCTGGAGTATCATTCTTAGAAGAAATTATTTAGATAGTATAGTTTTTGAAATAATATTTACAATGAATAACCATTTGAAAGGATCTCATACTTGGAATCTGATGATCAAAGATTTAAGAATCATAAGATCTCTTCTCTGGTGGAATGTAGGTGAAGGCAATAAAGGAAAATTATTGAAAAAAACATGGATCAACTCTTTTCTATTGAACAATCTCACTTAGTTGAATGTTCTTTTAACCTAGTGTGAGGAAAGGTATGCAAGTCATGTTAAAAACTAATTCAATATCTCTAACAATGGTTGGCTTGATCTTTAGTTTCAAATCATTTGCAAATGAAAATAAACACTAGTAACTATTCTTAGGCCAATTCATTTCTTTTAAAAAGAGGATAAGTTAATTTGGATGGGCTTGAAGATAAGAAGTTACAAAGTGAAAGATAAATACAAAGCCACAATGTCTGTGAATCTTTGATACCTTGAATATTTCCCTTCAAAACACATTTGATACAATTATGGTATTCCCAAGGCAAATGCATTTATTTGGGCAACCTATTGGGATAAAAATCTTACTTAAACAAATATGAGAAAGAGAGGTTTTCAAAGCCCTTCTTGGTGTGCTCTTTGTAAACAACATGAAGAAGACACAAGTCACATTTTACTTCATTGCCATTTCTCATGGAAAATTTGTAAGACTTTTTGGCATAGTTTTTACTTTAGCACGACTTTTCCTTGAAACCTAAAAATTTGGATAAGTGTTTGGCCTTCCTTTCTAAAATCCCCTCCACTGGCTTAGATTTGGAATTTTATTCCTGTATTAATTTTCTAGAATATTTGGTTTGAGAGAAATTAAAAGAATTTTTAAAGAAGAGGTCAGGGATTTGAATACGATTATATCTAGAGTCTTGAATGCAATCAAGGAATTGATTCTAGTTTGGCCTCCAAAGGATGGAAAAATTGTTCTTGAAGATTTTGAATCTTTTTTTCTATGGAAGTGTCTTCTTGAACAGATCCTAATAAAAGGGTAGGCAAAAATATCAAGGTACAATCGAAGAATAGTTGGTCACCTTCATAAAGACTAACTGTTAAACTAAACTTTGATGGTGATATGAAAGGAAATCCATAATGTGCAGGAGCTTGAGGCATCTTCATAAATGCCAAAGGTACTCATCTTCTCGGCTATAGTGAGGTGTTAGGCAAATGCACAAACAAATTTTTAAAGGTTAAGGTTTGTGGCGAGGTCTCAAGATTGCTATGAAAAACAAGTAGCACTGTATTGAGATTGAAGGGATTTCAAGGTTAAATTTGGATGCTTTGAAAAAAGCTTGCATTGAAAATTAACAATTATCTATAATGGTTGAAGACTGCAAGGAGCTTCTCACACAATTATCAATTTGCACATCAACCATGTCATACAAAATAGAAATCAAGTGGCATATTACTTCACTAATTTAGGTGTGGGGTTCAATTCTCACCACTTAACTCTAACTTGGGTGACTTTCCTCTATAAATAGAAAGGATAAAATATTAATAACCAAAAATCTCCTCGTGATCACTAGCGATTGCAATGATTCATAAAGTTATAAGCATTAGGAATGGGCAATCATTAATGCAAGCAATAAATGGAATACTTTTCGCTAAAGATTAAACGCATCACATGATGGCTTGTGTGAGTAGTTTAAGTACTCACCACCAGTCTCTACTCCTTATTTAAAACAAACATGAGATGGCATGGGAAGCTCTGGGACAACTCACAAGTATGCCATCCTTTATTTTTGATTTTCATTAGTTTGCCTACAATATTTTGATTCCATTGTCAATATGGGTTGGTGAAGATGTTGGGTATGGGCTTTAAAATCTGAAATTGATGGCGTTAGCCACCTATTTTCAAAGTTTTTGAAGACATTGTTTAAATTTCCCCGCTGTCATATGCATATCTTCTTGTTCTAGAATGGTTTGGGCATGGTTTTTCTTTCTTAGATTATCATTTTATAGAATAATGCTTGTTGGGGAACTAATTTAATTAGTGTAAAGAATTGGATTTTTAGGGCAATATTGTTTAAAAATACTTTTTTTAATCTTTTTTAAAAAATTGCTTAGTTTTTCTTTTCTGGTTGTCAGGAAAGCTTGCTCTTTGAAATACCAAGAAAGCATGGTTTCCCTCCAAATATTGAAAAAAATTGAGAATCATCTTTTTATCTTTTCTCACTGCATCTTAACCACTCTTTTTGTTGGCATACTTCTTTGAATTTAGAATTAAATTTGCTTTCACAGCTCCACAAACATGGTTGAGGAGAGAGATAAGGCAAGGCCTTCAAGGAGAACCAAGATAAATAGTGGAAAATATTGAGTGGTAAACAAAGTTCAAGGAAATGAACAGTCATTACTCTCTTGAGGATATTCATGATTCATTTGTGGGCTTTGTAAATGATCTAAAGTTAAAACAAAATATTGGTGTCCTACTAGACAAAAATACATGGATGACTACATGAGAGGCTTTAAGATTTTCGAAAAATGTTATAATTGAAGGAGTAAAAGATGAGAAATTGCTAAGGTGGATGGCGATGATTTTCTTAGGGCTCAACTAGTAGCTAGACTAGGAGAGGGAGCTTCCATTGATAATGTCTTATAGGCCAAGAGAGACCCAAACCAATCCACTGCAAGGTTTGATACCTTGAAGGTGGCTTAATTGATTGGGATGAAAACTATTATCCATAGTGTTAGCAACACCCATGAAATTGATGAAGACATTGAAAATTTGGGACTGAATATGGGGGAAATACTTGTCTAGATTTGGACGTTGTTAAAATCCTTGGTTGTGAAGGAGGTGATTAAAGGTCACAAACTGATGCCATTTTCTCGAGGCTTGGGACTGATACTTCCACCTTCAAGGACTCATAGCTAGAGGAGTCACTTATTACTCTTATCATGGAGGAGGAGTGTACTCGTGGTCCAATGATAATTGTCCATGATTTTGCCGAGGAAGAGGTTGCTTAATGCCTGCTCTTAACTATTGTTTGTGCCTTTGTGTTGAATTTTGTATTAGTTGTGGTTTTGATAAAACTTTGATTGCCTTCAATTGTCTTTACTTTTAATGTACTTGATAACTTTAAGATTTTACTTACTATTTCAAGCCCTTTTTTTGACTAATAAAAAAAAATACTTATATTCAAATAAATAATTTCATTCATACATACATACATATTTATAAATAATATTATTAATATATAATAATAATGATATTATTATTATTATTTATAAATAATATTATACATTTATTTTTTTATTTTTTATTTTTTAAGCCAATTATCTGGTGTAAATGCAACACAATCTTAACATCACTACATTGCAACTCAAGTGAGGCACACACAAAGCTCAAATGCGGAGCAAATAGGGTGCACAAAAAATTTCTAGTCGTGTTAACTCTCCGTTGTAAAAGTCGACGTGATTATGTCAAAGTTCGGTATAAAAAATAAAATCCATCAATTTTTGATGTAATTTCAACCCAATTTAAGGCACAAATTGCATTGAATGTAGTAGTGATCAGTCATGTTTAACCATAAGACGCTTTAAGATTAAAGTGTTTGTCCCATATGAGATAAACCTTAAATAAACAAGTACTTTTCCAATAAAAGCAACAACTATGATACATCTTCTAGGTTACATAAAGAAAGTAGAGAACATAAAGGAGGAAATGTGACCAAAGGCAACAATGAGACAAGAGTTGAACAAATGGAAGATGACATGAATTAAAAAACAAAATTTAGATGGGTAAATGGAGTATCAACTTACACGAATGTCCAACCACTAATCAAAAGAGTAAAAAGTATGTGAGGGGAGAGTTTAAACTAAGCACATGAATAAAGTAGCCCACAAAGAAAAAGTAATACTACATCAGTGAATTTAACCTTATCTAGAACATGACCGAAAACCTATATACAGATGAAAATCGAATAGAAAATGAAGATGATCATATTACAATTGATAATCAAATCACACCAATTTAAATATAAAACGAGGAGGTGGAAGATTTGAAAAATAAAATGAGAAGAGAGTTTTTTTTTCTACACATGAAATACAATTAAAATAAAATAACACTATATTATGAAATACCCTATTTTTAACAACATTTACACTAAATCCTTAAACCACCCTACAAAAGGATGTTTATGTCCGCCTTATTTAAAAAGGAAAACATTGTGAAAAAAAAACTTTTGACCAAAATCTATAAATGCTCTTAAAATTTCATAAATTGTTATGATCCCATGGACCTAATTGAAATATCTTCCATCAATCCATCCTTCATTATTATCAACTTTTAAAAAAAAGTTTATCCCCTGCTTTAGTCCTTAAAAACCATTAAAAATCATAAAGCCTGTTTGTATTAAAAAAGCACCTTGTAGGTTTGGCGGAGATAAAGCCAAATTCAAAGCCGAGCAATTGCAAAATCTCCGCCCCTTCCCCCAAAAAAACAAAAACCACCAAAAAAAACCGACCCGCTCCTCCCTTTCTGCCCGGGCTTTAGGGCTTGTAAGGCGGAACTGGTCACAAGATCGAATCCTATCCTACAGGCTTTTATTTAACTCAGTAAATGCTCCTACGCATACGATCCATACGGGGATTGTAGAACCCTAGTCAAACAATCATGGCGTTCCTTAGTTCGTCCCTCGCCGGAGAGGTTAGTATTCATAATTACAATCCTTGTGTGTAAAATTTAAAGTCTCGTTTGAAAAATTTCAAAAGAAATGTCGTAGAATAAGAGAAAATTAAAAATTATTTAATCCTTTTGAACGATTTCAGGAGAAATTCGCATAGGAAAAGAAAAATTTATTAAAGTCTTGTTTGAAAGATGTGAGGAGAAGTTGCTTACGAAAAGAGACTTTTATTTAAGTTTTGTTTGAACTTTATTCGTCTTGTGTGAAAGATTTCAGAGAAATTGCGCAGGAAAATAAAACCTAATTTAAGTCTTGTTGGGAAATATGTTTAGAAATGGTGCTGGAAAATAAAACATTACAAATCACCCTTGAAAGATTTTGTGGAGAAATTGTTTAGAAAATGAAAACATTATTGAGGACATGTTCGAAAGATAGGAGAGGAAATTGCATAAGAAGAAAAACAGAAGCTTTATCTAAGTTTTGTCTGAAAGAATTTAGGAGAAACTGTGTAGGATTGAAAAACTTTATTTAAGTCTTGTTTGAAATATTGCAAGAGAAATTGTGTAGTAAAAGATAACTTTGTTTGAAAGATTTCAGGAGAAATTTCGTAAGAAAAGAATGCCAGACCCACTTTTTGGGTCAATCCTTGTGATTCCATATCAATTTAAAACGTCTACATTTCTTCAAAAATTACAAATGATTATTATTGATTAGTAAAGCTTGAATTCTCTTAATTTAAGTCTTATTATGTGGATTCACAGTGTCATTTCTCCTGAAATATTTTAAAAAATTATTATGGATTACAGAAGCTTGGCCAATTCAATGGTTTTAACTTCTTATCACAATACATTTCCCATTACATGCTAGAACATTGGCATCTAAGAATATACATTTGAGCCTTCGTGCTGAAATGTATCATACACATACTTTTGATGACAAAATTTTTGTTATCCCCTTTTAAGTTCAGTCAGAATTCACAAAGCCTTGTAAAGTCACAGTTTTATTTTCACCAAGTCTTCCTTGGTAGCAGACTGCATAATCTGAAGTGCCACACAGATGTCTAAAAATCCTTCGCATAGTAGTTCAATATTCTTTTCCAAGGTTGGACACAAATCTGCTCACAATTTCCATTGCATGGGCAATGTCAGGTCTAGTGTATACCATTGGATACATCAGTCTTCCAACAACAATTGCATCAGGAACCTGAGACATGTCATTGATTTCCTCGTGCCTTGGGACAGTGTTCAACAAATAACTTTTGACCAACAAGAAGGGGAGTACTTACAGGTTTACATTCCATTCTAAACCTCAACAATATCTTCTCAATATATTTATTCTATTTCAATCACAGTTTCTTGTTTGATCGACTCCTTTTAATTTCCATGCCTAAAATTAACTTTGCAGCAGGTAGATCCTTCATATCAAACTGAGTTGAGAATCAAGATTTAACCTGTTTGATCATTTCCTTGTTAACAATTAACAATATGTCAACTACATGCGAAACTATGGTAACAAAGCTGTCACCTTCTTGTTTGAAATATGCACAAGGATCAGCTTTGCTTCGTACAAGGCCAAGCCTCAAAGCATGCCTTTCAAACTTTTGATTCCACATCCTTGGTGATTGTTTTTAGGCCGTAAAGAGACTTTTTCAACCTGCATACCAAGTCCTTTCTTTTCACCTTAAAGCTTTCTGGCAGCAACATATAGTTTATTTTTTCAAGCTCTCCATGTAGAAATGTTATTTATACATGCATTTGTTGTATTTCAAGATCGAATGCAACAATAATAGCTAAAAAGAAATCTAATTGAAGTTAGCTTAGCAATTGGAGGAAAAATATCACCAAAATCCATTCCCTCTACCTGGGAGAATCCCTTTGCAACCAAGCGATATTTATGATTCTCCATTTTTCTCCCGCATTGTACTACTTGAACATCCATTTGCAGCTTACATGTTTTCTACTAGGAGGCATTTTTACCGAGTCCCATGTCTTATGACTCCATTTATTTCTCCATGGCCTTTTTCCAAGACTTATTTTCATTTGAGCCAAGTGCTTCCTTCATAGTCTTAGGGTCTTCATCAGCAACTAAGAAAACTGATAAGAGAAATGCAAACTAAAAACAAGGTGGACCATACCTTTTTTGTATTCTTCTAATTCAAGCTGATGTTCTCAATGGAGTTTGAGATCCTTTTGCCTTTGATTCATCTTCATTTGCTTTGTTTGAATCTTCCTCAGGCAACTCTCTTTTTGGTTCATCTTCTTCAGTTGCTTCATGTTCCGACACAAATTCTTCCTCTTCTAATTTAACATGCATTTTTTAGGTTCTTCCTTTGATTGTCATTCCGGTTTCGTAACCCCTTTAACCTTTTTGAAGATTACATTACGATTGTAAATGGTCTTTTTTGTTTTTGAGTTCCAAAGTTTATATCCTTTTACAACATTACCATATTTAATAAAGATACACTTAGTCGATTTATAGTCTAGCTCATTTTTTCTTTGCTTGGAATTTATATACAAGCATCACAACCAAAAACCCTAAGATGTTGAAGAGAGGATTTCTTACTAGTCCATGCTTCTTGTGGAGTTTTATCGACAAGGGCTAATGTGAGTGATCAATTACAAATAGTCATGCTTGTTTTTGCCTAGAATTTCCTTTCTAAGCCTGCACCACTAAACATACTTCTTGCCTTATCCATTAGAGTCCTATTTATCCTTTTTGTAGCTCCATCATACTATGGTGTATACGTAGTCATATTTTGCCTTTCTATTCCACACTGCTTATAGAACTGCTCAAATGCATTTGAGCAATACTCTTCACTATTATCACTTGTCAAGACCTTAATCTTATTTTCTGTCTAGTTTTCAAAAGGGTCTTAAACCCCTTGAACTTAATGAGAACCTAAAATTTATTTTTGATACAATGTGTTTAAGTTTTTCTCGAGTAATCATTTATAAAAAAACATGATACCCATTTTGCATGTACAATTTAGATGAGTGTTAATCATGTAGAGTGCAAATCATGAAAAATATACAACACATTTCCAACAATTATATGGTCAACGATATACTTTACACCTTACATTCATTTTGGCAATCCTATCTCATGAATTATTTCATATTTTGGTTATTGGGTGATGTGGTTGAAAAATATAATTCTAAGATCAATTACCAAAACCATAAATCATAAATGAAAATTTGTAATAAAATAAATATTCACCACAAATCCATACCATGAAAGAGTTGAGAAATGATTTATCAATGGGGAAACTAGTATACCGAAAGAAAACACCACGTGTTATTGAAAGATTGTCCAAAGAAATTATGAGATAGCACAATGTGCATACAACTTTTTTAAGAGAATATGAGAATAATTAATAAAATTGTTAGGAAATAGTAGAAGAAGCATAAAAATACTCTAAATGAAGTGTAGAAGAATAGACCAATGCAATTTTTAAATATAGAATGAAGAGTAGAAAAAGGGTTACAAAGGCATTCCAATCATTGCCTTAGCCAACCTTTCAAGTGTGCGTCTAGTGTCTTTATTTCTCATGTAGTGAAGGCAAAGTAGGTGCAAAGTGGCAAAATGAGTTACATATAATATGTAACTTCAATTTTTTTCATAATGAGGATTATCTCCAATGAGACAAAATAGGTGAAGGCTACATGTCACTTCATATTCTCTGTGTTATGCAAATTAAAAATTTATATGAGAATAACTAATACACAATTTAAGGATATTTAATACACACAATTAAAGATTAATCTCCAACACTACACCTTAAACCTTATTTTGAGGTAAAAAATGAGAACAACATTAAGACATAGAAGGGAGGTATCATTACATAATATGCCCTCTTGATGACAACTTCTTTCAAGAGGAACAATTACAAAATTACAATGGTTTGAGAAAAAGAAAGAAGAAAATCATAGTTGTTATCAATAATCTTGTAAAGTTGTAGGTGAAATTATTGACAATCTTCCACGAATTCTCTTCAGAAAAGAAGGTCAATCCTCTTTGGAACAATGACCAACGAAAGGAAGATGGCAATAAAAGATCCACTTTAACTTGCAAAACATAAAAGCTTACACCAATCTTGGGTCAAACAAAAAACATGCCATAAAATATGATCTGCATATATTTAATGCAATAAAAGTAGATATAATAAAAGGAGCACTTTGACAACTTCCATAACAAAGTGCTAATTTCTTTTTGGATAATGCATGGTGAAAAAAAAGCTTGCCAGAATAGAGAGATATTATATGAATATCACATCTGTAAACGATTCAAGAAATCATCACTAAGGGTAAAAGGTAATATAAGATTTTTGCAAAAGTATTCTTTTTTAACTAATTAGCTCTAAAACAAAATTTTTCTTTGACAACTTACAATAAAAAGTAATCACAAAAATAAGGAAAACATAAATGAGTCAAAGTTCTACCATTAAAAAAAAATCCAATTAATGAACAATCAAAGAGTAAAAGGCATCAAAATGTCAAATAAACATATATATACTAAGAAGGATTATATTTCCCAAATTGTAAAATAACTCCGAATTAAAGCATTATCACGTGCATAAAAATATTGGGTGTTTATAAAACATCATAGATATATTAAAACCGTACTAAAGGTTAGCTTGGAAAAAATGCTATCGCTAACAAAAAAATGAGACAAAAATGATGTTTGACCTTTTACAAAAGATATCTTATGAGTTTTAATTTAAGACTTATCCAAAGAAGGCACATTATTGTCCTTTGAAGATACTAAAACTTTAGGGATTCAAATTTTTTTACCTTTAGATTGAACATATTTAGTTGTTTTCTAGCATTAAGAAAAATCATGATTTGTTTTACCACAAGTTTTACAAAGATGCAATTTTCAACATTTAGCAATATCATGTCCCCATCTCTAACACAATGTTCACAAGTCTTTAGCTTTTTAATCAAAGTATTAGTAAAATAAGTTTTGTATTGATTCTTAGATCCAAAAGCACTATGGTGAAATGTTGTACAATGAGGAGGACAATATGCCTTCTTATTCAATTTATTGTCATTAAAACTAAGCCTTCAAAATTAGAAGTATTTTAAAAAGAAATGATATCAACAATACAATTTTTCATTTTTATCAATACCATATCCATTATAACCACTGATTCCCACTGATTCATAATTTTTAAACCAAGGTTAGAATTTTTTTTTTGCAAAGGAGTACATTCTTTACTAGAATGAAAAACTAAATCACATGAAATATCAACATTATCAACTTGAAAATAATCAAAAGATGCAATGTTTTTATTAAGTAGTGTCGACTGAATAATGCATGTTTGCCAATTTCTTATCATGTGAGTTTTTCAATGCATTAATTTTCATTTTCTGACTTTCAACTTGACACCTGAGAGTAAAAATTTCATTCCTTATCTATGGACAACTATGGATATGAAAATCCACGTGCAAGCTACCATTCTAAACTTAGAAAGACAACAATAATAATAATTGCTTTGATGCTAATAATTAATTAGTGGTACAGATGACTTGTAGCCAAGGTTGTTTGCCCTAGGCACTTTTGCCCTTCGCCCTTAACCTTATGCTGGGAACCCTTCTCCTCCAACATATTCTTCTTTTGCTTTTGCTGATTTGCATACTGATTGTGACAACCGTGGAAGTAGGCGCCTATGGAGTTTTGTTGGCATAGCCTGCTTTTGGAGCTTTTGCCTTTTGTTTTGCATCCCTCTGCTTTTGACATTCCTCCTTTCTGATTGGGCTTCCTCTTCTTTTGGTGTTTTCTTTTTTTTGGGTGCTTCTATTTGCATGTAGTTGTATAGGGATCTGGATCTAGAAGGTTGTTGCTTTTGTTGTCTTGAACATTTGTTGGGCGGTCTCAAACCCTTATGTTGTTTTTGCCCAAGGAATGAAAGTTTTTCCTTTCCTTGTGATTGTTTATGGTTCCTACAATATCAGATATGTTTGTAGTCTGCAAAGCTTTGATTTTTCTGTTCGGTTGTTTCATGTCCTGCTGCTCTGCATCTCTTCTTGATTCGGCCTTGTTTGGGCATTCTGAGCAACTGTTGCCATATGCTTGAGTTGCCTGCAAGGGTTTGGGATGTATGAGATCTGCTAGGGTTGAGGACCCTCATATATTTGAATTATGCACAGCCAAACTAGTTTGGGATTTTCTTTTGATGTTATTTTGAAAAATGTTGATTTGTCGAGGAAGAGAATGTGGACGAAGAGGTGGATTTGGATTTAAACAAAGCTAAGGTTTTTCTGAGGTAAATATTACATTTTGTGCAGATTTGGAAAATTTACAGGGGTAAGAATTGCCCAATAGGAGGGAAAACAACCATTTCGCTTCATCTAGCTTGTGTTCATGATCAAGTCCCACATTTTTTGGATATTCTAGGTGATCTGTTAGCTTTTGTCAGTTGGGAAAGTTGCTGATGAAAATCTGGGAGTTAGAGAAGGCATTCCGTGCATATTTTAGATATTCGATACTGTATGAATTGTCCAATTGGAAGGAAAACAACCATTTCATTATATTTGGCATGTTTTCGAGATCAGAGCTCATAGTTTTCAGATAATGTGGGCGAGTTGTTAGCTTTTTTCGGTTGTGGAAGGTGTTGCTAAAGATTTGTGGGTGAGACTATTTCGTGCAAATTTTCCAGCAAGGGTAAAAAGCATCTGATGAGAAGGAAAATGGCCATTTCAGCTCATTTGAAATGTTTTCGCGATCAGATTCCGTAATCAGGATGAGTTATTTTATTTGGTTGCGGTAGCTGTTTTGTGGGATTAATAGTGGAGGATGGTTGGTCTTAATTAGTGCTTTTTAAGAGAAAAAATGTATTGAAGAAGGAAGATTCTGGACATTCGAGTCTTTAGATCCCATCAAAAGAAGGGATTGACTTAAGATATTGTGGATCTTATAACTGATGCTTTTGACTATGGATTTTTGGAGGCTACATGATATTTTTGATGGTGACTGTGGAAGATTCTGGGCTATGGCTGCGGAAGATTCTGGGCTATGGCTGCGGAAGATTCTGGGTTGTGGCTGCAGAATATTGTCTAAATTGCGGAAGATTTGAAAATGAGATTTTGAAGAATGGTTGTATGAGGGTTTTTTGTTAGCTTGTGTTGGAACTTTTGCTTGTGTGTTCTGCTAGAGACTTCCTCAATTGTATTTTTTGAGCTTTATTTGGATAGATTTATACCACTCTCCTTTTCTAGTTGTGGTATTTAGAACTTTGTTGCAAAAGACCTAGTTTTGGGCAGCGAAAGTGAGTTTGTATTGTTTTAAAAGCTTTTAAGAAGCTTTGTTTTTGTCTTGTTGGTTGGGCAAGACCGAACTTTATGTATTAAAATCTTTTGAATTTTTTTGAATGGGCACAGAATCCTTAGATCTCATCAAAATAATATGAGTGCTTAAGATGGGGGCAATGGATTTATGTTATGGCTGTTTTGTGATTTGAAGCTTTGGTTTGTTATGGAAGTTGGAGGAAAGTTGTGTTTGAAGTGGTTTTGTTTAAATGGCCATGGAATATTCCAGGAGGTGGCTGTGGAAGACCATTTGTATTGGTTTTCTTTATTATGCTTTGAAGAAGCATTTGTTATTATGTCTTGCTAGTTGAACAGACTGAACTGATAAGTTATTGTTAATCTGAGTTGATTAGATTCTACTTATGTAAGGAGTTTTATGATCCAGTGTATGGGAGTGGGACCCATCGATCCTCTTTCTACCGATAAAAAAGGTAAAATCCTCATTATCCTTTGAAGATATTAGTTGCTTAATATTTTTTAATTACTAAAATCAAGGCCCAAATCTAAAAGACAATAAAAAAATAATGGCAAAAGATTAATTTATAAATTTAAATCTAAAGCCAAAAATAGTCGATCTTTTACTTAAGGGCCAAGATTGCCAATTTAACTAAATGAATGGTATAATAAAATTAAGTCTTGGCTAATAGCCATTTTTTTTTTGGTAAACCAATAATGTACCAAGAAAGAAATAGTATTGTGAAATAAAAGAATCGATAAATTATATTTTTCTTTCTTTGTTATGATTTTTTAATATATCAATCACCATCAAATGTGTGAACAAAAAATAAGAGAACCAACAACTTAAAAAGATGTCGTCAAAATTTGCATGAAAAGAAAGCCTAAAAGAATCTTTCAACCTTATAAAATCATAAAACATATCATGTGATAGAACAAAATGGCTAAAGCAAAATGTTAGTCTTTTACTTGCCAAAAAAATAATTTATCTGTAAAAAATAATATTTACTTAAAATAATTAATTAAAAACACCATTAAGTAATCATTAGCATGTTAAAAAATAAAATTAATGACGGGGTTTGGCTAGTTTAATTTGTCGTTTGGTCAATTTCTCGCTTCTTGTGATGTTCATGGGAATGTCAAATTTAATGCAGCAAAAACATATGTAGCATGTCAAAAACTAGCAAAAATGTTGTTATATATATATATATATATATATATATATATATATTAAAGCTCTAAATCCGTGCAATAACCCTCTTAAAAAATAGAATGCAAGGGAGGTAAAATGCCTTCAGAACGATCAATAAAATTAGTCAAATATGCTTTGAAAAAATGATAGAAGATTGCCTTCAAAGCAAAGATTGCACTCTTCAAGACAAGGTAAAAATGTAAGTTTTTATTTTTCACAACTTGTAAACAAATACTATGCAAGGAAACTAAAATCTAAAAAATAGAAGCATTAAGTTGGTTAAAGCTATAAAAAAAAAACACAAAATTGTAAAAAACGGTTGCTCCAAATGCATGATTTCTCTTGCTCTTTCACCGAAGAACTTGCACACACTTGGATTTCAATTATAGTAGTAACTTGCTTTGATACCATGAAAGAGATAGTTCTAAGATCACCCACTAAAACCATGAATCATAAATGAAAATATGCAATAAAATAAATATTTGCCATAATGCCATACCATGAAAGAGTTATGAGACACAATTTGTCAATGGGGAAACTGGTACATTGGAAGAAAACACCACGTGTTATTGAAAGACGGTCCAAAGAAATTACTAGATAGCACAATGTATATAAAACTTCTTCCAAGAGAGAATAAGGGAGAAGAGAAGAAAATTTGTAGAAGTTAATAGAGAAGCATAAGAAAAACTCTACACGAAGTGTGTATAAGAATGACCAAAGAGCTCTTTAAATAGAGTGGAGAATAAAAAGGAAATTACAAAGTAACTTCAATCATTACCTTAGACATCCTTCCAAGTGTGTGCTTAGTGTTCATATTTTTCATGTGATGAAAGGAAAGTGGGTGCAAAGTGGCAAAGAAGTTACATATGAAATATAACTCCAATATTTTTCATAATGAGGAATATTTCCAATGAAACAAAAGATGTTAAGATAACATGCCACCTCATTTTCTCTAAATTATGTGAATTAAAAAATCACATGGGAATAAATAATACACAACTTAAGGATATTAAATATACTCAAATAAAAATTAATCTCCAACAGTGGTTGGGGTATTGGGTTCTATAACTATGGCATTGTGATTTCAAATCACTATATTTTGTTTATTTGCACAACATTTGATTGACTTATTAATGGGCATTAAAATATCTTTAATATAATTTAAATGGAGTTCTTAAAGGCATCTTTGAGAAAAATACAATATTTCAACGAGTTTAAACAAAAGCAATTGATAATTTACTGGTTGCGAGTTAGTGGATCTCAATACAAATAACTATCATTGGTGTCAACATAACCATCGAAAATCATCGTTCACGAGGAAATGTCCTGTTGGTTAGAGCATGTTACTCTATTAGGGGTGACTCATTTTCAGTTCTTTCCATTACACATGTAACACGATATATTATGTAAGTGGTTATTTGCCTTTCATAGAAATCAAAATTTAACTATCTAAAATCATCTCTCTTTACTTGCTGGCAAAATTTTATGTCGCTGTTGGCTTTCTTTGTTTAATTGACTTGCCCAATGAGCAGTAGCACAATTTTGCAACATTGGATGAATTCATGGGAGAGGCGATTTTCCTTTACGTTTTAGAGGGGCAACTCCCTCATGATTTGGGTTTTTTGGGAGTTTTTGAGACTTTTAATCGAAAAACACAAAAAAGAAACTAAAATGAAAAATGGGGAAAGCTGAAAATGGAGGTGAAAGTGAGAAATCCATGATGGAATAAACACAAAAGACTGTCTGGATAACTCTGATTTGGGTACAAATGAATGGGAAAATCTTTCTTGTGTGAAAACAAAAATGAACAGCCGTGTAGTGGTAATAAAATATTGTCCATAAGCACACAGTCTTCTCTTTAATCTGAATACACGTATTTGGTGCAAAGCCCATTCACCGGGATTTGCAATGCAAAATTTGTAAAATCCGGGTTTTTACATGCAATTAAGAAAATATAGGATTTCATGGCTACCTATAACTACGAACAACAATGCAATTTTCACAAATAGATAACATTAAAACCCATATGACAGTTGATTGATTTCATACAATTGATGATATTCTATTTACCAATTCAGAGAAGTACGTATAGCACACAAAGTTGCAGCAAGCCATCTCCTAGGGACGAGAGAAAGAAGAACCCTTTGATCATCCATAATCATGTCTTCTTTGCAAAGTTTTACCTATAACAGAAGTTGACTAGCCATTCTTTGCACTAACTCAATTCAGAGCTTTTAACTAGAGTTTGCCCATATTTGCATTTTATTATCTGGGCACTTTTTCAAAATGAATGCAATTGTGACTTTGTATTTAATAACACAAATTAATTCTGAAAAAGAATTAATTGAATTCAACTATTGACTCCAAATTACATAGACATCAAGTCCACTTTAATGCTTTTTCAAATAGATATCAACTCCGTTTGACTCTAAATCATTTTTTTACGCTGAATCAATTTGTCGTCGATTCACTTTGGCATTTGAATCAACTTGACATTAAATCAAACTAACGCAAAATCACATTGACAGAAAATCAAATTGATGCGAAATCCACTTGACTTCAACTGCTTGACGTTGGCGTTGATTTTCTTGTTGTTATATTCACTGGCATTTGCACTTGATAGTATTAATAAATGCTTTTATGATTCTTTTTTTTCATATTTAACTTGCTCCCTGTCATGACTTTAAATAAAAATTAATTAATTCTAAGAGAACTAATATGATTTAATATCACAAAGTCGTTCAAATTTGGTCAAGGCCCATGAATGCTATCTTTTGAATTTTATCCATGTAGGATTTTGCTCTATGGATTTGCTTGGGAACAACACCATGAATGGGCTTGTCAATTCTTGTCCATTGGGTGATAGTCAACATCCTCATATTGCAATTTCCTGATATACCTCCAATTGCCTATTAGGAGCGCAATTGTGGGTGTTATCCTAAAGTTCAAAAATAGGGGATACCACTACCTAAAAACATGTTGTAAAATTCTAAGTGGCAATGAGGTAAGTCTTAGTAGGAAAGATGATCTGTTAGGCAAGGTTAATCCTCTCCCTAATGAAACACATAATCGACTGATACCATCAATTTGGGATTGTCTAAAATCATAAAATATTGTCAAGTGATCTCTTGATTGAGATTTATTATCGAATGTTTCTTTCTTTAAGCACAATTGCAAATGGATTTGTTTATATCTCAATTTCAAGTTCATTTAATCCCCAGTGACAAGTCGATGCTCGGTGTAAGGATTCTGAGCCACTTAAAGTGTGTGGGGTGTTGGCAATTTGGGATGTCATTGATGTCAAGGAGCTCAGTGAAGGAGGCTCAGTGCTCTAGTGTCATGGGTTGTCATTGATGTCAAATATGCAAACATTAATGACAAAGACATAGTGATGATGAACTCAAGAAGCTCTTGCACTTAACCAAGGATTTTCTATGTTTTTTTTTATAAGACATAAGTGAGCAGTGCTAGAGAACTCGAATGAGACTTGTGGATTAAATCGGGTTTGTCAACTCCATGTGCTTTTACGGTTTTACTTATGAATTTTATAAGTAAAGTCATGCAGAGAACCCGAACTTGTGGAGTAAATTGGGTTTATAAGACTACTTATTTTCTTTCTATCTTTTCAGTCAAGCGAGTTGAGAAACTCGAATGGGTCTTGCCTCAAGAATAATTGTGGAGTAAATCGGGTTTGTCAACTCCATGTGCTTTTACGGTTTTACTTATGAATTTTATAAGTAAAGTCATTCAGAGAATCCGAATGAAACTTGTGGAGTAAATCGGGTTTATAAAACTACTTATCTTCTTTCTATCTTTTCAGTCAAGCAAGTCGAGAAACCCAAATGGGTCTTGCCTCAAGAGTAAATCGGGTTTACCAAATGACTCAACTTCTTTCAATTTTACAAGTTAAGCAGTGTTAAGAACCCAAATTGGTCTAGTGAAGTTGATCGGGTTTCCATAACTTCATTACTTCTTTCAATCTAATAAGTAAAGCAATGGGAAGAACCCAAAATATGCAATTGTCAAGAACATAATTTTTTGGTCGTCACACTTAGCTGATTTTCGCCCTGGTCTATTCTTTCGAAAAAGTGTCTTGGAGAATTCTTTTGAAAAAATGACTAAGTGTTTGTCAGAAAAATTGTCCCGAACAAAAGTTCCGAAGGGAGCTTTGCAAAAATCCTGAAGGGTAAGTGAACAGTTCAAAATTTTCGAAGAGTACTTTACAAAAGTTTCGAAGGGATCTTTTCAAAATGCCGAAGGGTAAGTGAACCATTCAAAGTTTTTGAAGGGTACTTTACAAAAGTTCCGAAGGGATCTTTTCAAAATGCCGAAGGGTAAGTGAACCGTTCAAAGTTTCTGAAGGGTACTTTGCCAAAGTTCCTAAGGGCATGTGACCCAAACAAAAATTCCAAAATGTACTCTGCTAAAGCTCCGAAAGGCATGTGATCCAAACAAAAGTTTCGAATAGGTCACTTATAGAAGTGCCAAAGGACACTTTCAAAAGAAGGGCATTGATAAATTCTTTCAGAGATTTTGTCTAAGGCAGGTGGACACTTACAAAATTCCTGAATGATACTTTCGAATGGAATGGACTCTTACAAAGTTTCTGAAGGATGTTTCAGAAGAAATATAGGTCACTTGCAACATTGTCGAATGATAAGTGTGAAGTCTTGTAGGGCATTTTCAAAAGTGCCGAAGGATCAAGGCGAGTTGAAGGTTGAGCAAGTCTGAAGAGATCAAAGGAGCAAAAGCTATACATGAATGCCGAAGAAAATGAGATGAGGTTAACATGTCGAAGTTTAACGATCAAGCCAATAAAAAATGCATGCATCTTTGATGATCTGACAACGAGCGAAAGCCAAGATTGAGAAGATTCAAAGAAGCGAATGAATCCAAAGCTTTAAGATGTTCGAAGGTTAATGGCACAGTTGCGAAGTTAAAGGTCAAGCAAGTCTAGTAAGATCTAACGGAGCAAAAGCTTTCATGAATGCCGCGGAATGCGAGATGAAATCAAATTTGTCGAAGGTTAACGTCTGACTTGGTTAAGTCATGCATCTTCAAGAACCCGACGAAGTAATATACAAAAAGTCTGGCGCGACGGTTGAAGGAAATTAACCGGTTGTAAAAACGGTTAATCTTTTGAGTCACCTATATATTTCAAATGTTGACATCAAAGTTGATTAATGCGAATTCCAAAGAGACGAAGAGAAAAGAAGACAAACAATGATTTTTCATTTTTGGAATGAGAGGAGTCGAGTTGTATATGCAGAAATATGAGACTCGTCCGAGCATAGAGGAGTAATGGTTTAATTGGAGAGTACCAGAGTGTCAAACAGATAAATTTAGACATAGAGAAAGGGTGTAGGAAGAGTGAAGATCACACAAGAGTGTGTTGAATGAGAAATGAGCAGTTGCAGATTAGACATGCAACAAAGAACATAAACTTGGATTCTTTTGTGAATCTGATTCGTTAACTTGAAGTGTAAATGTTTGATTGGTTGGTGTTGTCAAATTAAGCTGGGTTGGTGCTCAATATAGGGAGTGGTGCTTCCTTCGAGTTGGTGCTCTTAAAAACAGGGGATTGGTGTCTCCTTGGGATGGGTGTCCTTAAATGTAACCAGTGAGGTTCAGCCAATGAGACGAACTTTGTGAGGCTGGATTAGAACAGTAGCTTCTAGCAGCATTCTCATTGTGGTTTTTCTCTTTGGGTTTCCATGTATAAATTTGGTGTTGTGTGTTGTGCTTTTGTGCATGTGATATCTTTCATTTATTTGATTAATATTGCATATGTTTAAAATTCATCTTGGAAGTTGTAAGGAATTCATTTTTGAGATCTACTGATTGACCCCCCATCCCACCCCTCCTCAGTAAATAGGTGTGTTCAACATGGGGGAGATTACAAATGGGTTGTATCTTTGCTATTGGGAACTATATGTCCAAGTTTAAAAGTACGACTTTCAAAATTATACATAGGGAAAAGAAAGTAGAATATAGTAATATACACAAACATAAAAAAGGAGAAAGAGGAAGTAGGGAACACAAATTACTAAATTGATCATTGGGCATATCGAGAGAATGAGCAATGAACATTACACGGGGCATGATCTTGATTTGTTGAATATTGATGTGCTGTGTGTGAACGAAAACAAAATTTAGACAATTGAAATAAGTTCAAAAGATTAGCACTTGCTATCAAAATCTTAATCCACCACATCATTCTACTCAATGGCATCAATGTTTTTTTTAACAAGTTAAGGCGCTTTTATTATGAGGCTGCACCCCAAAAAAACAGAATGCAGATTTTACATTGCACAACTCATTGAAGATGGATGGAGGCACATGTATTTATCCAAGTCCTACGGTCTAGAACAAACAAAGATAGTTTATCATAAACTATTGACCATAGTTACCAAGAAACCTCAGTATAGTGATGAGTACTGTGTCCCTGTACTCATATTTTCTGGTAACTACATTTATATACAATATAGGCACCCTTATTCATTTACTCATGTACCTTGATTTGAATGGTGTCCCCGTCCCCATCCCTGTAGCCCATGTCTCCAGGTAACTATGCAGTATTGACCAATAAATTACAGTGAAAATTCAGAAGTGCTGACCACACAAACTACCATAAAACTACACTCCTTCAAAACAGATATAATAAAATTATAGCTGCTAACAAGGGCTTTCATGGCTTTCAGATTCCATACCCCATAAATACCAAACCATAGTCTAATCTTTTGAAGTAGACCTTCCAACAAACAAAAACATATATAATAGGACAGAGATGTAGTTATTATAGGTAAAACTCAAGCAATTTTACATTTAACATCCACTAGGCTTGTCATAGAAAAGTTACGCATCTGGAGCATTCATGGAAATTTCAAGCTCTTGAGATGGCAGAATTTTTTTCTTCTGCAAGGATCTTACTTTTCCAAGGTAATTCAGGTGTCTCTTGCATGCTTATTTAAGAAAACAAGTTTTTTTCTGAAAATTGCTAAGGGATTTGTTATGAGCATAGGATATCCCACTTTCAAAAGCCAAGCACTATTATTCACCATCATCCAAGCCCTATGTCTGGCCCTTGTACCTCAAGAATCAAGTAAAATAAATTCGAGTGCCTTAGATTGATCATTTCTTGCCAAAATGCTCTTCTGGATGGTAACTTTTGCTTAGTTGAGAATGTTTTCCAAAATGACATGGCTTTCCACTCTATTCGTTATATAGTTGTGACACTGATTTTTTTTACGTCTGATACTAGTGGGTTGCTTAATAGAAAACCAAGGTTGTCTAGGTACCAGGATGCGAGGGCATGCAAGCTGTGGGTATGAAGCACCCGGTGTGAGCTCCCAAAACTTAGATACGTGGGTGTGATGGTGCAGGGGTACGTAGGGTGTGTACTGCTAAAAATATGGGTATGCCGTTAACATTAAAAAATTTATACTGAAAAGTAGAAACATAAGATTATCATTAAACTTATCAAATTAGATGTAATGTATGACATAAAAATTATATCATAATATTATTGAGCTATATAATTTATATCATAGTATCTTGATTTAGATACTTATATCACATTATCATTGATTTATATAATGTATGTCTTATTAAATATACTTGTGAATCAATGTGTCATGAGCCAATCACAAAACACAAGTCAAAATGTTCAGAAATTGTTTATTATTACATAGAGATCAAAATCTTTAGTAATAAAGCAAAATCCTTAGTAAATAGTTCTCTACGACTACATGCAAATCTCATCAATACAATTGAAAATGAACTCTAAATGTAATAGAGAACTAAAATGCAATGTGAATGGTAATATATATTATTTTTTATGAAGGGGTGGATTCTACGTTTTAAAAAAATAAATGTCTCAACGTTTCGATCCATACTCTTGGATCATCCTCAGGAGTGTTGGTAAGATTTTCTTGAATATACAAAACCAATGACAAGAGGAAGAATAAATACACATTAATTTTCTTGTTCATGTGGGAAGGTATATATAAGGGAAACTGGTAGATCCATGGAGGTTAGATTAAAAGAACATGGTGCTGATCTAAGACATAACAGATGTATTGAATCTGCCCTTGCTGAGCACTCTCAAAAAACCAGCCACCACATTTGTCTTGAGACTGCCAAAATAATTGCTAAAGTTGAACACCACATTTCCTTGTTACTCATGTTTGTAATTAATGTGTATTTATTCTTCCTCTTATCATTGGTTTTGTATATTCACGGAAATCTTTCCAACACTCCTGAGGATGATCCAAGAGTATGGATCGAAATGTTGAGACAGACATTTCTTAAAAACGCAAATTCTGCCCTTTAATGAAAATTTTATTCTGCGTAATCATGTTCAATAATATATATTAAGTTTTTTAACATAAAATGTATGTTTTGAACTTTTTGTTTGACCATTTCAGTGTTTTCTTAATTGTTTTTCTATGGGGTGTGTATGAAATTAAGGAAATGCACCCGATGTGGATGGGGTGTGTTAGACGGCCTTGGGTACAAATGTGGGCACGGGTGCATCTCCGGTGCAGCTCAAATATAGTCTGGTGCGTGCACCCAGACAACCTTGTAGAAAACAGACAGTATGAAAGAAGCTTAGGTCATTGCAGAAATCAGCATGTTGACATCTGAGTGCTGAGAAACAGCCAAGTGGGGCCACATCCTTAAGGGTAAAGGCAACCTAGGATCTAGCAGCCAAGGCAATCTTTTTTTTCTGTTTTTTCTTTGTGACAATATTAAAACGGAAGAGAACAGAGGTTGACCAAGTGACTTAAAAACAATACACAATATATTAATATTTATATTAGTATTTTATAGTTAAGCTTATATATAAAGATATGTAACTATAGTTGACCTTATTTTTCCATAATTCTGCTGGAGGTTTATATCACATATTTATGTATGTGTGTGTATAAAAGCCAAAAGGTAAAGGTTTCTTTCCATTTACCTTATACATTGTTCAAATTTTGTACCCCTGGGTTTCTATCTCATGACCAAGTTTGGGAGTAAATCGAATCTTTTAAATTCACCTACATCTGGAGTACTTATTTATATATATACATATTTATATAATTTATAATATTTATTAATTCTTTTATGTTTGGAGTGTATAATCTTATTATTTTCTAGCATAGACTTTCATTTTTATGGGCAATGATTTTTTTCCCGAATTTGAGGCTTATTGTATCGAATACCTGGAACGAATTTTGCTGCTGTATGGGCCCTTAGAAGGCATCCCTAAGATAGGATCTTTAAAAACTACAAAGCCAGTAAACAAAGTTATATTTGGCTCTCTACATTGTGAATAAACAAAATTCCTAACTAAATTCGTAAAAATTCAGCATTGATTAAAATTTAATAGTCTGATTGTGAAATTCAAACATTATTATGACAATTTTTTGTTGATCAAAAGCTTATTGATTCAGTCTATGAATAATTGTTCAAGAATCCTATTTTTTTTTGGTAAATCGTGGGTTTCTATTGGATCCCTTGCCCTTGGAGAATAACAGTAAAATAGAGGAATGGACCTAGTCGAACTGTTTGCTACAAGGTCATTCCCGGAGCAACGCCTCGTATCCATAATCGAGTATCGTATTAATGTTATATTCTTATAATCGAGAGTAATATCCATCTCAATCTTAGTTGAGCACCCTTGCTCTTGGAGAAAAATAATAAAACGTTCCTTACATAGAGTGTGTGTTGGGCCCCTCACCTTTGGAGAAAAACAGTAAGACGTTCCTTACATAGTGTATAGAGAAAAGAAGATAGAAGAGAGGAGAGAGGAAGATCAATAAGAGTATAGAAAAAAGGTGGCCATGCACAAAAGCTATTACGTGCAAGCATTTGGGAGTGAGGTGGCTATCCCCCGTGCTTTGACACCTCCATACATTTACAAAAAGCTGCAGAATAATACATACAAAGATTTGTAGATAAAAGTACTAGGACAAGAAAGAGATAGCAAAACCCAAAACCAAACAACACTTTCCTCATGTTGGGGAAACCTAGGACAACTGCCCATAATGGTCATGAGGACCAGTAGCAACATTTCTGCTTTCAGAAATAACAATGAAATGTTTTCCTTTCTTAGTAATGAGAGAATTGTGTAAGACAACATGAGTAATCTAGGGGGATGCAAACGTTGCTAGAAACTTGGCACCTTGACTAACAAATTCAGCAAGTGTCTTCCAAGCATCCAAAATGAAACTGACATCAGCTGTGAATGAGACACTCATACCTGATTTGATGAGTTGTGCAAGAGTCCGAGGTGGCCCAATCAAGATGTCCTTGATGTCTTGCTTTCCAAGAGGTTTTCCTTTGTGCTTTATCATCCAATCCTTTGCTAACATTCCACCAAAGGGTCTCTTCCGTTTACTTGGGCTAGACTTCGACTCATGAGTGGCCATACCGATTGGAGTAAATGGAGGAGTAAGTCTTGTAGGTTGCATAGGCTTCCTCTCATGGTGCTTGATTGTGGGTGTAGCGAAAGTTGATGGAAATTGAGATTCCCAATTCCTGACTCTCCTTTCAAGCACATTGACTATGCTTTCCAAGGGAATCAAGTTACCCTATGCTAGCCCATTGCCTTTCTCGTCAGGAGGTGGTCTTTAGTCTAGAAGTTACTATTCCAAAGATGTTGGTTGCAGAAAACTAGTGTCCTTGTCTAGCTTTGAGAGGACCAAAGAGGGCTTGAAAATTTTCCAAATTGCCTTCCATCTCTTCAATTGTAGGTAAAGTCGAAGGACGGAAAATAGTCTTGACTAGGAATCGAAATGAGCAAAAAGCAGGGGATATAGAAGTCACTTTAGTTAGTCATCACAAATTGTGGAACCATATCTTCTTACACTTGGAATTTAGTAGTGTCGCTCCGTTCAAGGAAGTGCTAGATAAAGTCTTTTGCCATATCGTCCACATCAACACAACACTAGAAGTGGGCTTCAGTCATGGGTCCTTCCATTGCTTTGTCTACAAATGAGGGTCTAGCACCTTGCGCCATGGGGGCTTGATAGCAGATGGGAGAAAAAGCTCAAAGCAAGGGCACAAATTAAGAGATGGGAGAGCTGATTTTAAAGCACATACAAAGGAAGGGGAAAAGGACATGGTTAGTTGGAGCATGTGAGAAGACATAAAAACCAATGCAGTGGCAAATCTAGTAAGATTTGCCACACACTTTTGTGTTCCCTTGCTCGGTGACAAATGCCATGGTAGTGTCATGATAGGGGTAATGGCGAGGGGAGGGCAGTGGATGCATCAGTGAGAGATGGGGCGTGTAGAAATGGCTTTTCCATGCCCAATCTTCTTCTCATATAGCTTTATTTTGATTTTTTTTTTTGGTATTTTCCTTCAGTTATTTGATTCTTGATTTAATTCTTGAGCCAACAACTCATCCAGGACTTACTGTCCTAGAATAAAGAGCTTTCCAATTTTGAAAAAATACTAAGATTTGCTTGTGTTTTGTCAACCTAATTCGACACTTGAGAAATACTATACTAGTAACTACTTGTGCTATGATTGTATTAACAATGCACAACTTTGGTTGTGGTGGTGTTAATTGGAAAACAACTCAACAACACAATACACACGTGTCAAATAAATATGGCACAAAAGGGAAGACATCATAGAGTTGTATTAAAAGTAGGTGTATTACAATCTCATTCAAAAGGTGGACTTGGCTTAGACTAAGTGCTACCACCTCTACATGGAATCCACTTACTAGCCTTTCCAATAGATTTTCTTAAAAAACCTTCAAGTTCACACAACCCAATAACTTCCTTGACCTTAAACCTCTATGACTCTAGGTTTCTCCAACTCTATCTATGTGTCTCCTCCTTATGTGGGTATTGTTATCACTCTGAAGTGCATCTTGATTGAAGATGTGTAAAACACACACTCACTCCAGCTGATACAATTGGAACTTCTCAGATTGTGGGTGACTCTGTAATGAGAAGAACCTCCAGAGAGGGCTGGTTCTTGTTGTCAACCTGGAGTTGCACCCTGAATCGAAGACGTGCTGAAATGGCCAATCCTCTCTCCTGTTGGAACAATGGGATCTTCTCACGAGGGTAGGTGCCTCAATGGTGAGAAGAACCTCTAGAGAACGCTGGTTCTTGTAAGATGTATCAATGGATATCTACTCTGTGCTGTGAATCTACCATGGAAAAGGGAGAAAGAAACTTGAAAGGAAAATCCTACCTGATGAGGGTGATACACCAAAACGTTGATCCACTCTACTTGGAACCTTGAACATTGAATCAAACAAGGGAAAAAGAAGACCTTTGATATCAAGTGATTACTATGCATAAATATTTCATGAGAAGGTTTGATCCAATGACCAAAACATGAGGGAAAAAGATGGAGAGAGGTCTGATACAAGACACTTTGCAGCCACCTAACATCCACTTACAGCTTCAGCAAAAGACATATAGAACACTGAACCTGACCTGCATAATATGATAAGCTAGCAACTAGGTACGAATTAGAATTTGGGAAGGGAGAGAAATCTACTGCATGCAAATTGTTGAATGAATATACACTATGCCAGCACTTGAAATCTGAAATACAGTCTTTCAATTGATTGAAGAGGTCACACAGCTCACCAATGGTAGAGTCTGGTCTTGCCAAGAGAGGGATGTATTTTACAAGGCCGAAAAGCCATTTATATAGAAAATTACAACATCCAAGAGTTGGCGTTTGAAAATAGAGAACTCGGCGTTTACAGAATTTTATTTTGGCTTGCATGAAAATTCTTTGCGTTGAAAAGTGGACGGTGGGCTAATTTTGACAAGTCAAACTCTTATCATGCAAAATGCTACGCCCACCTCCAAATATGGACTTCCTCTTGAGTTGTTTGAATGTTTGAAGAGCTGTGTTGACCAAGAGTATGCATGAAATCCACACCATGCTAAAATTAGAATTTCAATTGAAACGTCGGAAGCTAAGTTGGAACGTTTGAAAGCACGAGTTTGATCTGGAGATGAGCTCGACTTCAACAACTAGTGAACTGAAGCTTTGACTAGTCAATCGAAAATAGCCTTTGCTTGCATGGATTTTCACATTGACTCCATCTCTTGTTTTGGTCTACCTGTTTGTGTCGTTTCTATTTTTGGTGGGATTCTATATTTGGATTTATTTTGTCTATATTAGTTTATATTTCCTCGGATTTCTTGGCTATCTCCTTAGCCTTTATTTTTGGGTTTTTCGTTGACTTTATGCTTTTCTCTTTGTTTTTTCCTTCGGAGTATCTCTTGTCGACTCATCTTTTCTCTACGGATTTTTGTGTATGCAATTTTTTTGAACTTTATCTTGGCCACATTTCCTTCGGACTTATGTTTTCTCACTTTCCTGTGGGCTTTTGTGTCCGGATATCTGCAGACTTTATTTCCTTCCCCTGTGGATTTTACCGTTGACTTCTCTTTTGGTTTATAATTTTATACGGACCTTTTCCTTGTCCTTTCCTTCAGGCTATATTCTCTCAGGACATTGTCCATTCCTTCGGGCTTTTATGTTTTGCTTTACCTTTGATTTCCTTCAGACTTCTATCTATTTGCATTTTTTCTGAATTAATCCTTCGGACAAAAATTCCGAAGGAATTCCTTCGGACTTTTTGTCTGAAGGATATCCTTCCACCAATTTTTTCTCTTTGCCTTTGTTTATTTTCCATCGGGTTTTTCTTTGTCCGGAATTTCTTCGGACAAAAAGTCCGAAGGAATTAGTCTCCTTTGTCTTTATTCTGCCATTGGCCAAATGCCCTTTAGGAAAATTGGAAAGGTCCTGCCATCGACCAAGTGCCCTCTGCAAGGGCTTATGTCCTTTGTGCCCTTCGGGAAAATTGGAAAGGTCCTGCCACCGACCAGTGCCCTCCTCAAGGGCTTGTGTCTCCGGAACTGGGTTTTTGGAAGAATTGAAGGGCACCCGGGTTTTTTGTAGGGCACCCGGGCTTTTTGTAGGGAACCTGGGTTTTTTGTCTCCTTAATTTCTTCTGACAAAAAGTCCAAAGGAATTGAATACTTTGTAAATTGTCCCCTTGAAATTCTCTCGGACTTCTCCCAAGTCCTTTGAAAAATCTTTTCCCTCAGACAAAATGTTCGAGGAAATTGTCCATTTCTTAGCCCGACAAAATTTTGAGAAGACAACACTTTGGAAAGAAAGCACTTGGGAAAGAGAATAGTCGTTGTAAGTCTGAAAAACAAACCTGTATTCCGTAGGTGTCCGAAAGAAAACACTCGCCTTCATTCATAAGCGAACCTATAGGCTTGTAGGTTAACCTTAAGGATGGCTGTAGGTGGACATTGCCAAATCTGAAAACGAGAACTCCCTTTCGAATCCTTTGAATGACCAAAACTTTACCTGGCTGTAGGCTCTTTCCTTGGCTTATACCTGGCTGTAGATGGCTCCTTGGGTCGCTGTAGGTATGCATTTAGGCTTGATTGAACTTTGCAAAACCTTTTCCTTTTCACTATTCAGTACCCAAAACTGATTCACAAGACAAACTGGTACCATAAGACCATCTTCCGAAGAGTAAGGTTGACAATTTTTTGGTCTGTGGAAGAATTTTCAACAGTTCCCTTTGGATTTATCAATTAGATTTGACAACTGTGACTTTTGGGTTGAAAAGAGGAATGGAAACTAAAAAGAAATCCTCAGTAGAAGGGGGTGATACACTTAAATTGTTCAAATCCTCAGAAGTTACTGAAATCAATGCACACATATAATCAAATGAAATCTATAATTCTGTCTTTAAGCAAAAATGTTTCAGATGAAGGGTTGAAAACCTCTTCAAATGACCCACAATAGGGTGAGATAAAGAAAGATAGGTGAGGAAGGGACCTGCAAAAGGAGAAAAATCTCACTTATACGCTAATGCACAATTAAAAAAACACACTATTCTTCTTTTCCAAACTCAGATTCAGAACAAAAACTCCTTTATTGATCACTGGTCCAGCTTAAATTTCCTTTTTTCAAACTTCAGGGCTCATTCTAAATGGCTTGATTTAGCCAATAAATAAGCTTTTCAAAACCTAAAATAGCCTTAAGTGGAGTTCTAAAAAGGGAAAGGGTTAGTTTTGGTTAATTAACTCAAGACTTAACACCTTTTACAATATTTAAAATATTCAATAAAATCTTTTCCTTTTACAAAACTTGCATGCCTTTCCAAACTTTGGCGTAGAAGTGTGGATGGTGGGCCCATTGAAAGTCAAACTTTACCTTTGCATGGAAAACTATGCCAAATCTCTAAATAAAGAACTCCATTTGATTTGTTTGAATGCTGAGTTGGAAGAAGAGATTATCCCTCTTTGCATGGAAAACAAGGAAGATGTGTAATAAGCTTGTCTAGTCAACTCCAACTCAAGATCAGTCAATCTCCAATGGTCTCCACTTACATGCAAAGCTATGCCACATCTTGGACGGAGAACTCCGCTTGAACTTCCTGCAACGTTGAAAGCTTTGGATTGCATGAAAACCAAGGAGAAGCGTGATTTTCGTCAATTAGGTCAATTGAAGCTTTGACCAATTCACTATAAATAGCCCTTGCTTGCATGGACAAGGATCTTGATAAGTGGGAGATATATTTAGATTGAATTCTTTGTTTATTTCTCGGCCTTTTGCTCTTGGTTTCTATGTTTTTGTGCATGCATTTCTCGACACTTATCTATTTATGGCTTTTGTCTCTATTTGCTTGCCTATTTCTCTCGTACTTTTGTCTCTCGGACAAAATGTCCGAGACCTCTTTCTTATGCAATTTTCGTTGGTATATTCTATGGCTTGTCCTGTGTTTCTGTTCTTTCCCTTCAGGTTTTCCCTCATGTGCCTTGCCTGTGTATTTCCTTTCCAATGTTGAGTCGGGCATTTGTTCTTCGGCTTTTTGCTCAGTCAATTTCCCGCAGACAAATTGTCTATGGGAAATGTCTCGGACTTTGTCTTTTGGTTTTCCCTTGGTTATTTTCTTGCAAGAATTACATTTCCTTCGGACTTTGCTCGGGGCTTTTCCTTGGTTATTTTCCTATAGGAAATACATTTCCTTCGGACTTTGCTTTTGGCTCTTCAGGTTTGCCAATTGTTTGCCTCGGACAAAAAGTTCGAAGGAAATGTTTCCTTCGGGCTTTTGTCTTAAGGACTTTTTGAAAGAAAGAGCCCTTCGGGTCTTTAAAAATGACCCTTCGAAAGCATAAACCGACCCTTTGGAAGTTTGGAAAGTGACTCTCTCGAAGGGCACATACCCTTCAGGATTCTTGCAAACGTCCCTTGAAATCTTGAAGTGAACCTTTGCGAAGGGCAGATACCCTTCGAGATTTTGCCAATTGACTTTTTCGAAGATACCTTTCGGCAACTTGAAGATGCCCTTCGGGCTTTCGTAAATGTGCCCTTCGGCAACTTGAAAATGGTACACTTGCCCCTGAAAAGTCTTTCGGGATTCTGCGAATGTACTTTCTCGAAGAGCACATACCCTTAGGGTTTTTTGTGAATGAACTTTCCCTTTGAAAAAGAAGCCCCTCGGAATTTTGAACTGGCCCCCTTTCGGAAAAATTGGAAAGTCTTTCGGACTTCTATTTTGAGCTTTCTCGAAGGGTACATACCCTTCGGGATTTTTGGAATGAACCTTCCCGAAGGGCACATACCCTTTGGGTTTTTTTGTGAAGGACTTTCCCTTTGCTGAACTGCGCTTTTGTAATTCTTTTGGACTTCTTGCAAAGTCCTTTGAAATCTCTTTTACCTTGGACCAAAAGTCTGAGGAAATTGTTCCCACTTTGACCCTGAAATTTTTTTGAGAAGACAACACTTGGGAAAGAAAACACTTGGGAAAAAGTTCGAAAAAATAAACCTGTATTCCTGCTTCTGAGCCCTTGCTTTTATCTGTAAGTGAACCTACAGGGCTGTAAGTCTGATCTTAAGGATGGCTGTAGCTTTATTAATTCTTCATTGGCTCTCATCAAGGCATCACATGTTTTATACCCTGATCCTCGTGAATGACCATCACCCTTGGCATGCAAAACTTCCTTGAAAACAACTAGAAACCCTTAAAATAACAAAAACCTTCTTGACTGGGACATCTTATGGCAACTGTAGGTTAATGTTCGTACAGGATTGTAGGTTAATGTTTCCTGTCCCTTTTCAAAACATAACCACACCCTCCATGTGCCCTGTATCAAATCACTTCACCACCATACTATTTAACCATTTGTGATTAAACCTTTCAAATTTGAACTCCATACAGAAAAGATTGATATATAGCCCTAAAAAGGGACCTGTAGAGTTATCTTTGTGGTGATTGACTGTAGGTGCATATGAGTATCCCTATATAAGGCCTTTTGAACCTAAATATGCCTTTTTCCATGACGCTCCTATCCACCTTACGAAGATATTCCTCCTACAGGCCTGTAGGTTAACATTATAACTGTATGTAACATTTTGAATAGGAGATATGCTTTTTTGAACTTGCTGTAGGTGTCTTGCCCTTGAACAGACTATAGCTTATCTATGACCTCAAAGAAGGCTCAAAGACAGATTAAATCATCATTCTTCTTCATGGTTGCTTGATCAGTCCATTGGCAAACATGAAGCATATGAGAAAACTCACTGCCACTTTAACCTTCATCTCCATGCTTGTCTTTCACCCCATAAATGGGTTGTTCATGTATTCTCCTCATGATCATAAGCACTTGTCACTAAATCTTGATAAAGACCTTTCTCACTTGATTGTGTAACATTGCTGTAGGTCCTCATCATGACTGTATTTGATACTTTGACTGTCTACATATCCCTTTGTTCATGCCTCTAAACTATAATTCACCAGTTTGACCAGCTGTATAGGGGATTTGACTGTTCTGGGGAAAGTTTCGAATGGTAAGGGTAGTAATTTGGCCTCCTTATAGAATCTTAAGATCTTCCCCACCTTATCCCAAGATAAGGTTAAAAATCCCCTTTGACCAACTAGAATACATATTTCAACTCACATCTTTACACACATAATTATCATTTAAGATAGGATAATCTTTTGGCATGACACAAGTAACAAAGAAGAAATCGTCATAGGATTCATGCCTAATCATCCTTTTCTAGACTTTTTCTTAATGATAGATCAAATATTCTAAAAGATATATGACATCACTTTTTTGGAATCATTACAAATATAATATTAATTATTTGGGACTGCCTTGATCTTAGTGACTTTCCATGACAATGATACTTAGACATTATCACGACAATTATATGACAAATATTTACTTTTTCCGAATGACTCATTTTTACACTATTCTCCTAAACTACTTTGACCGTTACCATGAAATAGTTACTATTTAATTTAAGACATTCTATAGAGTGTGCCGTTATTCTTTGTCGGATGTTGGTAACTTCTAGTGAGCACTAATACTAATTACACTTTACATCAAATTATTTACAATGTTGCCACTAATGAGAGTGTAATTTTGGAAGAAATTTTTGATGCTAACATCTTCGCTCTCCTTAGTTTCTACTCCGTACTTGGAGTAGATTGTCATGGCAATTTGGAGCTGGTGCTTGAATTATGTTCAATTTGTCATGGTTAATTTATTTTTTGGCTGGAGTGCCATTCAATTCCAAAATTGTATGTCCCATTATCATGCACTACTATTGTCCTGTAAGGTCTCATATATTTAGGAAGTAGCTTACTATTCTTCCTTTTGTGAAGTTGAGAATTATATGTCAGGGCCAAGTCATTTACTTGAAATGAGGACCACTTAATCTTACAATCAAAGTACTCCTTTTGCTTCATATTTTTCTTGACAATGGTATCCTTTGTTGTTTGTCACATTTTCTCTAAGAGACGAAGGTGCACCAACCTATCACTTATGGACTCGCCTTCATCCATGCATTAATTGACAGAAACTCTTGAGGTTGCAACATCAAACACAATGGAAAGAACATGATCAATACCATATGCAAAATGAAAAAAAAACATAACTTGTTGCTGATTTTGACATGCCCCTATATTCCCACCATACTGTATGAATCCACTTGTCCCATGTGTGTATTTGTAAAGCTGTATCTTTGGAAATAATCTGACACAATACATGATTTGTTTGCTCCAATTGTCCATTCGCACTGGTTTATATGTTGTTGACTTCCTATGCTTGATAGAAAACTTATCTACCAATGATTTCACTACTTCATTAATGAAGTGACTACCTTGATCTATAAAAATTTTTAGTGAGTAACCAAACCTTGTAACAATGCGCTCATACAAGAACCTTGACACTGCATCCATAGACATTATTTTAAGAGGCTTGTTCTCAATCCATTTAGTCAAGAAGTCTATGACAATCACAATATACTTGTTTCTTGGTGTTGTAGGTGGAAGTGGACCCACAATGTTTATTCCCCACTTTTCAAATGGACGAGTGCTAGAATAGGACACAATGGTGCTAAAAAAGTCTTATGATTCTCATGTGATTGACAAATATCACATGCCTTACAATAATTGAAACTATCCTTGAAAAGGGTAGGTTAGTAATAACTTGCATCAAGGATATTTCGTGTTGTTAGATGCCTAGAAAAGTGACCTCCACACGTACCATCTTGAAACTCTTCAATCAACTCCTTTCCTTTGTCTTGACCAACTACTCTTGTATATTTTCCATCAACGCCTACTCGGTACAAGATTCCATGTGCAATGGAATATGGATGACTTGCTTGGGTGATCTTGTTCTTTATATTTGCAGTAGTACCAT
Organism: Torreya grandis; assembly: GCA_037957365.1. Lineage (NCBI taxonomy): Eukaryota > Viridiplantae > Streptophyta > Pinopsida > Cupressales > Taxaceae > Torreya > Torreya grandis. The sequence continues at coordinate 3,256,256 of JARHVA010001313.1, forward strand.
AATGGAACTTGAAATCATTCAAATAATATTATATATCTTTATACTTGGAACTGTATCAATGTCTAATAAAGCTACAACTGGAAATTTATCATTACAAGATGAACTCGTACTATTGTCTCGTCTTGTGTGTCTTCATCAATAGTATCCCAGACCAACTGTTCAATTCCTATCCATCGCAATTGAGGATAGTCGATCAATCCCAATGTGATGTTTGTTTGGTATCCCAATCGGGACGAGAGTAGCGGTTAGCCCTTGGTTGTGTTCTGGAGATAGGGATGAGTCGATACTAAACTTGTATGAAGAAGATGAGAAGAAACTAAATTAATAACCCCTTGTAGAAAGCTCGGATGGGTGTTCACCCCAAAGTGTTCCTGGACCGTATGCACACCCATGTAGGCAACTTATTGCAGCATGGCAGATTTCAGTGAAAGAGATTAGCGGAGAAAATAGGCAGTGCAGTAGGAGGGAATATATCTATCTATCTAGAGGGAGGGTGCTAGACGAGTAGGATTGATTGGTTTAGGGGGTGCTGCAGAGTCTGGGCTATACCGGAACCAAATAGGAAGGTCCTTCATGTCATTGGGACCGAATGACTACTCTCTGCATATAGATAAATGGATAGTACGCGACTATAGAGACTAGGGACCTGAGTATGGGCTCAACCGTTTAGACTCTTGAGAGACTCAATTAGAGAAGAAATCAATCTTGGACGAAGGACTCGCAGTATTTGGATCTGGCAAAGGCTAAAGAGAGGGGGGGTCGCCTATCTATATATGGAGGTGCTCAATTGACTATATACGTCTTTTTCTCGCTACGTGTGGATAAAGCTTGCGAACGATTGGAGCCCCTGCAGTCAAGCAACTCTCATACATACAGACTGACTCTTGCCATATGGACTTCCTAATGCCATAAGACTGACTAATGGCCTACAAACTTCCAACTGGCATTAGGACAAACTTCATCCTGGTCATGGATAGATCACCTAAGTTCGCGTCCATAAGTAGTGACAATTGAATTGCCCTATGAAGTCTCGCCCTCGCTACGGCTCCGGTGGGTTACCTTAACCAAGCCACTACCTATAAGTTGTCGGCTCATTCTTTAGCAGGTACGCGATCAGAGAAAACCTATGTGGATAGGATATGGGGGCCTTCAAACCAAACTTGAAGATGCGAGTACTTGAAGATGATTGATCAACTCCAGTTGGGGCCCTATCTATATACACGCTCGATGGTGTGGTGGTAGTCGGGGGAGGCCGAGTGCCATCATAGGCTCAAGAAAGTGCATCTGCATTGACATGCTTCTTTCATGGCCTATCCACAGTGACAAATTGATATTGCTGCAGTAAAAGTATCCATCTTGCCATCCCTCTTGATGGGTTAGGCTAACTTACAATGTATTTCAAATCGTGATGCTTTGTTACAGCTAAAATTTTTTGCCTAGAAAATAGTTCTCAAATTTTTTTTGCAGTAAAAATGATAGCTAGAGCTTCCTTCTTAGTTACTACATAATTTAAATTGACACTACTCCCGAAATAAGGAACATCTTTCTTTAAGAACTGAGTTAATGGATGTACAATTTTTGAGAAATTCTTAATGAACCTTCGATAATAGCCAACATGTCCCAAGGATGATCTCAACTTACTTCTATTCATGGAAAATAACAATCTCTTAATCGTGAAACTCTATTCTGGATCGGTATTGATACCATCTCTAAATACATGTCTTAAAAGGTCACCTTTAGAGCATCTGAACACATATTTTGTGGGATTCATTGAAACTTGGGCCTCATCTAACCTTTGAAAAGCCTTCTTCATTTGGTACAGATGATCAACCTTACTCCCATAAATTTAAAAATAATCTAGAAATACTTTGATGAAGCCTTCCAATAAAGGGTTCAACACCTTATTCATTAAGCGTTCAAATGTTGTTGGTGCATTACATAATCCAAATGGCATGACTCTATAAGCAAACGTTTCCCAAGTAGTGGTGAACGTAGACTTTAATTGACTCTTCTCAGCTACGCAAACTTGGGTTGTACCCACTATAGTCATTAGCAAAACTATAGCACTTGTTCCTAGCTACCTCATCCAAGATTTGTCTGAAAAGGGAAGAGGATAGTGATCTTTCTTTGTTGCCTTGTTGAGCTTTCTTTAGTCAACACAAATACAAAACTTCCCATTTTTATTTTTTGCTACCACAACGAGAGAGACCCATTTTGAGTTGTCTATTGGGAAGATAAATCTTGCATGAAGAAGCTTGACTATCTCTTTTTTTACCGTCTTAGTAACATTATGATTCATTCTATAAAGCATTCTCATTACTGGTTTTTCATCATCTACTAATTCAATAGAGAGTTCTGCCCAACTTACTTGGCGAAGTAACTTATCAAAGTGAAGAGCTACATAAAGATCTGAAGATAGTCTTCTCTTTTCTGTTCTTCTAAGAAATCTTTGATTTATAGCTTCTAAATCTGCACTTACAATTCTTCTTCAGTGAACTTCCTGGGTGCATCAACAGGGGAGGTTAGAAGGATGTCCATGATTGACATGTCCACATCACTGGTGCTGGAATATTCAAAGGATGTCCAATCATCACTTTCATTGCCTGACTCTACAGGTGCCACAATTTAATCATGAGGAACCACATTTATTTTTACCTACCCCTAGCCACGACCAAGTGGCATAAACCCCTCCTTCCAGTAATTCCTTGTATAAACTCTTCTCAACCATGACCTTCCCAACAACATTGGTTATGCAATAGTGTCATCTTTTATCATGTGAAAGCCAACTACACATACAACACCCATGAAAAAAATTGCTACATCAGAGACAACACATTCTAGTTTTGTTTTTCCTTTTATAAATATCTTAGGATTAATGTTGAAGAGCAATCAAGCTTCAAACCTAACATGCTTGTCACAGATTCAGTCATAACACTGACTGTAACTCCACCATCAACTAGAACATCAGGAAGAGAGATACCATTGCACAATACCTCAGCTTGCGGAGCATACGGGTCCATCTTTGCTTCAGAATTGGGATTCAACCTCCTTTTGTCTAGCATTGAGTCCACTTCACAACTCCCACCTCTTTTCTGAAGATAAAGCAATCTGGCCATATGTGATATTGGCAGTACAATTGGAGAGGTCTTCAAGAATGGAGTATGGTGCTTGCCCCTGCGAGATTAGAAAATCTTGGACACCTTTCGTTTTTCTTCTATGTTTCTTTCTAGTGTCGTCTTTCATTATTTTAGGCACTTTGTTATCTTGAGTATTTTTTTCCTTACTTTTTTTTTGTAACTAACACATCTGCTTGATATTTTTACTTCTATCCACTAGATCAAGTACATGAACATGTGATTTACCCTTATCATTATCTTGTTTCAAAGGTAGTTGATTTGTTTGGACAATCAGACTTATAGTCCTTTTTCCTTACACTCATAGCATACAATTTTCGACAATTTTTTTCTTGGATCCCCATCTCCTCCTTGGAAGTGTTGGGATCCCAAATCCTTCCCTTGAAAAAAGCTTATAGCCAATTGACCCATTTTTTCAATTAAATCATTAGACTCACTTGTTGTAACAAGAGAGGGGAAGTGATTATTGTTGATGGTTGTGGTGCTTGGGCCAAAGGTGTTGGTGCGGCCTTAACCTTGATAGCAACTTCTTTTGGTTGTTCCTCCATACTTTTTTTTTTCCTCCTAGCGATATCATTTGCTTTCTCAAGGTTCGTTGACCGATCACACTTCACCGATTGCCTGATTTATGGCTTCATCCCCTAATGAAGTGCTTGCACAACAGGTTGTTGACATCGGTCATTAGGCCTTCTGCCAATCCTTCTTTTCGGATTTGGGTGTCCACCATCCTTAGCTCTAAAATGCGTGCACGGTAATCCCAAATCTTGTCATTTGCTCTTTGGGCCAAGCTTGTGATGTCTATTGTGAGATTTGAATATTTTTTTTGTGCACCAAATTCTTTAAGAAAACTATCATGAAACAAATCCCATGAATTCTTACTATTATCATTTAATATCTCAAACTACCAAAGTGTTGAACCATCTAAAAATGTAGGAAGAAATTCTGCCTGCTGTACCTTCTTATGAGCCCATTACAAATGCAAAATCTTTAAAATTATTGAATGAAGGAAAGAGCATTTTCATTGGATTGGGTTGAGAAAACAAGAATCTTACCCATTGTCTTTTGTCCATGCTTAGGATTTGGAGTTTAAAGATGACAATGAACAAGCTATTTGCTTGCCACCTTTATAAAGCTGTTGTATCCACCACAAATTCAATTTATGAGGAAGTCAACCCCAAGTTCTTCTACACTTGTAACTACATAGAAAACAATGTCAAAGATAGCTATGCCTTGCCATAATGAAACTCTACCCCAGCTTACATTTCAGTCCAATAAAATGCCACCAAAATGTTTAACATTATAATTTCCGTGATCAAATAACCACAACAAATTTCTGAACCATAAGTACAAAATATATGACTTGATTTTTTTTTCTTTTTACAACAATGGTGAATACAAGAATGATCACAGTAAAAATTGGAATGACCATGGTAAAAATTGAATTTATTATGGTAAACACTATTCATGGTAAAAACTAAAATGACCGCTAAAAATTAAATTTATAATGGTAAAATTATTCACAGTAATAACTATAATGACCACAGTGAAAACTGAAATTACTATGATAAAAACTATGAGTGGTTGAAATGACACTACCATAGTAAGATTGTACTAACCATAGGAAGCTCTTATTTATGGGAAAAACAAGGTTACCGCAATAGTAATTATATATTGATTTGTAAAAAAATTGGAAAGCTACCACACAGAATCAAAATGTTGGCCTAGTCCAGCACTCGAGAAACATTTCACTAAAAACCCCTGATGTTATATTTGTATTAACAATGCACAACATTAGTTGTGGTGGTGTGAATTTGGAAACAACTCAACAACACAATATACACATGACAAGTAAAGATGGCGCATAAACTTCACTCAAAAACGAAATACCTCAAAGAATTGTACTAATATAAGTAGGTGTATTACAATCTCATCTAAAAAGTGGTCTTGACTTCCATCGAGTGTTACCACCTCCACATGGACATTTGTCATTAGCCCTTCCAAGTTCCAACAATGTTTTTGGAAGAAACTTCACGTTCACACAACTCAAAAATTTGAACCTTTATGACTCTAGGATTGTCCAACTCCATCTATGTGTCTCCTTATGTGTGTATGAGGATAGTAGGCATATTTTTTATAGAATCTCAAGGCTTTCCCCACGTTATTTCAAGAAGAAAAAAAAAATCTTGTTTAACCAATTATAATACATATTTTAAACTCGCATCTTTGCACATAGGATAATCACTTAGGTGGGATTGGTTTTTGACATGGCAAAACTAACCTATAAGAAGGTATCATAGGATTCCTATTTAATCACCTTTGCCTAAACTTTATCCTAATAATAGATTAAATATTTAAAAAAATATATGACATCACTCATTTGGAATCATTATAAATATAATATTAATTATTTGGGACCACTTTGACCTACTTACCATGATAACGATACTTTGACATTACCACGACCATTTACAACTAATATTTAATTTTTACTCTTGATCATTATTTTCACAATATTTTATTAAACAACTTTTACTATTATTATGGAATATTTACTATTTACTTTATGACATTCTATGGTGTGCACTGTTATTCTTTAGCAAGCATTGATAACTTTTAGAGGATGCTATTAGTAATTACTCTTTACGTCAAATTATTTACAACATTGTCACTAATGAGAATGAAAATTTGGAGGAAAGTTTTTTACGCTGATAGTTCGCCAAGATATTTGCAACCCGATTAGCTTCCCGAAAACAATGAGATAAAGAGAAATGGGGTAAAAAATGTAAAAGTTCCATAGCTAGATGAAGAAGACCTTGAAGCTTCCAGTTAAAGGTATTTCTTTTCATCATGGCATTAATGACTAATTGTGGGTCTCCATCGACTTTCATACTGGAAATATTTTGAGCCTTGGTGAGTCATAGGCCTGCAATGAGAGCTTGAATTTCTGCCTCATTTTTCATGGCTCAAAATAAATGGGAGGAGGCCATAATAAAGTTTACTGAAAGATCCCAGACGGATCCCTTCTATAGATCTGCTGTAATTTTGTATTCTGAAATTGTGTTTTCTTTTTTCTGAATATTTTCTTTTCGTAGTAAACGGAAATTTGCAGAAGGGTTTGTTTGTTTTTCTTTTGTTTTTGAGTTTTGATGGATTTTTGCAACAAGTAAATAATTGAAATGCAATAACATAAATAACTTATGGAATTAAAACCTAAGTACAACCAAATCCAATTTCGTATGGGCAGAATTTCTAGATATTTAATCAAATAAGGAACCAATTATAGATTGTCAATAATTCAGGTAGAATATAATGACAAACAGCCCAACCTGAATCGCTGATGGTAAGCAAGACCAGAAGAAGAATGGCAGCCCAATGAAGGAGTCCCTTGTTGATGCGCTGCTGTGATAAGAAGTGGCTGTCAAGTCCAGCCGTACAGTACTAAGGCTGCCAGGTACAGCCGTACAAGTCAAACCCTTAACAAATTGAAATCGCCCTTTTTTCTGACTGCTGCGCTCTGTCAAACTTTCCAGCTCCTCTCAAAAAAACACTGACTAATCTCCCAACGAATCTGAATAAGCAAAATACACTGAATGGGGGCTACGTCCCAAACAGGTCAACAATTGGGGTTTGGCGTCCCAATGCTAAAACTCCTTCTGAGCCCAAGTGCACTTCTCAAAAATATAATATGTCAAATGATAATGATTCAAATCTTTTTTTTGCCTCTTATAGCCTCTTCTTACTAAGTCGAACCCTAAAAGTGATCCAAGGAGCACTTAAGTCATAATTTGTTATAATTCCCTTTTAAGAGGCCAAGTGCATAGAAAATTGATCCTTTTTCCATATTAAAAGAGATCCGTCCACCGAAAGGTTCTGACTCAAGAATGAAATATTTAGGAAAGTCTGAGACCTTTCCAACGAGCTATTACACCCTAGTGCACGCATCCAGATGAGGCCAAAAACCCCTTATGACACCAAAATGACTATAAGCTTAGCCTTATTTAAATAAAAGACGAAAACTTAGGAAATATTAAAAATATAACCCAAGTAGCCACAAAATGCCCAACTGACATCACGAACCAACAAATCAACTTGTCCCCTGTCTGTGACTGAAGTCGAAAATCAAGGAACCACTGGCAGTCTCATCCCTAAAATCTAGGGATGCTCCTAAAATCTAGGAAACAAGCCTTATCTCTCTGAAACTGAACCCAAAGAGTAATCTCATGGAGTCCCAACCCGGGGCATGACCATACCTTGTAAAAAGTAGGAATAACCTCCATAAATGTAGGAACTGCCTCCTAAGAACAAGGAATGTCTCCCAACTAATCAATAACTGCCAGAACACCAAGTCCCCAACACTGAATAACCAAACTAGGTCTCTATCCAACCCTGTCAACTTACAAGACCCCATAATAAGCTGACTCACATGTCTCTGCTAGACTGGGCTAGAGTGGGGACATGACATTTACCAAATGGGTCTGTAAGAGATAACCCAACTCAACAATGCCCGGATTGCCTCTCGAGGCTCCCTTCAAGTTTAACTTAGTCCAGCATTCTTGAGATGCCTTCCATTTTATGTTTAGCTGAGCAATACCTTAAACTCTTTCCCCACGAGCGGGGGTTCAAGAATCCTGTTTTGACATAAAGAATAGTGTGAATTTTAAATTTTCATTCTCCAATATGCAGTTGTAATATTTATTTGACAATCAGGTTTGCTTATGATGTTCCTAGAAGTTATGTTGTTTGAACCAGATGGATTCACTGGTGATTTCTTTTTCAAATTTAGACAACTTACTAGGTATAAGTATCAAGCTGTTTTATTTGTTAACTGACTAGTATTTTATTCTTGAATCAAGTAAACTGCCATTTACATTATTTATCAGTGTTTTTTATATCATTGCATAATCCCTTCAAACCAAGATTGTATTACCTTTTTGTGAGACATTCAAGTCGAGAATAATGGCATTTACAGCCATAAATTGATGCAGAAGCATTAAAAAACCAATCTATTTGACTATTTGTAAACTAGTGTTTCAGCTTCAGTTAGGGCTAAGTTAGAAACATGCTAAAAGCATGCATAATTAAAAAGAGGGGTCTATAATTGGATACTGATGTTAGGATAAGGTAAGTCCAGATGGAATTTCGCTGAAAATAGTTGCCGAGTTAGAACTGAACTGTAATAAATGCACATGATGTATTTTTTGTAAATAGAGAGGATGGAGTGGGGATTCACTTGAAGAAAGGAGGATAATGAGTATGAACGAGGTTAAGTGGAATATTAAATGGACATCCTTCTAGATATTGATTCCGCAAGAGTGGTCTGAGACTTGTGCCTGACATCATCCCTTTTTATTCACCTCATCTAGAAGCAGGAGGCCATGACAGGAATGGAACTCTGGTGGGTATCGAGAAGCTTCATCAAACTCTAGTATACAACACCCCTGACAATGTTTCCTTTTAAGCTTAAAAACATTGACGATGTAAATTTCTACCTAATTGTTGCTACAACATATGATGTTGCAGTACAAGACACTAATACCTCTAATGGAAAACATTGATGTTGCATCATATCTATGGTCAATGATATGCATCATATCATATCATATCTTGGCAGTCTTATCGCACGACTTATTTGATCAGTTGGCTATTAGGTGCAGTGGTTAGGGTGTTGGGTTCTTTAACAACGGCTTTGTGATTTCCAAGCATGTAGTCTTTTGTTTATGCACACAACATTTGATTTACTGAATTATGGGTATTAAAATATGTTTAGTAAAATTTCAATGGAGTTCTTATTGGCATTTTTTTAGAAAAATACAATATGTATGGTAAAATTTCAATGGAGTTCTTATTGTCATTTTTTTTGAAAAATACAATATTTCAAAGAACGCAAACAAAAACAATTAGTTAGTTAGAGGTTGCAAGTTAGGAGATGTCAAAACAAATATCTATAATTAGTATCAATATAACCATCTAAACTCTTTTCCATGAGGCAATGGCCTATTGGTGCGGGTATGTTATTCTGTTAGGGGTGATCCATTTTTAATTGCCAACAACAGACATGTAATGCAATATCTTATGTAAGCAGTTAGGCGCCCTTTGTAGATATCATAAGGGGTTTATAATCAAAATTTAACCAACTAAAAGCATCTCTGTATCTAAAACCATGTTGTACAATTCCAAGTGGTAATGAGGTAAGTCTTAGAAGGAAAGATGATCAATTATGCAAGGTCAATCCTCTCCCTACATAAACACATCATCTACTATACTATCATATGGGATTGGCTAAAATGATAAAATCTCTAACACATGCTATGATATTCCTGAAAGGTCTTTGGTGTGACCTCTTTGTTTGAGGTCCATTATTGAGCATCCCTTTCTCAATGCACATTTTCAAATGGATTTGTTGATACCCTGATTTTTAGCTCCATTTTCCCCAAATGATAAGTCAATGCCTAGAGTAAGGATGCTTACTCATCTAAAGTGCACGGGGGGTGGTGAGATTCAGAGTAAGGATGCTTACTTATCTAAAGTGTGGGGGGGTGAGATTCTAAGTAGCAAATTCACCTTCCCTCCCAACACCTGGTACCGGTTCGCCCTGAGGACGCCTTGGGTACAACTAGGTTCTTTTGCTGAAGCAGTTGGATGTACTCGGACTCTCCCAGCTTTATGCCTTGGGGTGAACCCATCGGTTTTGCCTGTTCTTTATCTTTTTAAATTTTTTGTTTGTAACAATTAGGCTTGAAGTGATATAAAAACAAAAAAACACACAAACCCTAAAAGTTTCTAAAAACTCTAAAAGATAATATAAAACAATACTTGCCTAGAATATTAGGCTAGAATATTTTTATTTTTTTGTATAACCTTACCTAGGCCATATATAGGCTTAAAAAAATTACCTTACCGGTGACCCTGATTCGTGGTACTTGAGCCCGTACCCAAAACAAACTGGCTACTTAGTTGAGATTACAAGTGGGGTGTAGATTCGCTCTTGGGAACTATATTTCCAAAGTTTGGAATTTTTAGTTTTGAAAATTTTAATTTTCAAAACTATACAAAGACAAAAGAAAGTAGAATATATACAAATGTTTTTAAAGACAACGACGAGGTAGGGAACATATATTATTGAAATTAATCATTGGACATATCAAGAGAATGAGCAATGAACATTGCATGTGGTATGCAACAAATATAATGATTTGTTGAATATCGATGTGTCAAATGATATGCGTGAATAAGAACCTACTTTAAACAAAGATTAACACTTATGATCAAACTTGTAATCTTCTACATCATCCATATCAATGTTATCAACTTTTTTTTTGATAAGTTAAGGGGGTTTTATTATGAGGCTGCACCCAACAATAGCAGATTATAGACTTTACATTGCACAACTTACTGAAGATGGACTGAGGCGCATATATTTAGCCATGTCCTACAGTATAGAGCAACAGGGACAGTTTATATATACTATTAACCCGTAAACCATGGCTAAAATTCAAAGGTTCTAACCACAATCTATCAAAAAACTATAGCCCTTCAAAACCGAATATAATGGGGGCTTTCACGACTGTTTCAGATTTTTATGGTAGTCCTTAAGACCAAAACATGATATAGTATTCTAAGTAGATCTTCGAACAAATAAACATATACAACATGAAAAAAATAGTAGTTATCACAGGAAAATACAAGCAAATCTGCATTAAACATCTACCAGGTTTGCCATAGCGTTCCTGAAAATTCCAAGTTCTTGAGAAAACAGGATTTTGTTCTTCTGCAAGTACCTTATATTGCTTTTAAGGTAATCCAGGCACCTCTTGCATGTTTCATTAAGAAAACAAGTTTCTTTCGGAAAATTGCATAGGGTTTTGTTATGAGCTAAGTTGTCAGTGCTGATACATGTACGAGGTTTGGGTATGGCAGTTTGCTGATTTTTTTATACCAAGTTCAAAATTGCTTGGTTACAGTCCTACAAAAAATATAAAAATTCAAGTCAAATAAACAAAATAAACAATAATTTGCATAGAATAAAGGAAATTAACCACATGAGACTATTGATAACTGATAATTCAATGTCCAATGTCATGAAAAATTAAAATGATATATTATATCTGTTCAATATTGACTATTAGTCAGTGATACAACCTATAGTGTACATGCAAACTCAAAATAAATCATCATATTGTTCTTCATTGATATCACTAACATCATCATGTGGTTCATTGGAAATGCAAGCAATAGCAGTCCCAATGCCATTCCCACTATTTGTTGTATATGGGTCTTCCGTAGAAGTCTCTTGCCCCTCTCCATTGATGTTGATTAATGAAAGTTTGGCAATGAAAGCATCCGAGTTGGAATGCTCTTGCTTACATCCCAATGCATTGTCGCCTCTTGTAGTTGACCTGCTTATGTGATGGGAGGCCCAAGTTGGAATACATAGACCAATTCCTTCGCATTTTTGGCTGCCAAACTGTTGCACTTAACTGAGTGGATAAAGGATATTTACTCCAATTCTGCTCAGCTGAAAAGCAACCTGCAACATGTTGAGGAAAAGTCAATGCATAACCAAAGTTTTTAATTAGTTTATAAAAGTGAAAACTAAAAGTAAATACTAAAAACATCATCATGTGGCTCATTAGAACCATTAGCAGTCGCAGTCCAAGTGCTGATCCTGCTAGTATGTGAGTCCTTTGTAGAAGTCTCTTGCCCCTCTCCATCGATGTCGATTCATGAAAGTTGGGTGATGGAAGTATTCAAGTTGGGATGCTCTTGCTCTGCATCCCAACACATTGTCACCTCTTGTAGTTGACTTGCTTATGTGATGGGAGGCCCAAGTTGACTGTACATAGACCAATTCCTCCACCTTTTTGGCTGCCAACTAGTTGCATGTAAACGAGCAGATAAAGGATATGTACTCTAGTTGTACTCAGGTGAAGAGGAACTCACAACCTATTGAGGCAAAGTCAATGCAAAACTAAAGCTTTTAATTAGTTTGTAAAAGTGAAAACTGAAAGTAAATACTAAAACGCTGAATAACAAGGGAATCAAAATGATGATGAAACTCATGATTGGGTTAATTCCACATTGGTAATAATTGTGGGAGGTCGCAACATGCTGTTCGCATATAGGGTCAAGTGCTTTTTTTTCTTGGTTTAAATCCTTAAGCATTGCTGTTTTTATTTTTCTGGTTTTCTTTGGTGGTGATTTGAATCTCGAGCTTGCAACAGTTGTGTTTGCCCGTGGAAATTTTATTTTTTATTTCTGCCCGCTGTTTCGCGTTTTTCCTCCAAGCATGGCAATGGACAAGGGCAAATCAACCTTCAAATCTTTCAAAGATGTTCTGAAGGGTGAGCAGAACTGTAGGCTTTTTGGAACCAAGATGCATAGACAACCTCTTCGCATGCCAAAAAAGGATCGAAGGAAAAACGAAAATGGATGTATGAGAGCTGCGGATGGAACGCCTGTAGTGGTGTTATTGAAATCTGACATTCAAAGTGGCATCGAAGATCTAGAAAGCTGGGGACTGATTGTCAGGTTTATGAGATTCTGTCCCTCACTAATGGCTTTTAAGGAGTGGTTGCGGAAAACCTGGCATACCAAAGATGAGTTTTCTATCTCAGTCTACCCTAATAGTTATTTTTTAATTCATTTTGAAAATGTTGAAGACCAAGAGCATATCTTCCAAGGAGGACCATGGTTTTATGGTAGAGTTGGATTGTTTATGAAGCCTTGGCATCCGATGTTCAGATCAGAAGTAAAATTACCTTCAGTTGTTCCGGTCTGGGTACGGTTGTTTGGTCTTCTGACGGAATATTGGAATAGTAATGTTTTCATGGCAATCAGGAATACCCTAGGCACATACATGATGACAGCTGAAAGTACATGGCGTTTTGAACAAATGATTTATGCTCGTATCTATGTTCTGATAAATCTTAATAAACCCCTGCCTAGTAAAATTACTTTGGATTCAGGTGAAGGGCAGTGGGAACAAGTGGTCGACTATGAGAATGTTCCTTTCAAATGCCTAAGATGCCATGAGTATGGATATCTGGTGAAGGTCTGTCCTATGAAATTCCTGCCTAAAAGAGGGAAGAGAAAAAACAGGGAGAATTCATTACTCTGAAGAAAAAGAAAACTGTGAAGAAAGTTGCTACCTCAAATTCCATTGGCAACAATGAAAATCGATTTGCTAGACTTCAAATGGAGAATGAAGAAACTGATAATGAAGATATGATGGATTCACAAGTTCCTGAAACTCAAATGCATGAGCTTGTTCCTCATGAAGGGATGACAGATTCTCCAAATGCTGATCAGCTATCTTTGATTCCGGTTAGCAATCAGTTGGACAATTCTTGTAAAGAAATGAAAAGCTATCAAAGGAAAACAAAAACTCAAGAGTAATTTGACCCCACTGAATCTCATCATGAAGGTGATTCAAAAGCTTTAATGCTTTTGCCCAATATTTCTGAATCATAGAATGCAGAATTGATTCTAGGACTCAGTCAAGAAAATGAAAAAAAATGAGAATGGATACAAATGTTAAACCGGGAAGGAAATCCAATCAGGCACATTTGCAACAGGAAGGTCAAAGGTTAAGCTCTACAAGAAAAGTCAGAGATTTGGCACATATTTTTATTCAGTCGTCCCAATGAATATTATAACCTGGAATATACGAGGGTTGAAAGGTAGCCCGTCGAAGATAATGATCTTAGACAAATGATCCAAAATTTTAAACCTGAGACATTATTTATTGAATAAACTAAGGTTTCACATGAGTTAATGGACGTATTAGCAGAAAGGATATGGCCCCATACTCGGGCTCTCTCTTAGTTCTCAGGGGGCTTCAGGAGGGATGTCTTGTATATGGGACCTGAAAAAGCTCATAGCGATAAATTCTTGTGGAAGTAAAGGAGTTGTTCTGGTGCATGCTTTCTCACGAGAGGAGTCTAAACAAATTCTTTTCCTTAATGTCTGCCCCTAATTCTATAAACGATAAAAGTTTACAATGGCAACATATTAATTAGATGATTCAATCCTTTCCCGACATTCCTCTTGTGCTTGGGGGAGACTTTAATACTATTTTGAACCTTGAAGAAAAGGAGATATGGCAGTTTTAGATGCAAGCTCACATAATATGACCACATGCAGACAAAAACTTTAGGGAGTGGATGTTAACCCTGGTAATGGTATGATGACTTCGTCTAACATAAGGCAAGGACAAGATTGCATTCTGGAGAGATTAGACAGATTTTTAATTTCAGAATCATGGTGGACAAAAGATTATATTCCAAAAGTGCACATTATAAATAACCCAGGTTCTTATCATTGGCCCATCTGTTTAGAGATTGGGAGGACTTTTCCCTGTCATGCCCCCTTTAGATTTCAGTTGATGTGGATTCGACATGAGAACATCACGAATCTTATTCGACAGTGGTGGAATGAAGGTAAACCTAAACATGGAACCCATATGTACATTTTTGTTAGAAGATTGAATTTATCTCAAAACTAGATTGAAAGCATGGAACTCGACAAAATCAGAGACAAAGGAAAAAAAGCAACAAATTCATGGTCAATGAGAGGAGATCAATGCTGACATCAGAAACATTGGGATTAATGAAGAATTAACAAAAAAGGAGATTTCTTTGAAAGCTGCTCTTCAAGAATGGGAGAAAAAGGAGGAAATTTTGTGGCAGCAAAAACCCGGAGACCAATGGCTACAGGAGGGTACAAAAATACAACATATTTTCATAGATCTTTGTTGGCAAGATCTCACAATTCTATCATTTTTTTAAGAACTACAGATGGTAAGAAAGAATATTCTTTAGAAGGATTGCAGAATATGGTTATAGATTATTTTTCCAATCTTTTCATTGATGTCTCTTTAGATGATATGGCACAAAAGGAGGCTCTTGCAACCATCCCTAAAATTATATCTGATCAGGGAAATAGAGAACTCATTGCTCAAGTTATTGAAGGGGAATTAAAAAATGCTGTTTTTAGTACGAGAAAAGACAAAACACCTAGTCCAGATAGTTTCCCGATTGAATTTTATTAAGTGTTTTGGGACATCATTAAAGATGACCTTCTTCAAGTTGTGGACGAGGCGAGAAAGGCCAAAACCATGTTGAAAGAAAGAATATGAAGTGGAAGAGATATCAGGTTTTAGGCCCATAGCTTTGTGCAATGTCCTCTACAAAATTATTACCAAAATAATGGCAGATAGGCTGAAATCTTCAATTCATAAGATCATTTCACCAGAACAAGGAGGATTTGTTCAAGGGAGGCAAATTCATGATGAAATAATTTTAGCCCAAGAAGCTTTACATTCCATGAATATGCAGAAATCTCCTTCCATGTTTATTAGATTGGACCTTTCTAAAGCTTATGATAGAGTTGACTGGGCCTTCTTATTTAAAGTTATGAATCAGTTTGGCTTCTCTCAGGATTGGATCACATGGGTTCGAGCATGCTTGGATTCGATATCGTATTCAATCATTGTTAATGGTAATCCCTCAAAGCTTTTTGGTGCTTCTCAAGGAATTAGGCAAGGGGACCCCATATCTCCTTTATTAATCACCATCTTGGCTGAATGTTTGGGGCAGTTGATGACTAAGGCGCGAAAAAATAAAAAGATAGGAGGTGTTATATTGGCTATAGGAGTGAATTCTTTGACTCATCTACAATAATAATATTTTTTCAATGTTCTGATAGACAAGAAGCTCAAATTCTTTATTTTTTTAACTTTACAAAGATTCTCTTCCAATTACTTATCTAGGGGTACCACTTGAAGCCACACAAATAAAAGATGGGAATTGGATTCTAAGCAAAGTTAAGATGAAATTGCAGAAATGGACAAATAGATGGCTCTCTTCAGGAGGAAGAATGACTTTGGTTAAGGCAGTTCTTCAAGCTATGCCTATTTATGCTTCCTCCATTTTTAATATCCGGATTGGAGTATGGAAATAGATGGATTCTCTCTTCCAAAAATTCATTTGGAGTGGAGTTCAGGAGCATAGAAAATGGTCCTTATTCAAATGGGATATTCTTTTTCAACCCAAATCAGATGGTGGTTTGGGATTTCGCTTCAGCATCAAACAATACTAAGCCTTAGCTGCCAATTTTTATTGGAGATTGTTGGAAAACTCAATTAATTTGTAGGCTGTAAATATTTGAGCCAAATAAGCTGACAATCATTCTCCTGAAAGAATAATTAGATTGGCTCGTCCTTCTAGAGGATCTCCCATTTTGACTGTTTTGAGAATAAAAGCTATAATTAAGAGATACTTCTTTTGGATCGTTTAGAATGGCCAAATAGCTATTTTTTGGACTGGTTTGTGGGATGGACAACCTTCTATCATAGCTCAGTTACTTGATGTCAAGCCTCTTATGGAAGCTCTTCACAAAAAAGGTTGGGACAAATTTGCTCATTACAACCAGCCTTATAGGTATCATTGGGAGGTTGGAAATCGATGGATTCCTTCTGAGGAATGGCCAATTCAAATGAATGAAGATCAAAAACAGCTAATTGATTCCATTTTACAATCAAGATCTTCTTCAAGTCATAAACAACTAGATATAATAGCGTGGGGGACTAAGGCTACATGAAGTTACTCTGTTTCAGAAGGATATGCATCCCTATGCAAACTAAATCCCCACCCCTTAAGTGATATTTTTAAACAACTATGGCAGGAAGAACTTTGGCCAAAGTTTAGTTTATTTGTTTGGTTACTATTAAGAAGAAGAATCCTAATAGGGGATAGGCTAAAAAAAAGAGGGTACAATGGACCTTATAGGTGTACAATGTGCCTGTCTGATGAAGAAACCATTATTCAACTATTTATACAATGTCTTTTTGTGATGCAAATGTGGCAAAATGTGGCTAATTTATTTAAGCTTCCTTGGAATGGAATTTGGGATCTGGAGCAACCTTTTAGAGAATGGGGGAAACACTTAGAGATTGGCCAAAATTTGGGACCAATCTTATGGAGCGGAGTAACTCTTTTATTATGGAATGTATGGAAGGAACAAAACAAGAGAATCCTTCAACATGAAAGCCGGGATATCTCATTTGTGTGGGAAAAGATAAAGTCGAATATTGCATAATCCATCAAATACAAAATTAGAATTCCTCAGAATATGTTGGTGCAATGGGTTAATCTTACAAGAAACTTACCTCTTAATTTGAGCAATCATCAAATGCTTGTTTTTAAATCGATTAGGAAATCTAAGGTGATGATCTGTAAACTGAAAATACAAGTGTATTACATTCGAAAATCACTTGTTCATGTTTATGAGATCCTTCAAATTTTCACTTTCTTGTGTTTAATTTGCATAAAGAAATTAAAATCAGAATTAAAATGAAGATCAAAATGCAAAATAATCAGAGAAAATCAAAGACAACACCAACAAATTGATAATGGAGTTCGGCTTCAATAGCCTACATCTCCGGGTCCGCCCAATAGTGAGGACCGTTCTATTAAAATGCTGTAACAAATGGCTTCAAAAACCTTTACAAATATTCAATTTCGCCTTCTCTGATTTTTATTTCCCTGCAAATATTTATCTTAGATCTGAAAACAAAAGCCCAAAGCCGTACAAGGCAAAAACAAGGCTCTAATCTTCTTAATTCTCTTTACACAGTCAGAAATTCGTGTCAATACAAGTAAAAATTACTTTTTTTTATAACATTTCAGCCACCGTGGCTGAAGCGGTCAAGACCTTAGCTTTTTAGGTTCCAGGTCTCAAGTTCCAAACTCCCTCCTCCATTCTAGGCGCCTAGGGAAGTGGGCAAGGGCGTCTTTCCTCTTTTGGCGCGCTTTGACTAAGGGATTAGTCTCACATTTGCTGGACGTGGTTGTTTTACATGCTTTAAATAGTAAACTTGCTGAAGTTTTCAAACGCCTAGCATTTGGGCGCCAACTTTGGACGCCACCTAGCCTGTTCAAACGCCTAATAATGAGGGATGCACTTAATGTTTTGTGGCATGGAGGTTTGACACCTATTTGGATTTGAAAATGTCAAATATCATGTGTATCCAATAAAACACCTAACAATTTTTTTTTGCCCCTTAATTATTTGCCATGTGTCAAATGGAGATTGGTCCACTTGGCGTTCTTCAACTGTGTCACGCCATTTTTGACATCCTTGTCACATGATTTCTTCAACTGGCTATATCTTGAGCATTCAGACTCCGTTTTTCGAACCGCGAAAAGCGCTAGAAAGCTCTCGACGAGTACTACAATGTGCAAATGATTTGAATTGAATTTGAAGACTTTGAAAAATAGAACGGTACATGGATCCACCTGGATCATTTCTCCCCACTGGGAACTTTTGGACCTCCAAAAGTTGAAATTAATTGGTAATGAGGTGAGGGTATTTTTCCCTCACCTTTTTGACTTCCATCCATTTGGCCTTGCTTGGGTGCATCCCTTTGAGACCAACACGAAGATATTCAACATTACCTCTTCGCGAAGTCCGCATATTCCTGTCAAGTATAGTATCTTCTTGCAATTTTGTTAGATATTCAGGAGAAAAATCATCAACGGAAGGAATGGATACACTTTCATCATGATCAATAATCATCGGAGGCTCATACAATTTCAAATTTTCCACATTTACAACTGAATAAATTTGCATGTAAGATGGTAAGTCTAATTGGAAAGCATTTGTGCCAATTTTTTTCGTTATCTGAAAAGGACCATACCGGATTGGTTTCAACTTTTTACCTTCACCTGTCAGTCTTTCCTTACTAATGTGAAGCCATACCATATTACCTACAACAAATTGGTGATCAATACGATGTTTGTCATGCCTGGCTTTGTACTTGGCTTGACTTTTCTCCAATTGAGTACGAACAGTCTGATGAATGAGCTGTATTTGTTCAATGAACTTTTTGGCTCGAATGGCTTCTTTTGGTTCACCAACAGCTGTATCCTGTCTA
Source organism: Torreya grandis (assembly GCA_037957365.1). Classification (NCBI taxonomy): domain Eukaryota; kingdom Viridiplantae; phylum Streptophyta; class Pinopsida; order Cupressales; family Taxaceae; genus Torreya; species Torreya grandis. The sequence goes on from JARHVA010001313.1 coordinate 3,275,324, forward strand.
TAGCAAACATTTAGAGTAGATTTAGGCAAGTATCCATAACAAACTTCAAATGGAGATTTCATAGTAGAAGAATGAAGTGCCCGGTTATATGCATGCTGTATGTAACACAATTGTTCATCTCATAACTGTGGATTTTTATTGCTATAACCCCTAAGCAAATGTACCATAGTGCGGTTTACAACCTCTGTTTGTCCGTCGGTTTGTGGATGAAATGTAGTGTTTTTTTTTAATTTAGTGTCCATTAGTCCCCACAAAGTTGACCAAAACTCCCCAATAAATCGAGAATCCTGATCAGAAATAATTGAAGTAGGCAAACCAAAATGAACCCATACATGTTTAAAGAACAAATATGCAGTGCCTTCGCCAGTAATCTGCTTAGTCCAATGAATCAAAACACACATTTTGCTAAATCTATCCACAACCACATATAAATAGTCATGTTTTCTTTGTGTCATAGGCAACCCCCCCACAAAATCCATAGAGATACTTTCCCAGGGGCGAGTAGGAACAGGTAGAGGAGTGTAAAGTCCCAATTTCCTGTTACTAGGTTTACTTGTGGCACAAAGAGTACATCCTTTTATATATTTAGCAACATTTTCCTGCATACGAGGCCAATAACAATACATTTTCAAATGTGCAACCGTTTTAGCAACTCCAAAATGACCAGAAATAAGAGAAGTATGTGCTTCTCTAATCATGTGCACCCTCTCATTTTGAGGAATACATAGTTTACCCAAATGATACAAAAGATCATTGTGTACATGATAGTCCAATTCTTCTACTTGTCTACTACTCATCAAGTCTTTATAAACATCCTGAAAATCAAGATCATTCACATATTATTCTTTATAACTTTCATGAGACAAAGAACCATGTTGTAAAAGAATAGATGCAACAACCATAGGAGGCCTAGATAGCATATCTGCAACCTTATTCTGAATTCCTTTTTTATACTTGATCACAAGATGAAATTGTTGTAAGAAACCCATCAAACGAAAATGTCTACACTATTGTAGCTTAGTTTGTGATTGGAGATACTGTAAGCGCTGATGATCAGTATGTATTATTGTTTCTTTGCCCATTAAGTAATGCTTCCATTTTTTGACAATTTGAACCAACGCATACAATTCCTTATCATAAGTTGGATATTTTCTTACTGCACTTGTAAAGGTTTCAGAATGATAACAAACTGGTTTCTTACCTTGCCATAGCATACTCACTTGCATCCATCTCGATCTGAAATGGTTGTTGTAGATCAGGAAGTGCCAAGACCGGAGCAGTACTCAAAGTATCGAAGGCTTTTTTATGTTTGCCTCCCCACTGAAAGACTTGTTTCACACTTGTCAAAGAATGCAAAGGTGATGCAATATATGAAAATTGGGCAATAAACTTCCTCCAAAATTGTACTACACCAAGAAAACTCCTAACCTCAGTTGTGTTAGTGGGTGTAGGCCAATTAACAATAACTGCCACTTTTGCAGGATCAATTTTCAATTTCCCATGTCCTACAATGTAACCCAAGTATATCAAAGAGGTCTTGCCAAATTCACATTTTGACATTTTCAGATAAAGTTTTTCCCTTCGTAATGCATCCATGACTTTCTTAATGTGGATCACATGCTCTTCCTATGACTTGCTGAAAATCAATATATCATCTAAGTAAACTATAACAAAATCATCAAGAAACTATCTAAAAACATCATTCATCAATCTCATGAATGTAGCCAGGGCATTACACAACTCGAAAGGCATAACAAGCCATTCAAACAATCCCTGTTTTGTCTTAAAGACAATTTTTCATACATCACCTTCATTAATTCTTACTTGATGATATCCACTTCTCAAATTCAGCTTAGTGAAATAAATAGCATGTTTTAATTGATCCAACAAATCATTTATACGAAGAAGAGGGTAACGATTCTTAATAGTAATTTTGTTTAAAGCACGAAAATCAACACACATTCGCCAAGTGCCATCTTTCTTTGGCACCAAAATAATTGGCGAACCAACATGAGATAAACTTGGACGAATAACACTTCTATCCAATAGATCCATTACCTGTTTTTTGATTTTTTCATTTTCCACCACTGATAACCTGTACATGCCAATGTTAGGGAGAGGAGAATCCAGCAATAGCTGAATTTCATGTTGAACTCCCCTTTTAGGAGGTAAGCCCTTAGGATCCTGAAATACATCATCGTAAGTAGAAATGATTTCAACCAATTCATTCTTGTGTCTAGGATTACACTTTTTCAAAGCTTAAGAATATTCTTTTTCCTTAGACTTAATCAACATGAGACAAAAAGTCTTGCTTGAATTAACTAGTCTTTTCATTTGCCCTGCTGTAACCAAAGAAAGACTTGTTTTAATGTGATGTGCTCTAACTATATATTCAATGCCATCCTTAACAAACAAGTACTTATTCTCCTCTCTATAGAAGATTGCTTTTTTATCATAAAAATATGGGCTTCCCAAAACAATCCCATATATGTCCAATGGAACAACATCCAACTCAACCTCATCTTTGAACTTGGATGTGATGGCAAACCTTAGCCTACAAGTTTTTGAAACTTGTAGCTTCTCATTGTCACACACCCAACCTAGTGGATAAGGCTTCGGATGGGGATTGGTTTGTAAGCCTAGCTTCTTAACAACCTCTTCAGAAATTAAATTTGCTTGTGAACCACTATCAAATAGAGTGTCAATCTTAGTGTGCTTTGAAACAAATCTAATGTGGAACAATTCATTTCTTTATTTATCAACATGCACAGAATTCTGTCTAGAAGAAGATGCATCATTTGATGACTTAGTGCTAAAAACTGAAAGAGAAAAATCATTATGTAAACCCATAGCCGTGATCTTAGTTTCATCACTTGAATCTGATCTTAAGTCCTGAACCATAGCATTAGCCTTCTTTTCTTTCTTTTGAAACTTTTTAGGCCTTAACTCAGGATGTAGTTTCCAACACTTAGACTCATCATGATTTTTCTTGCAATGATTACAAAATAGTTTTCCTTATTTTTTAACAGTATAAGTGGACTTCTGTTTACCCTTTCCTGATGAACTTTTTCCTTTGGAATGCTTAACATTAGATTGCTTACTTTTTATTTTAGGAAAAGATTCTTTTGATTGTTTTCCTCTAGCCTCTAAATGAGTGGCTTGAACACATACTGCATCTAAATTAGTGGGATTGAACATAAGAATCATGTCTTAAGTAACTATGCAACCCACCTATATATTTTAGCAGTGTTTCTTGTGTGTATAAAGGAACATTTAAAAGTAAAGCTTTTTTCTTAAAATCTTGTGTATAATCTTGAACACTTTGGCCTTTTCCTTGTCTGAAACTTTGCCAATCCATCATGGCTTGTTGCATATACCCTAAAGGATAGAATTGCTTTCTGAGTTTTTTAATAAATTCATTTCAAGTAGAAATCGAGTTACCTTTTTGAAGCTCGGCTTCCTTCAACTTACTCTCCCACTAGATGAGAGCTGTACCTCCCATATGAAGAGTAGCCAAATGAATTTTTGACTCATCCATTGCAATCTTTTGGACCCTGCAATAAACTTCAATCTGCTTGACCCAATTATCCAACTTTTCGGCATTAACTTCGCCATTAAACATTGGTAATTCAAACTTAATATCCAATTTTAGTGAAGGGAGAGATTCCACAGTTTTTTTACCGTCATCCAATGGAGAAGGTTTTTCGGTTTCTTTACCTTTTGATTCTCGTGAATCACCTTCTTTTTCATTTTCGGATTTCCTTTGTTTGTCACGGTATAATTCCTCAACCATGCTTCTCATGTCCATGAAAGCTTGACGGAAAGCTTGTTTGGATTCCATCTCTTCTTTGGCCATCCTTGAAGCACGCCTTGAACCAATCTTTGGATTATACTGAACGAGTTTTCCTTCACCATTTTAGGATTTAGACTTTGTCAACATACACTAGTAATCACTGTTAAATAACAACCGCTCTGATACCAAAAATCTAATCTATAAACGAAAAATATAAGTGTATTACATTCGAAAATCACTTGTTCATGTTTATGAGATCCTTCATATTTTCACTTTTTTGTGTTTAATTTGCATAAAGAAATTAAAATCAAAATTAAAATGAAGATCAAAATGCAATAATAATAAGAGAAAATCAAAGACAACACCAACAAATTGATAACGGAGTTCAGCTTCAATAGCTTACATCTCCGAATCCGCCCAATAGTGAGGACCGTTCTATTAAAATGCTGCAACAAATGGCTTCAAAAATTTTTACAAATCTTCAATTTCGCCTTCTCTGATTTTTATTTGTCTGCAAATATTTATCTTAGACCTGAAAACAAAAGCCCAAGGCCGTACAAGGCAAAACAAGGCTCTAATCCTCTTAATTCTATTTACGCAGTCAGAAATCCGTGTCAATACAAGTAAAAATTACTTCATTTTATAACATTTCAGCCACCATGGTTGAAATGGTCAAGACCTTAGCCTTTTAGGCGTCAGGGCTCAAGTTCCAAACTCCTTCCTCCATTCTAGACGCCTAGGAAAGTGGGCAAGGGCGTCCTTCCTCTTTTGGCGCGCTTTGACTAAGGGATTAGCCCCACATTTGCTGGGCGTGGTTGTTTTACATGTTTTAAATAGTAGACTTGCTGAAGTTTTCAAACGCCTAGCATTTGGGTGCCAACTTTGGATGCCACCTACCCTGTTCAAATGCCTAATAATGAGGGATGCACTTAATGTTTTGTGGCATGGAGGTTTGGCGCCTATTTGGATTTGAAAATGTCAAATATCATGTGCATCCAATAAAACACTTAACAATTTTTTTTTGCCCCCTAATTATTTGCTGTGTCAAATGGAGATTGGTCCACTCGGCGTTCCTCAACTGTGCCACGTCATTTTTGACATCTTTGTCACATGATTTCTTGAACTGGCTATATCTTGAGCATTCGGACTCCGTTTTTCGAACCGCGAAAAACGCTAGAAAGCTCTCGACGAGTACTACAATGTGCAAATGATTTGAATTGAATTTGAAGACTTTGAAAAATAGAACGGTACATGGATCCACCTGGATCAGGAGAAATGTAAGTGGTCAACCCCTCTTTGTGGATTTGGAAAATTGAATACAGATGGAGCCTTTAGAGGAAACCCAGTTAACGCAAGTATGGGTGGAATACGCAGACTTTGGGATGGATCAATTGTCTTCTTTGCAGAAGGATTGGGTTGTGCAACGAATAATTTGGCTGAAATTAAGGCAGTTTTTAAAGGACTACAAGAAGCAGTTAAAGTTAGATGGAAAAAGATTTAGGTGGAATCTGATTCTCAACTAATCATTAGCCTTTTATACACCTCGTCATTGAAAAAGGGAAAAAATTGGCAAATCATGAGAGAGTTGGAAAAATTCCATCAGCTAAAGGATACATTTCAAGAGATCCATTTCAACTATGTGCCTCGACAAAATAACAGAGTTGCGGATGCTTTAGCTAATTGGGCTTTGGATAATAATAAAATTGTTTGCGATGGTCCCCCATTGATATGGTGGCCTACTAAGATCCATGAGGATATATGGAAAATTTTAGATTTAGCTTGACTTCATGGTTAATGCTGAAGTGATTAGACTTGCTTCTTGTACCAAGGTTTGGACAAATAGTTTTGCTGCTTGGCATTGTAGAAATTGTACTTTTGATTTAATCTTTGAATCAATATAATCCTTTAAAAAAAAAGAGTAAACACTAAAAAGAAAAAAAGGCTATAAAAAATCATAATGTGATAACATTTTGATAGCAAGAGGCTATAGGTGCATGGATCCTTGGCAATGGACATACTATCATGTATGAGAGTGCTTCTTGTACTCGTCCCAAAGAGTGCTAATTGCTGCAGACGCGGTTAGGAGGTCCAATGAAGGACAACCTTAGGCCATGTAGCCCACAAAATTAACACAACCAATTAGACTGGGTTGCATTCTTGCGCATAGAAATACAATGAAACAACAATGCTTTTATTGATTTCAGTGGAGGACTTGCAACTTGCACACAATATAGTTTAAATACAAATATTACATTACCTCATTCTAAAAATGAGATGCATTACAACCTTTTTGAGTTGACTATCCTTGCCTAATGAATCTCTCTCTCTCAACTGTAGGGGTGTGTTTATATAGAGATGCGATCCCCCTACTTACAATTTTGCTCTTTACTTACTCACATACCAAGGCCACATTATCAAATGCACAGTACAGTCTCGATGTTCCATAACACATTGCCTTGTGATGTTGTATCAACTCTACTATTTCCAATGTTGTCCATATAAACAAGAATTTGTTGGTTTGTTGAAAATGGATCCGTATTCCATCTATCAAGCAACCTCCAACTATGCAGCTTCATTTGATAGGTACTTGAGCCTCTAATAGACCTTAAGTTATACAGTGAACATTAGATTTAACCACAAACCTACTACGACTTGACAAACACCCCCCATAAGTGCTCTTAAGTGTTTTAAGAAACTTCCCACCAGTGCAGTACTATGCTCATGCTCACAACATTTGCTCCTCTTGACAACATCATTCAATGATTGCAAAATTGATGCGGAATGCCATAGTGTCCTGAAATGGATTTTATCATTTGGTAAAGATTCATCATTGTGCGCCATTTTCTGATGCATTGTTTTATCTCTTGAAAGTGTTCTTATGGTATATACATGCCACAAAATGCGGTGGTACAATATGATGTGTTTTACAACTTTTGTTCAAATCTCATTAGCACAATAGTTTCTAGGCATTGCGGCACTGTAGAAGAGTGTGCGACAACTTACCTTAGTTGTTTGATGATCTGGAAGACACTGCAGACCTCTAAAAGTGACCCTAGAACACTGCAGCCTTTCAAACATCTAAGGCTTACAATGAGGCTTATTATTACCATCCTACTTATGTTTTTGTTTAATGCAAGATTTCTTGTGAACTTGGATGCTTCTGCATCACTAAATGTTGTGACTTGTGCAGGTTATGGATTTCCCAAACTTGCACACAACTGTGTCTTTTATATCCTAGATCAAGGAAGATAATAGTGAATGTTTCCTTATATCTATCCGTAACATCAACATCCTTGTATGGTGGCATCTTCTTGGGCAAATAATTGTTCTTAGTGTTGTGGTATTCTGGAGTTAATGCAAAGGCAAGGAGATTTAGTGCGGTGGTCATTTTTTTCCATCATTCGATAAGAAATATTTGCACTTGCTTGAAAAACTTTTTGAAGGATGTTGCTCTTTTGGCGTTATAATGCCCCTCATTTTTTCAATTATTGAGTCAATGCCATCATAGATTTTGTCCAAACATGTTCGATTCGTGTTAGTAAATCTAATTGTACTCATGATGGGCCCAATAAAACTAAACAAATAATAAACACAAGCTCATCAATCGTCATCTAGGATCAACCCTTTCACTTATAGAGTCCTCTTCATGTTTGATTGCCTCCATACAATCCAAAGGTTGTTGATAACTATGCCACACAATGCCTCTCCCGCCATCACAAGTTGTCTCAAGATGATTTTGTGCAAGGTGAATCTAGTCTCGATAGCCTATAGAAAATTAAAACAAATAAAATTTAATAAATCTTCAAAATTCTTGACGTTACTTTAGACATTTTTTTAAAATTAAAAAACAATATAGATATTGTAAAATGTAAATTAAAAATTAACATTATGAAAGTAAATTGAAAACAAAAAAAGATCATTTTACTTATCTTCAACAACCCCAACTTTGAGAATGGCTTGAAGATGACTTGTGACGCGATGATTGGTGACAAACATTTGGATCTCATTGGTCTTGCTATACATTTGTCTGATCCACTTTATATGCAGCCCAAATTTTTTATTATTAGGTTGAGTGAATGAATGACACAAGGTGTCCAAACATGTGCTTGTACCTCATCTCAATCGGCATCTCTATGGCTTTGCAATTTTTAGCATTGTCTGTTATGACATGGACAACGTTTTGAGGCCCCATTGTCTTAACAAACATTGACCCTTTAGGGCACATTACATCACAACAATCAAGGGCCTACTTTTGTAGTCTTTTTATCCTTTGAAAATGGACACGCACATTTCGGCCCAAGAATCCCTAATGGGCTGCGACGAATCATCTGCATATATTTTATCCCTGCCCAATAATTGGTTAAGTGCATTTTCATACCCAAGGCTTGTGTGCCTTTTAGGGGCTTCATTCATGCCTCTCACAATTTCCCGCCAGTATGGTAACCTAACAAGGTTAAATAGCAGCCCATTGGCATAAATACATCACCCAATGATATTGTGAATACCTCTCGCCTCATTTTTAAACCCCCTTTCCAACGTTTCTGAATCTTTTGTATTTGTTGTAGGAGTAGCATCTTTTTTTGTAGAGGGTGTTGTCAAAAGAGAATGTGAGGCGGCCATGATAGGGGTACCAGATGGAGTTGTAGGTGGATTGCTCAATTGAGACACCTTATTTGACAAAGGATGCTTTGATTTTCTTTCTCCATTTTATCTGCTGCTTCTTGCTCTTTGATGTGGTCAAGAATCTTTGCTATTGGCAACCCATTTTTATTCTGCCCAATTGACCATGAATTGCACACAAATGGGCTTTCACTTGACCATCTGAGTTATTGTATGCGGTTTTTGGACTTGTTGTAGTGCCAAATATAACCCCCTTCACTTGGAATTTGCTTAGTCATCATCACATATTTCCAAAGAAGCAAAAAAGGGTCGGTTTTGAAGGTGCATGTTGTCCCTTGACCCATGAAGCTAGAGCTTGTTGCCATTGTAGCAAATACCCATAGCTGCAACTTTCAAAATCAACACAATTTTAGAAAAAAAAGATAAATCATAGGGCTGCCATTTCTTGTTGGGAAAAATGATTAAAAAATTAACCCCTAAAAAAGCTACCTGAGGATTGAAATCAGACTTAAAAAAAAATAAAAACATCCCAAACACTTACTTTCAATGAAAGAATCCTTCTTGTAGAAAGCTCCTACCTCCTTGGCAGCAAACGAACACTCGTAGTGGCATAGTAATATTAAAACAATATAATGGGATCTAATGTCTATTATGAGATTAGGGGGACATATTTCTCCTTGTACAAGGACTCAAGGTGCTCCTTTACAGCCTTCTTTTGTTATCTTGATCAGAGGTGCTTGGTAGTTTACCTTGGGAAGGATGTCACCTTTATATGTCAAGCCTTACGTGGGACTTCTAGGGCTATTATACGGATTATCTTTTTTTTTTCAACCTATTCCAATCATGAGCGGTGTCATGTGCCATTTGGATAATTATGGCTTGACACATTGATGAGATAAGTTTGTGACAACATCCCCTCTTCTTGTGCTGCCACCAAGTCTCCAAAATCATTGTATTCGTGCATTAGGAGTAGTGGGTCAGCTACTCCTCGACATTGAGATCCATCCATTTCCCACTGCACACAATCCAGACAATGGGGACATACATGTACAACTTGTTTTCTCTCTATGTGATCTTATTGCCAACTTGGGTTATTTGGTCATGTGTTGGTGTTCCACATGTTTGCCTAGTCAACTATAGTTCATTACTTAGATGCTAGTCCTAGTGAGCACCAAACATTGATGCCATATGGCGCAAGTAGTGGGCTTTGAAACATTAATCTTGCACATGATGCTAAGGGACTTTTCACTTTGTACGATGATGAACCCTAACTAACTCCTTATTTTTCATGCTCCCTATGAGTTATGGGGTTCCCCTTGTAGGAGGCGTAATGTCCCACTATGTCAAAAGCGACAATATATACACGGTCAACAATTTTGTCACTATTTGCAACATTGTGACATTTACTTAGCACCTTTGAGTGAGATGCTTCTTCATTGGATCTTTGGATTCCTAAAATGAGTTGGTTCTTCTTCCCTTATGAGACACTTCACCTTACATCTTACATCGATGTTAGAGAAAAGTGATGTTATTTTACAATCATTTTCCCCCACAACATACGTTTGGGTTATTTAGTAGTCATCACCCCTAACATGTACATGTATAATGATGCATGCACATCTGGGTAGTCAAGCAATCTTGCATCACCCAAAAAGTTATCTTTTGTGTTTGTGGGCTTCCGACAGTCGAAGACAACCTACATGAACATAATCACACTTCAACAAGTTTCTAGAAGGCAGGAATAATTTCAGACTCAGGCCATGAGACAATGTTCTCTGTCTCATGATGAAACCACTGCAACGGTTGCGTAATTGCCACTTTGCAAGAAGCGGTGGTTTTGCCCATGACGGTTATACACACCTAGTAACAGCTCATAAACGTTCAAGTGCAAATTTGGAGCATTTTTAAGATTCATGGGGATCCCAAGAGTCACTCCATGAGATACAAAAGAGGAGAGAAGGCTTTGGAGTAGGCAGACTGAAGTTGGGGAAATAACTTCCTAGTGAGTGTAGGTGCTAGAGTAAGATGCATAGAGGAGAAGAGAGTTGTGTTTAGTTCAATTAAAGGATTGTGTATGTGAGCATTCTTCTATCATATTGTAGTCTTAGGAAAGAGAGTGAGTGTTGTGTGTGTTATCTTTGGATTCCATCAAGAAAGAATAATAAAGAGTGAAGTTTGATTTCAGTTTCATGTCTGTGTGTGTGTTTTGAGTGTTAGGCTGAAAGTAACATACTGTCCTTCTTTGGACCCCCCATTACTGATTTCAACAAAGTGGTTTATGTAACTGTTATGGGATAAGTGCGATAGTGTTTGTCCACTATTAAGAAAATAATGGGTAGAGGGCATGAGTGAAATGAGAAAGAGTTGATTGTTCTGCATCTTGTGTGGGTGGGTAGAGAGCAAAGTGATTAAATAGTGGTTTAGCGGAGTGTGAGAGGTTGAGAGAGAGTCCATATGCCTCCAAGAAGAGTGGAAATAGCTGGAGTAGTGGCTGCCTAAATGGTAGGAAGACTAGATGAAATTGTGGAGATGTTGAGGGTTGTGCAGACAAGATTAACTACTGTTGAAGATGATAGAAGAAGGGGATTTGCTCCAAGAGATGATGTGAGTGATACAGAAGGTGAAGAGCAAGAAGTAGAAGTAGGACCAGCACTTGAGCAGTTGGATGGAGGAGAAGAAAGACTTTTTAGAGCCATCTTGAGATTAGAAAGGGGACCAAGATGAAAGTTCCAAGCTTTTGAGGAACTTTTGAAACTCAAGGAGCTGATTGATTGGCTCATTGAGATGGAGGAGTATTTTGAGTTTGATGAAGTGGCTGTTCAAACTAAGGTGAAGGTGGCTCAAACAAAATTTAAAGGTCATGCAACCTTGTGGTGGAATGAGTACATACTGAGAGTAGTAGGAAGGGTAAGGAAATGTTTGCTCATTGGGTGAGGACGGTTGTAATGTTGAAAGGTGAATTTCTGCCTTCGGATTATCAGCTGGATTTGTTAAAGAGTCTCCAAAACTTGAGGCAAAAGGAGCTTAGTGTGAAGGAGTATGCGGAGGGGTTCTACAAGACAACAATCTGGGTTGGTCATAGTGAGATGGACCAAGAGAGGGTAGCAAGATGCATACTATGGCTGAACTTTCAAAATGAACTCAGCTTAGTGGGGATGCATACAGTGGAATAAGCATACCGATATACTTAAAGGTCAGAAAAAAATTGTCTAGGAGGCAACAAAGTGCAGCAAGAGGAAGAGGGAGGATCAGCAGTGGTAGAGGACAGTTATTTAATGAAGGCAATCAACAATGGAATGAGAAAGGAACTAGCATTTCTCAAGTGCCAAATCAGCAAGCAAGAGGAGCAGCTACCTCTACAAGAGGAAGGGGCAGCTATGGATGAGGAAGGGGAATGTCATTCAATGGAATGTGCTACAAATGTGGTGACTTTGGTCATCGTGCATTTGAGTGCCCTCATGCTCATTGTGATGGTGAAAAGACCAGAAATGAAGGTATTGTGCAAGTTGCACAAGCAGAAGTGGAATCCTAGCATCACTCGAACATACGGTGGAATTGGAACAAGGGGAGCTTTTGCTAGCAAGGAGAGTCTTGAAGGTTGTGGAGAAGAATGAGGAGTACTGAACGAGACACATTTTCTGAACCTAATGCAAGACACAAGATAAGTGTTGCAATGTTGGGTTTGATAGTGGAAGTTGCTTACTTTAGTGTCAACTGAGATGGTTAACAAGCTGAATTTGGTGTGTACACCACAGCCAAGGCCATATAGAGTGTTATGGTTGTTAGAGGGGAATGGGGATATTGTGGGGGAGTATTGCAAAATAAAATTGTAGATTGGTAGATATTGGGATAAAAATTTGTTTGATGGCTTACCCATGGATGCATGATATGTTTTGTTGGGGAGGCCATGACAATTTGATATGGAGATGTATGATGGGAGAGCTAACACCGAGAGTGTTAAGAAGGATGGGAAGAGGTACAACCTAAATCCCTTGCAGGGAAATGAGGACGAGGATGAGCACAAGAATCATCTTGTGAGGCTTGTTGATGGGCACGTGTTGTTGGAGGAAGTGGGAGGAGGTTCTCTTTTATCCAAGGTAGAGACAAAGGAGGTTGAAAAATTGTATACAACAGTTGAGAGGAAAATGGAGCAGCCAATATTTTTCGTTCAAATGTGTACAAGGAAGAGGAAGTAATTTTCGAGTGTGGCAACGGGGATCAATCCAATGTTCAAAGGGGTTGGGATGAGATAGTGTGGAACGTGTTGGCCGAAGACAATTTGCAGTGCATAAATATCGCTAGATGATATTGCGCTGTATCACATTTTGGAAGGGCACACTGTGGCTTTTCACTCGAAGACAAAAGGTTGATTCTACTACCTAGCCCAAATTTGTGAGCACTATGCTCACAAACTCTTACCCATGTGTCTGATGCGACAACGTTCGGGTAGTCAAGTAATCTTGCTTCATTCGAAAATGTATTTTTTATGTTTGTGGGCTTTCGATAGTCGAAGACAACCTATATGAACTTGATCACACTTCAATAGGGTTTTGAAAGGGAGGAGTGGTTTCAGGTCATGAGACACAATGTTCTCTGTCTCATGACAAAATTGTTGGATAACACAAATCTGCATTAATTCGCAGTTGCAAAAGTGCGTCTTTGTAGGAAGCAATGGTTTTGCCCATGGCAGTTGTATACCCTGATAACGGCCCTTAATTTTTCAAGCGCCCATTTTGGAGTGTTTTCAATATTCATGGGGATACTAAGAGTCACTCCATGAGACACAAAGGAGGAGGGAAGGCTTTGAAGTAGGCAGACTGAAGTTGGGGAAATAACTTCCTAGTGATTGTAGGTGCTAGAGTAGGAACTAGGAAGCATAGAGGAGCAAAAAGTTGTGTTTAGTCCAGTGATGTATGTGAGCATTCTTATATTATATTATAGTCTTAGGTGAGTGTGTAATCTCTGTATTTCCTCAAGAAAGAGTAATAAAATATAAAGTTCGGTTATAGTCTGCAAGGATCAGGTTGTCCTTGGTTAGACCCCCTATCCTTAATTGCATCATATACACACAACTTGGTATCAAAACCTTCACATAGCCCAATATCACCTTAAGGGATTCCAAACATATCCTTTTAGTCATTTCTTAATGTTGAGTACACACATTCTACAAATATCCTTGGTGCTTGCAAATACAACTCTTTACATCAAGCTGTCATATAATGTACTCTACTCATGCACAAAGTTTATATTAACATATATAATTTACCTTCAAAATTTTAGCATTATGTGCTTGTATATTTTGTTACAATATTCTGTTCTCAATTCCCTTACAATTTAGTTATGCAAATCTCTATATTGCAGCTATTATTGTTGTAATACTTTCAGATCACTATAATATATTAATCTCTCATTTGATGTTTGTCTCTCGGATTATTTTAGGGATTTGGATCATTATCTTTGAAGGCTTGTTCACTTTGGATGTTAGGAGACATTCTTGGGGGAATACCCTGCTTTATCCTAGGATTATCTTGTCATGCTCTCCTTGCCCGATGCGTTCTCCTATGGAGATCACTGGATCATGTATTGGTCCTTTTGTGATGATTGATAATGAAGCTAGATTTTAAATCTTTATGGGATTTTGACTCATGCGTATAGTTAAGTCATCTTTGACTTGTATGTACATTGTCATTCTTGGTGCACATTTAAGTCATCTTTGACTTGTGTGTACATTGTTATTCTTGATTTGTGTGTGCATATGTCATCTTTATGGTGACCAATTTCCATGAGTAGTCATTACTTGTAATAATTTTTCCCAAATGTATGTTGGTAATAATCACAAGGCAAGGGGTCCCACAAAGCACACAAACACCTCTATCTAAGCATTTGTTGGTATGGGGAGGGATGGCCATTATTAGAAAATCCACCACTTTAAAATCGTTAAAAGTAAAGACTACCATGTAAATTGGTCACTACAGAGATGACTTAAATGTATGCACAAATCAAAATCCCACAAATATAAAAATCTAATAAAAATGCTTGTGGGAGTTCTAGATACTTATATCTTGAAGTTGTAAGTCCTGCTACTTTAGACTAAGACACAAACTTGAGCCAACTTTGATCTCTAGCCTAGGTATCTAGTTTCGAGCTCTGGTGACTCCCTTTGTTATTTTGTACTTGGATCATATGGCATTATCTTTTCCATCTTATCGAAGGTTTGCCCTTTTTTTGGTTCACCTCCCTTGTAATGTCCCTTTCCAGACAAATTTGAACAATTGAGGATTTTAGCAAACCCTTTACAAAGATATAACAAAATTGTAATTTCACAAGAAAATATTAGCTTTATTTCAATTCTTTAATCTTTCTACAAAATGGGTTTATTGCCAAAATCAGATTACAAAGGAATGCTTACAATATAAATGAAATTCCAACCTTATACTTTCTATTGGAAGGGCAATGTGTTGCTGCTAAAATGTTGGAATTTTCTTTTGTTATTATTTCTGCAAACCCAGATTTTTTTAAAAGGGCAAAAGATTATTTTATGAAACCCTTGAGATCACCTAGTCAGTTTTGGAAATCCTATTGTAAGCTATGTTTTTATTTTTGTACTTGGTGGAAGCTCTGCCAACAAACTCAGTCAACACTATTGTATTAAATTATGCGTCTAGGCTGTTGTTGCTTTAGATTGTGAACTGCAATCATGACATTAAACCCTATGCCAAGATGAAAACTTACAAATTTGAAACCCTAGTGCTCTGTTGAATTGATATTTGAAGATTTCGATGTAGCACACTTGTAATTTCTGAATGAAATTATCTCAAAGGTTTAGAGGGTTGTTGTCTTCAAACCTAAATCCGAATGACGAGGGTTTTCATCTTCACAATTCAATCCAACTATAAGGGTTTTCATCCTTATGCTGAAAACTAATGAACTGAAAGACTCAATCAATTGAGAAATATTGATAATAAAAATCGAATAATTTACAATGAGGTGAACTCTCAATATATAGACTCAATTTTCACTTTTAGGGTTAGCGTTATACTTTTAGGTTTAGGTTTTTAAGTTCACTTTTACCCTTTTTCTTTTGTTTTCACTTTTCCCTTTTCTCACATTTTTTTTATATTTCTAATAATAATAAAGTAATATTAAGTAGTAACTTAAAAAAAAAAAAGAAAATAAAAAGTAAGTCACTTAGAGAACTTAAAACATTAACTTTATTATTTTTTACTTTATTTGAAAAATGGGACATGATAGTCCGCCTTACCCAAAGATTGTTTGTCCTCAAGCAAAACCTTAATTGTCCTACAAATACTAGGATCCCAAACCAATCTTTATGTTGCTTCTATTCCTCGTGATGCTTCTCCAACTGTTTCAATTATGCTTGACTTTGAATTTGCGTCTTTTGGCTTCTCTGGAAACTATTCTTCATGGAAAATGTTCTCTCCATTCCTCTCACTGAAACTTGCTACAACAATTTGTGGTTCTTTTGTCCTATGAAGTGAAGAAGAGACTGAGCTAAACTTCATAGTGAGGGCATCAACCCTTTCTTGCATTTCCTCAGATGTAGTTTAAGGCCTCTTTTGCAATTTCGATGACCATATCCCTGTCTTTAATCACATGTAGATATTTTGATTTCATTGTTTCTAATGTACTCTTTAGTTTTTACAAATCTCCAAGAGTGATTGTATGCTTTGTGCTAGCAACATTTACGTCATCCATAGTGTTGTTCTCAGTTGCAGTTTGAACACTGCAAACTTAGAGTTAGATCTTCAATGAGCCTTTTCATGCTGTCCAACTTTGTTAGGACTTGCACCTCTTTCTCTTCTGTTATCAACAGTTGTAGCTCTTCAATCTTCTATTCTACTTTCTTTGTTCTCTCTTAGTTGAACTGTCATAATTCAGGGAACTTTGATGTTGCTAATTTCTCATCAATTTCTGCTTCCTCAACCCTTCGAGATTCTGCTGCATCTAACATTTTTTTCAGTTTTTAATATGGAAACACTTCTACATGTCCTTTGCCTAAGACAACTATGGCTTGGCTCCCAAGGTTCTTTGTATGAAAAGTGAAGTTTGTCTTCTAAGATCAATTTTGTTGTTATCTTTCTGAGAGTTCTTGTTAAGGTCAGCGATCATTTTTGCTGTGAAGTATGGTTTCGACTTCTCTTTACATTGATCAACCACACTTTTAGCTAGTGCATGAGCTGCTGGTGAAACTTCCTACACATCCTTTCTCACTCTAGTCAATAAAATTGATAGGAGTGGCTAGAAAATATAATCACTCATTCAAAATCAATGTTATAATTGTTTGCATTGAGAGAAGAATATTTTCTGCATGATTCTTATGAACAATAGCAAAGAGATGTTCAAACATTTGGAGAACAAGATCATCACATTCAAGATCTAATATTAGAACATAAGATTTGACTTTTGCAACAATTTATAAAATTATAACCTTCTTAGCAAAATAAGAACTTTTGATTTGATCCATACTTCATAAGCCTTGCACAATCAACTGAGATATTTTCCTCATGGTGTTGTATAGTTTTTCAAGAGCTATTATTGTTGTAATTTCACAAATACAAGTGATAACTACAAGTTTCACATCTAGATTTGGGTGTCTCAAAAGCTTGGGCTTAGCCAAATGAGTCATTGTTGGATTCACTACCCATAACATAGACTCAAAATTTGTATGTCTTATCATAGACATACAGTTTGCCACTTCTTTCAAAATACTAAGTAGAACATTTTTTGAATGAGGTTCCTGCTCAAGTTTCTTCCTTGCCCTGTAAAGCTTTATTCCCAAATCATCTTTACTCTTTAACTCCATGATTCACATGGTATGCATCAGGGAGCATCTACAAAATATTAAGTCTTTCCAACGGGCTGGCAAGATTACCAGCTTTGATACTACTGTAATGTCCATTTCTAGACATATTTGAACAATTTCGGATTTTATGTAAACACTTGTTTTCTAAATTTTCAATTAAATAAATGATTCTACAATTGCTTTCAAAGATATAACAAAATTGTAATTTCACAAGAAAATATCAACTTTATTTCAATTCTTTAATCCTTTTACAAAATGGGCTTATTGCCAAAATAAGATTACAAAGGAATGTTAACAATATTTATGAAATTCCAACCTTATTCTTGTTGCTGGAAGGTTAGTGTGTTGTTGTTAAAATGCTGGAATTTACTTGCTGTTCTTATTTCTACAAACCCTGATCTTTTAAAAGGGCAAAATGATATTTTATGAAAACCCTTGTCATCCCCTAGTTAGCTCTGGAAACCCTATTGTAAGCTGTGATCTTATTTCTACACTTAGTGGAAACTCTGCCAACAAACTCAGTTAGCACTGCTGTAGTAAATGATGCGTCTAGGCTGTTGTTTTAGATTGCAAACTATGGTCATAACATTAAACCCTATGCCACGATGGAAACTTACAAATCTGAAATCTTAGTGCTCTACTGAATTGATATTTGAATATTTCGTTGTAGCACATTGGTAATTTCTAGATGAAATTACTTCAAAGTTTTAGTGGGGTTTTCGTCCTCAAACCGAAAGCCGAATGATGAGGCTTTTTGTCTTTACATTTCGTTTTAACTATAAGGGTTTTTGTCCTTATGCTGAAAATCGATGAACTGAAAGGCCCAATCAATGGAGATATATTGATAATAAAAATTAAATGATTCACAATGAAGACGACTCAATATATAGACGCAATTGTCACTTTTAGGGTTAGGGTTATATTTTTAGGTTTAGTGTTTTACAATTCACTTTTATCCTTTCCTTTTATTTTTAATAATAATAATGTAATATTAAGTTGTCACCTTTTTTTTTAAAAGAAAATAAAAAGTAATTCACTTAGACAACTTAAAAATTAACTGTATTATTTTTTACTTTATTTGTAAAAGGGGACATGACATCCCTTTAGTTTTGTTTGTTGATCCCTTAATGGAGCTTTACTTTTGAGTCCCATTGACCTACTTTGTCTTTTTATGGACATTAATGTAAATATTTTCTTTCATTTTCCTTTACTATTACTATCACTAATAGATGCCATATGCACAGTATCCAATTCCAAAACTCAACAGTGAAAGATAGAAGCACAATCAGATTCAACTGCAATTGTTACAAACTATGGCTGCTATGAACCAGATATGTGGAATATATATCTCACCCCCATATGAAGCCTTGCACACACTTTCATATTTAAACAATTTGTGCTACATGACTCCAGAGTTCCTGCAACAGTCACTTAGCTTGATTCACAAAAGAGGAAGAATACCTACTAAATCATGCTTCTTATGCAGATTTCCCATCACAAGTTTAGTCCGTAAAGGGAAATGATAAATCAATAAAAGCATCACAGGATGCTATTTTGACACTTGAGCCATCATATCTAAATATTATCTTTGATAAGCGCAACCCCTAGACCTTAAGAAAGATCTAAGTTATTAATTGCCTAGGTATTTGGCAACAACGTTAACTTCCTAATACCAATGCTAAAAGGCAACATTACGAAATATTATTTAATTCCCTGTAGATGCCAGGAAGAGATAGCGTCTTTCTGCATGGCTGAGGTAATAATACCTGAGTCCCCTTCCATGTCCAGGTTTTTAATGTCTGTTTCAATAGTTGTCTGGAGCCCTTTGACAGTGGCTTCTGCTTTAGCAACATTATTTGTTGCCTCAGAAATGTCTAAGGAATAGAAGCAGAAAACTTCCACAATGATGTTATAGATAACTCCTAATGTTCCACAATTCCGAGGTTGCCCTTAGAGGCCCCATCAAAATTTAGCTTATTGTTATCCCTTTTAGGGGACTCCATTGAGCCAATGCCCTCCTCGGATGACTATCACTGTCCCTCTTAGTAGTGGGAATCTTAAGTCTCACATGGTTGTGCTTGCTACTATGTTAATGGTATGGCATTATAGATGTGCTACTATGTTAATGGTATGGCATTATAGATGCATGTATTCATTATATTAATAGAATATATTATAGAACAATAGGCACTCTATATTGCCTTTGCATGGTTGTGGATGGTTGAATTTTGACATGAAGGTTCACGCATGCCTTAGAACCTATGGGATCTAAAAAGATTAGAATGTCCCCAAAATCATACCACCGTTCAAATCTATTTAGAATCAGATTAGAATATCTTATTCAATTAAAAGTGAAAATTTGAGTATAGAAGACCAGTTTACAAGGGGAAAGGAATTGAAAATCCACCATTAGTCCTACTGCAAAAGCTTCAAAATAGTTCTGTGGATTGGTTTCTATGATTGCTGATGTAATGCAAAAGTGTTACAGCATTATCACCGGGAAATATATTACTTTAGATTGACTTAATATTTAGAAACTCAATCTTTTGTAAAGTATCAGACTTTAACATATTTTGGGGCAGGCAATGATCCGTTATTGTCATGGATATTACAATGGATAAATACCAACATATATCTTATGCAGACTAATTAAACTGTTTGAGAATAAGAAAAAAATTGTAATGCTATATAGATTTAAGCGTGAATTGCAGAAGATAACAGCAAAAAGTGCTTTTGGTTGCAATTGTATGGAACAATATAGTTTTTTTTTCCTTCTAAAATACTTTTGTTTTGTCTAAAATACTAAACAGGAGGTTAGTTGTATTGAAGCAGGTTGGTTTGCGCTTGCTGCTGAGCCCCTTAGGATCTAATGTTGTGGTTCGAACGGCTTGGTGAGTTTCAATATTATACTAAAGCCTTTAAACTATTGCCATTTAGTTTGTAATTAATGACTACTATTTTGCTTTTTTTAATCTCTTAGGCAATATGTTGCACTTATTACCTGTTACTCTGTTATATCGATTGATTTTTCTGATGGCTTGTTGATAAGAAATATACTTTAGTGTGATCTTGTTTGGGCATGTATCTTACAATCTAATGTTTTTAACTTGATACTACCAATAAGAGCAAGCAAAGAGTGCGTAAAATCTGATGTACTGAAAATTGTGTCTATCCTTATGATTTTCATATGTCAATGACTATATTTGTACCATTCCTAGAAGTTTCATACACTAAGCAATTGATTTACTTGTAACTTTTGAATCTCATGCAGAGTCATTCATTAATTTAATCCCAAAATCATTAATTTTTGAAACTTGTTTTCTTACATGTATGCTTTACACAAAAATATTGGAAAGTGTTTAGTTGCCTCGCTTATGTCAATAAGGGAAATTCAAGAGCTCTTCATATAGTGAAGAGTACTGAAATAAGGAAGTAGCATAGATGACTATTGTCACTAACCATTGCCATCCTTATCATCTTGATGAGCTTGTTTATGGCATCATGCTATTTCTGATATATAATCGGTGTTTCTGATCCCAATTGCATAATGCATTTGCCCAATGATGATATGGGAGGTGAAATCTATGCTTTATTTAGTCTTGTACTTCCTGGAGTATGATTCTGACTTGATCAAACCCTTTCCTTAGTTCCTTATGCAGAAATTTAACTTGATCAAACTCTACTGTTACACTACTTTCTTGCCATAACATATAGAAACTAGTAATTAGGGCTCTTGAAAATTAAACCATTATGGAAACCTATTGTCCTAAGGTTTTTTTTAATTTGACAATAAAATGATTAAATGATCTAATATAAGTAGAAAATCTATCAAAACTCAAGATTTATTTCACTATGAATTTCAAAGCTAAACCTTACTATTGAAAATATAATAAAACCTCCCTTTTACAAACAAGTAGTTACCTGAAATTTAGTTCCTACCAGTGAAGTATTAAGAGAATCCTAACATTCAAGAATGAGATAACAATAATACCCTAGTAATTAAATGTAAATCGTAGTAATATTTGATGCTCAAGGACATTAAATAATATTTGTTCATTTAATGTTCAATTAGGGTGTAATCAAGACAAAAAGACAACTAAATTTGATGACTACCATTATAATGGAATTAATTGTAATGTTGATCCCTATTTTTTCTGCATTTTCATTTATAGGAAACTTTTTTATCTATGCTATTGAAATGTCCCTTTTGGGGTAAAATAAGCAACACACGACTTTTTAACAAACCCCTGAACAAATTCAACGAATTAAAATCAACAATTAGACTAGGTTTGCCAAACCCTAGCGACTAGGGTAAATTGGCGATTTATGCCTTGAAACTCCTCAAAAAATTATGAAATTTTATATGCAAATAAATACTGATTTTTTAAAACCTTTTATCCAAATAGATTCAGAAAATATTAATTTCCAAATTTTATTTTCAGAAAATACAACGGAAATAAGAAAATTCAATATATCCCAATATATTCCACATATGAATACATTTGATAGCTCAAAATGGAGAAAAAAATATTTGCAAATTTTTGAGACCAAATTCAGAATTTTCTATTAAGTGAAAGTGGCCCAAAAGTGAGCTCCAAACCAGGAACTAGGGTGCTGCTCTACAAATACACTTCCTGCCTTTTTCAACCAGAAAATTCAGTTTCAACCAATGGAAATCAACGACAATAATCAACAAGAAGTCAGAATTGAATCAGCTCCAATCTTTGAATAGGACTAACAAGCATTTGAAGGGTTTTCATCCTCCAAATCATTGGCCAAGGAAGGTTTTTGTCGTCCCCCTTAAAACCCATGTAGGTACGCTTTAAAACCTGTTTTGATCAATATTTTTCTCCCCTTTTTATCAGCGCTCAAGATGCCATGAATAGCTCAAGGATGAGTCTCCAATGGACCCACAAGGGTGGTGCCCCATGTCTATAAGGAAAACTTCTTTTAAAATACCATTGACCCCTCCATATATGGCGTCCCACCTTGGGAAGCCCAAATGACTATAAGTCATTATTATTTTTAGCTTGAGGGTCATTTTCCCAGGGACTTTGCCTTTTTGAATTAATTAAATAATTTGCCTAAATAAAATAGTAATTAAAATTACTTTTTGGCAAGTTAAATAATTATTTTATATTAGGCCCTTGTTTTAATAATTAATTAAATTGCTCTTAATAATTGAAGTGATAAAAATCACTTTTCAAGCAATTTATTAATTATAAAAATCTTTAGAATAATTATTAAAATTATCGTAATTTTCCAAATGATTAAAATCACTTTTCCAGTAATTCGAATAATTATCCATGATAGTCCTATTTTAATAATTAATTAAATTGCCTTATATTTTTGAATGATCAAAATCACTATTCGGGCAATCTAATTAATTACTAAAATTATTTTGAAAAGGGGACATTAGAGCTATGCATTATGCAAGCATGCTTTTTTACATGATTTTGTGAGTCAGGTATCACACTGGTATTTTTAGATGGCATATGGTAGAAAGTAGGTGTTACATGCTCTCCTACCAGGTACCTGCGCACAATTGCGAAATATAAGGCTGCAAGCTAAAAAATTTGCACACATCATAAATCAGAAACCAAGACATGATAGGTCTGGAATGTGTGGAGCAACAAGTGAGAGAGGAAGCTCATCCTGTAAGCAATATTTAAAAATGCATGCAGATAGCCAGTCTAAGGCCTGACCACATGAGCTGTGTGATTTACTAATCTCCAAACAAGCAATGATATACTCAGCTATGTACGCAAATAAAAGCAATGAATAACAAGTGGATGATGATAATATAGCTTGATGATTCCTTAACTTGAAATGAGTCCACCCCCATATGAGTGTAAGGTTATCATCAAAGGGTTTTTTTTTCTGAAAAAGGTCAATATATTATATTAAGTAAATAAAAAGATTGGTTACAAAATTAGGTTTGTGCAGAGACAAAATGTCGAGAACCTGTGTCATACCATATACCTAGCTTTTATGCCCAGTGAAACTATGAAGACATACGACCTTGATGATATATATAGTCTGTTACATTGTAAAGCATTCTTTAAAACTCACCTACATTATCAATCAGAAAATAAGCCGTAGTACCATTTTTATCATACCTGATGATTACATTTTGTAAATACCTATGACTAAAAAAGAAAGTAAATAGGAACACGGTACTTGTATGAACATATATATTCAAAAACCAAGTTTTGGTCGCTCCATGTTTGCAGCTAAACAAACCATCTTCAATATCCATCCAGCGCTTTGCCTAACAAAATCTGGTTCATGAAGGCATAGGCTGCTGATTTCTATATTTTCTTTCTTCTAGAATCCATCACATGGCCTAAGCTTCTCATTTAATATGGCATGCATCGCTGAGTGGCCATGATAGTTTGTTGAACCACCTTAGAGATGTAAAAGCTGCTATTGATTTGACAAGGGTTTTGAGCTGTGTGGGAGGGGTTGAGGGTCGTGATAAGGGCCCCACATATGCATGAACATGCATAAATGTTCAAAAAATCCTTAAGGCGTGGTCCATCTCCCTTTGCCTATGACATCACTAATCCCAAGGGGTTGTAAAAAATATAGTTTGAAAGTGATGTTGCTGATACGGATATGGGTACGAGAATCGGATAAGGGGATTTTTTTTTTGGGGGTTTGGATATGGCTGTACAAAAATATATATAAAAAATAAAAAATATAAAAATATAGCCATATAAGCAAAATTAACCACATAATATGCACAGAGGAAACATAATAAGTTAAATAACCACAAAACATACTAATAATTCAATGCCAAATATCATAATATTCAATTGTTGAACTTAGATTAGTCTTATTTATTATTACAAGCACAGAGTGCAAATGTTACAACTTACAATGTATGGACAAAAATAAAGACAAAAGAAAATGCACTCTCTGCAGTTTGGTGAAGATTACAATAAGATGACCTGGTGTTAAATCAACTTATGACTATGCCCTGTTTTTTTCTTTGAGCTTATTCTCGAGTTGAGCTTTTTTATTATACCTTTGCAAATGATCTTACTGTATGTACTGCACAGAAAGAGTCCTGGAGAACCATATTTTTGGGACATAAAGGATAAGCAAAAAAAGACACAATTGATTTCAACCTCCCCCTCGTCTTGATCATGTTACAGACATTTATTTCCTTTACTTTGGCAAGTCTGAAATGTGATCCAATAACTGGAAGACTTGCTGACTTGCTCTGGCAACCTTCACAGCTGTTGTATACAGCCCTAATAAAGAAAATACAGATGAATCGACTGAGGATCATGTTTTGAAAACTGTCAAACACAGCCAGCCATTGAAACTGCAGAGAGGTTTTCATACTTTGTTTTGTTTTTTGAAGTCTGTGTTTGACTTTTTATTAAGCAAAATTGAAAAAAAAAAAAAAAATTTTGCAGGAAATGCCCAGGGAGCTTCCCTGGGTTGTGGATACGCCCGGATACGTCACCCAGACGTATCCTGGTGTATCCACAACCCAGGGATGCTCCTTGGGCATATCCCCGTGCTCCCATATCCGGGAGCGTTTCCCCTGTGCTCCTAGGTCCTGTGGGGTGGGGGGGGCATATCTGGTAATGTAATTTGAAAGGAATGACATATTTGCTTTATAATAAAAAGACAGACAGTGAATTTGTTCACCCTATCATGGGTTTTATCTTTTGAAAAATGGTGACAAAATAAATTGCTTTTGATTGGCTCATGTTGATGGTGAGTAATAATGGGTTGGATCGTAGGGAGGGGAAAGGGAACTAGGAGCTTGGTGACACCTAGAGTCTCTGGTAATGTGGACAGCCTTAGGCACTACAAGCTAGTCCAAGTGCAATCCCACAAAAACTTCATAGAGTCTCAGGGAGAGTACAAGTTTCACAGGGCGTATGTCAGAAGAGGTAAAACTCCTAATCAGCAAGGTAACCAGGTAAGCACTTCAAACCCCTTTCAAGTGTTGGCACATCATGAGATAGAGAAGGTGGAAGGATTTCAAAATACCCAACAACAAGGCCCCTCACTCTGAGCCAATCTTAGCAGAAAACAACCAACCACCTGCCATCACAACTATCCAGAAGACATGCAGAGGTAAGTTAAACCATACAATGCAGTTCATATCTATTGTTGATACATCTCAATTTACTGCAAAGGAGTAGAAACAGTGAAGGACAACTGGAATGAAGCCCCACATTCTTGTAACCAAAAACTGCATTCTAAAAAAGAAAACCATCAGGGGACTCAAACAAATCTTGAATAGACATCCATCAAGCAAGGAAATCAGCGCAGCAACAACAGTTCTGGGAATAGAAAGCAACATAACTAGAAATAGAAAGGCTAGTAGGAGACTCTGATCGAGTGCATTCTACCCAAGGCGGATTCTATTGTGGAATGTTACACGCCTTGGTGTGCCCAACAAACAGCTATCTCTCAAATTTAAAGAAGAAAAAATAGATTTTCTCTTATTGTGAGAAAGTACGAGAACAAATCATGCCAGCGAATTTAAACTGCAGGGGTTTGGGGCTAAATTGCATGTTCTGGTATGGGGATCACGTATAATGGTACGGCAAATTTTTCGCCATGGGTTTGGTATGTCTGGGTATGACTGTATATATATATAAAGCTAAATAAGTAAAATTAACAACATAAAATGCATAGTATAAACCAAATAACTGCAAAAAAACTACTGATAAATTGATAATTGATAATTCAATGCCAAATGTCAACCCTAAGCATTCATAAAAGGTAAGTGTGCAATGAGAGGTAAGTGTGTTGTTTTGTGTTTGTGCTAGTGAAATGAGAGGCATGTTAACTTTTAGGTTTTTTAAAGACAATTTGCAGTTTTGTTTGGGTTTCAAAATGAAGTCAAAGAGGAATGCTGACTGGAAAATCAGTCAAAAACTTCAAAAAAGGTGTTTTTTGTTGTGGGTATGGCCTGGGTTCGACCTGGCCTGTCCAGTATGCATGTGTTCGTTCTCTTTGACCTCACCTCAAAACCAAAAAAAAAGAAGCAAAATGCCTTTAAACAACCTAAAATAAAACCCTAAAAGTTAACTTGCCTCTTGTTGGGGCGTACCTGTTTTGAACTTGGGTTGAACCAGACCAGGACCTGCAGAGCCTGTTTTCATAGGTTTGGGGAAGCAGGCAATATATATTTAACGGAGCAACCAGGACTATGGTCAGTGGGACCCTATCAGGTATGCTTTGATTTGAACCCAATACCATCTGAAGGGATTGGGTTTTTAATTGTTATTGCTATGGATTTCAAATGCATTGTTGTATAGCCAATGTATACATTTCTCTATAGGGAGACCAACAATTTTAATCAGTGTATAGGAGAGGCATTGCTTATCTTGATATTAGATAATTCTTTGATAAACATGTAGCATTAGACGCATGGAGCAATAGATGCAAAGGCAGACAGTAGAAAAAGTAGACAAAATCTTGGTCTTAGAGGAGTGGTTCAGCAGGAAAAAAAAAGCTGGCTGCAAACATCCATTGCACCACTCGTTTCCGAGACACTTGCTTTTCCAGAAGTTGAGGGATTTCGGCATCCTTGATTCTATGATTACCACAGCTTGGAGGCTTTATGAGATAGTCATTGGGCAACTTCATACCTCTCATGGTCTGTCTGACTTTGTGAAGAGTACCATGGGGTAAAACAATGGTGTCCTCTCTCTTCGACAACATACTCATACGGATGATGGTTGTCTTCTGCATGAGGTGCTTATAGCCATCCTCCTTTTTGCCAATGATGTTGTCCTCCTCTCACACTCTGCAGAGGGATTACAATGACAACTTGATGCCCTTGCTCGCTTCTGCGAACTCCAACAGCTTGTGATCAACCGTAGTAAAACTAAGGTCATGATCTTCAATATCTCCAAGTGCCCTCTCTTCAAATCCCAGTTTATCTATAGAGGGGAACTTCTTGAGATCACATCATCCTACACTTATTTGGGAGTCCAGTTTTGTGGTTCAAGCTTTAACATGAAGTTTGCTGCTCAACCATGCCTTTGCAAGGGGTACACCTCTCTATTTTGGAACGTTAGTGTTTCCAAATCCACTTCCAAGGCATCCCCTCCAAGCTATGCTTGTTTGATTCTATTATCAAGCCTACAGTTTTATATGGTTCAGAGGTTTGGGGACCTAGCTTGGGGGCCGTTGATTGGGCTCGTATAGAGAGGGTCCAGACTCTCATGTTACAACGCATGATCCATTGCAAACAAACAGTTCCTCAGTGCATCATCCAAGCTGAATTTGCTGCCTACCCGCTACACCTTGAGACTATCTCCAGGTTTATTTTCTACATCCACAAACTCAGATCTCTGGGGGACTCAGCTTCTGGTCATGAGAGATATCCCTACTTAGCACTCTGTTCTTCAGAGAGGATTGCTTCACTAGCCCCCACCAGACGTTGGCACTATTGGTACTTTGAGACTAGGCTGCTCCTTTCTATTGGCATCTCTATTGACAAGGTGCCCCTTACATGTATTCCCTAGATGCTCCTCCTCGGCTCCTTCCCACTAAGTACGTCATCACTAACACTGCTAGATAGGACATCTATAGGCAGTACATGTAGATCACTTGGATCTCCCTTGTGAGTCGCTCAATCCTAAGCTTGCTTTCTATGCCGACCATTTCTTATAGGTGGTGGATGGTATCATTCGTCGCCCTCATTATCTCCAATGCCATTGGTCTCACAGCTTGAGGTTTCCCCTTGGCCAGATGAGAGTTTGTTCCCACTAGCTACGTGTTGAAACAGACCATCACATTCTCTATCAGGGCCAAATATGTTGCCTTTGCTCCCTTCAAGAGGTGGAGACCGAGGACCACTACATTTTTAGATGCCCAATTTATTATGAGATCCGGGGAGATATCACTGCCTCTATAGAGACTCAGAGGATACTCTAGCTACTTTCTTCAGTTATACTGACCAATGATGTCTGGCTCTTTATCTTTGTGAGGCTGTCACTTTACGGCGTAGATCCCTACAAGAGGAGCCTAGAGTTCTAGAGCTCCCATATTAATCACCTCTTTTTTTCAGCCCACTTAGGTGGTTGGCAGCACTAAGCTTCTGATAGATCAGTTAGGCAATGCTTCTCTCAGCGCATCATTACTGCTCCATCTACTCAGATCTCCAACCCTGCTATCTCTCGGCATCGTGGCTCTGCTTTGATCCATCAACATGGCAGGGGCAAATTGATATTACTAGCTTATTTTCTCCTATGGGAGTTACATCGACCTTAGATGTTAGGGGAGATTCTAGAGGAAGTATCTTGCTTCCTCCTAGGATCCCCCAACTTGGCTCCTCCAACCCTGTACACTCGCTGGACAACATTTTTAGATCTCTCACAGTGATCGACAATGGCCCTGAGGACTCCACATCAGGCACAGACAGGGATATTTGATGAGATTTGCCTCCAGTCTTCATTGGCACTTGCTCTTGGGGCTTTTGTTGATCCCTCATTGCTATTTGTATTGGTTTCTTTGCCACTTGTGTTAGTGGCACGTTGTTCTTTTTTGTCTTCGTACTTTATTTCTTTGGTTCGCCTCTAGGATTCTCTTTTCGTAGAACTTTCTACTGCTATTGGTTGTATCTTTCAGTCCCATTGACCTACTTTTGGTCATTTGTGGACATTAATATAATTTCTTTCTTTCTTTCTCAGAGCACTGGCCTTTACAACTAGAAATGGCCACTGTACCAACAAGGACCCACAAGTACCAGTTTTGCTTTGAAAACATGTGGATGACACAACCGGAGTTCATCCCTAATGTGGAGAAATGGTGGAAGGAAGCAACATATCAGGTCATGAAATGTACAAATTCTTTGGCAGGCAATTTGATTCAAGAGGCAGGGTAAAAACAAGGAAATCCAAATCCTTTGGTGGTGTTCTCTCTTAAAAAACCAACACTTTGGAACAATTAAGTTTGATGTGAAAACAGATTTGGGACATTGGTTTTCTAAAAGAGATGGCTTCCCAAGAACATGATCTGCTGCAAAAACTCACTATAATGCAACACATAGGACTGTTTTTTGGAGACACATATCAAGGGATACCCATTTGAAACAAGGAGACTTCAAGTGGAAGCAGTCTGTAACAGGCTGCACATCAATTCTGTCCCAAAAAGCAAAACTATGGATCATACGCATATCATAGATGACTATGAATCATGAGACATGCTTGGACTTCTTTAAAAACCTGCTCACTAAAGACCATACCAGCGCTGAACAAAAAACATTGCAAAGGATGGCCATGAAAAACATTCCAAAGAAGGGGGAATGCAGTGGGTAAATGAACGACTAATACAACTTGAAACATAAGAAAAAGTGGACATTGTGTTCTCCTTCCAAAGAGACAAAGCCCCTGGTATTGTTGGCCTTCTTGCTTCTTACTACCAAGACTTGTGGTACCTAATCAAATCAGACCTTGATCCAAAATATGGATCTAATGTAGTAGCTATGCTTGCTAGATGTTTTCTCTATTCCCAATCAGTGTAATTTATGCTTGTAAGACACTATTGGAAGACATTTCATATTAAAACATCAGTTCAGATAAGTTGCAGTGACAGAATTAGTATGAAGATGACCTGGACATCCTCAAAATGGTGTGAAGTCAACAACTTTCAGCTCTTGAATTTGAGGAGTTTGTCATAGATGACGGAACCGTTGGTTTGTGCAGGGTGCAGTTGCATAACTCTCTGTATTTGCAAGTGATGATTGTACAACTATCGTCGCAGTTGTGAAACCATCGGTTTGCATACTGCAGTTGTTTTGCCGCAATACAAAACAGAGGAATGGAAACAACTGCAAATGTTTCTGCTTCCTTGAGATAGTTCGTTTGAGATCTTTGGTGGGTTCCAAGGTGACGAGGCATAAGTACAGTCTCTATTGAAGGAAGAGATCATCATAAATGTGATCAACAAGGCCATCAGTCTTTGAAGTTGGATTCACATTGTGATTTGTATGTTTGAATCCTTGTTAAATTTGTCTCATTGTTTCCTCAATGTGAGTGGTTGTTTTAGTGGTGTTGGTTCATTGTGAGGTGTCTAAGAGGTGCAAAGCAATTGTGTGTGCAAGCTTTGAATAGTATAGGAGTGAAAGCTATGCCCATGAAGACCATGTTGGGTAGTAAGTTGTACATTTGTTGAATTACTTAGCGGAAGGAGAGTGCAATCGCATCACCCACTACAGTTTATCCCACACTGGGTTTCTCCAGGATACATGATTTGGTCATCTTGTGCTCTGTGTGATCTTTTGCTTCATTTTTTTATGTTTAGCATCCCGCACATTTTATTTTCAGCAATTGTCTATATCTATTTTAGCATTGAAAATAGCCTAAAACAATCATCTATTATTCATTTGTTGAGCTAGGATTATAGGATTTGTGCTGGTGAAGCTTAGTGTGTAATATCCACCTAGTTTACAGATCAAATTGGTATCAACGCTGGTTTAATATCAATTTTAGCCATTTTGTGTGTTTGTGCGTACATTACAGTATATGCTTGTCACTAGAGCAAGTAGTGTTAGTGGTCAAGGTATACTAGTTCCCTTTGAAGAAGAAATTTTCACAAGTGGTAGCAAGAGATCAGAGGTATGGTCCATTCAGATGAAGAAAATGCTCGTACAACAGAAGAGCGATTTCACAAGCTTGAAGGAGTGGTTAGCATCTTTCTTTCTTTGAGCAAGGTTGACCGGTTGGAGTCCATCATGGAGAAGCTTGGTGTTTCTAGGGAGGTGCTTAAAGCAAATAAGGATGCTCCCAAGCATGAGACGGTGGAAGAACAACTCAATGCCAACCAAGCTCCACCTCCATTCATGGTTGTAGCAAAGATAGAGATTTAGCCATATGATGGAGATGTGAATGCAAAGAGGCTATACTATTGGTTAGCCCAATTAAATGTATCTTTAAGTTTGTATCAAATTAATGAAAGCCAACAAATTTCTTTTACAAAGTTAAAATTAACTAATTGTTGTCACCCTGGAGTTGCACCCTGAAATGAAGACGTGCTGAAATGGCTAATACTCTTTCCAGTTGAAACAATGGGATCTTCTCACGAGGGTGGGTGCCTCAATGGTGAGAAGAACCTCTGGAGAAGTCTGGTTCCTGTAAGATGTATCGATGCGGATCTCTACTCTGTGCTGCGAATCTACCATGGAAAAGGGGGAAAGAAACTTGAAAAGGAAATCGTACCTAATGACGGTGATACACCAGAATGTTGATCCACTCTACTTGGAACCTTGAACACTGAATCAAACAAGGGAAAAAGAAGACCTTTGATTTCAATTGATCACTATGCATAAGTATTTCATGAGAAGGTTCGATCCAATGACTAAAACGTGAGGGAAAACGATGGAGAGAGGTCTGATACAAGACACTTTGCATCGACCTAACATCCACTTATAGCTTCAACAAAAGACATATAAAACACTGAACATGACCTGCATAACATGATGAGCTAGCAACTAGGTATGAATCAAAATTTGGGAAGGGAGAGAAATCTACCACATGCAAATTGCTGAATGAATGTACACTATACTAGCATTTGAAATCTGAAAGTACAATCCTATTGATTGAAGAGGTTACACAACTCACCATTGGCAGAGTCTGGTCTTACCAAGAGGGATAGATTTTACAAGGCTGAAAAGCCATTAATATAAAAAATTACAAAGAGCCATGAGATTGGCATTGGAAATAGGAAATGAAGTTAACTCTTCATTAGCCCAAGTCCAAATTGCATTGCATGGATCTTTCAAATTTGTCTTTCTTTGGCTTATCCCTGGTTGTCTTGCATGAAGAATCCTTGGCGTTGAAAAAGAAGACAAGCTTTGGATGCATGACACCTATGAATAGATGTCTTGACTTGAAAACTAATCAACCTCAAAACAAGAGTAGTCAAATTCACTATAACTGCTAGAACGTTTGAAAGTCTCCCCTTTGCATGAAATCAATGCAAATGCCAAATTAAGAATTGCATTTGAACCATCGAAACGTTTCAAGCTTTGAAATAAATGAGAGTTCATGCATGGAATTTCTGACTGTTTGAAACATTCAACACTTTGCTCGTTCATTATGCAAGAGAAGTCTATTTTCAAAACTGAAGCATGCTTGTTTTCTTAAACGCGTTCACTTCGTTGGAGTCACTCACGTTAGTCTGTGCATGATCTTTGTTCATCCTCCCTTTGTCTTTATTTTGTGTTTGTTTTATTCGTTGTTCATGCTTATGTCCATGTTCAGTTTTGCTTCAGTCTTGTTTGTATTTTCTCTGACTTTTTCCGTGTTTTGCTTTAATTCGAGAATCGGGCTTTATTTTAGCTTTCGTCCTTCGGACAAATTGTCCAAAGGACTCTCTGTCTCTTCTCTTTCTTGGGCTTGGCATTTCTTTTTCTCTTTTTTGGCTTTGGCTTTGGCTTATGCCCTTGTCTTTTCTATCAGGCTTTTGTCCTCCCCAATTCCTTCGGACAAAAAGTCCGAATGAATTTGTTTCCTTGCCAATTTTCTCGAATTTATTCTTTCAGGCTCTTAAGTCTTGCCCTTTGGTTTTCTTCGGGCTTTTGTTGACTTCATGTTCCCGTGGATTTCCTGTTTGACAATTATTCCAAAGGATTTCCTTAAATTTGCTCGTTTCCTTCTTTGCCTTTGTTTTTTAAAAATTTCTATCGGGCTTTTTTCTTGGGTATATCCTCCATGAGAGCTTTTCCTTGAATTCCTTGGGACAAATAGTCTGAAGGAAATTCTTTTCCGTTTGAAGTGTCCCTTGCTTTTATGAAGGTGCCCTCTGCAAGGGCTTCTGCTTCCCAACATTGCCCTTCGGGCTTTTTGATTTGGTCTTGTTAGTCGCCTGGGTGCCTTCTGCAAGGGTAAGGTTCTTCCAGAAGTGCCCTTCGGAAGAATTGTAAAGGTCCACTTCGCCAACCAAGTGCCCTCTGCAAGGGCTTTTTGTCCTCAAAAGTGCCTTTCGAAACTTTTGAAAGGGTCCTACCATTGACCAAGTGCCCTCCGCAAGGGCTTTTTGTCCTCAAAAGTGCCTTTCAAAACTTTTGAAAAGTACCTGACACCGACCAAGTGCCCTCTGCAAGGGCTTTTTTGCCTTCAAAAGTGGCTTTCGGAAGAATTGTAGGGCACTCGGGCTTTTTGAAGGGAATCCAGGATTTTTGAAATTGTCCTTTGAAACTTTTGTCTTGACTTGAAAACCATAAAGTGAACCAACTCGAAGGGTTACATACCCTTCAGGACTTTTGAATTGGACCTTCTCGAAGGGCAGGTTTCTCAATTGTGCTTTTCTCCTTTCTTTCGGACAAAAAGTCCAAAGAAAATAAGTTTTGAACGACTGCCACTTAGTCATTTTTTCGGACTTTTACACAATCCTTTGAGAGCTCTTTCTCTCGAACAGAATGTCTGAAGAAATAGTCCACCTGTTATAGTCCGAAAAAATTCCTTGGGAAGACAAAATAACTAAACTTACAGCTTGTATGTCTTGGCTGTATTTGCACATTTGGCTGTAATCAAGAAAGCTCCTTGGAAACCTCTGCATGACTAAAATTCACCTCGCTGTAGATGGCCACTTGGGTGGCTGTAAATGCTCATTTAAGGACCCCAAAACTGATTCACAAGACAAACTTGGCACCATAGCAAAGTTCCGAAGTGTAGGGGTGACAATTTGCCCGGTGGGAGGCAAAATTGTCAACACTAATCATGCTTTAACTTCGTTTGAGAGTTGTGTTCATACCTTGGTTGTTAAGAAGCTTTTAGCTACTACTAAGTGGGATGATTTTGTGATGCTAATCAAGAAGAAATTTTATCTTATTTGTTATGAGGAAGAGAGGTCCATGAATCAACAATATCTTAGGCAAAAAATAAGGCCAAACCATGCAGGAGTACATAAGTGAGTTCCACAAGAAGGCTATCTAAATGGGCAAAGATATAGCGGACTATGACATGTTGATGGAATATGGTGGTGGACTCCATAGCTATTTGAGGAGCCCTGATCTCTTGGCCAAGCCTAAGAACATAGATTAAGCTTGTTTTAAACTCACTACCTAGAGATGGACAAGGAGGAGGCTCCATCTCTCTCAAAGCACTCCAAAGCAACAAGGTGGTTCTAAGCATAAGGGTAAGGGTAAAGGAAAAGGAAAAGGTAAGTGTAATGCTAGTTTAGTTTCTTAGAAGGATACTAAAAGGCATCGTGCACATTGTGATGTTGATATTCGTTTTGAGGAAAATTGTTGGAAGCTGCATCTGGAATTGCACCCATTCAAGAAGAATAAGAATAAGAAATAAAAACAAATTAGGAGCACAAACACAGATTTACGTGAAAAACCTGACATTGTACTAAGAAAAACCATAGGGAAAAGGTCTCTCGGTATTTGATTATTCAGGAATCAAACTGCTGTCAACAATGGCATAATCACTCTCTAGCTCCAATGACTATAAAAAATACATTTTATTACTTTCTCCTAACACATGAATTCCTTTTATAGAAGGAACTCATAGTACAAAACCACAATACAAAAAGTGCATGTAGTACAAAACCATATAGTACAAAAGTGCATGTAGTACAAAGCCATTTTTATCAATGCTGATAGAATAATAAAACTGACTTCATATACCAACAATCTCCCACTTGAAGTCAGATTTAATCCTGTGAGTAACTTCTCTTACTAAAAGACCAATGCTCATGCTGCCTATCATTGTAATGTGTAAGCCTAGAGAAGTTCTACACCAAATGAACTTCTCTCTACCAATGGGCTTCATCAACACATTTGCTGGATTTTATAAATGTGTATCTTGGCCAAAGAGATCTATCCTCCCACCACATCACATACAAAGTGATATTGTACATCAATATGCTTCGTTCTGGCATGATATGTTGGGTTCTGTGCTAAGTGCAAAGCACTTTCGTTGTCACAATATAACACCATGTTATCTTGCTTCACTTTAAATTCACACAAAAGTCTATGAAGCCAAATCGCCTTCTAACAAGTTTGCGTGGCTGTCATATATTCAACTTCAGTAGTGGACTTCTTGCTAAGGAAAAAACATAACCTATAGTGGACTTTCCCCTATCTTTGTCTCCACCAAAATCTGCATCCACATATCCATCAACTTGAAGACTGCTTCCACTATAATAGATTGTAGCATCAGAAGTGCCCCTCAAATACTTGAGAATCCACTTCACATCCGCCCATTGCTCACAACCCGGATTCACCATGTAACGATTGACTACTCCCAGTACTTGTGTAATATTTGGTTTGACGAACACCATGGCGAACATAAGACTACCAACTGCTGATGAGTACAGTACACAAGACATTTGCGTCCTCTCCACTTCAGCGATAGGGCACTGCTTCGAAGACAATTTAATGTGAATAGGAAATGGGGTACTAATTGGCCATGCATTCTGCATATTGAGGCGCTATAGAACCTTTTCCACATAAGTCTTTTGTGACAACATAAAGTTCTTGTTATTTTCATCTCTGTGTTTCCTCATCCCAAGATTTTGATTTGCACCTCCTAAGTCCACCTCAAACTTCCTAGCAAGCTGAGCTTTTAATTTGATGATTCGGAGAATGTTGGGCCCTGCTACCAACATATCATCAACATACAAAAGCAAAATAATGAAACTGCCATCTTCATACCCTTGAAAGTAGGGACAATGAATAGCCTTACATCTTATTAAAACCCAAGCTCATCATGAAGAAATCGAATCGCTTGTACCAACACCTTGGCGCTTGTTTCAAACCATATAACAGTTTGATCAACTTGCAAACGAGATTCTCCTTGTCTCTTTGCTCAAAACCTTCCGGTTGGTGCATATAAAATTCCTCATAAAGATCACTGTGCAAGAAGGTTGTTTTAACATCTAATTGTTTTAGTTCTAAATCAAGACTACAACAATAGCTAAAACACTTCTAACTGTACTTAGTTGTACAATAGGTGAAAAGATTTCATCAAAATCAATTCCAGATTTCTACGTATATCCCTTGGCCATCAACCGTGCTTTATATTGTTCCACATAATCATTTATACCCTTTTTCAGTTTGAAGATCCACTTGTTCCCTATAGCTTTCCACCCCATAAGCAATGGCACAAGCTCCCACGCCTTATTTTTATGTAGAGCTTCCATCTCCTCCATGGCAACTCTCCATTTGCTTGCATCTTTAGCTTCGCAAGCCTCCTGAAATGAGCTAGGCTCACCAATATTAGTAACTAATGCATAAGTTGAATTAAAACTAGGAGAGTACCTTTCTGGTGGTCTGGTCACTATAGTGGATTTCCTCAAAAAGTGTGATGTTTCACTCTGTGGCTCATCTGGTTGCTGTTCATCATGATCTTGATTGTTATCTTGCTGATTTTCATGGACAGGGTGCTGATTTCATCTTGCATCTCCATATCAACATCGTACTTTTCCACCTCTACTGGAACAATTGCTGTACTTTGCTGTTCTTTACTTCTTTGCACTAATATTTCATTAAATCTAACATCTTGGCTAGTAACAAGCTTCCGAGCAGCAACATCCCACAACTTGTACCCCTTTATACCTTCTGCGTAGCCAAGAAAAATACATTTCATGGACTTTGTGTCCAGCTTATTCCTTTTCTCTTTAGGAATATGAACATAAGCATTAGAACCAAAAACATGAAGAAAAGAATAATCAACAAGGTTACTCATCCATACTGATTCAGGGATTTTAAGATCTAGAGCTGTAGTGGATGATCTATTAATTAAAAAATAGGTTGTGGTAATAACCTCACCCCAAAATTTCTGCTCCAAACCAGTAGTGCTCATCATACATCTAGCTCTCTCCATGATTGTACAGTTTATGCGTTTAGCAACACCGTTTTGTTGTGGTGTTCTAGCAACTGTCAACTACCTTGCTATGCCACGCTCACTGTGAAATTGATTAAACTCATTTGAACATAATTTCCCTTCATTGCCTGTTCTAAGACATTTTATTGTCTTACCCTCCTGGTTCTCTACCAAAACTTTAAACTTATTAAAATAAGAAAATACATCAGATTTCTTCTTGAGAAGATAAATCCACACCTTACAAGAATAATCATCTATAAATGAAACAAAATATGATGAATCCCTGATAGATGCAAGAGGTGCTTGCCATACATCTGATTGAATTAATTGCAAGAATTCTTTACTTCTGGTAGTGGTTCTAGAAAAACTTAGGATATTCTTTACTTTTGCTAGTGGTAGCAGGTTGAAGAAATGTTATCCAAGAGCGGTAAAAAGCCAAAATCATTGCATGATGGACCTTTGATCCCCTTTGGCCTTATCGGAAGCTTCAGATCTTGTTTTTACCAGGTTCATTGAGGAGAAAAATTCCTATAGAAGAAATTTTTATCTAAGTGACTTTAGTTCTCCAAGCATTAGGGAAGGCATGTCAAGCTCTCTAGGTTCCTTACAGATGTTAAGCTTTGATTTTATAAAGATGAAGAAATCCAACGTTTAATTAAAAGAATGTCCAAACATGCTTATCCAAGAGGGAGTTGATATTTGTGGTCTCTTCTATTGGGAAGAATGACATAAAAATCTAGATATTAGAGATGAACACAAGTTGTTTATTGAAATCACCGATGATGATGATGATGATATGTGTTGTTTGCGTTAGAGTGAAGACAAACTTCAGTGTGTGCAAGAGAAAGGTCTTGAGGATTGTTCCCCGAACACAGGGTCTAAGTTTGTTAAACCAACTGATTGCCAAATTAATGCTCACTACGAACAATATGTCATGGGCTACAATCTTAGAAATAAACAAGATGGAGAGCCCGCCAAAATGATTGATGGAATATGGGAAAATCAGGTGTTGGAGTCGCAGAATATTGGAGCAGAAAAGTTTATGGGGGATGTTAATACGAAGCTTAATTTTAGCCACAATTCTCAGCTGTCACAACATGTGGAAATAGGAGCTAAAGCAGATGGGAAAGGTGGGTTCAATATATTTGTAGATATTGTAAAAGGTTTGTAAGATCTTTCAAAGAACATCAAGCATTGTGACCTGCAGAACATAGAAAAGTTCCCTGAGGAGAAAACTAAAGAGCCTGAAAAGATTGTAGTTGAAAAAGCTATGGAGGTTGATGTTGTAGATTATGCAGAAATAGAATTTTCGTGGGAGAGAGAGATGCAAAATGAAAGTGATGAAGACAATGACGAAATCTCATTAATGTGGAAACAAATGTCATTATCTTTTAAATGTTCTCAGAGTATAGTAAATCGAGACATGGATTCTACTTATGACAAGGATGATATAGAAGATTGCCTTCATATCTTCATTCTAGAAGATCTTGGCAAAGTTTGCGCTTTGTGTGGCTTTATTGGGTAGAGTATTGAAACTATCCTTGACATCCAATGGCCAAAGGCTTAGAAGGGTACAAAATATTCAAGGCATGTCCCTATAGAGACCTGGAGATTGTTTTAGGTATTGA
This sequence comes from Torreya grandis, assembly GCA_037957365.1. Classification (NCBI taxonomy): domain Eukaryota; kingdom Viridiplantae; phylum Streptophyta; class Pinopsida; order Cupressales; family Taxaceae; genus Torreya; species Torreya grandis. The sequence goes on from JARHVA010001313.1 coordinate 3,314,006, forward strand.
TAATCAGAGATTTTCCAAGAGGTCAGAGCAAAAAAGAATTGGATTGAAACTTGTGGTTTATCCTCATCTTCGAAAGCATATGAAATCATACCAGTTGGATGGGTTCGACTTCTTACAAAAGAACGATATAACAAAAGAACCATGCGGTTGCATTTTGGTACATGCACCAGGTACAGGGAAAACATTTCTTGTTATTAGTTTTATTCAGAGATTTTTGACCAAGTATCCAGATGAGAGATCACTAATTGTTGCACGCAAAAGCATTTTGTGTTCTTGGATGACTGAATTTAAAAATGGCAAGTAGAGGAGATCCCCGTGTTCAACATTTATGAAGTAACCAATAAGTTGGAAACATTGAGATTCAAGCAGCTTCAGACACTTAAAGAATGGAAATAAAAAAAAAGTAATCCTTGTGAGTATTTTACAATTCTCAAGCATAGTTTGTGAGACTGCTCAGAATGAAATGGCCACATCTTGCCAGAAAATTCTTCTGGAAGGTCCAAGATTGTTAGTTTTAGATGAGGGTCATTTCCCTCAAAATAAAGACACCAACATACTAAATGCGCTCAGCCAAATACATACTAGGAGACGGATTTTATTGTCAGCTACACTCTATCAAAACAATATCAAAGAGCTCTTTAATCTTTTGAGACTTATTAGACCCAACACCCTACAATTGGACTCTTTTCAAGAAATCTTTAGATGGTTGATCACAAGCATTGTTGGAAGTGAAATGCATAAAAAATTGCTCTACAAGAGGCATACTTAAGATCAACTGGAGAGAATATTTTGCGATGTGTTTGATTATGCACTACAGAGTGGTAGTGAAGAGGTAAAAATGACCGCGTTGCATGATCTTCAAGACTTAATTGCTCTATTTGTACACTACTATAAAGGAGTTATGCTAGAGGATTTGCCTGAACTGTTTGATTATATTGTCAAGTTGGATTCAATACCCGAAGCCATCTTTGAGGTCCGTGAGAAGAGGATGAGAAATAGAAGTATCAAAGAGTATTTAGTTGGCAAAATTTGCCAATCAAAGATGCCACGTGGGTAGAAGCAATAATTCTTGAACATCCCAATTTACAATTGCTTGAAGACAAGCAATTTGAGGAAGGGAGATTTGTAATATCCTCAATTAAATTGTTGGTAATATCCTCAATCACCAAGCAAATCAACCACTAGCAAATTGCCACTCACCAAACAGTCAGTAATAAGGAATCACAACAATAAAGAAAATCGCAGGTCTATGGGAATTGTAGGTCTTAAAGGAAAGTCGCAGCCAACAGTGAAGGATATAGAACTCACCATCCTTGAAGAGCAATGCCACATCTCATTTAAGGAATCACCATATAGAGGAGCATCCAACAAAACTGCAGTCTTTACTTATTAATGAAGAGCGCCTATATCAAACAACAATAATAAATAAAGTATTAATTCAATACAACATCAATTAATTAATTGGTCATTTGCATTCATTAGACAAATGGACGCCACCCTTGGGAAGACATACCCCTTGGGAAAAGACATTTGGAAGAGACACGTCTTTTGATGGAATGTTATGAAGTATTAATAGTCATTCATTGGTATGAAATGATTCATTCACATATGCATTCAAATATATAAACCATGTACAAGCATTATGCTTTACATTACTTTTAAGGACAAAACCATTTAATTGTAGAATCTGATTTCAAGGATGAAAACCCTTGTCATCTCTCTAATCAAGGACGAAACCCTTTGAGGATTTACATTCCGTTATTTTAAATCTGAAACTCGAAAGTAAACCATTAATCAATTACATTTTATTATTTAAATTATTATTTTTAAGTGCGAATCTATATTTATAAAATATTATCTCAAAAGGAATTCCGAGGAATCCAAATTACCGTATAATATTCTGATTTGGAATATTACACAATGACAGAGTTTGGATGCCCTCGGCCTTGCCTTTTGGGCCCTAACCTCTCTTATGGCAGCCACCATACTATTTCTGTTCAATTTATACCCTCTCAGTAGCAACTCACGATTTGGTCAAGAAAATGTTTCATCAAAGGCTGCCAACATACTTTGGTCCATTGGGTATACCATTCAGTAACTCTAGCTCTAGGAAAAGGCTTGACCTTGCGTTGAGATATACTCTCCTAATTAATGCTATCCAAGCAATAGAAAGGAGCTGTGTCACAAGGTATGTACTATTATTGTATACAATATTACTTATCCTAGGTGTAATTTTTAGGAGAGCTTTTAACTCTAGTGGTGTTTGAATAGACCACGTAGGAATATGAATAGTCTTCATAGAAGGTGAAATGAATAACTATATTGTGGCTATAAACGGTTGTGATCTTGCTTCATGTGATGAATGTGAATACAATTTTGGTTTGCACCGACTTCTTGTTTATTATCATTCCATTAGTCTTGGCCTAAAATTGGTATCAAAGCATGGGCTTCTCCATTAAATTCTTTATCCTCCATTTTTCATTCCTAGCCAATAGGATTTCACTACAATTTCATTTTTTTAATTCTTTCTCTTATCTTTCAACTGTACGGTTTGCACCTAGATGTTCCGTGAAAAGATTATCTCATTCATTCATTTGGTCAAGATAGAAGGCACTTTAGGTCTCTTGCGTGGCATTTTATTCTGCTATTTTGGCATATTGATCAGTCTTTCACCTGCTGTTTGGTGTCCTGGGACTGTGTTTTGTCTCAAAGGGCTGTATTCTCTGGCTCAAAAGACCTATATGCTGTGTTTCACCTATCTACTTGGCATCTTGGTCTGCTAGCTGGTGCGTTGGCATTGAATATCTATTTTTAGACCTGCATTTCATTCAATAAAATGGTGTTTTGGACCTACGTGTCAGTTAAATCGGCAAGAACTGAGTTGGCATTTTGATCAGGATTGTGCACTTTTGAAACTGAATTTTTTGCATGCTGTGTGGCATTTCATATTTCCCTGGGCTGCATTGAAGATTGGCTGATTTGTATGAGGCGTTGAAATTGAATGAGGTGCTTCATAAAGCCATTGAAAGCCATGTGGAAGGTGAACAAACTTCTCGAAACAAGATAAGTTTTTTCACTTTGATAATTTATGCTTTGCAAACCAAAGCATATTTTTTTTATTGGAGGATTTTATTTTTCCTGCAGAGGAAATTAATTTTTTTGACTTATTCAAATAATAAATAAGTCATTTCTATTGTGCATACCAATTTAAAAAACAAATTCCTTATTCAAAATCAAGCAAATTTTGAATAACAAACAAATTGTGCAAACTTAAACAAAATGCAATGTTCAATATCAATGGTACCTCTAGTTTGCACTTGGAAGTAAGGTTATCTTGTTGGAACTACTGCATCTATAGTTTAAATAGATGCAACAACGACGTCTATGGCATCATCCCTATAAATCACCAAGGAGATATAAGAAAAAAATTAATTTTCCCATTCCCACCGTTAACCATTTGTGACTGTTGCTAGACTTAAATCCTGAAATTAAGAATAATTTGAGTATAAAGGGTTATTACGTCCATCTACAAGGACTTTTCGTTAAGTAGGTTTCATAGATAAAGTAAATTTTTTTCACGTATTATCTAAGTTGCCACATATCATTCTACTATCACATGCTTTAACGTCTTTTTCACATACTGCCGGATATATAGAAAGAATGAGTTTCTTCTACATACCATCAATATATAAGGACTGACATATAGAGAGGTTTGATATATCGGTTGGGTGGTATATAAAAAAGAGAACCTTTTGGAGCGATAAAGAGTCAATCCATCTTCCTATATTTTAAACATGCACTCAATCAAAACAATTGTTGGGACAATCACTAAATGGGAAGGATACTTGGTTAGAATGGTCAAAATAGGTGGAGAATCCTCTCATCTTCAATGACTCATGGTCCGACATTTGTGACGAGGATGCACAACCAACTGAAACAAAAAAAGTGAATGAAATACAAACATGGTAGCACAAGAACTCAAAAACATTAGCCTTGATGTAGGCCTCGGTTGATGGTGAGGTTTTTTGTGACATACATGGGTGCCATATTCCTTGAGAAGCACTACGAACATTGAAGGCCTTGTATGGTTCTCACTTAGAATTGAAGTTCATATAATTGTAGTTGGAATTGTTCGACCTCGACACCTACGATTAGTAACTAATATCTACAATATTGTTACATCCCCCCCTTAATCTATAGGGGTCTTTGTTAGACCAAGCATTCCTCCGAACTTTTCAAAATTTTCTTGTCCAAGCGCCTTTGTTAGGATGGATGCTGGTTGCTCTGCTGTCGAACAATGTTGTAACTTGACATTGTCATCTTTCACATAGTGCCGAATCAAATGAAATTTGGTATTGATGTGCTTGGTTTGGTCGTGAAAGATTGGATTCTTTGCCATCTGGATTACAGAAGTGTTGTCAACTTTGAGAGGTGTTGATGAAACCTGTTGCTTCTGCAAATATGAAGGAACCCTTCTGAGCCACAAGATCTCTCTAGTTGCCTCTGAAACAGGTCATATATTTTGCTTCTGTTGAAGAATTTGCCGACACTGATTGCTTCTTGGATTTTCAACTGACAACTTTTCTTAAATTCATTAGAAAACCCGAGGTGGACCTTCCATTTTCATGATCATCAGCATAGTCAGTATCTGAATACCCAACCAGTTTGAAGTCCCCTGTCCTGGAGTATTTGAGCCCAAAATGTTGTGCGCTTTTGAGATATCTGAGGACTTTTTTTGATGTTACCCAATGACTCTCCTTGGGTTGTTGCATGAATCTTGAGAGGACACCAATTGCATATGATATATTTAGTCGAGTGGTAGTCACATAAATCAGACTTCCAATGAGCTGTTTGTATTTAGTGGCATCAACCAAATCTGTTGAATCTTCAGATGTCAATTTGAGATTCTGCTCCATGTACGTGCGGAGAGGCTTACAATCTTCCATTTTGAACTTGCTCAGTGAGTGATGAGGAAATACTTTGGTTTTTGAATTATTTCAATACCCAGATAGTAATGAAGATAACCCAAATTAGTCATTTCAAAGCTTTTCATCAACTCTGGTTTGAATTTTGCAGTATATCGTTTATTGTTCTCTGTGATGAGCAAATCGTCAACATACACCACCATAAATACAACTGTTTTGACGAAAAAAGTTGCATCTTCAAACTCAAAACATTTGAAGTTCATGTTCATGAGGTGTTCAGCTAGTTTTTCGTACCATGCTTGAGGGGCTTGTTTCAAACCACACAACAATTTTTCCAGTTTGCACAACTTGTGCTCTTGTCCCTTTACTGCAAAACCATCAGGTTGTCATGTACACAATTTTCTTGAGGTCTCCATGCAAAAATGCAGTTTTGACATCCATTTGGTGAACTTTCCATCCATTGTGAGTTGCCAGAGCCAACATGGTACGAATGGTAGTCCATTTTGCTATAGGTGCAAAGGTTTCATTGTAGTCAATTCCTTCTTTTTGAGCATACGTCTTTGCGACAAGCCTTGCTTTGTGCTTGTCAAGTGAGCCATCTGCCTTGTATTTGTTACGATAGACCCACTTGCAACCAATTGGTTTGCAACCATATGGTGGATCAACCAGATTCCAAGTCCCATTTTTCACCAGTGAATTATATTCATCTTGCATTGCTTTTCTCCAAGAGTTAAGCTTCTCAACTTGTTTGAAAGTTGTTGGTTTTGAACCAAACGCAACATTGAGTTTCTCTTGAGAATCATCCAATGTGAGTTTTCCAATCATGTCCTAAATTTCATCAATAGACTTGTCAAGTTGAGAGGAGGTTGCATGTGCACTTCAAGTGCATGTTTTTCCAACTTCATCAGGCCTCACATCTTTCAGTGTTTGAGTGGCCCACTTAGGCATCTTGTTCTGTGTTGCAGGGGCTTTGGGTTCATCCTCTGAAGTTCCTTCACTGTCTGCCCTCTGTTCTGTTGGCCCCTCTTTAATATCTGATGAAGTTTCACTCTCCTTTAGGAGTTTCAAGCTCATGTATAGGAGACAATAGAAAATCAATAGATTCTAAACTTTGTGTCCCCCACTCATTGTCTGGAACATTCAAATCATTCTCTTTGTAGACATCAAACTTTGCATATTTGTCTAGTCGACTCAATTGCCGATCAATATGCACTTTGTCCTTTGCAGTTTCACAAAAGACATCTTGCGACAAGAAACTTCTTCTCTTTCTCATTGTATAGTCGGAATGCCTTGGAGGAATCAAAATATCCCAAATGGATGCATTTTTGACTCCTGTGGTCCAATTTGTTTCTCTTCTCCTTTGGAATCAATGTGTAACAAGTGGATCTGAAAATTCAAAGATGTTGCATTGAAGGGAGGTGACCACACCACATCTCATACACAGTCTTTGATTCAAGCGCTGTTGATGGTGATTTGTTGCAAATGTATATTGCTGTTTTAGTTGTTTCGGCCCAAAAGTGCAGATTTACCCCTTTGAAATACAACATTCCAAGAACCATAATCATCACAGTTCTGTTCAACTTCTCTATTTTGTTGTAGAGTGTGAGGAACTGTGAGATGGTGTTTGATCTTGTTTTGCCCAAGATAGGATTCAAACTTCTTTGATGTTAATTCACCACCATTATCTGTTTTGAGTGTCTCGATGCGGGTTTGTGCTTCATTTTCAATCAATGTTTGAAACTTTTTAAAAGTATCGAAGGCTTTTGATTTCTTTTTCAGAAAATATATCCATTTCATTCTGCTGTAGTGATCAATGAACAACATGAAGTACTTATGACCACCAATGGAGAGGATTGGAAGAGAACACAAGTCTGAATGAATAAGCTGCAATTTTTTGTCTGCTTTCCACTGTGACTTTAGAAACGGTTCTCTTGCGTGTTTAGCCAAGATGCAGGGTTCACACTTCTCATCTGATTTTGTAGGCAATGTAGGCATGCCAACAACACCATTCTTTTGCAATGCACGAATGTTGTTATAGTGAGTGTGCCTGAATCGAGCATGCCAGAACATGTTTGTAGACATTCTGTCTTCCACAAGATGAGCATAATTCCTTGAATTTGGTGGCTCACCTTTTAGTTTGAGTAGTTTCCCTTCCTCATATGCAGTGAAGACAACTGCATTGTCACTTTTTCTCCTGACTGTGACATCACCATTATCCAACAGAATGAAATGGTCTTGTTGCCTTATGAGCACTAGGGACAACAAGTTTCGTTTCAATTGACGAAGGTAGAGAACATTCTCAAGTTTGTAGTCTGGAAGCCTTGGACAATGAGTCAAACTGTACCTCTTCTCTGTGGTTGTAGACTTGATCTATCTAGGAGGTACACTGAGCCACAATTTTCTTCATTGTACTCATTAAAGAAGTCTTTTCGAAAAGTCATATGTTGAGTGGCACCAATATCAAGAACCCAAGCATCAAACCATGAGAACTGATCGAGACATTGTTTGCTTCATCATCTGTACTAGAAAACATGCATTCATTGGTGAATTGGGTTGAGGTTGACTCTTTTCATTGTTTTTGACTTTCTCTCTTTCTTTTTACAGTATGCTTCAATTTTCTCCCATGGAGTCTTGCATTCGTGAGTCTCATGGCAACTTTTTCTGTCACACTGTTCACAATAGAGGCTCTGTTTATCATTCTGTTTTTGATTTTGACCACTATTATTTTCATTTTTGCCATCTTTTTCCTTGTACTTGTTATTGCCTTCATTTTTGGAAGACGTGGCCTTGTTTGATGGTTTGGAAGAATTTGTTTTGACATAGCACACACTTTGATCAATTGTGGTTTCGGTTTTCCTTCCAAAGGCCTTTTCTTTTTTTGCCATCTTTTCAACCAATTGGTCAAATGTGATAGTCAACTGATTGCTTGCTTGTAGAGACTCCAAATAGGTTGAATAGTTGGGAAGAAGAGCTTTTATGAATGCAGTCATGTATATGTCGATTTTGACACTTGTTGCTTCAACATCATGTTTGATAGCTCGTATCTCTGAAGTCAATCTCATCACATCATCATCTTTCAACTCTAGGTTGAACAGTTTCAATTGCAACTGAATGAATTTCAACTCTGAATGGGAGTCATATAGGTCCTTTAGTTTATGATATGCTTCCCATGGTGGATTGCACACCTGTATATGATGAAACACATCTCCGTCCACTGATGCCCTCATCAAGGCCAAAGCCTTTTGGTTTTTCTGCTTCCATATCTGAGTGTCCTTTGCATTTTTTGTTGGTGTAGCTGGTTGTTTTGCCCCATCACAAATATTGAACCATAGATTGTTGAAGATGAGTGTGTTTTCCACTTGCCAAGACTATTCTAGCTAATTGTCTTTGCCAGTCAAGGTAGTGCCAACAATGAATTTGATGGAATGCATGGTTTTGAGTTTTTGTTTGAGTTTTTGGAGGTTTTAAATTTTTGTTTAACCCCAATTGGTTCCGTATCACTCCAAAATGGTCCTTTTTTCTATATACTTAAAGGTATTGAAAAGGATTTACTTTGTCATTAACATCGGCTTAAAAAGAAAACCTCATACATCAATATAGTTGGTTTTTCTTGATTTTCGGATTTACGTTTTTCGACATACACGAATGGGTAAAAGAGTAGCTCTCCTTATGTCTCTTTGAATTATGTGATTTGATTGTTTTTTGCTCAAATCTGCTTAGAGTAGCTTGCCTCAAACAATTAAATGCTTTTCAAATTAAATTTTTTCAAAATTTGAAATTTCGTATTTAAAAAATGGAAATTTGCCTTTTTAATGAAAAAACATAAAAAAATTATACCTCTTCTCCTCTTATTTGGCAAATAATTCCAATATTGGAATGAAAAGAAATGTACAACAAACTTGAAATCTTCACCTCTACGTGGCAGCGTTCAAAGAATATGGACTCTCAAAAAATAATTCCAATGTAAATGTAAGGAACAAAATGCAAAACTCCTCACAATATCTGTCAAATCTGATGATCACAAATTCTTCCAAATGCCTTCTAATGACCTCCACGCAACACAACCATAAGGAAGCCACGTCAATTATATGTAGTTCAAATTGTTCAACACAATCCAAAGGTGATCCACTCTGTCAAGTTCGAGCCTCCCATTTGCCACTCTGTTCCATGACGGGTCCATGCAGGTCGCGGTAGGAGGTCCACGGGTTTAGTAGATTCAAGCCTGCAGAACGCCAAACTCCATGGGTTTAGTAGACACAAGCCCGTAGAATGCCAAACACCATTGGTTCAGTAGACTGCCAGATGTCAAACACCATGTTCGCCTTTCCTTGTGCTATGCAAGTCTAGAGTACAGCCCCAACAGTTTGAAAACGCAGTCAGAGAATATAAGAGAATATGTAGTTTGAAAACGTCCCCTGAAAATCTTGTAAATTGCTACGCAGGTCTGAAATATGCAGTGCAGGTCTGCGAAAATCTCAATGAGAACAAAAAAATATTAAACTGTACAATTATAAAATGGAGAAAAAAAACAAAATATTTTACCAAGCTTTAATACCAATGACATGCCGGATTTCATAGGGAATGACAATGAAATTTGTATTTCACGATTCAAATAAAAAGAGAGCAAACATTAAAATAAATAGACTACCAAAAGATTATTCAATTCACATTTCCAATGACTCTTCCTATTCCTGTGGGAATGGAAAGCTTATTGAATAAGACAAAATGCAAGACACTTAAGCTAGACACCTATGATTAATAATTAATATTTACATTATTGATACAAGAACCAGATTCAGCGCAATTTTCAAGTAAATGTGTGCTTTCCATCTAAGACAACAAATAATGTCTCAGTGAGTTCAACTTAGGATAATGCCTGGGTTCTAGACACTAGTGTCATACAACATATGACTTTTCGAAGGGATTTATTTGAGGAGTTTCATGAAGAGAGATGTGGTCAAATATATTTGGCAAATAAAATAAGTTTGCAACCTCAAAGCAAAGGTTCAATTTGACTCAAATCACCAGGTCTTCTAGATTTCATTCTCTACAATGTCCTATATGTTGCTCAATTGAAAAGAAATTTGTTTCTAATGCTCATTCGACAACAAGGTCACTTCATTCTGTTTGGATGATGGAGAAGTGGAAATCACAAGGAAATGTGATAATATATTTGCTCTTATTGGATATGAGGAAGACAAATTGCTAAAACTAAGGGGTGAACACTTAGTTCCAAGAAACTTTGATTGTATCGCTGAAGAAGGAATGCCGGCATATTCACTATGATAGCATTTGCACAATACAAAAGAATGGTGTTGTAGGTCTTTCAACATTGTCCAAAAATATTGAAAAGTGTGAAGCTTTCGTATTGGCTAAACATGAAAGGGTACCATTTCAAAGGTCAGAATAGAAAGCTAACATAAATTGTAGTTAATTCACTTTGATTTGTGTTCTTTGCCAAAATTTTCTGCTAGTTGTCACAAGTACTTCATGTTGTTCTTTGATCACTAAATCAAAATGACTTGATCTATTTTTTGAAGAAAAAATCAAAAGCTTTCGAAACTTCCTAAATTTTTTGAACAATGGTTGAAAATGATGTTTAATCCCGCATTGGAACACTTAGGATTGACAGTGGTGGTGAATTCACGTTAAAGGTGTTTGAAGCTTATCTCAAACAAAATGAGATCAAACATCATCTCACAGTCGCTTACACTCCTTAACAAAATGGAGTAGTTGAGCGGATGAACAAAACTGTGATGAACATTGTTCGAGCAATGTATTTAAAAAGGATAAATTTACATTTCTGGCAGAAGTGGCTCAAACAATAGTGTATCTCCGCAACAGATCATCAACGTCTTTACAAATGAAGACTCCACATGAAGTCTGGTGTGGTCAACTCCCTTTAATGCGACATCTTTGGGTTTTCGGATCCACTTGCTACGCATTGATTCCTAAGGAGAAATGAATAAACTGGACCACAAGAGTGGTAAATGCATCCTTTCAGGATACTCAGAATCCATAAAGGCATACAAATGATATGATGAGAACAAGAAGAAATTTCTCATCACGAGATGTTTTTTGTGAAACTACAAAGGACACAACAAGCATCAATTGACAATTGAATCGACTTGAAAAATATGTTAAATTTAATGTTTTAAGGAGATTGATATGGAGGTTCCAAACAATGAAGGGGGGATCGATAATTGGGAAACAATTGAATCTCTATTAACTCCTATAATTGAAAACGACACTCTTGTGGAAGAAAGTGAAATTTCATCAAAAGGTGGTTTGATGTTAGAAAATAAAGGAGTTTTAAATCAAGAAAATAAGGCATTGGTGATTGAACAAGCTACTAAAAAAAAAACTACAAAAAAGGCTTAATAAACATTGAAAGACGTCAAACTTGATGAGGTTGAAAAAATAAGCACTAAAAATGCACATACATCTAGATGAAATTCAAGATAAGATAGAAACCTGACCTTGGAACACCCTTCAAAAAAAGAAGTCAACATTGCTTTTGACTTTGAACCTACTTCTTTCAAACAAGCTGAAAAGCTTGATGCATGGAGAAAAACAATGAAGAGTGAGTATAGTGCATTGGTAAAAAAGGAGCTTGGGAGTTGGTTGTTTCTCCAATTGGTCGTAAATCGATTGGTTTAAAGTGGGTCTTTTGAAACAAATACAAAGTAAATGGCTTACCGGACAAACACAAAGTAAGGCTTGTTGCAAAGGGATTTGCTAAAAAAGAAGGGATAGATTACAATGAAATTTTTGCACTAACAAAAAAATAAACTATCATGCAAATTTTGTTGGGTTTGGCAACACAAAATGGATTAGTGTATGACTTAGCTAGAAGGTTTTGCAGTTGACGGCCAAGAACAAACTGTGTAAGTTGGAAAAATCGCTATATGGTTTGAAACAAGCCCCTAGAGCATTGTATGAAAAACTCAATGAGCACCTCCTGAACATGAACTTTAAATGTTTTTGAGTTTGAAGACAACTCTTTTTGTTAAAACGGTTGACAAAACAATTATATTTCTAGTGGTGTATGTAGATGATATGCTCATCATATAAAGTGATGAGAGATACACTGCAAAAATCAAAGCAGAGTTGATGAAAGACTTTGAAAAGACAGATCTGTGTTATCTTCATTACTCATTGGGTATTAAAATGATTCAAAAATCAAAGTATATCTTCACCACTCAACAAAAATATATTGATGAAATTTTGAGCAAATTTGGAATGACAGATTGTAAGTTTGTTAGTATGCCTATGGAACAAAATTAGAAATTGACATTAGAAGATGCCACGGATTTGGTAGATTCCACTAAATATAGACAACTCATTCGAATGCTGATCCATGTGACCACAACTAGACCAAATATTTTTTTTCTTGTTGGTGTTCTCTGTAGATTCATGCAACAACCTAGAGAAAGCCACTGGGCAACAACAAAGAGTCATTCAATATCGCAAAGGAACCCATTATTTTGAATTCAAATAGTTTAGGGCAAGTGACATCAAACTAGTTTGATATTTCGATTCTAACTATGCTGGTGACTTTGAAGATGAGAAATCTACTTTGGGTTTTTTGATGAATTTAGGAACAATAGTTGTTAGTTGGAAGTCAAAGAAGCAATAAGTGCCAACAATTTATTTAGCAGAAGTAGAATACATGGCAGCTTCAAGAGAAATATTGAGGCTCAGAAGGGTTCTTTCATATTTGTAGGAGCAATAGGTTTTGTCAACACCACTTATGGTTGACAACACATCTGCAACTCAAATGGTGAAGAATCTAGTCTTTCACGACCAAACCAAGCACATCAACATCAAATTTCATTTGATTCGGCATTATGTTAAAGATGGTAGTGTAAAATGCTACATTGTCTTAATACGGAGCAATCAACAAACATCTTGACAAAAGCGCTTGGAAGAGGAAAATTTAAAAAGTTCATAGGCATGCTTGGTTTCACAATAACCCCTGTGGATTAAAGAGAGGATTTATTATTATTTGTATATAATATTAGTTATCCTAGGTGTAATTTGCAGGAGAGCTTTTCTCACGTAGTGGTAGATGAATAGACCACGTAGGATTATGAATAGTCTTCATAGAAGGTGAAATGAGTAGCCATATTGTGGCTATAAATATTTGTAATCTTTTTTCATTTGATGAACGTGAATACAATTTTGGTTTGCAACAAATTCTTGTTTATTGTCGTTCCCTTATCCCTGGCCTTGCAAGGTACACCATACATTATGGGAAAAGTTTGAAATTCATAGAACTTTATGTTTGTCAATCATGAACTTGAACTTTATCCATTATTTTTACATGTGAACTTTTTGATACGCTTTTGCATTATTTTATAAATATGTGTGTATAAATATACAGACTAAAAACAGAGGACTGAAAGCTCTCTCCACTCTTTCACTCAGACATATTTATGCAATTTTTTTACTTAGAAAGTTAAAATCATGAGAAAAATTATTTTGTTCGAACTTAATGATGTTTTATTCTTCGAACTTAATTCATTGGTGAACTTGAACTGAACTTCATCCTCGAACTCGAATCTTGCGACTTTGGAAAGGAATATTTTGCAACTCAGGCAACAAGTCATTGAGAAGTGCATCCCAAAATCCACCCTTGAGTGCTGCTTTTCTCGGTTTGTTAACTGCTAAGATCAGCAACCTGAATGGCTTCTTGCTATGGAATGCTTCATTGCTGCATTGAAGAGATTCTCTTGAAGAAAAAGGAAAGGGAAAGAGCTATGGAGATGCAACAGGAGTGCGAGAAACAAGGAGCACCCCGCAAACGACAGGCTTCTGCTGTGGAACTTTTAGGTGTAGGAGGCAAAAATGAAGGAAAAAGGTACGTCACTATCTACCTTCTTTAACCAAGGCGAATCTCTTTGAACTGGGCACAGGAGACCATGGCTGAATATGATCCCTGTACCAAACACTGGGTTGATGCACCCACTGGCTCCTGCTAGACTGTACTGTAGTCTCTAGTTTGGAACGGTGTTTATGTTTTTGGTTATGGGTTAGGATAAGAGAAGTAGCACTGGTTTCAGTACTGGGAAATTCAGAAACAAAAGCTTTCAAATATTTTAGTAATTTGTATAACAATGTATCTAAATACTTGCGTAAATTTCCCGCACTCTGTTTAGCTTTTTTTGCTTTTACAAGAGACGATGATAACGATTTATCAAAAGACACTCTTTTTTCAGCAGTTAAGAATCATAGCTCATAGATCTTGTTATATTCTCACTGCTCTTCGCACTTTACCTGGCTATGTTATGGCAGGGAAGTGCAATTTTGCAATACTTATAGTTATTTAAATATAATTTCAGAAATCGACATTTTAGCAAAAAAAGGGTTAGGACCGGAAAGGTAATTGTATATGAATAAATCATATGATGTTTGACTCAGCAGTTCTTAGTCAACTACCAAAGCCAATGGTACAGTGGAGTTTTAAAGTTTAATGGGAGGTTTCAATTTCTTGATCTCCTACCTTAATAATTGAACTGTTGCGACCTATATCACAAGATAAGGTTCTATAATACAATTCTGAATGTTCTGTTCTAATGCTTTTATTAAATATCAAGAGATTCTAAAATCTGTATTGGATGTCAATGTTCTTGATTAAACGGTTAAGAAGGTTATTGGTTGTCATTTTATATTGTGTTCTAGTTACTATTTAAGGCATTTGAATGCGGTTTGTTTATTATAGAGCACTCATTTTTTTTTTTGGTCAGCTGTTCTGTAGGTATTTGCTTTCCAGTTTACTCTACTTTTAAGGCTATCGAGAGCAAAAATAAGGAAGACCAGGATCAATGGCTGATTTACTGGGCAGGTATTTGTTGGCTACTTGTCCCGGGGATTGCACACTTTGCTAAAGAAACCTATCTTATTTTTGACCGCAAAGGATTATAAATATTTACTCTACATGTTTTTTTCTTTGTTAATCAAATACAATCACGCTTTGAGCATTCTTCTGCTTTCTTTTCCTTTTTTTTCTTAAATGTCAAATTGGTAAGACCCAAGCATAATACTTTCTACATTTCCTTGAAATATTATCATGTTGACAAGTCTTTAAGCAGTATCTATTGTTTCTCTTCATGGGGATAAACATTGTAGATGTTTTTCTAGCATTAGATTTCTTTTGCATATTCAAAATCTGGATATTATATTCATACATGCTGAGCTCTGGGTGTACATGGGTTGGCAAGTTCAAGTTTACTGTTGAGCTTGGTCAAGAGGTCAAAGTTCATGAGTACAAAGTTTGAACAATATGTAAAGTAAATTGGAAAAATCCCCATGTGGGCTTCCATAAGAGGGGTCTCATATACCAAATGGGTGTCTCACTTGGTGGTGACCTAGAAAGTTACCTTTACCTTTACTTATATAAATTTAGTCTTATCCACCAATTCTTATTTTGTTGCATATGTTTTTTGTTAGATATCTTGTTGAGCACCTGTCTCCAACGTCTCTAATATTTTGCATTCCCTAGATTCACTGTCTGTCCTGCTATAACTAGTTTTGTTTGAACAAAAATAAGCAATGAATAAAAGTCTTGCAAAACAGTCTTAAATTTTTTGGTGTTTTATGTTACTTTGCTAAGACTCTTGAGGTGTTTAAGATTAGAATTATGTTTTTCTGAGCTACCATACTATAGGATTGGTAAACGTCATAACATTCATACCGAACCTAGGCTAAGATATCTGATCAGAAAAACAAGAAAGACTTCCATAACAGGTGTCACTGCTGAAAAGTATAGGCTTTTAGTCAGATTTGTGAGAAGGATAAGAACTAATTTAAGTGCTAATTTTTTTGGTATTAGGGTTTGTTAGGCATAGTAAAACTCAATGTTGTATCATGTTTGAGGTTCTAGAGTTAGTGGCCATATTAGATTGTCTATAATGTAACTTCTTTGCAAGTATCCATATACATTCTTTGTATGTATTATTGCCCATTCAACAATTTAATAGATGACTCCTTGACAATAAAAAACTGCTCATTTAGTATCCACGCCATTCTCGTGTATGTTATTTGTAAAAATACTGATAGTGGCATTAGAACCTCACAAGTTCCAAAGGCACCCAAATGAAGTAGCACTCAATTTGAAATATGGGTTTAGTTTGAGAGTCCAAATGTAGAAGATGCAGGCAAACAAGAGTCAAGCAACTCAAGGTGAAACTCGAAAGATGAGGCCTTCACATTAATAGACTAAGTCCAAAAGACAAATCATATATTTGCAATGTTAAAAGCAATTGTTTTATCAAAGCAAAGGAAAGATTAAAAAATCATAAAGTTGAAGGTCATTTAAATTATTTTTGTTAATTGTATAGCTTGGAGAAATTTCTCTGGGACGTGTTGGATCTATATTCAATCTCACATTAATCTCCCCATCTATCCTCCTCATAAGAATGTCAGTTCCAAACTCTAGTGCTAACAATTGAGTAACACATGATAATGTGCCTTGGATGATCCACATCTCTGTGTGAGATAGTTATGAATAAATGAAGACACAAGCATGTTTCTAGGTCATCGTTTTAGATAACCAAAGGGCACTATGGTTGTTTACCTTTGTGGATTGTGGTGTACCAATTTGTAGTCTTGATATCTTTTTAATACCAAAGTTGGTAAATTTCCATTTTATTGTACAAATCAGAAATGACATTTTTTTAGTTCTTAGCATATTGAAACACAATATTGTATTAAATAGTCCTAATGTTAGTGGTTAATTTGATGGTAAACGCCACAACACTAAATGTTATATAGCTAGATTTGTTATATAATTTTTTTCAAAGTATGTAGAAGCACAGGTTCAAAAACATAATAAGTGATTCCTTGATAAGAATAAAGTGCCCATTCATTATCTGCGCTTGCTTTCTCTTGTGTATGTTGTTGCTTAAACATCACGATAGGATAGGTAGGGCAAACCCACTTGACGGGTAGGTAGATGTGAGACTACTAGGCTTTTACCTTCGCACAACTCGAATGATTTCTCTTGACATTAGATGCAATCCCTAGGTAATCAGATTGGGATTGCTTGTCAGTCAACATGTGTGTGCCCCCTATTGGAGATCTTCTCCAACAATCGAGTAACAAATGCAAGCGGCTAATAAGTGTATGTTTGTGTTTGAGCCTTGAGCCTCACCAACCCAAAATCAAAATAAATCAATGTGGTTCACGTCTATTGGTTTCCTTTGTTTACAATGCAAAAAAGGAAAGAAATGGAAAATTTGTTTCAAGGTCCATGATGTAGTGCTCATATGAGACCACCCGCCCTTGCACACCTGCCAACATACTTGACTGTGCTTAGACTATGAGGTGGGCATATCCTACCCTGCATAACTATGTTCTAACTATGCTTAGACCATGAGGTGGACATATCTTATCCCCCCCCACTTGTTTATCTTTAAGATTATAAGTTGCATATACCCTATCCCATGGATTTGAACCCGTTCTTCAAGATGGGAACACAAAAAAAATATTTTTAGGCCCACTTAGGAAGCATATGCCTCTACACATTCACTTAAGAGGAAAAATAAGAGAGCGAAATGGAAGGGTTGCGTAACTATATTTTTAACATCTTGTAATAAAGAGGCAAACATTTCCATATATCGTTTGGTATTGTTGGTACTTTGAGACTAGGTTGCTCCTTCTTTCTATTGGCATCTCTATTGATAGGCTACCCTTCATTCATGTATTCCTTAGATGCCCCTCTCGGGCTCCTTTCCACAAAATACGTCATCACTAGGGTTGCCAGAGAGGACATCTACAGACAGTATATCCAGACCACCTGGATCTTTCCCCCTTGAGCTACTTAGCCCCAAGCTTGCTTTCTATGCCCGAGCATTTCTTACAATGGGTGGATGGTATTATTCGTCGGCCTCACTATCTCCAGTGCCATTGGTCTCATGGCTTGAGGTTTCCACTTGGCCAGATGAGATTTTGTTCTCACCAAGTACAGGGTTGAAAGAGACCATCACATTCTCTGTCTGGACTATATTTGTCTTTTTTGTTCCCTCCAAGAGATGGAAATTGAGGACCACTTCATTTTTAGATGCCTATTTATTATGAGATCCGGGAAAGATGTTACTGCCTCTATAGAGACTTAGATAACATTCTAACTGCTTTCTTCAGATATACAAAATAACAGTGACTGGCTCTTTATATTTGTGAGTTGTCACCCTTTGGCTTAGATACCCACTAGAGGAACCTAAAGGCTCTAAAGCTCCCATATTGATCACCTCTTTCTTTTAGTCCATCCATGTGATTGGTAGCACTAGCCGTCCTTTGGACACCAATATATCACACATTAGAGCTGATAGATCAGTTAGACGACACTTCTCTCAGCGCATTATTACTAAAGCTACTCAAATCTCCAAGCCCGCTATCTGTTGGCATTGTGGCTTTGTTCCACCTTGTCAACGTGGCTCTACCCCTCTTCGACGACATGGATCTACTACTTGCTCGCTGCTCCCCATACCACAGGGGCAAACTGATATTAGAGCTTCTTTTCTACTACGAGAGTTACACCGGCCTTGGAGGTTAGGGGAGATTCTAGAAGAAGTGTTTTGTTTCCTCCTATGATCCCTCAACCTAGCTCTTCCGACTTTGTATACTCATTAGACAACATTATCAAATCTCTAACAGTGATTGATAATGGTTCAGATGACTCCTCCACTTCAAGCATAGACAGAGACATTCAATGAGATTTACCTCCAGTCTTCATTAACACATGCTTTTGGGGGCTTTTGTTCACCCGTCATTGCTATTCGTATTGGGTTCTTTGCCACTTGTGTTAGTGTCATGCTATTCTATTTTGTATTTCGTACTTTATTTCTTTGGTTCGCCTCTAGGATTCTTGCTTCCTAGAACTTTTTATTGCTAATGGTTGTATCCTTCAGTCCCATTGACCTACTTTTGGTCATCTGTGGACATCAATATAATTTCTTTCTTTCTTTCTTTCTTTCTTGCTGGCCAAGATGCCATAGTTGGCCTCTAAAAATATTTTATA
Organism: Torreya grandis; assembly: GCA_037957365.1. Taxonomy (NCBI): domain Eukaryota; kingdom Viridiplantae; phylum Streptophyta; class Pinopsida; order Cupressales; family Taxaceae; genus Torreya; species Torreya grandis. The sequence continues at coordinate 3,332,951 of JARHVA010001313.1, forward strand.
CTTTGGATGCATATGAGTCAAGCCTAATTAAGAGGTCTGCTCATTTTTCTGCATTAGTTCTTGTTTTTATTTTCTGTTCTTGTTGCTGCTTTGTCTCATTTATCATTTTGTCATGATGTTGTAGCAATCTACATATTATTAAGAGAGTGATGGAATTTCTGCTCAATGTTTGTGAACCTCCATTTCGGTGTACAGATGTAGTGATTATAAGGATTTAATGGCTGTGTACTCCTTGTGTGATGTCATTCTTTGGGTGCTTTTAATGCTTGCATTGCGACCCATCAATGCCTATATATGATTTGGTTGAGTATGAGTTCTGTCTTTTTTTATGGGAAAATTTCAGTCACTGCCTACAGGAAACAATTTCTCCATTTGTGTATCTCTCATGGTCCTTTGATTTTAAATAGGTTCCCTTGTTTTCAGGCCTCAAGTGGCTTCACTTTGATTTCTGCATGGTAGGGGTGCGAGTGGGGTTGATTATGCCTATATTAATAGGCGATTGATCTAGTCAATTCCCCCTTTCCCATCACATTGTTTTGAGTTATATTGTCTTTTTTTGTCATCTTCCTCCTCTAAGACCCACCATCACTCACCATACCACAATCCATGTTGATGCTTTGTATTCAAACAATTATGTTGTTGGTCTCTCTCAGTTGATGTTGGCATATTATTTCCTTTCTAAAGTTAAGACTAGGTCCAAGTGTGACTTCTTGTCCCATGTCTTGTCCCATGTCTTGTTGGAGGCTGCCCTTGACTCCTTGTGCGCATAGTCCATCACCCAAAATTGTGTCATGTCCCATTTTTAGAATTAACTGATTGGAAGACCCATGGCCTCTTCCTTATTTCCCTTAGACTAAGGGATAAAGTTAGAGAAATAAATTGATAATAATACATTAAGTTGTCCTAAGTCACTTTTATTTTATAACATAAAAAGGACACGAACATATTATTATAATTAAGAGGGTCAAAAAGTAATTATTATTAAGTGGATGAAAAATATTGTTATATTAAAAGTATGTTTAAATATTTTTAGGGCAAATTGGAAAAGAGAAAGTTATAAAAGGAGCTAGGCTCAAAAGAGTCATTACTCATTATTCATCTTTGAAAACAAAACCCTATTCTAGAGTTTGAGCTTTGTGTTCAAAGATTTTTCTTTGAGGACAAAAACCATATGATATACAGGGTCGGAGGACAAAAACACTCACCTATCGAAGTGATTCCATATTCAATAATCATAATTGTGCTTACAAATCAAAAGTAAAATCTAGTTTCAATGTGGCTAAAGATTGCTATTAGATTCTAGTGCTTGTGAGGGTTTGAAGTATTTACAGACTGCTGTGTTGGGTTTCTTCCAGCCACAACCTTGTTGCATTGGGGTTTCTACCCTATTGGTTGTTGCATTGGAATTTTCCCTTCTACAATATGTGGCGTGAGTTTTAATTAATAATTCAGGCTGCTGCGTGTGGTTCTAGACAACATTCAGGGCCATCATACCACCCTTCAACTCAATGCCATCCCACCTTGCAACCTTACAATTTGTTTCACAATTTGTTTCCCTAGATTGTTGTACCTTGTCCTTGGTGTTTCATTGCTGTACTAGGGATATTGCTGCTGTGCATGGTGATTTTATTGGGAGTTTGACAAGGGTTTGTTATGAATTATTGCTCTATTTATATGTATACTTCAATGTTAAAAGTGTAGACAACACATTGAATAAAATATTACAGTTGGGTGGTTATTAGATTTGAAATTTCCGTATTGCATGTCCAATTTATTATTTTGTTTCTTTGTTACCAGGATTTTGTATACTTTCATCTCAATACAATAAGAATTTCAGTAAAGTTTCAAGTGGGTTTTCAATATCAATATTGCATGTGGGTTGTTTTAGTATTTGATTGATGCTCAGTTTAGGAAAGAATTCATGGTAAATTTCAGAGTTTATAAAATATTCAGAAAAAAACACTATAGTGATATCAGAGCTATGATCCTGTTAGCTTGCAGGGTAAGATAGAATGGACAAGCATTTGAAAGAGTATCAGAATAACATGCTAGTGTAATGTCCTCAACTGGGACGATTTCACACAAAAGGGGTTTTCTCCAAAATCCACAAATTCGGAAATTTTGAAATTTAAAAATCAACAAACCCTAGTTGCTGCAATTGCACCTTCAAACTGAAAATTAACTCCAATTTCACCTTGATTTAAATATCAAATAAATACCTTATGAATTTAGCCACGAATGGCTCTTGTTGAAATGAAGAAAGAGCCTGAAATGGATGATTCAATCCTCCAAACCCTAGTGCCACACTAGTTGAAATGAATTCCTTCTTTCCGACTTCAATTCCTGTTCAAGCTTAGTCCAAACCAATCGCCAAAACTCATAAAGTTACTGCAATAATTAATTCAGAACAAAACCCTTGCAAATCTGTGCTCAACAAATATTATTTCCTATGAACAATTGAAAACTTCAAAAATTCATAACTCCCTCAATATTTGGAATTATGATGCAAACAAGAGTTCAAATTGATCATAAAATAATGTCTATCAAATAAAAATAATTTTGAAACTTTTCTTCCATGGGAAGGTCATCAAAAACTGCTCCAAAATTTTGAAAACCCTAGTTTCTTGTAAAAAATAATTAAATAATAATTTGAAAATAATTATTTAATTTTCTATCAATTTAGGGCCTCAAATCTTCCACAAATCTTTTCAAAAACCCCACACTAATGTGTAGAAAATTAGCAATTAATTTCATAATATTAAATTGCATAAATAGACCCTAAAGGGGCCTCCAAACTCTCAATCAAGCCTCCCAAAATAGTTCGCTCCACTTGCAAAAATAGTGCAAATATTAATCAGAAATAATACACAAAAAAAGTGTTTCAAAAACCTCACAATAGCTCCTCAATGCAAATCGCCCTTATTTAGAGCAAGTAACAAGATCTCCTTAGCAAAGGTGGCATAAAAAAACACCTTTTGTAGATTGATCAACACCAAAACATCTATTGGGTATGCATCCCAATAGTTTCTTTAAGTATGAAGAAAACAATAATAAAATTCAATATATTTTCAATTGTGATCTTTACTTTGTATTTGTACCTTCCAAAAGGGGGCGAACCATCTTGGGGAGGTAAAATAACTCATAAGCCTCACTTGCCCTTTTTTAGAATATATTTTCTTTTCTTTATTTTAGCTCCCAAGCCAACATTCCTTTCACTTTAGGCCTTTTTGAATTAATTAAAGAATTTACCTTAATAAATTAGTAATTAAAATTACTTTTTGGCAAATCAAATAATTAAGTCCTTATTTAAATAATTAATTAAATTGTTCTTATAATTAAAATGATAAAAATCACTTTTCAAGCAATTTATTAATTATAAAGCCCCTTAGAATAATCATTAAAATTACTTTAATTTTCTAAATGGTTAAAACCATTTTTCCGGTAATTCGAATAATTATCCAGGATAGTTCTATTTTAATAATTAATTAATTGCCTTATGTTTTTGAATCATTAAAATCACTATTCGGGCAATTTTATTAATTATGAAAATTATATGAAAAGGGGACATCACCGCTAGATCTAGTGGCCTCAATAAAAATATAGCTGGACGGAAAAGAGTCAGAAGAAGAATGGTAGCAACAACTCAAAATTGATTATGAGGCCTACTATGAAGAATATTATAATCTAACCCCGAAATTTCAAGCGTACATGACCCTTTGAGATTCTTGTGACTTAAAAAGGAGGCATGAGCCAAGAAGAAGAGGAAGAAGGATCACTCAAAATCGTTTGAGCAAGCTTCCCGCATATGATGAAAAATTTGACTTTACCTTTGAAGAATTCTTGAAGATGCTCGAGGAAGGTAGAAGTAGAAAATTAAAGGAAGAAGAGCAGCCGAAACCAAAACTTCAAAAGATTGCTAAGAAGGAGATCATGGTGCAAGAACCCAATAATGTATTCCTAAAAAAAGAAGAAAAGCTAGGACCAGAGCTAAAAGAAAGTGAACAAACCAATGAGCAAGAACAAAAAGAATCCACCATGCAAGTTGAAGGTGAAGAGTCCTCAATAGAAAAGGTATGACTTCTGATAAACAAAATGTTTCTATTAATGAAGTCAAGAAGAAGCAAACATTACACATTGAATGTAAAATGTCCATAATTGAAAAGAATATTCCAAAGAGTGAGCCACTACCATATAAGACTGAATTCCCGAATAATCATGTTGATAGGCATGCAATTAAAGAAAATGTTTCAATGAATTCTAATGCTGAAGTAAATCTCTCAAAAGCTTTTACTTCAGCGAAAGAGGGTAAGTACTCTTTACAATTTCAGCTTAAGATATGGGAATGATAGCACAAATCTATTTCGATTTTGCCATCATTATAAGTAGGGGAAAAGAGTGAAGATAGATCCTTTATTTCAAAATTACCTTTGCATTATGGTGTGGAATCTAGGTGGTATTTTGAAATCTATACAGGGTAGAGTTTCTAATTTCAATATCATTATTGATGATAATAACATTATCCCCTACAAATGGATAAGAAAAAAATCTGAATTGAGCTTATAGATGGATCCAAGGAAAATATTGTGAATGATAATGGGGTTCAGTAGTTGGAGCACATGGGTCAAATGCAGGGAACCAAGGCATGCCACCTCACATCCGATAGTGTTCTAAAGGCAAGCAACAATGAGACAATTTAGAATCCAGGTAAACAAATTCATATCATTTTAGTTGGCTTCAAATATGATATTCAAATTATGATTGCATTGGCAAATCCATATGACATGGTGATTGGCATTAAATTGGAAGTCGCTGTCTTCTATACAAGGCCCATGGTATGCTAGATGGGGCAGCAGCGATTTTCTCTTCTTATATTGGTTTTGATTCAGGTGCTAGTTTACCTTTCAACACTAGCATGATATCCTGCATATGTAATGAGTTGTATTTGTGTGAAAATAATATCACATTAAGGAAAAGACTACTTAACAGCCTCAAGGGGTAAGAAGGTAATGGTAACTTGTTGTATTTAAATCCTCATGATCCATCATTTGTGGTCAATGGTCAAGAAGATAATTCACTAAATAGATTAACATATAATATTGCACATGCTTGTGGCCATCATGGGAACATTTTGATACGAGCATGCACAGATTTTTTTGCCCAAAGCTGCCTACACATCATAATATGGGATCCAAGAGATATTTCTAGAGATAAGCAGGGTAAAAATTGTGATAAGTTCGAAATTATTATTGCTGAATATGTTATATATTCTAATCGGGTTGTGGAAGTTTAGTGGTTGTAGTTCATGAACCGATCATCACCAGATCCTCAATCCATGGAGTTGAACCTTACATTTGAAGGATGGTTTGTGATGCCTATAAAAATAAAGGTAGTCACAATTAAGAAAATTTCTCATGAGGCGCGAATTACGACAACAATAACCTTGTTACAATAGCTTCACCAAGGACTTGGATTTTCGTAATTGTGACTCCCTTTATTTTTAATTGCCTATTTTCTTTTTGAATACGGAAATTCCAAATCTGATAACAACCCAACTTAAAGAAAAAATCTCTGGTTTTGCAAGTAAACATTCTTTGATAGAAGTCACAAAATTAATAGATGAATCACAACAGGATCTGCATCAGTATTTGGAAACTTTGAAACAAGATATGAATGAACTTGAGAGGGATTGTAAGGAACTGATAGATGAGAATCTTGAGCTTATTTACATCTTGAACAAACAATAAGAATCTTGAGTCAAAAAATGTATACATTGTTGAGTTCGAAGAGAAATTAAGAGTATCTTCATTTGGTTCTACTTTACCTAGTGAGTTCATCTTTCACATAAGGCAACCACCGGGTAAGTCTGAGATTACAAGACCAAGACAAACAACTAAGTTAGACCGATCTGAGGAGTCTAAAAAGACTTTGTAGGAGGATGCCAATCAACAAATAGAGCCCTTCGGGGATGTTGCATCACAAGAAGAAATTGAAGCCCTCCAGTCAAAGAAATTGGGCAGAGGAAAAGGAAACTCCCAAGAATAATTTGGGATCTTGGTATTGAAGAGATGTGCAACCAAATTGGAGTGTTGAATCTACAATTGCTTGAGGGCAAGCAATTCTAGGAAGGGTGGACTATCATGTTCCCTTTTCAGAATTAACTGATCAGAAGACCCATGGCCTATTCCTCATTTCTCATAGGCTAAGGGATAAATTTAAGGAAATAAATTAATGATAATACTTTAAGTTATCCTAAGTCACTTTTATTTTATAACACAAAAATGACACTTATGTATTATTATTATAAAGAGGGTCAAAAAATAATTATTAAGTGGATGAAAAATAATATTTTATTAAAAGTAAATTTAAATAGTTTTAGGGTAAATTGGAAAAGAGAAATTTATAAAAGGAGTTGGGTTCAAAAGAGTCATTACTCATTATTCATCTTTGAAAATAAAACCCTATTCCAGAGTTTGAGCTTTGTGTTCAATTCTTTTCATCTGAGGACGAGAACCCTCTGATATACAGGGTTGAAGGACGGAACTCTTCTAACCCATTGAGGTGATTCTATTCAAGAATCATAATTGTGCTTACAAATCAAGATTAAAATCTAGTTTTAGTGTGGCTAAATATTGCTATCAGATTCCAGTACTTGTGAGGGTTTGAAGTATTTACAAATTGCTACATTGGGTTTCTTCCAAACACAACCTTGTTGCATTGAGGTTCCTAACCTATTGGCTACTATGTTGGAGTTTTTCCTTCTACAATTTGCTGCGTGAGGTCTAATTCATAATTTAGGCTGTTGGGTGTGGTTGTAGATAGCATTCAGGGCCATCATACCACCCTCCAACTTAGCACCATCCCTCCTTACAGCCCTACGATCTGTATTCCTAGACTGTTGTACCTTGTCCTTGGTGAAGCTATTGTAATAGGGTTATTGTTGCCGTGCATGGTGATTTTATTGGGAGTTTGACAAGTAAGGGTTTGTTGTTGTGGATTTACTGCTCTATTCATATGTATCCTTCAATGTTAAAAGTGTAGACAACAAATTGAATAAAATATTATAGTTGAGTTATCATATTTATAATTTTTGTATTACATGTGCAATTTATTATATTGTTTCTTCATTACCAATATTTTGTATGCTTTCATCTCAATACAGTGAGGATTTCAGTGAGTGTTCAATTTCAATATTGCATGCGGGTTGTTTTAGTATTTGATTGATGTTCAATATTGGAAAGGATTCATGGTAAATTTTAGAGATTATAAAATATCCAGAAAGGGACACTGGAAATTGACTCTACCCAATGGTTCCTATCTCATTAATCATTAGCTTGTCTAGACCTATAAAACCATGCAAGGTTGATATAGGAGCAACCTTGGAATGACAAGTTGATTCTGCATGATTTTGTGTTCCTTGAGGTCATCCTAGGTAGTGACATGTTGCAGGGGAATTTTGGGTTCCTTGTGGTCACCTTGGGGACTAATAATGTCAAATATAAAATTTGGGTTTCTTATAAATGTATATGTGTACACATATAGTTGTTATCCTAGGGAGTGGTTACTCTAGGGAGTGACTACTTTTGATAGCATTTTGGATGCATGTCATGGGTTCCTTGTGGTCACCCTGGGGAGTGACCATGTTTGAGGGCATTTTGGACCTTGATAACCACACGTTGCAACAGAGAAATCATGTCTTGTGTCAAGTTTATTGAGAGACACCTTGATCATTCTGAAGAAGACCAAAGATACGCAAGTTGGTAACACTAAAAAATGAATCGTTTCTCCTTCCCATTAGGAGGAGTTATTATTTTTGGTAACAGATCTAAGGTGAATTGTCTCATCTTCACCACTATTTATTCTTTCCTGCAGTAACGGACAAGAACCATGGAGATCATTATTCAGTCTGATTTAGAGATCGGTGCTTTTGGAATTTGGAAGAGTGAAGGTGGTAAAGTGAAAGAATCTTGCAAGGAAGTGAGGTACTGCAGCTTTCAAGGGAGATTGCTAAAAAATCTAAAAGTTAAGAGAGGTGTAGTGTGTTTGTAACTTCAACTTTGAGAGTAGAGTGTAGAAGAGTGGTGTGTTTATGTGTTTCTTTCATGTACTTTATGTATTGAGTCTTATGAGAAATGAATGAATAATGCTATATTTTCCAGTTTGGATATGTTAATGTCAATTCATATTGTGTTTGTGCAATCTGATTTGCGTGTGATTGATGATTGTCCATTCGACACTCTCCATGATGCCATCAAACTGAGAGCATGCTTTGTCTTTGGCTTAAGATCTTGCCTCCATCTCCTCCACTCATAGTGAGTATCCTTGTATTTTTCCAAATGATAATCACAAGTTTATTGCTTCTATGCGATGTGAGCTTCTGGACACCCTCCATAATTCTTCTAAGGCCTTTTCATGTACCCTTCTTTTGAAGAAATCCTACTCATCCAATTTTGACCACCTAGACTTGGGTCTCTTTAGGACATTTTAGATCCGCCTATCATTTAGGTCTCCTCCTAAAGTCTGTCATTATTATTAAATAAAATGAATGTTTTGGTAGCCGACTTAGCTAACATTGTTTATTATTTTATTGTTTACTTTGGTTGTGTATTAGTTACTTTTTAGTTATGAATAGTTGCAGTAACGATTGTCTCTTAATTGACAACCGTTTGGTCCTTAGAAATAGCAAGTCAAATTTCGTGATAAGGGCACTCATGGGACAGGTACACCTTGTACCAATCATTGTACACTACTCATCGCTATAAAACTATTGTTCTATATTATTTTATGTTATGTTTATGGTATGTGATTATAATTTTGTAAGTAGTGTTCTTTGGTAGCGCAGCATTTTGCTGTAAATACCTCCCCTGCAATTTCTTGTGACTTATTTTTTCCAGGAGACATTATCAGAGCTTTTTAAAACATATTGTCTATCAAAGCAGCTTATTGTGGAGGACTTCATGTAGAGTTTCTTAGATATGCGATTGAATTAGTTGTTTTTCCTGACTTGAATTTATTAAACGAGGGTTGTTTGCTCAAACTTTCAAATTGAGTGGGATATTCACAGCTTTGGAGATAACTTGAACATGAATAACTACAGGACAATCATGACTGGGCAAGCATTTGACGAGCTTTCTGACACAATGCTTGCAATAAAGCTTTCTGAGTTGTTGGAGTGGGATAATTATTGAGATAGAGGACAAGCAGGCTTCAAGAGAAAGCATTTTTGTTCTTTTGAGCTATAATTGAGGAGGCTTGACAATAGTTATCTAACATGCTTCTTTGTAGACTTTTGATGTAGGAACATCCTTGGTATGGACCAGCTATCTGACATGACCAAGAACGTTACTAGTATAGCCAATAAGCGGTGATCTTTATGTGGTGTTTGAACTTGCCTTCAAGCTTTGAAAAGGCTACCATTCTAGGCATAAGACATATGGTGGCGTGTTGAAGGTTTGGAAGTTCCGGGTGCATTCATGAAGAATCAAAGACATTTTCCTTCTAAGATTTTTCTCTTGAAGGTGTATCCATTATCATATTTTGAATTAAAAATGTTTTACCCGAATATTATATATTTTTACCTCCACGAAGCTTAAAACAAAGTGCAGTTGAATGATAGGGAGAAAGAGCAAGCTGTTTCTGCAGGGAGGCTGACTTTCATGATGATATTGATGGTGTAAACATGCTTAATCAAGAAAGAGATGATTTCATTCATTACAAACTGTTTTTTTATGAGCCATTTCGGATGAATGTTGGAGGCTTGGAGAGTGTCTAAGCAAGAAAGAAAAGTTGTTGTAGTCAGTTAGCAAGTCAAGATTGTGTCAAAAACAACAAACCTCAAGTTTCCATTGAGTAAAAAAAAAGAAAAACCCGTTTTTGTGGAAGGTGAACCTTTTTTGAAGGCACCACTTTTTTGGGGAGCAGTAGAAATGCTTAGAAAAATTTCCAGAGGGTAGGGGATGGTAAGGTGGGTCTGTTAGGAGACCAAAAACATCATCAAAACCTGAAAATGCATACAAATGTGTGCAGCATGAAGAAAAATGGGATTTTTGCATCCATGAGTTTTTTTTGGCAGTTAAATGCATGTTTGAAGCTGTGAATCTGTTGCAATCGGGGATATATGGTAGAAAAGGGGTGTGAGGAGGCCCATTAGAAGATCAACCACTGAAAGTTCATGATCATTCCCATAGATTGAAGAAAATTGAATTTTGTTGATAAAAATAAGGTATTTGGAGCAGTGATGTGCAATTTGGGAGTTTTGTAGTAGTTTTAGAGGACATCCAAGTTATTACCAGGAAGCTGTGGACCTAGAGAACGTGTAAGAATCGACAAATCAAGTGATCAGCTCATATTCCATGAGTGCAGAACAAAACAAGTCAAAATAGTCATCTTGACACTGTGCAAGTTGGGGAGTTTGGTGAGGTTTTTGACAAATCTAAGTACATTTGATATGGGTTTTTCTTTGAGCTGAAGGATCAAACTGCAGCTTTTACCCAGCAATTAGATTTTTATGAGTTTGAGGCCTTTTATTGCTCCAAAAATGGGGTTTTAAGTGGTTATTTGTGGCCAAGTGTGTTGGTAATTTATTGGGTTGTTTTGTTAAGATCTATATGTTTGTTAATATTACTTGAATGCCTTCATGGAGCCATAGTATGGGGCATGATTCAAATCTTCGTTATCTATCAAGGTTTTGGCCTGTTTAATGGCAATTTTGTTAATGCTTTCCCAGCCAACAATGTTTTATGTTGTGCTCTAAATTTTAAGGTCTTGCTACCAAAATTTGCAATTAGACTCAAATGAGAAGAAAATGTTATGTAAGAGGAATTGTTTGTAAGCAAGGTTGCAAGTTAAGGCAGTCCATTGGCCCTCCTTCCTTGACTACATCAAATTTATAAAGGCCTTCGACATTGTTCCTAGACACTAGTGCCAAAGGTTATGTGATATCGGCCACTCAGCTTTTATTTCTATCATGAGGTTAAATGGGATGGTTGTTGACCAATTTGGGACTACTCATAGGTTCTTTGATTGTTGGACGTGCACTATTGAAGTCAAATAGGGGTGCCCTTTATCATCGACGCTTTTTGGTTTCTACATAGATGAACTTGAAGACTTTATTTGACATCACACTCATCTAGAGGATGGTTGTATTTTACATCATGTTTTTATTGTGGTATTGCTTAATGCTGATAATGTGGTCTTCCTTGCTCATTCTCTTGATGGTTGGATGCTATTACTCAACGTTTTGAGCTTTGCCTATTGGTGGTTAACCTTAGTGGCACTAAGGTGGTGATTTTCAATATGTCCAAAGTTGCACTTTCTGGATTCCAGTTTTTCTACAAAGGTGAGCTTGTCGAGATCACTACAACTTATACTCACTTGAGGATTCAGTTTATAGGTCCGTCTCTTTATCTTAAGTCGGATTCCAGTTTTTCTATAAAGGAGAGCTTGTCGAGATCACTACAACTTATACTCACCTGAGGATTCAGTTTATAGGTTGGTCTCTTTATCTTAAGTCCTCTTTGTTGTATCTTCGTAAGGGGTATGCCTCTCATTTTGTTTTGGAGTGTTAGTGCTTTCATATTTATTTCTAGGACTTTGCCATCTCTTGGACACTATCAATAAACTCATTGTTCTTGGTGGGTTTGAGGTTTGTGGTTTGAGGTTGGGGCCTATTAACTGGGCGCAAATTGAGACTATCTTGCTCTAATGTATCATTTGCTGTAAACACTTTAACCCTTAGTGCCCTTGGAGGTTTCTGCACCTTTTGAACTCCCTGCAACAGTGAATTCAATCGACTTCTTATCAAACCACATCTTAGACCTTTGTAGAACAAACTGTGTGCGTTGTCCCAAATTGGTTAACTCCTTCACAAATCAATCAATCAAAGGCAGAAGCAAGAACTTATTTTTTGAAGTGAACAAAGGGTCTATCATTTCTTCACCATTGTCAACAATTCCTTTTGTGACCCATTCTAATCTGAAGGCTTTCATCTGGTTCAGGGTCATTCTCATGTAATCTCTCTTTCTGTTCTCAAAGTCATTCTCACAATCCTCCTAATAATTTTCAATCTTGGGCTGGTGCATATAACCAAAACCAAGTTCGAGATTATCTTTTACAATTTTTTTGCTATCAAAGGCAAGCCTTTTTGTGTGGAATTGCATTGAGGAATTAACCATTGTTTTCTCAATACTTGGTGCATCCTGTGTTGTTTTGCAGATGTAGTAGCTCAGTCCAATAGAGCACTGAATTCTGCGAGTATGCTCATCTCTACATTTCTTGTGAAGTTTACCCATTTGTTTGCAAAGTTCAATGAGCACCATTTTATCAATTTGCATACTTGGGCAGCCTATATGGTGTCCCTTCATATCCTCTAACCTTGATATAGTTGAACCTTGGGAATTGAATGAAATAACCCCCATACTGTTTTATTAGGTTGGTGGCTTCATTTGAAATCCACATTGTGGTATTTCCTTCTAAGGTTCTTATTACCACCATAGTGAATGCATGATTCACCCTCTAAAATGCTTTTTCCCCTTTTCATGCGCGAACTGAGGGAAAACATCATATATTAGCTTCCCAGAAGTATTTTGTCTCTCTCCATTGAGGCGTGGCCACACTCACAAAACTACAATTGAATACACCTTATATGAAGTTATATAGATTTCTTTTGGGACTCCAAATTCATCAATTGTTCATGAAGATTGTCATTGATGATTTGACCCCAATCAATGAATTTTTTTCCTTCACAGGTGATATTCATGAACATGCACATCCTTTCATAAAATATATTTGTGGTTGGATGGCTCATGAATTTGTTTGGTAGAGTTAATATATCTGATAGTTCTTCTTGAACTTGTGACCTGTAAAGAGCTTTGAGGAGTTTAGAAGGACCTTTTCTCTTCTTCAACGAGGATTAATTCACCAAGCTCAGACATTTGTTATTATTCTGGTTCCATAATTCCTTTCCTATATCCTTGCTTATGTAATCCGTTTCTTATTGTAGAGCAATCCCAAGTGTCATGCTTATAGATGGGCCATCCAACTTAAGCATCAACACACCATCCATGGACCTGATTTCTCTCGTCTCTTGGTTATAGGACTTTGCACAAGTGAGTACTAGGTTTATGCACTGGACTGATGTTGGAAATGCAACATCATGTGCAAGACCGCCATCGAGGATGTGTTGTCCAATTGCTGTCCATTTGTCTCCCTGCATCCTTTCCCATATTTATTCAAGGTCAACATGACCAATCTTGTTATCTCCAATCTTTGGGATATCAATCTCCAAAGTGGAAATGGGCTTATAGCCCATATATTTGAACTTCATTTTTGAGGCTTAGTCAAATGAAAGGCGGTTTCTGCAAGCAGTATCAAATGTTTGAGCTTGAAGTCAGGAGACAAAAAATGTTTGTGTGGATGCAAAGCCAGGGATCTAGTGGTCATAAAAGTGTTGAAGTCTCTTTTCGAAATTTCTCCCAGGGTCTGTTTGAATAAACTGGGAGTTCGGGGTATCCACAACACCTCCTAGATGCGAAATGCAATAGGTCACCAAAAGATCGGTGAAAATGAATGGAGAAGGGTGCAAAATGCTCAAAATATGAGGGCGTTCATAATTGTATGTGAGAATGAACAAATGAGGGTGAAAGTGAGAGAAACAACCAATAGATGCTCGCTACAACCTTAGGCAAAAAGATGGGATGAAAATGGGTATGGAAACGATGAAAAGCTGAGAAAAACACAACGAAACAATGAAAATGGTAAGGAGGTTGAGCAAACCAACCGTATGGAGAATCTGGGAGAGAAAACATGATGATTTGAGCAAGAATGAAAGCGCATACTTCATTGAAAATCATGAGTGCGAACTTCAGGATTTTGTGTGCAAGAAGGAACCCCTTAATGACTATAAATATGTAAAAACTTGCTTTTTTGGCATTTGATATGCCGTTGACTTTCAAGGCCAGTGTATTATGTATTTTCATGCCCCCACGACACGTGCAAAACCTTTAAATTTTATTTTCTTCCCAATGCTTTCTGTGGCTTCCCGCTTTCCAAGAACTTCAAGGATTCTAAGTAGGTTCCTTGCAGATGTGAAATCGCCATTAAATTTGCTTTAATTTGTCTTTTAAACATGTTCTTCAATTATTCCTGTGCTTTTCTAGAACTTTGGGTACTTGTGGCACCCTGGGCACCATATCTTTCAAGACCATTTTAAGACTTTCAGAAGTTTCGGTCACCTCAAAAACTTAAGGAAGTTCCTTAGGTGTCGAAAAAGTCTGGAATCTCCATAGCACATTTTGAGTTTTGATGATGAAAAATTTGACGCATTATTCATTATAATCTTTTGGGTTATGCCAAATTGGGATCAAGATGTTGTCCTTGGTAAAGTTGCACACTACTTCAGTGGTGGTTTGCTTCACAAGAATGAATTGGACCCTTTTTTTGAAGTAATCATTAGCCATAAGAACATGTGTATGACCTGCGCTTGAGTGCACGTTCAGTGTGCCAATGAAATCCAAACCCCATTGCTGAAATGACTCTTCAATCACTACTGGCCTGAGAGGAGACACAAAAAGTTTTGGTCTTCCGACACATTGTTGATAAGCTTCACATCGTGAAACTCATTTTTGAAAATCCTTGAAAAGTGTGGGCCAATAGTAATGAGCTCTTAGAATTTTGTATGCAATGACTTGTGCAGAAAAATGGCCACTGCATGCTTGAGTATGAAAAGCTTCCAACAATCTTTTTTGTTGTTCCTTAACAATGAATTGCAAGAAGTCATCAATGCCTTTTTTGAAAAGAGTATTGTCCCACATGACATATTTGGTGGCTCTCAACTTAATTGATTTTTTCTCTTTAGCATTCAAATGTTGAGGACACTCTCTGTATGTCAAAAAATAGGCGATCCCTGAATACCATTCATCAACAAAGTTGACAAAAACTAATAATGCTAAATCTTTAGGCTGTTCCTCGTTTACTTCTTCTAATGCAAATCTCTTTTGATCCTCAACTCCTTCTGCAATTAGCTTGTACAACCTCTACCTTGGAATCAACTTGGTGGGCTTGATCTCCAGGTGATATGCTTGCACTTTCGCAATCCATCATCCACTCTTTGAGTTAAGCTATTACTGTGTCAGGATAGACTTGATTGCTATATCGGGGGCCATTACTATAGTGTGACAATTCAAGATATAACACCTGAATTGCTTTGCTGCTTTGATCACCATGTAGGAATGTTTCTCGATTGGATAGTGTTTGAGTTCATGGTCCTTCAATCCACAAATCATAAAGGCGATAGGTGATTCTATCCCTTCATCATTCTTCTCAACCGAAATCGTTGAGTGTGCTTTGACAAATAATTATAAATGATAAAATCTTTCTTGAAGTGAGGGCATGCAAGCACTAGTGCTTGGGCAATGTCAGACTTAATTTCTTAAAAAGCATTCTTTCCATCTTGGTTACATTTGAGTGCAACTTTTCCCTTCATCTTGTTAGCTATATGCCTCATCAATTTGGCAAAATTAGGTACAAATCTTCGCAAAAAATTCACTTTTTCGAAGAAAGAATGAACACCAAATTTGCTTGTAGGAAGAGACAACTTATGGATGGTTTTGACTCTTTCTAGATCTATTTCTGTTCTTTGTTTGGAGACTGTGTTACAAAAACTTGCCTCTATGACTTCGAAGACAAATTTATTGGGGTTCAATGAGATACCATGTGGTCGGCATCTTTCCACCACTTTCTCTAGGTGTTCATAGTGATCTTTCTGCTTTTTCAAAAAGGTAGTCAGGTCATCAAGGTAGACCACCATGATTTTATTCCTTATGTCATGAAAAGCAAGATCCTTTGGTATCTAAAAAGTTGCACCTACATTGATGAGGCCAAATGACATTCTTTTCTATGTAAATGCACCCTATGGAGTTGTGAATGTTGTTTTGTGCTGATCTTCCTTAGCAACTTCAATTTGGTTGTACCCTGAGAAGCCATCAAGCATGGATAACATTTCCAAACTTGTAACAACTTATAGAATTTGGTCCATGATACGCAGAGGATAATTATCCTTCAGTGAACCTTAATTCCAATTCCTAAAGAAAAACAAATTCTTCTCTCATTGCTTTTCTTTCGAACATGCACGATATTGGCAACCTAGGTGGAGTGATGGATGGGAAAAATGATTCGTGCATCTAACATTTTTTGGACTTTAGTAAAAATGGATCCAACAATCTTGTATTGTAGTGCCTCTATTTCTGCCTATATGTGCCAACACTAGGTTTTAGAGGAACGTTATGCCTCATTTCTTTTGGCTTGAAATATTTCAAATCAACGTAACACTAGGCAAAGATATCTTATACAATTTGAAAAGGTTGATGAATTTGTGTCTTTCTTCTTTAGAACAACACCTACCGATGTTTACATACTTGTGTTTTTTCGTTGTTCCGATGTTTACATACTCTGAAGACCCAGTTAGTTCTTCTTGAATTTTCTTTTGGATAATCTATCATGCTTATCAAATATATCTTTTAAAAATAACAGGCCTATCAAAATATTATTCCCTTTGAGCTATATTGGTCCATCATTTTCTTTCCCAATTTGAACATTAGATTCGTTTTCAACTTCAATTTTAGAAACTTTTTTAGTATCTTCTACATTTGTCTCTTACTAAGATTCTCTATATGTAGAAGTGCTACCGTCAAAATACAAGTTTCTAAAATTATTAGTGCTTTCGAGGACGGCTATGATTTGGTCATCATTATTCAATTCTTGCTAGAGCTCAAAGTTGTTAGACCAACACTATGGTGTACTTATCTTCATCAATACCTGAATGGGGAATCAATATAGATTTGGACACAACCAAGGTATGGAGAAGGCCTCAAAAGTTTCAATACAATCCCACAACCTGTTCTTTTAGTGTTTCAGGTGATCATTCTTCACCTAGTATTGGTCTCTTAGCTGCTTCTCAATTAACCCAACATCTCCCTAAGCTTTCAGATTTTTAATACCAATTTCTTCAGCAACCTGCAGGCCAAGAAACCCAGCTTCATATTTTGCGGTATTATTTGTGCACTCAAATTGAAATTTATAAGAGAACACAGAATAATTTATTAATAGGAGAGACCAAAATAACTCTTGCCCTTGCATCAGTTGAAGAGCAACTTTCATCAAACTCAAGGGTCCATATGTCCTTGAGATCACTTTCAATAAGCAGTGGAATATCCAAATCACTTGTAGACATCATCAGGGAATTCCCCATCCCTGCATCCTCATACAAAATATCAACACGTGTGTCATCTGATTTTTGCACTATGAATCTTGTCTTCAGCTCAGGCTTCGGCCTTTGTTTTATCCCTTTCACTGAGATCATGGCATGAGATAGATCCATCTGAATTTCACCTCCCAAATCTCTATAGAAACTTCTGCCTAACAAAATCCCACATGTTATAGGTTTGTCTGCAACTAAAATGTTCATCTTGATTCTCTTTTGGGGGAAAGTGGCTAAGACTACTTAAGCATCTTTGATTTGGCCCACCAAAGATATATGTTTAGTGTCCATGGCGTAGCAACGGCCAAAGATTCTGGTACATTTGAGACTCAATGCATGAGCAACCTTGGCAGGTATCACGTTATTAGAAATTCTGGTATTAATGATGCAATTACTAAGTTTGCAACGTTTGATGAAAAGGGAGATGTAAAAGGGATATAATTTGCCAGAGCTTGAGGTAGAGGCAACCATAGAATTCTGAGGGCTTGAGTTGGCTGGTGTGGCAAGGATATCTTTGGATGCAAATCTAGAGGCATTAAAGCCATTTCCCTTGATGAATCCGACCTATTTAATTGGTCTAGGTTGGAACTCAAGTATTTAGCTTGGGATATTTGAATTTTAGTTTTATTCATATGCTCAATAATATAAAATGTAGATAAATGAACAAAGTTTGAACTTTTAGAATCACATTAGCTTGTGGCAAATTTACATCATTTATGGGCAATGTACTGGCCTTTTGATTATTGACAGTATGAGATTGAGATGGGGTACATGCCTTTCCTTCTTGTCGTTTATCATTAAGTTGATTGGGCAAAGGGGAACTCTGGGAAGGATGACCTTCATGGAAGGTGTCTTTGGAGCTTCTTTGATCTTCATCTTATCCTTTTCATTAGACTTCTTGACTTCTTTCCCTTTTTCGGCTTCTTCTTTATGATGTTGAGATCTGATAAAGACAGTGAAGGATTGCTTGTTCGTGTCTTCGACCAAACCATCATGGTTGTCATAGTCAGAGTCAGACTCTAGATACCCTATATTGGAGCTGCAATCAGGGTCTTCAATTTTTAGTTCTTGAAAACCTGAATCTGTTTCAACTACATCTTCATCTTCATACACCTCTTCTGA
This sequence comes from Torreya grandis, assembly GCA_037957365.1. Lineage (NCBI taxonomy): Eukaryota > Viridiplantae > Streptophyta > Pinopsida > Cupressales > Taxaceae > Torreya > Torreya grandis. Next base: position 3,351,324 of record JARHVA010001313.1, read on the forward strand.
TTCAAATGTTGCATCAACAAGAGCGGCTACACCTGCAGGAGCTTCAATTGCAAATTTGTGTTGTGGTGCTGGCAAGCAAGGACAATTACTGTGATATGATACAAATTTATTTCTTGGCACGTCCTGGAATGGAGGAGCTGGTGCATTTTACGGCAATTGCTTCTTCAGAGCAAGGATGTCATTAGCCATTTTTTAAAGTAACAAGTTAGTTGAATTCTGGTTTGAATTCTAACCTTTTGCCTTTGTAGGATTTTTATTTGATTTCCCTGCCATGATTAGATTATTTTCAATTTCAATGCCCAAATGTTAGGCACCATTCAAGTACGCTACTAGATTACTTCTCAATAGAAAACCGACCTCAAATAACTGTGCATTAATGAAGAAATAATTCTGATTGTCATTTGTGGGTTTGGCTACAACGGGATTTTATTCAGGAATTTGTTGAATTTAGCTACAGACTCCCTCATGAGTTCATGAGCTTTTCTTCATTTGTGTCAACTAGGCAAGAAGAGCATGATCATCTTCAATAGGTTGGAAATGACTTTTGAATGGAACCAGGAGTGATGTGGTTAAACCACTCAGCAGCTCCTTCTTTCAAGGTTTCTACAAATAGTCTTACCACTATATCCTCATGTTGAACTCCAAGATTACTAAATGCAGCACCATATGCCGAAAGATGTTCATCTGGAAGTTGTTTGCTGTCACCAGTGAACTTAGGAAAATTCTTTATCGAGCTTTTTGGAAGATCATGCAACTGTCAACCAAGAGCCAGTGGACCTATAGCTATGCCCCCAAGTAATGCAACCACAGTTAAAAAGTTTATAGTCTGAGGAAAGATAGTTCCTAAAAGGACTAAAGCTCTGCGAGTGACAATTGTGCCTTTTCGTTTTTTTTCTATGGGCTAGAAGGTGTGCTTACAGATTTTTTGTTTGTAGGTTTCTTGTTTTGCTTCTTTTTCTTTGGATTGGAGTCTTGGACTTAAAATTACATTTTGTTGTAAATTGAAGAATGGGTTTGATTTATCCTCTGCCTTATATGATCTAGTAAATTTATTTTCACCCAGAGGGAAAGAAACTTACTATATAGGAGAAGTTGGAGGCTGAAGAGCTCTTCGAACAACTTTAATCACGCTCTGTCTAGGTTGTCTTCTAGTGATTAGAGCAGCAGCTCTTTATGCAAGATCTACCATCTTCTTCCTTGTCCAAGACAATGACAACTGTTTTATATTGAGCAGTGCTTGTTCTATTATCCCATGTGAAGGCATGGAGATCAGAAGAGATGTCTTCTTGTGTAGCATGAATCCAATCAAGATTTGGTTGGTATACGGTCCCTGAACTCCAAAGGTGGTCATATGGGTAGAATGCTAGGCTTTGTGGGTAACACTTGAAGTACCAAAATGTGCCCCATGGTATGTGCCAAAAACTATTAGCCGAATGTTTTGCACAAGTGCAAAATGGAAAATTTGTCAACAGTGATGGGGATGAAAGTACCTTCTTTATTATAAGGGGAGGTTCTCTTTATTGGAAATCATGAAATTCGTGAATATAAAATTATATACAATATTCACCTTCAAATTGTATTTGGGGGTTTTAGAAAAAAAAATTTCAGAGAGAAATATGAGATGGAGTGAGAAAGAAATATAAAATATTATGAAAAAATGAATGGCTGTGTGCATGCGAATACAAATAAACTCAGATTTTGTTTTGCATGCAAGAAAAGAAAACATGAGAGAACTAATAGTTTAACATTGCACAATTTGATATTGAGAAAGACAAGAATTAACATGGATTAAACAAGAGAATAATACATGCAAAAACAAAGGAAACGACAAGACACACAGTCCTTTTAATGTTGTCTTTGTATTATCCTGGAAAAGAAGCATAAAATATTTCTTTCAATCTCTCTCTCTACATAGTTTCTCTAGTGTCAAAAATTCCTTTTACAGTTAACTTCACTCCTATTTATAGTGAAGGAGGATGCAACCGTTCAATAACTAACTTTTAGAGATAAACTTTCTATTCTTACATTTTACCTTTTCACCTTTTTCACATTAAAAGTGAAAATATTACATTTTGAATTAAAATGTAATAACAAAAAAAGTACAACAAACAAATAGAAGAGAGAGAAGAATAGAGAAGCCAGCCGGAGAGAAAAAGTTGGCTAGGCTAGGAATCTTTATGGTTCGTTGCTGTAGATGCAATTTGATCTTCGGCCTGTGCTGACTTCAATCTATAAATCCTGAATTACTATACAGCTGCAACAATTCCCTCTTGTTTTGGAATGATAGTATTGGCTAATTGGATCAACCATGTATTAATAACTCTGTCATTACATTAATTCCTTTGAATAAGTTTGAGAGACTTTTGTTGAATTCGCTAAGGGCACAATGAATGTCGGTCAACTTGTTCATGGCTTCTATATTGAAATTGTCAGCACCAAACAATTGGTAGACTTTTGCTGAATTTGTTGAGGGCACAGTGAATGTCACTCAACTTGTTGATGGTTTCCGTATTGAAAGTGTCAACACCACATAATTCTTATTTTATCAACTTCTGGAACTGTTCTTTCAATTCTGCAGTTGTACATGGTTTAGATTCATCTTCCTTCAGCAGTTCACAATGCATAGCCCAAATGTTTGCATGGATTTCAGATTTCATATCATCGTGAATTTTGTTTTGCATGCACAAGTCTTCCAATGCATTGTCTAGGGCATGTATTTTCCATTCAATACAATGTGAGCACAAGCATGAATGATTTTCTTCAAATTCGCTGAAGACACCTTCGAATATCAACACCTTCTCATCTGTATGAGCCATGTATTTTAGGTCTTTGGTCAGACCTTTTGATATCCCCAATTCTTTCTTCATTGTTTTTATCTTTGAGGCCCCTTTTTCTTGTTCAATCACCAATAAATTTTAGTCCGTTGATGAGGAATTGCTCAACCCATCTTAGCGTTACCTTGCCATGGTTCAAGTTAATATCTTTCACTGAAGCAGAGTCTGCAATTGATGCCAAGGGAGTGTCATTCAAACTTAGGAATGTTTTGATGTACACGTAAAGTGCACATACATGCTCTTCATGTTGACCCTGTGTTTGTTTTTCTTCTTTTGTTCTCTTCAACAATCTAGCTGCGGATTACTTGAAATCGTGCATGTCACCTTCATGGCTTGGCTCTCCAAGAGATATCCTACTAAGATTATAATCAACCAGAGTCACGTCTTCATCATTCTAGTCAGACAATGATTGACGAATCTCTAAAAACTGAGCACCTGAGGGATTTGACACCAGCCTTGAAGTGGCCTTAGCCTTTTTCAATGGAGGGCCATGCAAGAGATTTTCAACTACATTAAAATCGGGTGCAACAGCTTTAATAGTGGTTTTCTTCTTGTTTACCAATTGTTGGACCTAGGTGAACAATGTGTTGCTTGAGGAGGTGACCATTTGAGTGCTAGGAGCAGCAAGAGAATCCATTGGAGGGGTAGGTTGTTGAGGCGGTGGAGAAGCAGGTGGAGGCGGAGGTGGATGCGGTGGAGATGGAAAATGAGGGGGAGGTGGAATGTGAGGAGTTGGAGATGGAAAATATGTGGTTGTAGGAGTGGGAACAAGGGGACCTTGGGCCAATTCTTGATCCAATCCCAGAAAGTGTAGGATAGTGTTGTCAATCAACACAGAGGAGTCAAAAGCTTGTGATTAAGGCACTTCATTTGTTTGGGAAGAACGGGTAGGGACTCTTCTTAATAGTATCTTTTGTTGTGATTAGGAATCATCTCGACAAGTTTTAGAATGCAATTTCTTCTTGTGAAGATCTTCATCACCTCCACTACTTGTTGTCTAAGTCACCGCATGCAAATTTGTAGAGGATAAAATTATTGCTAGAAAATCAATGATAAAATTCGTAATTAATTTGAACTGAAAGAAATATATATACAACTAATATATTTTAAATCTATATATTTAAAAAAATCTATAAGTGATAAATTTAAAACTATTATAAATATTAATTGTATAAATTATAAAAGATAACTATAAATATATTATATATAATATACCTATAAATTATATTATATTAATATATCACTATTCTATAAATAACAAATACCTTACAATTTTATTAATATATTAAAAAAATTGGTATGCCATTATATTGAATGGATATGCCGTGAAAATCTTTAATAAATCTTAAAATATTAATCCCAAATAATATCGAGGCTTGCATCATTTTATACGGGAAAATTTAATGTCGATGACATCATAAATTTTTACGGTGGGCACCTAAAAATTTACGGCGGGGAAGTATGACCAACAGATAAATGACAATTTCTTGGACAATTTTTAAATCACTGGCAAGTTTAGTAGTTAGTAGCTTCCTACGACTTGACACAGCGGCACGCACATCCTACATTGATCTTCTATAAACCCTAAATTGCAGCATTGAATCAGCTTTAATGCAGCAATAGTTTTCAAACGAATACAAGCCATGATACTCTATAAACCCTTATACGATAGCAACATTGCTAGTTCACGTTTTTTCATTCCGGTGAATTAATTCACAAATATTCAACGAATTTTTAGCAACAACGTGAAGTTTGATGAATTTCAAATTTCTAACATAAAATCCGGCAAATGCAACCTTCTCCATCCATTTTCACCGAGGTTTGAGCAACCTATTGGATTTCACACCTGGGAGGTTTTGCAAGTACCCCGACGTCCTAGTTTGTTCAAATAGAGCCAGGAGAAGCTTCAAAGAGAGATTTGAACACTTTTATGACCAATGTGGCCCCGACTTTGCACCCACAAAAAACATTTTCTGCCTCTTGACTTCATGCTCAAAAATTTGACACTACTTTCTGAAATTGCCTTCTGCTTGACTAAGCGTTTGAAAATGAAGCTTAGATATATGGGTTGGGAGCCCATTTCCACTTTGGAGACTGAAATCCCAAATATCGGAGACAATAAGATTGGCCATGTTGACCTTGAAGGAATCTGGTTAAGGATGCAGGAAGACAAACAGATAATAATTGGACAATGCATCCTTGATATCGTTCAAGGTCGTTGGAGGATGCATTGTCCAATTGTTATCTGTTTGTCTTCCTGCATCCTTAATCAGATTCCTTCAAGGTCAACATGGTCAATCTTATTGTCTCCGATATTTGGGATGTCAGTCTCCAAAGTGGAAATGGGCTCGCAGCCCATATATTTAAGCTTCATTTTCAGACGCTTAGTCAAGAGGAAGGCAATTTCAGAAAGTAATGTCAAATTTTTGAGCATGAAGTCAAGAGGCAGAAAATGTTTTTGTGGGTGCAAAGTCGGGGTCACATTGGTCATAAAAGTGTTCAAATCTCTCTTTGAAGCTTCTCCTGGCTCTATTTGAACAAACTAGGACGTCGGGGGTACTTGCAAAACCTCCCAGGTGTGAAATCCAATAGGTTGCTCAAACCTCGGTGAAAATGGATGGAGAAGGTTGCAAAATGATTATAAGATGAGGGCATTTAGAATGGTATGAGAGAATGAGGGTGAAAATGAAAGAAACAACCAAGAGAGGTTAGACACAACCTTAGGCATCATAAGCAGGGTCCTTGCAGACGCGAAATCCCCATTAAATTTGCTTTAATGCGTCTTTTAAAATTGTTCTCTAGTTCTTCCCATGCATTTCATGCTTTTCGGGAACTTCAGGTACTTGCAGCACCCTGGGTGCCATAGCCTCCAAAAGACCAAACTGGGAGTTTCGTGCGTAGACGGGTTCTTAGGGACTTCAGTATTCTTTGGAATTTTCATGCTTGGAAGGCACCAATGTAACCCGAGACCATTTGCGATTTTTGGAAGTTTCACGCACTTTGGGAACTTAAGGTAGTTCCTTAGGTGCTGAAAAATTACGAAATATCTGGAGTGCATTTTGAGACTCAAAATGAAGGATTTTACACTATTTGTTCTCAAAATTTATCTCTTGGACTTGGTCTATGCAATGTAACAGAAATTGGGAGTTTTGGGAGGGCCAAATTTTTATGACAACATGGCTCCATTGTTTCCAAGTCATCCAAATTGTCTTCTTAGTGCTTCCTCATTGTGCTACACTTGTAACACTTCATGCACTGTTTCTTTTTTTTTTAGCAGTCTGGACTTCGAGTTCATCAAATAGTTTTTCCAGCTTGGCGTGTACAATATTGATTCTAGTTTTGAAGTCGATTGCTTCATTTTTGAATTCGTGCATAATTAGTCAGCAGTAGCACCTTATGACATTTTTTGTCATCTATTTTTGGTAACAATCACAAGGCAAGGGAGCACACAAGCACCATAAGATCTATTGATTTTCTTCTGAAAAACCTTATTAGCATGGGATTTGTACGATTATGATTATATAAATGTAAAATTTTATTTATTTTTCCTATCAAAAAGTTAAATATTTGTGTGTTAAAAAAGCAGTTATTTGCGAGGACAGTGGCACCCTTATCCAGTTTGTTTAGGGAATCTTGTTTGTTGTGGAAGTACTTAATTTTTCCTTTTTTGGTCTGCAGTACTGGTTAATAATAAATATTGTGGACTCCTTGTGAAATTCTCTTTGTTGACAAATTCATGTTGTATCTTGTTAGCCATAATTACTGGGTTTTGGCCAAACCTTGTCGAGGTTCAGTTTGACCCAAACATTTTTCCTTGGGTGAACTTGTTTGGTTTGGTTCGGTCCAGTTAATTATTTTATTAAAAAAAAATAATAACCTAACACAGTATAAGTGAAAATTTTAAAACATAAAGACCCTAACTTAGTCTGCTGTGGAAGATGTAAAGCAACCTTGTGAAACCTGCGAAATCAATTTTAGTGTCAATTTATCTTGATTTTGTCACATGTTCTGTGACAGGTTAATATGGATCCAGGGCATCTTTGTTTGTTGCTTGAAATCTATGGGAGATAAATTTATTGCAGATGTGGGACGTCTAAGGCATGTGATTTTGTGTTGTCTGTGCAACATGTTCACCCATTGCAACTTTGCTTCTGCCTTTGATTTGTATGACCCAATGTGCCCTTGTTGCCAAACTGTTTGCGTGAATTGCTTACGAAAAATTAAAATCATAGAAATATTCGGTGCATCAGTCAAACCTTAATATAGAACTTACTAAATGTCATTCAATGCTTAGGTCATGCTTTAAATATAAAGTTTAGATGATATACAAATTTATAATGCATGCCCAAATTTAATTAAAACGATTTTTTTACTCTATAATACAAATAATTTAATAAAGAAAAGTTTAAAATGAAAATTTAACTCTATAATATAAATAAATAAAAGCTTAAAATTTATAATGTTAAACTTTACGAACTTTTAACTTAGTTTAAATTTATTTTAAGTTGTTTTATAAATATATAAACATTAAAATAGAAGAACTAAACTTAAACATTCATTATTAAATTTTAATAGTTTTAGTTATTTTATGTGTTAAAATCTACAAGTTTTTAAAATTAATTTTAGTTTTTTTTGGGATAAATATAAAAGAATTAAATTTAATATATATTTTTTATTTTTTTTATATTTTAAAATTTTCTGAACTGAACTGAACTTTTCTTAAAACTCTGAACTTCAAACATTTTTTTTTCCTTTCTTAACAAACTGAAATTTTCGAACATGGTAACTATGTTGTTAGCTATGACTTATGTTCTGCTCGTCTTGAGAGTTCTTTAAGTTGCTTCTCTTAAATGTCTTCCAGCTTCAATTTCTGTTCAAAGCTTTGGGTTTTCTTTTAGTTCCCATTATTGTTTGGATATTTTACTACCTGTTTACTTAGGTTCCTTATTAATGTCTTATACACGTAATTCACCTTCTTGTCTTTCTTGATCTCAAATTTTGTTCTCTTAGTAAAGAGCCTGTTAACAGTTTGGGACAATGGACATACCTGTTTGAGGCGGCTCTGATGTGTAGTTTGTTAAAAATAATCACACTTTTTGTTAGCAGCTACACCCAAATGATAGACAGGTGATGAGTCAGTCCGAACTGTGATGCCAAAGAGGGGAGGATTACTAACCAAACCATGATTAGTCAGGTGATGAGTCTCCAACTCTGCAAATGCCCTTTATGTCCCAAGCACCTGCATATCAAACTTAGATCTTTGAGGGATTTAGGCAACCCTTTGCCTAGAGATACCAACAATCAAACTTTAGCTTCTCAATGTTATGAAGTTATGCCTTCTCCTGCTCAAGCCAACCATCCCTCTGGGCTCAACCTAGATTTTCAATGTTTCATTCCTCTAGCTATGAAGGGTCTTTGGTCTTTTGGGCTATTGGTCACCTCTTGCTCAAATTCCCCATAATCAGTAGAGCCCTTCCCACCCTCAAGAGAATGATGCTCAAGGAAAAATCCAAAATGAGAGTCAAAGCAAGTGCCATTGTCACAGCTCTGCATACCATTGATGGCAATATGAATTTCCTCATTGATAACATATTGGAGCATGTAATCCAACACCCTGTCATGGAACAAGCCCTTGGCTCTATGAAGAGGTCTATTGCCTATCTCAGTGCTATTTTCCAGCAAAAAAATAGGAGGATCTAGATGCTGGAGAGCACTTTATGTAGTGATGTGGAGGCAAATTATAAGTACCAACCTTCAGAAAAGCATCAAGCCCTCCAAGATATGGCCTCCGGGGGCAGTGGGGCACAAATTCCGGTGTATAGACCCCAATCTCGTCAGGCATCTGTCAACTGGACTGCAGGGAAAAACTCAAAGGAGATGACATTGGTGGTGCTTCCTCTTCTCAAGGGGAAGCTGCCCCTACTGGAAGCCCAGTCTGCTCTGTTTCTGGGAGGAAAAAAAAACTCTTCGTCAGCATGCTAATCCATATCTTTTCTTCTCCCGTCTTTTGTTATTTCTTTATATTGTAATGGGCAGCAGGAAACAAAAGAGTGGTGCTGTGGCCATCTGATGCCTTTTTTGCCTTTTTCTCATTGTTCTTGTAGTTCCTTTCCTGTCTTTGGCTTGTTTTTTCCTGCTGGTATCCTTTTGCTCAGATTTTGCTGTTCTTTGGAATGCTGCTCAATGTAAAATACCTTATCTAAGTTGGTTCTGATCCTTTCCCACTTAAGTTTGTAGAACTGTGGAGATATTGTTTGTACTCTTACCCATCTTTTATCTAATGATTTCAACGCTTTTATTAAAAAAAATGGCAGATAGGTGCATGCACGTGTGTGTGAGGGTTATAATGATATTTTTCTGTGGAATGTTGCAGTTTATGGGAGTTTCAGCATCGTGGAGGTTTTTTCTGATAAGCTTATTTCTTGGTAATCACATTCTTAACAATATGTGTAATATGCTTTTGACTTTATAATCTGCCATGGTTTTGTTTGGCATTTTTCTTCCATTATAAGGAAAAATGAGAATAAAAAGGAAAGGTCCTTATCATAACGTTCCTTTCCTTAAAGACTGATAGAACTAACATCTTTTATATTTTACCATAGTCCAGAGATGTTTTTCTTTTAATTTTTTTCAAATTTCATTAAAATAAATATAGTTTTCTATTATGCATTTCTGTTTTCATTTTGGCCCCTGATATTAGTTTATTGGGCACCCTATTATAGGAAGTAGGAACTGTATCATTTTTTTGGTTCTGCTATGTCTCTTACACACATGAGGTGACAAACATGCAAATGAGGCCATGCACGAGGTTGCATAACATTCTTAATATATATTTGTATATTCTCATGTCAAGTTGATAGTAGTTTTGTATGATATTTATGTTCATAACAAACTTCGCAAAATATCTATATAATGCTAGGCAATCATCAGTGCTCCACTGTTTGAAATTGGTTGCTTCAAAATATGAGGTTTTGTCTTTCAATACCGTATTAACAATCTTATGAATCCAGATGAATTCATCCTGAATTTGGTCTGTTGATTTTTCCTGTCAATTAACAAATGAATATATGGCAGAAATATCCTTCAAATCATGATCTACTATGTTGATGTGCTTTGCATTGCAAGATTCATAACAGGCACGGAACTGCAACAATTTTTACGTAGTTTATTTTTTTGTCTTGATATGACAAACATATTATATTCCAATGTGCTTGAATACTCTGTTGTTACTTTCTCCTGTAAACAATTGGTGCTGTTTTTTTCCAGAGTAGCAAACTATCTTCGCTTTTCTGTCATTTGCCCTTTGATACCTGAATCAATATACCTTTAGTCTGATTGTCCGATATATTTGTTAGCAGCTAGAAACAAACAATCTGGTCTACAAGGGTCAGTAACATCATCAGGAACTTCATTCACACTATCATGTCCAAGAAAATTTCTTCTTTGAAGTCTTCCTCTACTTCCTCTATCTCTGCTTTCCGTTTTCTCTTTTTTTATTTTTTGATATAACAATGTTCTTTATGCCACAATGTTCACAAAATAGGATTTTTTTAGTGATTGTTTTATTGTTGATTTTCGAACATACCTCTTTCTTCATTGTTAAACTCTCTTCTTCCATGCCCTCTTACTATGGGCTGAAATCTCCAATGAGCTTCGCAATTACTTCTTTTGTTTCTTGAGCTGAAGGCTCTTTTGGCTCATCTTCTTGTCATTAATTTTGTTCCTCCCGCATATAAAGGCCAACCACATCTCCAAACAAATGTATCTCTGAACATATGTCTTATTGACACAACTGACACGATATCCATGACTGTCAATTTCATTGCTGACAACTCGTTCATAAGAAGTAACACCCTTAGTTAATCTACTGTTTAATAGAATGACAAATTCTCTCAGGCTTCATGTTTATTCTCTATGTTCCTTAGATGTGGAAAGATAACACTAACAAACTCCAAAAGTTAAGATCAACAAGGCTTTATTATTTGTATCTCCATATTCCTCAGTCATAGGATCAGGGGTAAGTATGTCTCCATTATCCACCTTCCAACACCCTTTAAAAGTATCTCTACATCTTTTGTTTCCACATAGGAAATATCTTTCCGTTAAGGTGATCTGCTTGGAGATTCATGTAATAGTGGATGCTGGATGAGGTTCTTGTAGACTGAATACAATAAATCTGACAAAGGATATAAAATTCTTGCAAGTTCACTAGGTGTATAATATTAACTAAAAATTTGTCTCTTTAAGTTGTCATTTTGTTGGCACAACAGGAAAACATTGCTTACATACCTAGCCCTATACTCCTTTAACTTGGCTAGTTTGGTCCCACACCATTGATATGTCGAGTCCTTCACATTATTTGAGAGTCCAAATATGTATCCCTCTATCATGATAGCTGTTTGTTGGATGCACCCACTTGCATGATGGAGAAAGAAAAATGTGAGCTATTTATGTTCACATTGATTGGGACTACATATTAGTTATTTGCATGTCCTTCGTAAGCCAATTAGCTCAAAACTAGCTTTTTATTCATATCTTATACGGCTTTATTATAATTTCAATATACAATTGGCCTTAATCAGTCTTATGGTGCTTTTTGTTTTTGCTGGAAAAACTTACAGTTTGCTCTCCCCAAGTTAGTCTTATGGTATAAAGTTTTTTTATTTTTATTTTATTTTATAATATTCCGGGCATCATATTCACTGATATTAGTGGGATATGGAAACTTTGTTTGAGAGCAGAGACAAAACAGCAGTTAATTTTGAAATTACTAGTATGGTACTATAAAAGAGCGATGATTCTGAGATTTATAAGGTTAATCCACATCCTTTTAGATATGAGAATTAGAGGCATCTTTCTCTTTTTATGAGAGACGTTTCCTTGCATGTATATTGATTACTGAAACAAAGTAAGATACATTTGACGATTTTTATTATATCTAGTCTTGTTACCATCCCCTTGAGAGTTGATTGAATGAAATCTGTTCTGAATTTGAGACTAGAGAATAACTCACTTGTGTTGTTATAGAGTTAGAAATTTTACTTTGTTGAGAGAAAGGAGAACGACATGGAAGGAAGTTGGTGACAAAAAGTAGAAACATTTTAAAAGAGGCAACATATATTTAGGGAATAATAAGTGATGGTTTACTAGTGGGGACAATGGTATGCATACTCACTGAGCACTCTATGAGTCTTTGAGTACTTGTGCATTTTTTATAACGATGGGTTTTTTCCACTTATACCTACGAGTTTTATATGGTCGTATATTGGCCGGTTCTATGCTAGAACTCGAGGCAAGTACTCAGTGAGTCTGAGTACAAAACTCACCCACGAGTTTTGTATGCTGCATACATGATTTAAATGCGGTTTCGACATTGTATTTTCTTTCTTTTAAGCCCCCATGCCCTTACATTTTTATCACACAACATTTGAGCATCCTTTGAGTGAATTGGAGGGAGTTTATAGCGTACTTGTAGAGCATATTCGAGGAATTTTGATTTCGAACTTTTTGTTTTTTTTTTTTGAATTTTTCAATAATATAAATACTTTCTTAAATGTTAATATTAGGTTTCTAAACATAATTTACAAATTTACTAGCTTTCCATTCAATTTCTGTAATTGTATTTGTGATTTACACTAGTTTGCATAATTTATGAACTAATTTGTTGGTTTTACCCTATACATAGGGTTTACAACTTTACGGTTTAGGTTTTTTTTTTAAATGTTTATTTATTTTATTTTTTTGTATTTGAACATGTTGTAAGCAAGCATACAATGGCATTCAGCTCCGCATCAAGTGGAAGTTGTCCTACTAGAGGCCGTACGACCACAAGTGGAAGTCGCCCTACTAGATGCTGTACCATTGCTTGGAAGAATGCCATAGTTGGATAGACCCATGGGAGTGTGATTTGCACGTTTTGCTTGAAGAAGGTTTTTGGAGGCATCAATCGCCTCAAGTACCATATCACATGCATTCATTTTTGCGACATCACACCATTTTCTAATTCCATGAAAGAGGAGAAATGAGAGATACAGGGAAAGCTTGCATTGTTGGATGGAAGAAACTAGAGAGGGCAAGGGTAAAAGAAACCATAACAACAACCATTAATCATGACTTGACAACGGAAATGGAGGTAGATATGGTAGAGATTGAGGGCTCTATTTGTGGTCCACACATATGAGGCACATCCACCTCATTCAGTTCAAGCAAAGCCCAGTCACAGTTTTTTCTACCTAGAAACATACTTAGGACAAAAGCTTTGCAACAAGGTACAAGGTGGAACAAGGAGGTGCACCAAAAAGTAGATAAGGTGTGTGCAAATTTATGGTATTACAACAATCTTCCCTTTAATGTGGCAAAGAACCTGTACTGGGAGTATTTGTTGACGACATTGACAATTGCAAGGAAATGGTACAAAACAACCTTTCCAAAAGACTTAAGTGGGCAGTTGCTTTAGAATGTTGCAAATGCAAATTCAATTCTGGAAGAATAAAATAAGCAATGATAAGTTCGGATGCACCATTCTTTCAAATGGATGTACAGATGGAAGGAACCGCATCCTCATCAGATTTTTAGCGACTTCAAATGGTGAGATGATTTTCTTAAAGTCAATTGATGCCTCTAACAAATAAAAAAACGCATAAACTTTGAACCTGATGTTGGGGGAGGTTCTCTTAGAGCTAGACATCAAGAATGTTGTGTAAGTTGTTACTAAAAATGTAATATCATATGTGACCATTGGGAGATTGCTTAAGGAGATACATCCATCACTTTTTTGGACCCTTTGTGCGGCCCATTGCTTTGACCTTATTTTGGAGAGCATTGTCAAAATTGTTTGGGGGAGAGTGGGTTGTAGAAGATGCTAGAAACATCACAAAATGCATTTATAATCACCCTTGGGTTGTCATCTTGATGAGAAATCACACAAAGGAGAAAGAGCTTATATAAGTGGGTGTCACAAGGTTTGCAACTAGCTTCCTAACATTGCAAAGAATTTATAGTTTGTTGACACTGTTGAAACAAATATTTGTAATTCAAGTATGGCTTGACTATTCAAAGAAAGATGGTGGAGAGAGGACCCCCAAGACAGTTTTTGATGATGCCTTTGTGAAGAGAGTTGCAAAGACCATCAAGGTGTTTTCAAACTTTAATAGAAATTTGAAGTTGGTTCCTTAATTTTTAATTTTTTAAAGTATTTACTTTAATAGTAAGTTTGTAAGTTTGTAGGTGTTAGGTCCTTTGGTGAGGGTTTTACGCTTGGTGGATGAGGAGCAAAACATGACATATATTTATGAGCCTATGCATATGGCCAAAGAGTCCATCCAAAACTATTATAGGGTGATAGAGGTAAATTTGATTCCATTTGAGAGATAATTGATCGGAGGTGGAACAATCAATTCCACCAACCTATTCATGTAACATGGTACTATCTCAACGCTAAGTTTTTTTAGTCTGATGGCTTCACAAATGTTAATGGGGAGGTTATGGGGGCTTTTCAACATGCATTGAGAGGATGATACCTGAAGTTGAAGTGAGGGAGCTCATTATTTTAGAGTTGCAGAATTACAAACAGGCTAGGGGAGGCTCTTTCCTTCAACACCATCTATTTGAGAGAGATCCACCCCACCAAGTAACAAAAATTGGGGTTCATACTTATATCTTGCAAGTTACAAATTTACAATTATTTATTACTTACAAATTTTGAATATATTGTTTGCATGTTCTTGGTGGAAATATTGATGTGGAAATACCCCAAATCTTCAAAAGTTAGCCCTTCGAATTTTATCTCAACCTTGTAGCACTTTTGGATGCGAATGCAATTTGAGTTTGTTTAAGGCTATTCACACAAAGAAGTGCAATAAGTTGACTCAATGACATCTCAATGACCTAGATTTTGTGCAATACAACCTTCAACTTCACACAAAAAAGGTGGAAGCAACATTACAGGTGCCTATTGATTTGGATGAGATTGATCCCTACAGTGATGATGAGGAGACCCTCTTGTTCACAGAGGACAAAATTGTTGATTTTGAGAGGCAAGCTAAGGAGGGTGTACTTAGTGGGTACGACAAAAGCATGAGAGATTGGATTGGATGACATCCTTGTAGATGATGTCGAACATGAGCCAGAGGAGAAGTCATTGCCATTTAGTACTAGGGTGGAGCAGCTACAAGAGTGTGAGGACTAGACCCACTTAGTCTCCCCAATTTTCACTAGAACAAGGAAGAGGGAATTGTAAATTCTTGTAATTTGTAACTTGCATGGGTATGAAATTTATGATGATGATTTTCAATGACAATCATCATAAATTCATAAGTTATAACATTAATAATTATCAGCTAGCTGTTGTATTTGCATGATGTGATTTTGTATCTATTTATATTCAAATCTATTAGTAAACATGTCTGCATCGTTTTATAGATTCATTTAATACATTTTGTAACTGCAATTTGTATAAAATTTATGTTTTTTAAGAAATTTAAGTATTGTTTTAAGTGTCTGAAAATTGCCGAGTCAAAAAAAAAAAATGGTCTATCGAGTCCGAGTATGCGAACTATGGTGGGGACCATGGCGCCATCTGAAGCCACTCACATCTCTCCTAGCAGACTTTGATGCCTGTTCTGATGAGTATTACGGCTCGTTTTTGCCTTTCAGTGCTTGCTTACTCAGCATATTTCTGCTCTGGTTTGTAATTCATTTGTTTTTACTTCTGTCTTTTTGTTGTTGCAATGGGAGAGATGACTGCTCCACCATCCCTGTTTTTGGCCAAAGACTCACAAGGCTGCAGTTCAACACAATCTTCTGTTTTCTGCTTGGGGTGTTCACAGAATAGCATCTTCTGTTTTTTGCTTGGGATGTTCATAGAATAGCAATACAGATTGATTCACTGGGTTCTATATGTTATCCTCTCACCTTTCTCGAAGAGATTAAAACCATAGAGTTGTGTCCTGTTTCCTGTGAAATTTATTTGTTTTCTTACCAAATGCACTTTAATTTGCCAGCTTTTAGGGTTTCTTGTCATCGGATGAAGTGTTCACAGGCTTGCTTTATTAGAAATTGGGAGGTTGCTAGTGAGTGTGTTTTTATGCTCTCTGAAGGAGGCTATTTTGTGGTTTTAACTTTTATTTTCACCTGAGGAAGGCAAGGACAAGGTATTTCAATGTGGCCCTTGGTTCTCTAATTGTTTGGGCCTGGTTGTGAACCAATGAGATTATGGCTTTGACCAAATAGGAAATTCCTACAAAAGCTGCGATATTTTTGAACAATGTTCAAAATTATATTATAAACAAAAAGTGTTCTTACATGCATGTCCCAGCTATTGAAAAAGTCAGGAAGGTTCTATGAAACATGGACTTTGTGTCTTCAAGACAGATTTGCAAAATTACATTACAAAGCCAAAGTTTAAGGACAACAAGAGAGAAAGTCATTCAGCTTTTCCTCTTTTCTACCCGCTAAACTAGAAAAAACATAAGATTTAAAGTTCTGTTTAAAACTTTACTAGACTGCCTACAACATATATTAGCCTGGACCATATTAATGTGTATGCTGCCGCTGTATATCATAATATTTGCATTGCATGAAAAGCCTATTCGCTGTCAGTAATTGTGCTACTAGCATGTAAGTAAAAGAAATTTAAAACTCTACTTTTATATGCCCCAAAAGATCTATCCAGTAGAATGAGAGGAAATACATATGATTCTGCGAGGAGGTTTTCCCAATGTTCATGGCATTCTGACCTGCCCGTGTGGTGGTTGTTTGACGGGTCTGTGACCTGTGTATAGGAACAGTTTGCTCATTCCCTGGGTGATTTGCAGTGCCCGAGCTGTCAGCAGAATGGTGTTTCGCTATGGGAAGATTTCACTATGATCTTGCAGTATTTCCATTGCCCATTTCTTTGCTCGATCATGCAAAATAATTTCCTCAATAGCGGAAATTAACCTTTCAGTAGTCGCCGATCTATTATGTTGTTGGTCATAGCAGGCAAGCAACTGGACGAAATACCTTTCCAGAACAAGATTGTAGATCCCTTTTCCTCCTATTTTGCTACTTAGGGCTTGGATACTGGCTACTATTTTGGTGAGTTTCGAAGCAAGAGAGGTGTCAGTGGCTACTGGTATTGGTTTTTAACTTTTTTATGAGAATTCTCACCCATTGGGAACCAGATCTTGGTCTGTAAGTGCTAAATTCATCTAATAATTCTTCATTGCTGCGTCAATGCTGAAGGTTTCTCTGAGTAGCTGTGAATTAGAAGGTTGAAGTCAGTGATTAAGAAAAAAATACTTTAGATAGTGGCTGTTTCCATATTTTCTTTGCAAGTTCTATTGTTTCTAATTTGTGTTTTCCCATTATCCGGATGTTGAACAAAATGATACCATGCTTAAACTAAAATGAATGTGTTTTTCCTTCACTGTTGGTATTCAATAGCTTAAGTCTGACATTTTGTTTGGTGTTTCTGGTTTGCAGGTTTCCTCTCTATTACCACGTGAAGCTTGCATTCTTAATTTGGCTTCAGCTTCCACCCACCTGTGTATGTTTCGTGCCTTGAGGTTTTAACAAAAAATTATCGGCTTATTCTTACCATTTCCTTCATAAGATCTTCAGGAGAATTTTACTGATGTTTCTTGGACAAGATTGTTTATTGCTCCATCTACTTATTGCTTTGCAGGATTCTTGTCTCATATTCGCACTAAACAAGATATAATAATTTCCTGTGTACAACATTTTGTAAAGAAAAACATATAACACACCGTCTATCTTTAGTTCAAAAAATACATGATAGGAGAGGGGTTCCCAAGTCATAGATGCATGATTAAAGTTGTTTGAACTTTTACATTTTCTTTGATTATAATTAAGTTCAATGAACTTTACATCTTGTAAATCTTCCCAGAACAAATACAACATCGAACTCTATCTCAGTTGGTTTTCATGCATTGTTACTGGGTTTTGCCTTATGGGGGTAGGGGGTTATCAAGAAAAGAAATTTTCAAAGAACGTTTGAGAACAAGAAAAATACAACATTAGGTCAAAGATGCAGACCAAAGGACTTGGCAGGCCATCTTAAATTCTTGTCATGCTCCTTCAAAATAGATTTTATAATGGAGAGGGTAAATATGTTATGTCAATCCTAGTTTCATATTTTTAGTCGTTTCTTGGTTTTGAAGCTTTTGCCATCATCCGAGAATTCGTTTTTCTGGCAAAGCAAAGATGGTAATATAATGGATTTGTTTCCAGCTTTGGTAGATTTGAATTCAGAGTATATCTGGAGTCTAGTAACCTGGGAAAATGCCTGCTATTTCCGAAATATAAGATCTCATCACCAAATGTTTGGCCCAGGCTGTGACTCATTACTATAGTCAGTGCTGGATGGCACTGTATTTGGTGTGTTTTCTTACTCAAATGAGTTTTATAAAATGGGAGGTCCATGTTTTGGGAAGTCCAAATGTCAATGTTTTTTGAACAATTTGCCCATAACTACCACATAAATTGCACATCGTGCAGTAGAGGAATGTGTAGTCAAATCAGATTCCGTGTTAGGGTGCATGAATTTTCTATGCAATACTGCTTGATCCTAATTGTCTAACAGTGGAAGTTTGAGAAACAGAGATTTTCTTTCTTTCTTAAAGATGAGCAACAATATGACATTCCCTGGGAAAAAATATTGAAAGCTCATGCAATTACTTTGTTCATGCAAAATATGGAAAGATCACTGATTTCCATGAGACATTGACTATCATGTTTGGAATCATGGATTTTCCCCATTTTTTGTAGTCTTTAATCGTCAAGCTTGAGCAACAAAATGCCACAGGTGGAGGATGGATGTCTTTCTGTTTTCTGTATAGTCTAGTAGTTCGAGATTAAGATGCCACTCTGCTTGTGAATCAGAGAATCACTGTGAAATTGCACAATAAGGAGGAATAAGTTGGTCTATACTGATCACATCAGACACTTTTTAAAAGTTAAAAGACTAGAGTGTGGGTCATCAATGTTGGGGGCTATTTTGCTGACTAAAGTGTCCATCTGTAGCTAAGGGGTATATGCTGCAGCAGTGTTAATCCACACAAGTTGAACAAGACATTGCAAGTAGGTCACATTCACCTCGAATTGCAACATTCCTGGTTTTTTAATAGTGTAGATCTGCGTGGATATTTTAGAATGACTGTTTCCAGGCAATTGCGATGAGAAATTTGATGATGACTTGAACGATTGTCCTCTGCATGGGATTATAACATATCTTTATTAGCTGTTTAATATACTGAATAATTGTAAAATTTATGATGCTCTTTTATTACTTTGACATTTGGCATGTATTTTGACAGGGTTCAAGACAACTATATGTGAGATACTTACGTCCATTTCTATTGAAACATCAATCAAGACTCGATCAAATTGCAGGTGGAACCTCCTCTGAAATAGTAAGTAGAACAGAGATGAATATAATTTCATCTTTCCTGATTTATTTTAAGGTAAATCTACAGAATGATTGTAATTAAATTAATTAGAACATTGTATAACTGATTCATCCATGCTCGGCTTTGTATGCAAATTTAGTCGCAACATATATAGGTAGCATCTCCAAATGGTAGTAAATTTGCATACAAAACAGATGGTTAGCAGTTATTCATTATGTTTGTAAGGCAGCTGGTTATTATTAGACAGTAGCAGTTTGTGTTAGGTAATGTCAAAATAATGTGTATTTTGAAATATTTTTATGCCACTAATGTGTTTTTTCTTTTCATCACCTGTGTCTAGTATGGCTGCATGCAGAGTTCTCTTAGCAAGCCATTTATTATTTGTCTTCATTCTAATTTTTTTTCATTGTTACTAGAACTGCTTGGATTCCCCTTTTTCCGTGGAACCTGTAGCGTGCTTGTAGGAAAATAGACAACTAAAATAAATGAATTAAAGATGGGGAACCTACACATCCAAAAGATGGACTGCATCCACACCTGCAATCTCTTGGTGAACAAAACGCTCTTTCTCTAAGATATGTAAAAAGGCACATGAATTTGTATTGATATAGGATGATTACAAAAGAGGGAAATAGATCCTATATATAAAAAAATCTCATACCTTAAACTGTAGTGGTATTCTATCCATGATATCACACAGAGTGGTATTCACCTACCACCATTAACTAAAATGTTCCAATAGATAGCTTATGAAGCAAGTTACTAGCTAGAATCTAACATGTCTAGATACATTGAACTTAGGTAGCTTGTGGGTCAAGCTACTACTCAAACCTAACGTTGCATAAAATACGAGCTTCATAGCAAAATAACTCATTTACATTATAAAATATGTTTACAAAATGGGTTGTCTTTTGACATACAACATGACTTATTCCTTTGGGAAGCTTTGTTCCCAAAGCTTGGGGAACAAATTAAAGCTCTCCCATGGATCTTTTTCTTGTTTTGCTTCATTCCCCTTTGGTTTGAGAGGATCATATGCACTAATTTCAATTAGAAGATTTGAATCTTCTTTGATGCATTGTATGAGTTGGTTCATTGTGCATTGTTGTGACTTTGTTCTAGATGCTTGAATAGGTCATGTGGATCGCAAGTAAGGCTCAACTAAGAAATCCGCCATATTCAACGTGTTAAAATTTTCCATCCACATAGGTGTTAATGCTAGCTGTGATAATGGGGAGAACAGTTGTTGAAAATTATCAATATCCATTGAAAATAAACTCTGTAAAGAAGAGAATTTTAGTTGCAAACTCTCCATTGTTGCTTTTTTGTGACTAGCCTCGAGCATCTCTTTCTTAACTTTTTCCACAAATGTATTCTCCTCATTGGAAGATTCTCCATGGAGAAGAGATTCATTGGAAAGAAATTTGAGGATCTTATTCGTCTCTTGTAGATCATCTTTCTTTATTGGGAGATTCATAAAGAATATTGTCATCAAAGATAGGTGAAAACTATTTTTATTCAATAGAGAGAGAGAGGTGAAAACTATTTTTATTCATTAGAGAGAGAGAGAGGGGGTGGGGAGGGGGGTCCATGAAAGAGAACCTCAAATAAGTTGTCTCCATTTAACCAAAATAAATCTTACTACCATTTGAACACAAGCATCTTCTAGATCAATTCATTCATCTATTTCTTTTTCATATTTCCATTTCACATTTAAGTGAACACTCATTTAGCAAAAGCACTATCAAATGCATTCAACATCCTTTCAGCAATTCTTGCCTAGTTTTGTTTCAAAGGAACTTGTTATTTATTTTCTACATTTTTTTTTCTCGGCTAGGGTTTTGAAGGACAAAATAACAATTTGAACTTTTTGAGCTTTGTTTTTTTTTTAAATATCTCATAAAACATCAGGAGAGTTCATTTGAAATCCACTTTCAAATGAAAAAACCCACCTCAATCAGACGCTTAAATTTATACTCCAAAAATAGGGTACCTTAACTTGCAGTTTTTCTAGATGATTCAGAACAAATTTGCCACAATTTTATTTCCCTAAATGCTGCTCCAACAATTATGGCTCACCACTAATTGGAAGAATCTCAGTACACTTTCCATCAAAAAATATTTCATCTCGATCTGACACTCGAGTGGACAATTATGGCCAGTGTAATGCAATGTACATTATCTGCCCTATAAATTTGAAACCGACTCTGATACCACCTATTGTGTGCTTTTAGGAAAATAGACACAATTACACTAAATGAACTCAAGATGGGGGCACTCACACACCTAAAATATTTACTATACTCGCACTTGCAAGCTCCAAGTGGGAAAATTATTTCTTTGAAAGGTGAAAAACATGTGGATTTTATTGATATGAAAATAAAATGATTAAAAAAAAATGGGGATTAGAGTCCATATATTTAGAAAATTCAATACCATTAACCATAGTGGTATTCCACCCATGGTATCATAAAAACAATGTTTTCACCTACCACCACCAACTAGAATATTCCAAGAGGTATCTTGTAATACATAGAACTTAAGTAGCTTTGTGGGGAAAGCTACTTCCTCAATCCTAACATTACATAAAATATGATCTTCATAGCCAAATATCTCATTCACATAATAAAGTGCGTTTACAAAATGGGTTGTGTCTTGACACACGACACCATTATCTTGTATGTACAAAGTGTATGCCTATCCTATATATATGGGAAGGGGTATTCAGGGGTTTCCCTTAGATTTGGCCCAGTTTGGATGTGTTTATGGTTCTTGACAAATATTTCACAAAATTTCTGGTATGGGGGGATGGGGCATTGGGGACATGTTTCAAAGAAAGCTAGAGACGCCACCCCAAATTTTAGATGACAACATAGGGAAGCAAGTCTTTAAATATATAAAAGATTATTTTTAATAGCAATATTGATACACACGAGAACATTATTTCAGCAATAAGTAATGTTTTAGAAACTAGTAAACCATAAAAAATAACAAAAATGCAATGACAACATTTAGGAGTTTCTTATGCTTTCTGAATCTTTGAACGTTTTTGGGGAGTGAGCAGCAGTATTGAACTAGAAACTTGATGTTTTCTGGTTATTTAGGCACGAAGAGCACAAATAAGCAACCTATCTGTTTATAGTTAAACGATCTAACCCAATCATATCTTGGGTTGCTTGCCCATTAAAAAAATGTCAGATATTTTTTTTGTTTATTTTGATTTTTGAGATAGGGGCATGTCCAAATGTGTTTGGATGTCTAGAGGGATGGTGTTGGGTGTCCTCAACAACATGGTTTATAGGGAGAACTACGGTATGTAGAGCATCCACTCTCGAGTATGGAAGGATGTCCTCCAGGTCGTTTTTGAGGTACTGTATTAAAATATAGGGTCTAGAACGCGTCCCTTGTGAAACAGTAGTTCTCAGACACCTGCTAGAAGGGTACAAATAAAAAGAACAAAAGTAGAAAAGAACCGAGAAGAGTAGGCTAAGATCTTTCATCATTCTTTAATGCTATGGCAAGTAAACCAAAATTTTGGAATTAGGGATAATACAAAAGTTTGTGTGAAAAATAAGACCTGGTAGGAATTTGAACTAATGTGTCTAAATTGATTTGTTTATGAATTGTTTGGGAAGCCTGGGAAAAAATGCGTTGATTTTTTTTTTTTTTGGATACGTAAATTGAAGGATTCTACTGGGACCCATGACCTTGTGTAATATGTATATATTACATCATTGTCCCTATGAGCTTCAACTTGGGCACGCAGGAAAATGCTGCAAAATCATATATAGATGCTAGACTATATTTTGATACATCTGAATTTCCTAGCTGCCTATTATCTTATCCTTTACAAAATCTAACTGGCCAACTTTCCAATAAAAGCTTTAGCCATGCACGATCATGAAAGCTTGCAAAATCTAGAGGCCAATGTTTATCCAAAAGTTTACAAAAAAACAAGGGTGTTGCACCTCCCTTGTGCAAGCTGGTGGAGAAATGTGTAGGTTGCACCAAGTTACATTGCAACTCCCTTGTGCAAGCTGGTGCAGAAATGTGTAGGCTGCACCATAGTCACCGCATTCTCCAAACTTAAAGGAATAAGTTCAGAATTTGCGGAACTTGAAGGAAAAATTCAAAATTCGTCTAGAAATTCGGCCCAAATTTCTAAAACGAATTTAATAAGAAAATTCATTAAAAATTGTCTAAATTCATTTCAATTTCACCGAAATTCGTGTTTTAGGGTTATCCTATTGTTTTTGTGTTCTTTTCTACAAGGGTTGCTGTGTTTTCTTCATTTCTATCATTACATGGTCGCCGTGTTTCACTAGCAGTAGCAGATGTTATTAAGACTTTATTTCACCACAGAAGACAAAAGGAAATTTTTGATAAACCTCTAGATGTAAAGGCAGATACGTAGTTTCCAGTTTATCATATTTTATAATTGCAAGGCCAACTGCAGACGCTAGCTACCTTATCAATATGTATATGCCTTGCTCATTTATAGAATTCCAAACACATGTAATGAGTGGAATTTAGATATTTCCATGCAAAGAAAGGAAATGTTTCCTGAACACTTTCAGAAGTCCTTAGAAAGCTACAAGTATCTATGATTATTGAATGTTTCTACGTGAGATTGCAAAGGTGGGCTAGAAAATAACAGTAAGTGGCAAAATTTAGAACTGTGACATCAGAAATGGCCCTAAACACACAAATGCCTTAACACAGAGGGAAAAGAGCACACAGATTCCTTCAAATGTACAATAAAACTACAATATTTTAAAAAATAAGTATATTTTTATTAGCTGAATTTAATCATGAATTTAAGCTCAAATTTTTTAGTTCTGAATTTTTTCCTTGGGGAATTCAAACACAAATTTGAATGCGGTAACTATGGGTTGCACCAAGTGCCTAATTCTGCATGGGGTGCGTAAGGCCCTGAGGAGAAGAGCATGGAATGGCACGGCTTTGCTTGGATCATTAGCCCTCTCTTGAGGAGCGATCGTCCCCATTGCTTTCTCGGTCAGCTGCAGAAACTGCTGGTATTTGTCAGTTAGAACAGTACTTCAAGTCATGCCAATTGCATGTTGAAGTCTTAATGCTGCTTTCATGGCAATAGATTGGTTGAAGGGTTCTGAATTTTTGATATCAAGACCTGCATTCTTTTTTGGTGTCTCTTATATGTTCCCCTCCAAGTCCCCGAAATGTTTGGGACGTCACCTCAATCTAAGGGACGCGCGTCCCCGCATAACACTGATATTTTCTTTATCTGTCCTATTTTTAGTGTTAATGGAAGAAGTGAAGGCAAGCATATGGGAACAGCTTGTAGGACAGCTCTGATCAGCTGGATTTCCATGAAAAACAGAGCCATATATACACATTGTATACATACATACATATACATCTACATCTATATACATACACTTGTATATATGTAAATGCTTTTTATGTATATGTATGTGTATTTTGTTGAATTTTTAAATCTTAAATTGGGAACCCTATTGTACTTGCACTGTGGCATGCTTCTTGTAACCTGAATCTGGTAGGTGGGAGTATGGTGTTTTTAGAACGGCTTTGATCATCTGGGTTCTCCCTACGAAACTGAGCCATATACATCTACATCTATGTACATACTCTTCTACATCTATGTACAGACTCTTATATATGTATACATTTTTAGATGTATACGTGTGTGTCTTGTTGAATCCCCCAATCTTAAAATTGGGAACCCTGTTGCACTTGTATCACAGCATGCTTCATGTAACCTTGAATTTGGTAAGTGGGAGTACATGTGTTTAGACAATTTGTAATTTATCCGACTCCTGAAGCTATTATGTTACTGTGCACCAACTGTTTCTTCTTTCCTTTTGCAGAATAGATTGTTGTCAACGCACCAACGTGAAATACAATTTATGAAGGTTGTACTCCAAAAATCATTTGGGGCAGGTAAGGAAAACAAAATAACTAGAAAAGTTTTACTGTATATTTTTAATGATTGGTTTATCAATAGCTTTATTAATTTTGTTTTTCTATGCCTTTAAAATAGCTTATCAGGTTATACAAGATATTCTTCGACCATCACTGCAATTAACAGGCAATGCACCAAATGTTATTAGAAGGGATGCCACAGAGGACTCAACATCAGATTCTGATTGACACTACAGACATGCACTTAAAAGAGATCTTCACAAACTAACTTTGTGTATGCTTGGACACCTTTTTGTTTGATCGAGATGGTTTAGCAGTAGCCATGTTGAAAGTTCAAAACAATGGAAGATCTAACCTTTTAAGGTTTAGAAAGGCAGACATCCGAATCTACTTGATCCCTAGGTAGATACTTTGTAAGTTACATATAGCATAGATTATAATTTATAATAGAAAACTGTTTATGGCTTTGTAATTTTTGGGCCCAGAAATTAAAATCTGTTGAATGTGATTTTGAAGACCCATCGGGTGCAAATTTTATTTGTTGATTCTTTAATATAATTAGCGAAATTCCAATGCCTTAAAGAGGCAGGCTCACTATCATGGTAGTTAAACTCAATACCTGTATGTAATAGTCAGCCTTATACAGTTCTCCTCTGATATGCTTCTTCTAAACATTGACATTGACTACCCAAATTAGAGTTCATCGTCCTTTATCAATATGCTCTGATTGACTTGGCGGTCATGTTTGCATTATTTTTTAAAGTAAAATCTTGCAATGTGACGTAAATTGAATTGTTTTGAGTAATTATTTGGCAGCATGAGGAAACGTAATTCTTGTAATTGTTGGGAATAAAATCATGGTGGCATTTGTATCTGGTCCCATTGTTCTAACGTTTTTTATATGGCAAGTGTACATCTTATGTTCTGCAATTCCAACAACAAATGTAAGTTTTCTTTGGTCAAATCTTTTTGCCGAAGGCTATGCAAGTTTCTGTAATTTGGTCCAATTGTAGGGAGAGTGCGTGCTGTCGACTTGTGCAAAGGGTGATAATTATTTCATATCTACAAATGTTGTTTTCATTCATAGGAAGTCCTAACAAAGTACAAGAGTAAACATGGCTGTTAAAGAGATTACAAAGCAAGATGCCAGCTTATTCTCCCTGGATTTGTTGTGTTCTAAATTGTTTTGTATTTATTTTTTTAGTGCAACTTTATTGTGCTAAAGCTTGTAGAATTGTTGTTTTTTATGACTGAATAACTTTGATGGTATAGTTTCCTATTGATTGTGGCACATGGAGAGAGCTAGCGGGGTTTCTTACACACTAAGATCAATCAAAAGAAGTATTATGTAGTCCTACTACTGAATTATGAAGGTTATAAGCTATTATTAGCACAAATCCATATAAACTTGGGTTTGATGTGTTGATAAATGCTTGGTCCAAAGAATTTGCACCTATGGTTGGTTTATCCCATCGCATGCTTTAGGTCAGAGTATTTTATTTTCCTTGTTTTTAAACTAAGAATTTTGCAAGATACCAATGGAGGAAGCGACCTATAAGTAGAATAAGTATTCCAATCCTAACTCACCAAAACATGATTATAATTGATAACTCTGATGCCTATTGCTGTTCCTTAAATACTTGTTAAAAAACAATCTTAAACATAGAATTGTGAAGCTATCCAAGTGCTATAATTTATGACAACAATTGTTTAGAGTAGCTGAATTAACATGAAAGAATTACACAAAGGAGAAACGTCAAATATACCTTGGAGAAACCTATTGTGGGGAAACTACAAAAACTTTGGGCCAAGCCTCCATATGTCAATTGAAAATCAGGGAGGATTACAAATCAATTACTTTTATGGAGCCTCAAAGAACACCATAACAATGCTCTCACAAGCTTGCTATTTTCTAAAACTCACTCTAACAACTTGCTTTAGTTGGGCGATACTCGTTTGCAAGCATCATACAATTTTAGATGATTTGTGATTTGCCCCATAACAATGCTCTCACAAGCTTGCCATTTTCTCAAACTCACTCAAACAACTTGCTTTAGTTGGGCAATACTTGTTTGCGGGCATAATTGCCAATGGGGCTTATTTATGCCAAATGGGTAACATAGACATAGAAAAACCAAAGAGACATTACATCTCAACAATTAGAATGGGAATGCCTTTGTCTTTAATTTTTGGCGGTTAAACCTCTCTTATGTTGTATTTGGCAGGGTATGCCAAGTGGCATATATGTACTTTGGAAGTGTCAATAGACAAAATACAACAAGTAGATGCCACATTGGCATTCAATTCATTAAGAGTAAGACTAAGCACCTCAGTCCTAGCCAACTAAAACAAAGTTTTGACTGGCACAATATGATAAAAAATGCCTATTAGCACAACTTTTTTGTTCTCTCAAAATTATAAAAACACAAGGGGTCTGGTCCTTTTTGGCCAGGATCATTCACAGGCCTCCATCCTACTTTCCAAGATTTGTGGATAATCTTGCCACAATTAATTTAATGTTTATTTGGTTTTTCTTAATTCTAGTGTGAGTCCATACATGTCGATAAGTGTATTATGGACACAAACCATGAAATCTGATTACAATTGAATCAAACTAAGATGAATTGGATATGAATGATCAAAAAACCAATTTGGATCAGCGTGAGTGTAATGAATTTGAAAGGGCACCTTGCTATTGAAAAAATCTCATACCTTTTTCCACGAAGCACATGTATATTGTTTCATTCTTGGTTTTATTTATTTAATTATTTTTTCAGTTTGTATGCCTCTTTTACTCCCTCACTAATGAAATTAGATTTGCAGGTCAAGATCATCCTCAGACTTCCATCCTACTTTTCCAAATATGTGGATAATCGTGCAACAATTAATTTTATGTTTATTTGGTTAATTTTTAGTTTGAGTCAGTCCATACATGACATTGAGTTATTATGGTTATAGACCATGAAATCTAATTACAATCGAATCAAACTAAGATAAATTGGATATGAATATTCAAACCCATCAAGTGTAATGACTTTGAAAGGGCACCTTGTTATTGAAAAGATCCCATAGCTCTCCTTCCACATATATGTATATTGTTTAGTTTAATTTAATTAAATATCTTTTTCAATTTATATGCTTCTTTTCTCTCTACTCATAAATCATATTTCACACACACATCTATTTTTTCATATATATATATATATATAAACCTATTTTTTCCAAAATTCTATTGACATTTTTGGCTAATAAAAGGTTTTATATTATGCACAAGTTCTTCATGGCAAGATCTTAGGCTATTTGGGGTCAAAATATTAACTTGGAACAAATGATATTGGTAGTGTAATAATTATACCTCTTTAAAGTAATGACATGCTAAATGAGTAAACAAGCAAAAATGTATACTTTTTATCATATGATCAATATGGGAAGATCAATCACAATGTAAGTAATTGTCAAATTAATGTTGCTTGTGAACATGTCAAATTTGTAATGTTTGGTGATGCTCATATCTTTATTCAACACTATTATCTTAGGACACAAATATGATGTCATGTAGTCTTAATATTTGATGTTCTATTTCAATATTATTGTTCACTAATGTACTAATTGAATTTTAGTACCCATTGATAACACAATGCAAGTCTTTGTTGAAGAGAATGCATTATGATTTTGGTGACTATTGGTGGGTTAATCAAGATCAAGTTTGTAAGATAAAGATTTATATGCAGATAAATTGTAGTTCTTCATAACGGCCATACCATAAGGATTTTAGGACTAAAACTACCAAACCAACAATGTGGTATTTTATGCTAATGGTTGGGCTACTAAAGTTGAGTTTTCATCTTGGAACGTATGGACATTAAAATGGGATCGCGTTATCTTGCATACAAACCTTTATTAGGTGGTTTAATCTCTAGAAATGTTATCTATAGCCTTTCCTTTCCGTTCAAGTTACAGGGTATAACATTGGATATATATTTAAACCAGTCACACCTAGTCACCTTGGTATTGTTGTGCTTAAGGCTAAGTGCAATTATATATGGAGTAAGTTTTTTTTGTAAAATGTATAGTTTTTTGGTAAAATGTGCAAGTCTTTTTTTGAGCAAATTTTACACTAGTATATTGTAAAAATAAGTGTATTAAGCACAAAAGAGGTCCCACGAATAGGATGATGTAGTGTTGGATTCAAAATAAAAGAGGAAACAATTGGAAGCATGTAATCATGCATGCTTTGAACATTTTTTAAGATGTGACTCCTAATGCTAATTCCCAAGTTTTTTTTTATAATCGTTAAATTGAGGGATTCTATTGGCCCCTCCACCCATTGTAATTAAAATGTACACCGCGTAGACAAGAATAGAAGTACGTATGGCTAGGGAGGGAGTGACATAATAGAGAAGTACATGGAGATGAAAAGGTACATGAGCAAGGAGAGAGAAAATGCTTATAACAACTAACATATTAAGGATGATGAGAAAAGGTGGCCTAAGTCACAAACCAAAAAAACTTCCATTGCAATTGAAAAAACACAAAAAACTACCACCATAACCAGAAAAACCACCCACAATAATCAAATAAGAGATGAGTCTTACATTAAAACAACATTGTCATCCACAAATATACTAGGTATACCCTCGTCCTAAGCCATGCTTACCTAGGGGTCTTCTTATTCTTCTAACTAATTTGAAGAGGGGAGAAGTTAATAGCGGTCCATTTTGCGGCTAAGGAGTTTTGTTACAAACTTGTCACCTAGGGAAATGATTTTGACCATTTCCTTTTGGCCACTAAAAACATAAGAAACATTAGTTGGGAAATTGGCACACATTTGATGTCTAAAAGTTTTGAGAGAGTAAGAGTAGGATTATTGAAATTAAAAAAAAAAAAAGAGTTTACCATTACCTAAGAGCATCAATGCTCTTATTATTTTGCAATAATGCTCTGTTTTCTATTCTTACAAACATGTCAATATGGAAGACAAGAGTTTGCTTCATTTTAACACAATAATTCCTAATAGTTGGTGTGTTGTCCTCCAAATTGAATCCTCAGTCTAGGTTAGAATACATGTTATTCAATCTAGTAGAGTAACTACCACTTTTATATAAAATAAACTATGCAAGACAAGAATGGTCCTCCTCACATAAAGGATGCAGTCAGAGTACTATTCACCCACTCACTCTTCTTATATAGATAAGAAAGGAGGTGGAGGTGGATAGAGATGTCTTAATAATTAGTAGTGCTCAAAATAGACAAAGTTTTATTTGAGGATCCGTCTTCTAAATAAGACTTTCTTATTATTAGAATAAGCTCTAATGGGAAGTTGTGGCAAGATGTGCACATGTCAACATAATCCAAATTTAAGTGCATCTTAGATCTTACAAAAGTACGCATGTCATAATATACACTCTTATCCTTGTTAAGAGCAACTTGGTTAAAGTGATCAAGTGAGGCTAAAGCTCCACTATGGGTCTTGCAAACTAGGACATGTTAGGTGCCTATGTACAATTATTACTATTATCATAACCACAATAAAATAGTGAATAGAAGCGATGCATAATTGCATAACAGGTTCATAACAAAGATGTAATAGAAACACACACTTATCCACATATATCCACCCTTAATGCCAAATTCAAAGTAGTACAAAAATTGGCAGGTACGCTGAAATGCATTGGGTCAGTTAGGCTAAAAAAAAGGGAGCATAAGGTACAAGAGACCCAAAACAAGGGTATAAAGGACCATAATAGAACTGTACATTGTATGGTCTTGATGACTTAGAATTGTACAATGTGTAGTTTTAGGCAACAAACCCAAAAAAAGGGTGGGGGGGGGGGGGGAAGAGATGAAAGAGAGGAGAGAGAAAGGGAAACTAAAAACAAATAAAAACATGGCTAGCCCACAAAAATTGTGCCAGTGAGAACTCAATATGAATTGATAATCAACAAAGATACGAAAACCTAGAACAATGCAATTTGATTGCTAACACTACCTCCAAACCAAAATTAGAGGTCTATATAATGCCCCTCTTTGGTGTGTGTGTGGGGGCGTGTATCAATTTTAGCTTACCTGCAGGGTAAGATGCCTCCATCATCAAAAATTTTAAGAGTTCTCAAAGTCAATAGTAATTAAAGTGAAATAAAATTTAAAAGGAAAGAGAGATCACCTAATATCCATCATGAAAGGTATGAAGATCTTGGAACTAACATCCACGCTATTACGTGCTGACATAGAAACATGTGTTCTTCAAAATCTAGTGTGGTTGTCATGTGAGCCATAAGATAACAATATATGTACATGTAAGTGTTCATAAATATAACTTGTTGAAATCCAAAAGTAAAGTATCAAAAATGATGCAATTGGTGTGGTTGGGATGCGCAAATGCCCATGTACAAATCTAAGTCTCATAACTTGTGCTAAATCCTACATGCATTTTGAGTACATTATTTAGCTATAAAAAGTCTACACTAAGTAAATGAAAATAAAAGGAGAGAGATTAGAAAGAGTCTTGGAGGTATCTCATGGTAGGGCCAAGTGTCAAACATGTACATTTTGAACGTCAATTTGTCATTTTCCTCTCTTTAGGGAAACTTAGTATGAAAGTGTTGTGAGGCATAGGTGTATAAAATAGAAATATCCCTCCCACTTCTACCCCTGAGCCCCCCACCCCACCTTTTGAGATGTGGGCAAAATTGTGAAGCACATATCTCAAAATGAATGATAACACACATTATGTGTAAGATATGAAATAAAAGCATTAATGTCTAAATAGTAAGATATCATCTTGAGAGCTTTGAGAGCTTGTATGTCATAGATAATTGGCCTCACATTAGTTTGAAATATTATCTATATAAGCACAAGTGTAGTATGCCCCAAGTGAGCAAGATATAACAATGTAAGAATGATAATAATATGAACCTCATGATCAACATGTAATCACCATAGCACCCTAAAAACAAGCCTTAAGTAGGAAATAATAACCAATGTAAAGCATAGAAACAAAATGCCCCCTCATTGAGATAAATTTAAGCAATGAATCATGGAAATGTAAGAAAGAACACACAAACATACATATGATATGAAGAATCATGGAGAATAATCAACTCCAAGACACACATTGGCAAAAGACTAAAGAAACACTGAAGTAAGGCAAATAAAACAAAGCATAAGGGTACAAAATTAGAGGCAATAAAGAAAACAAACTTTTGAGAGAAATAAATAATTAATGAGAAAAATAAGGAAAAAGAGAAAGCAACAATTAGAGCCAAATGGAAAAAGATAAATCAAATTACGTAAAGAAAATTAAAAGAAATCAACTCGAGGACAATGATTTAATCAAAGGAAAGAGACAAAACAAAAGCAAGAGACAAAATATTAAACAAAAAAATGTCTAAAATGCATATTGTATACACCTTATTTTTTATTATTGATGTTTTTTAATCCCAGGGCTCATCAGTGCATTAATCTCTTTGAGTGTATGTCCTAAGGAGTACACCAAGATCAGGGTGGGCTAGGTTGTGGTACTTTGTGAGAGTTCCCCCATTATGTTCATTTGCTATTATTTCATCCTCCTTTCATCCATGACATCAACTTGCTTGGCTTCCAATGGTTTCGGCCCCTTTCTGTTGTTGTTGTTCTTGTTTACATGCCTCTTCTCACTATCTTTGACTGGCCAATGATTTATTACAATGCCTCCTCCTTGGTTGGCATCATTGGTGATTTATGTTTGCTTGACATGTTTATACACCATCAGTCGAGCTATTGATGTCGATGAAGTTTTAGTTGTAACTCTTAGGGTTCCGAGCTATATTTATATGTTTCCCCTTTTTCATTTCTCAAGGAAAACACATCAATTTTGCTTTGATAGCTCACATAGATCCACCTTATTAAGAAGAAGAATAATTAGGGATAAGGAACCTACATACGAGGAAGTCTAGTTTTCACAAGGATTTGAAGATATCAAGAAGAGAAGTTAAACTAGAAAGGTATACCTAGACTTTATAGTCCCCAACTAATGTCTACTTAGGTCTTCTTCTTTCCATCTTGAGTTCAATTACAACCATCTCTCACAAGGTACGACTTGAGCCAAGGGGGAGATTAATACGCTGTCAAGTCAACAAAAAAACAAGTCTCATATCCCTATACTTTTTCTTTCATTACTTTGGTGGTTACTATATGTTGGTATGTTTGGTAGTATATGCTTGTTAGTATATTTTTGTCTTTGCTTGTTTTATCTCTTTATTTAGACCTCATGGTTACCATCTAATGACACTCTTACAACCCTTATTTTACATACCTTATATATACCACCTAGTGGCATTGTATTTCCTTTGATTACTTGTGTTTACAAATCTTTGTTACTTTTGAATAACACCTTGGATCTATTTTAGATCTACACTTGTTATTGCATGTGTAGATTCCCTTATTAGATCCCTTATAACCTCATTTCATCATGCCATTGTCTATAACCCCAATCTGCTTTTTGGATCATCATATTGTATGTGTGTTGGATCTAGTATGGTCTTCTACCTTTTCTTAAATTAGAGGATCTTTATATTGTTGATGATTCTTGCCCTACATACTTTTTGATGAACCTAATGTGAACTCACCCCATCACTGTGTTAGGTAATTTTCACTTTTTCTAATAATTTTTGGGTTTATGAATCAATCAAGTTACTTGAATTCCAATTTTTTCTTTCAATTTTAATGATGTCACCTTTTAGGGTTTTTCTTGCATCTCAAACCGTTTATATATTTAATGAGTCACTTTTTTATCCCTTCCATGAACATCATCGAGACTAATGCATTGTGGTGCAATTTTTGTCGATCTCAATGTAACATGGATGATGATCACCAAGATGATCTTACCATCTTTAACGAATATCCCTAAATATGATCTTACCATCTTTGAAAAATATCCCCGAGATGATCTTCTTATCTTTGACAAAGATCCCCAAGAAGATATTATCATATTTGACAAAGATCCCCAAGATGATCTTCCCTTATTTGTCAAAGAATGTGAGAGAGATCCTAATGATCAGTTCCAATAAGAATATGATAGTTTTCATTGTCATACTTACATTGATGAAACCAAACTTGCACTTTATAACACTCCTCGTATTCCTCTCTTAGAAAACCTCACATGGGGCATCGAAATAATTTCACATTATATCAAACAATCCACACATAATAATCTCCAGAATCTTAGAAAAATTTGACATTATCAGCTTGATTGATGATGTTCAAAAAATGCCTAAAATTTTGATGTCAATGACATTCCAGAATTATTACAAACAACTATCTTCATTATATTGACTGTCATTTATAAAATCAAAGAAGATTCTCATGCTATCGGTTTGGCCAATGATGTCCAACAAAAAATTGCACTACTTTTCACCTATCAAAACATCAACCTAGATACCATTTTCACACACATTAGACATATCAATCAAGATGAATATGAAAACAATAAAAACAAACACAAATTTGGAAACCTTCAATTTGACTCAAGTAATGCAAGGATGACACTTGATTAGTAGTTTGATATATTTGACTATATAACTCTTTGCAATGTTGCACAATACTCCCATTAGAACTTGTGTAATAGCTTCTTTCCCTATGGCAGGTAGTTTAAGAGTATTTATGTCAAATGATGTTTGCATTAATTAGTTTTGGTGTTTAGACTAAGTGTGCATGAGCCCAAGGAAACAAATATTACTTGAAAGATTAGATAATTCCTTAATAGAATCCCACTCCGCAAAGCTAAGTTGTGTTGAAGCTGACTATAACTGAGAAACAAAACTATAAATGATATAAATTCAGCCTTGAGAGGGGATGAGTTTGATTTTATTTATTAATTTTTCTATCAAACATCATCAACCAGGCCAATGACATCGGTGAAATTAGACAACATCAACAGACATAGGCAAAGTCATCAGCCTGTTTGATGTCATTGCCAAGGAATAATCAGAATTATGAACATCATCAACCTAGCTGATGACATAATAAATTTCAAGTTTTTTTATTTCATTTTTATAATGGGTTTGTAATAGAAGTCTGGCCTATATAATAGGACTAAATGTTTTTGTACATGGTTGTAGGACGAGGTTGAGTGTCATATTGAGAATTAACATAAGCTATGGTGAATTTCATACTATTCATGTGGACTAGGCTTTCCTAATGGGTTGAGGTATTATGGTTAACCATAGTTTCTATGTTATTATAGGTTTAACATATTGTTTTATGTTGTGGAAGATTTGTGCTATTTTAAAATGTATGAATGTTATTTTTGTAATGATCTAGTAAAAGATTGGTATAAATACTCAAGTGAGCATTGGCTTGGTGAAATGATTCACACTTAATGACTTTTTTTTGATGTTTAGAGGCTTTAAGGAAGTCTTGGTATCTTTCTCTTGCCATGAAATCTTGGTCAAAGTTATTTTCAAGTAATAAGTTATATGCTAAGATGATTATGGAATGACAATTCTCATGTGAATGTCCCCAACTAGCATGAAACCAACAATTTTTTTGTGTATCATTCCATTGAGGTGTTGGTTGTAAAAGATCAAATATTTATTTTGATGTCTAGGAAGTATTTTTTAAAGTTATTCGATACTTAAAGTTTGATCCATGTTTTATTGGAGAGAGAAGGTGGTTGAAAAGGGCTTCCTACAAGTGGTTTGGAAAAGGTCACATTTTGAGGATCCCTTGGCATGATTGCATGCATAGTTCTCTTAGAATCAAAGATATTATCATATGTATACATGACATCATCATCATCAATATCATGTTTATTTTAATTAGGTATTATAAGCATTTTTGTGCTTTTTTTGGCTTGAGGGATCTCAAATTATCTCATGAGATGATCATGTATTTTGGCTTACTCAAAAGCTTCTTCCAATATCTTAGGAGAGAAGGACCTAACTTTGTATTGCAACTTTGATTTTAAGATAGTTTCAAAATATTTGAAGAGAATTTATTCAAGCATATTATAATTGGATTTATGGGCCAATGAATTATATCACTTGATGAAATCATGAGCCGATTTATTATGAGATTGTTTACAATTGATGAAGATATCCAAGTTGTCATCGGGTAGGTCATGATATTAGAATTTTTGAACAAATGCATTAACTAATCCTTTTAATTAAATAATACAATTATGATTGAGATGAGTGTATCATTCTAAACCATCCCTAGTGAGGGTTTTTTGCTTGTAGTTTGGTAGTCGCATAGGTGTAGACACCAAAAATCTGCACACCACGATTCCAAATGTCAAAACACCTCCTAGATTGCCTTAGGGCCCCCTTAGGACCAATCCAACCTTTCAACCCCTAATCGAGCCTAATCATAGTTAGTTTGACCAAACTAGCTTAACCCAACCTTATACCCACTTTTACCCTTCACCCTTGACTATCGACAATCAGGTTGATCATCGATGGTCACCTTGACTATCGAAGGTTAGGGTTCACCTCCTTAACCACCAACATGCAAGCCCATCTACCTTGATTTTATAAATATAAACTCATATAAATCTAGTTGTGAACCATTGCATATGTGAGTTAAAATTAGGAAGCTCAGTTCACATCTTGTTGCAACTCTCTTGCCTTGCCTATAATAAGAGAGGAGCAAGGAGGTGAAAATCATCTACAATTGTTATCAAGAGCTTGTGCATCCAAAATTATCTTTTATAGGTCGACCATCATCAATAATCTAGTAAACCAAGTACTACGTCAGAGAGATAATTTACTACCGTAGCTCCTCCCAAGTGCCAAGTATTGTTACTCTATCAAAATTGCATCAAATTCCACCAACAGATCAATAACCTTTAGCATCCACCCAATCAACTTTCTACAAGATAAGTATTTGATTTTCAATATTCAATTACCTTATTTACATTTTATACTTAGCCTAACAATAACCCAACTCCCAAAATTCCCCTTTGTGATCTTGTCAATCAATTATTTATCAATCCAGATCTACACACAGTAACTGTTGATGGTTGTCTCAACCATCGACGGTCTATCCAACCACTGACAATCACCTTGATTGCTGATGGTCACCTTGAGCATCAATAGTCACCTTAACCACCAACGGTCACCTCAACTACTGATGGTCACTTTGGCAATAAATTCTATCAATCTATTTTCACCTACCTAACCCCAACTAAATCTAATCTTCTATGTCCCTACTTATTCACAGACCCCTACCTAATTTTTTGAAGTAGATCCCAACCACCTAGCATTAGTATTAATTAGCTTATCGCTATTTTAATCATTTCTAGTCTATTTCTTATCAAGCATTCCTTGTGTTCAATTTTAGTAACTTTAGATTATTGATGCAATTATTTTCTATTATATTTTATAAACTTGATTATTTAAAATGTGTGGATTGATAGCCCCTGAGAAAGCTTTTGCTTCTAGGATCTAGCTATCTCTAGGCAATCCACTCAACTATCTATCTAACAAACAAATTTATTTTAGTGCTTTCTTATTTTCAGGTCATCCTCCCAAGCTAAAGAGGAGCTCTTCACAATTTTTTTATTCCATGCACGCACAATTAAACAAGTTTTTCAACCACACCTGTACTTAGTTTCTTCTTCTTCTTTTCAAAAAACAAGTAGAAATTCATTAAAACATTATGGCACACCCGATGGGACCCTTGTATCTTTACTTGGTTTCTTGTTTGCTTGCATCTTCTCTCTATTCTGTGTTCATTAACAAAATCAAAACTTTATTTTGGGCCTAAATCCCATGGAAAACCAACCAACCCAAACTATGAATGCCCTTATACCTACCACACCTACCAATAACCCCTCCACCTTAAGAGCAAGCCAACCTCTAACCACCTACGTTCCCTTACAATAGAAGTACCTACCTCTAGCATTACCAACCTTCCTTCAACTACCAAAAATCCATCAACCATTACTCCGCTTCAAAGCCTTGTGGTATCCATACCCTCTACCTTGCCACCGATCAATACAAAGGTCACCACCCTTCCATCGATCATCAACTCAACTATCACTCCTATCCAACAAGTGCCCCTTGTACCAAAATTTGGTTTCATACCTAACCTATAAGTCCATGTACCCCTACCCACTACCCAACCACCTGCATCTACTTACCCTTACGTGTCTTCTACCCAACCATTGGCATCCACATACCAATATGTGGTAGCCTCCTAACCTTCTACCCGCTATCAGTATGTCACCCAACCATCACATCAGTATGCATCTTACATCCTTTTGAGTGTACAACCCAAAGTGGACCTAATAACTATGCTTATGGATAATATGACCACCTTAGAGTCATCCATTTTGGGTGCTCATAACATATTTTTGTATGACTAGATTTGTAATGAGCCCATCCATCCATCTATACCTATCAGGCGATATCCTCCCAAAAGGGAACTTCCCAAGTTATCTAAATTTAAAATTAAGGAGGATTCCCAACAATACCTTAGGTCATTTAAACATGCTTGTTATCTAATTACCTATGATGATGCCCTCCTTCTCTACACCTTCCCTATATCCCTAGACGGTTTGGTATTGGATTGGTATAGTGCCATACCCAAACACTCCCTTTTCTCCTTCACTCAGTTGGCTCAAACTTTTTTGGACCACTTTTTGATCAATATCTCCAAGAAGGTTTCTATAACCAACTTCTACTCTATCCTATAGTTTGAGGATGAATCCATTGCCAATTTTGTAGCTCATTGGAGGAGTTTAATTAACTAACTTTCTTTTTCCTTGCCTCAACTCGAACTCATAGAGCTCTTTGCTCGGGTATGTGCCAAGCATATCTCCTATACAATATGTGTATAAAGATTTTAAATCTTTGATGAAGATTTTACCATGGTGCATAATTTAGATAATATATCCATTGACAAAGGAAAGCTAAAACTGAAGCACAAGAACTCCACCTACAAAACCAATGAGGCCTCTTCTTCCAAACTGAATAAACCATCTAATATCAATACCAGGGGAAAGGGAACCATGAATGCAGTTGTCCTTAAATCCAATCCACCATTTATCAACCAACCAAATTCCTCTACTTCCTCAAAATAAAACACGAGGAACCAAAATTGGAGCAACCAGAAGTAATTCGCTCCACTTGGAGAATCTTATGCTTCAATCTTAGAGAATTTATTGAAAGCTAATATCATTCAACTTCCTCCTATCAAACCACCCCAACAATTTGAATCTTCTCATCCTACACCTAGTTGGTACAATGAGAATGATCTATGTGCCTTCCACTGAGTAATAGGGCATGATGTTAGTAAGTGAAATACCTTCAAAAGCCTTGTCCAATCCCTCATTGACGATGGAGAGCTCACATTGGACAACCCCAATACACCATCAAACCAAGCCCTTGACATCTTCAAGCAACCTTTTCCCAACCATCCACTTACTAATAAAAAGAACAACATGGTTGAATGTTCTCATGATGCCCATACTGTTAACATGGTTTTTGACACACTCACTGCTAAATAACCTGCTGACCAAGCTATCTGTCCCTCACCTTCTCCACTTGTTGAGGTAGTGGAGTTACCTTATCCTCTTTTAGAAACCCAAATCAAGGAAACCCCCCTTTCTCCTCCTCCACTTATCGAGGTTGTGGAGCCATCAAGCCCTCCCTTAGCTGACATACCAGACCAAGCACCCATTTTACCTTTCTCATCAACCACTGAATAAGCTACTCCCCCTTCATAAATCATTCATGAGGAGGAAATCCCCATGTCTACTCCTCCCATGAAGGAGCCACCTATCTCAACCTTACATTCTTTGAATGAAGTAGAGGACAAGGTTACCATCCCTATGTCTAAACCTATGGGTTTATCTTTTAGGTCCACTATTTTGGGAATAAAACCAACCTCCAAACCATTCTCTTGATTAGTGAAAAAATTAGAATTTATCTCCAACCCTGACATGGATCGAGCCACCTTTTGGAAGTAATTAGGGCTACCTTATATCACCAAACAAGAACCTCTAACCATACCTTTATCAGACCAACCCACCACTTAAACTATCCAAACTCCTATGTTATCAACCAAACCAATAATAACTTTTACCAATCCGACAATCCCTCAGCCATCCAAGGCACCTAAACCCCAAGAGGCCAAATCACCTTCTCAAACCAAGTCAACCAAATCGATCAAGAACCTTGTCACCTTCCTTACACATATTTTTAACCACCCATTTATGAAGGTGGAGGTTGCCTCATTGAAACCAACAACCAAGCACCATACCAAAACAACTAAAGAGGCAAAACCACCCAAAGGACCAAAGCCCCAAATTTTACTTCCCTCAACCTTGCCCTCCATTTTGGGACATCATCCCTATGCCTTGATCAATAAGCCCATTATCTCTACCAAAACCCCACCATCTCTTTTGGTTATACCTTCACAAATGTTTTTTGACACACCTCTCTTCATCGCACCAATAATACCCAGGCTACCTACCTTGTAATCTTCCACCTCTAGCTCATCAGCCTCCTTATCTAAGCCAAATCCATTAACCAAGTGCACCACCTTACCCAAGGCACCTATAACCAAACCTAATTCCAAACAACCTTCCACCTTAACAACTAATTCCAAGACTGATAAGCCTTTACCATCTTTAACTGACTCCTACTCGACCATTTTATATAAGTTATTACAAATCTCTTGTTTAACCTTACCTCCCATCAAGCCCTTTGACCCTCTTTCTTCAAAACCCATTTGGTACAATGACCACCAAGTGTGTTCTTATCATAAGACACCCAACCATGACATAGAGAACTGTAAAACTCTCCAAACCATTATCCATCAGCTTTACGATGAGGATGATCTATTAACAAATGAACCTCCTTTGAGCCCTATATCGATCCCACTAGTAACAATACTTACCCAATCTTCCACTCTCACCTCAAAGTGAAGATGCATCTATCCAATATCCTACCCTAACTGCTTTTCCTATCCATACTATCAATGTGGTCACGAGATCATATCAGAAGGATAAATGGAAGGCTAAGGTATCCATTCCTTGGATGTATCCCTCTTCCACCTCCCAACTAACTCAAACCCATCCATCTCTATCTTCAACCAAACTTAAGGTGTTTATTTTAGGTGCCTCCCAATCTATTCCCTTAGAATCCATCAGGAGAGTTATCCTCAAGCAACTTCACCATAACCCAATGGAGATGAACTTATATGATTTGATCTCTATCTCTCCCCATTAATGCCAAGCACTAATAGAGGCTTTGTAATCAGTAGAGGTCCAACCCGAAGACCCTTAACCTCTAACAACCTTTATTGCCACCCTTCAAATTCCAACCTTGTTACTTTTAAGAATTAAAAAATACCTTCCATCCATCTTGAGGACCCAGATCCCCCTCTCTTTATTAATTATTACATCAACCAAACCCACATCAAATGGGTCATGATTTATGGGGAGCTAGTATTAACATCATCTCCTCCCATACCTACAACCAATTAAACCTGCCAAACAATGTCATGTCCAAAACCTCAACTATCATTTAATCATTCAATGATACCATGGATACTACCTTGGAAAATATCATCCTTCATATCCATCTAAGACTCTGTACACTCCACA
This sequence comes from Torreya grandis, assembly GCA_037957365.1. Classification (NCBI taxonomy): domain Eukaryota; kingdom Viridiplantae; phylum Streptophyta; class Pinopsida; order Cupressales; family Taxaceae; genus Torreya; species Torreya grandis. Next base: position 3,393,080 of record JARHVA010001313.1, read on the forward strand.
AACTCTTTTATGTAGTGGAAGGTGAATTCCAATACAATGTTTTGTTGGGATGACCATGGATCTATTCTATGGGTTGCATCCCCTCAACCCTTAACCATTGTATCAAGTTTGAGCATAAAAGTTAGGTCATCACCATCCAAGCTAACCCAAGTCCTTTCTTAACATGTAACATGACCTATCACCCCAATGATGTCCTCATACCCCCATCCAACACACCATCAACAACTAAAACCCAACTTTAAACCACCAAAGAATATATCATATCCCCTTCCACTGATGAAGCATCCATTAGTTCCTTTATTCCTTTGCATGAAATACCCACCATGGACCCCTTGAAATCCAAATTTCACCACATTTCCCTGGGGGAATATCACCCTTTAGCCATTGGCACTTTCCCTACTCCTTATGAGTATGGGAAACTTACTAACCAACCGAGATATGACCCCAACATCAATTTTTTTTTCCATTTGGACCTCCCTACTATTGGACACATTTTGTCTATGGGGGACTTGACAAACCCCTTGGTGATTCTACCACCTCTCTTTCACCTTGACTATTCACTGTTAGTTTTTCTTACCTAGATAAACTAAGCTTTGCCAAGACATACCTCCATCAATGTGCTTGGAAAGGCTTTGGTCTTGGGTGGTATGAGCATGGCCGATATGAGTTGGTCTCCATTGAAACCAACAAGCCTCATGAGAAACATGGCCTTGGTTTCATCCTACCCAACAAGAAGCAACCCAAACCACCTACTAACACCATTATTGAGGAAGATGCACCTTCCTCACTGATCTCACCTCCACTTGCATGTAAGGATGATGACATCATCCCACCTAATATTTTTTTATCAATATGATCAGCCTCAGACCCCTAACTTATCAAAAGGAAGGGGCAACCATAACCATCCATTTGACCTATCTTGAGATGATATGAGAAGAATCTCCTACCATTAACACTATTCAGTACCAAGATGCTGATTATATTCTCACCTACCTTGGTTCCATAGATTTTTCCATCTATAAATCCCTTCCTCTCAAGACATTGACCATCTTGAATAAATCCACCATGGATATTAACTTTGGCACTTTGGATAACCTCCACATTGTTAAACTTGGCCAATCACTGACTTCTGAGGACTTTGGGACTTCCCCTCCTTCCTCCAAGACCACAACATAACTTTTACTTGGTATTATAGTGATATACCTATAATTGACCCCATAATTACTACCCATAAAATAGTCACTAACTGTGACACTAAACCTATCAAGCAAAAGCTCTGACGTATACATCCTTGCATATCCCTTCTCGTCAAAGAAGAAATTTAGCTTCTTCTATCTATCAAGTTATTCAACCCATTGACTACCCCTAATGGATCTTGAATGTTGTTCCTATCACCAAAGCCATAAGAGGACTACGCATTTGTGTGGACTTTCATGACCTCAACCTTACCTATCCCAAAGTTGAATTTCCTCTACCAAGCATTAAATAACTAGCTAATCTTATAGCCAACCACAAGATGTTATCTCTTATGGATGAATTCTTGGGGTATAATCAGATCCTAATTGCCCCTTAATATCAGCACAAAACTACCTTTACCACCACTTGGGGAACCTTTTGCTATAGAGTCATGCCTTTTAGGTTAAAGAAAATTGGTGTTACCTACCAATGTGCCATGACCTATATATTCCATGACCTTATCCATAAGATTGTTGATTACTATGTGGATGACCTTATCAAAACATCTTTAGTAGATAACCAACCTCCTCCTCTTGAGTTCCTTGATGAGTCCATTGTGACCCTCTCTCAAGCAGATTTCACCTATGAAGCCACCATGTTCTTTGATGGATCAAAGTGTCAATGTGGTGGTGAAGTTGGTATCATCCTTATCCCCTTCAATGGTGAACCTCTTCTTTTGTCCTTCAAGCTTGATTTTAAATGTACCAATAATATGGTTGAGTATGAAGCCCTAGTGATAGGCCTTTAAACTGTGTTAGCCCTAGGAGTCAAAATGATCAACATCTTTGGTGACTCCCAACTTGTGGTCAATAAAATCAATGGCTCTTACCAGTGTAAGAATAATGTTTTGAAACAATACAAGTAATTATTTGACAAATTCTTAACATCATTTGAACACTACCACATCCAATCAACCCCATGATCTACTAACAAGTTTGCTGACACCATGGCTTCCCTTGCCTCTCAAATACCATTTGTACCTTTTGACTCTAAGCTATCTATTATTATCTATAGACTCACCCATATTTCCTATATCAAACCAACTTCTCCCACAATTTTTAATGTGGAAGAGACCCAACCTGAACTTTGGTATCAACAAACCTTCGACTATCTCAACTTTGCCATAATTCCTTTTGGTCTTTCTAGGAATGATCAAAGATCATTTATCCAAAGTACCTCAAGTTATACCATACTAGGAGGTATTTTTTATAATCATGGCTTTGATGGTCTTCTTTTCTGTTACCTACGCAGTCAAGAAGCCTCTCATGCTATCAAGGAAACACATGATGGAATCTTTAGAGATCACTTTAGTGGGCTCATTGTAGCTAAGCGCATCCTTCATCTCAGCTATTACTGGTTTACCCTTAACCAATACTACTATGATTATGTGAAAAAGTGTGCCAAATGTTAATAACATGCTAATTTACATCATACACCTAGCCATAGTCTTCGAGTTTCCACCAATTTATGGCCCTTTTCACAATGGGGTCTAGATATTATTAATGAAATTAAACCCCATTCCTCACAACAACACCATTCTATCATCACTATGATCAAATATTTCACCAAGTGGGTAGAAGCCATCCCCTTAGTCTCAACCAAAGCAAAAAATATTATCGACTTTATCAACCATCATATCATCTGTCATTTCAGTGTTCTTCATAAGATTATCACCAACAATGGTAAATCCTTTAAAAATAGGCAATTTCAGGGCCTATATGATGCTTTTGGAATTAAGTTAATATTCTCCTCACCCTATCACCCTCAAGGGAATAGACAATCCAAGGCCTCTAACAAAACTCTTAATAACATGCTAACTAAAATGGTCAATGCATCTGGTCAGGATTGACATTTGCACATCCCCTTCACCTTATGGGCATATCACACCAACATTATAACCCCTATAAGTACTACACACTTTTCTCTTGTGTTTGGAGTAGAGGTCGTCTTGCCTCTTAAAGTCTAAATCCCATCTCTTCATATGTCTTTATAAGAGCTTATGTCTAAAGATAGTTATCATCAATACCATTTAGCTCAACTCAAACTACTTGATGAGCATGATTTAACAACCCTTACCCACCTCCATGTCTATCAAGATCATGTCAAGCGTGCCTATAACAAACACCTTAGAGTGTGAGAATTCAACATTGGAGACCTTGTCCTAAAGGAAAATCAACACGTCACTAATATGGAGAAAATCAAGTGGGGCAAGTTTGATTTCAAATGGATTGAACCTTATATTATAACCCACAAGTATAGATCAGGAGCTTACCAATTGTCTTATCTCAGTGTCCACCTATAACCTAAGCCCCTCAATGCTTCTCAACTATGTTTGTTTGTTTTTTAAGAAGGATCAAGTTCACCTTTTATTTAAATTAAGATCATTCCTTGATATCCATCCACATTCCATTTCCCTATTTTAGGGGCAACTGATTAAAACTAAATCATGTGATTATCTGTCAGAGTCATAGCCTAATCTCAAATGATGGGTACCATGGCTCTACCCATGGAATTATTCTCATGGTACTTTCCACCCATCCTGAGGATGGATTCCCATGATCGTTGTCACCTAAACATCTTCACACCTAATCAAACTTCTTGTGCTTTTAGTTTAACCTTCATAAAGGTGAACTTGTAAGCCTATATAAACAAGTTTATGTATATCAAAATCAAAACAAAATCCACACTAATAACAATCATGGGTCATTCTTAGCATTCATAGACTGCTCTCATGAAGGACAACTGCATCAACATATCTAAAATTACACAAACATAAGGTGGAATACTCACTTGAAGGACAACCATCACAAAGCCTTGAATAAAGCACCTAAACTTAGACCAATCCCTTGAAGGATGGCTGAGTAAAGCATTTATCAAAAGCATAGCAGTTTATTGGAAGCTTATCGCATCGATCAACTTCCCATATACAAAAACTAAGGAAAAGACCCATTATCAAAATCAAAACAAAAGTAAATTAATCTTGAACACCACAATCAGATCTCAAGTAACATAATAAGGTCGAAACTACAATCAAATTTCACAAGTAGACTTCCCACATTGATCAGTCTACACTTTGCATGACATAGACTTGTTTATACTGACTCTTTAGACACCTATAAAAGATGCATGCTAGTATCACACCAAGGTTCCATTTTCACCCATCTCCCATTTACTCACTATAACAAGGGATTTTTGAGCCTATTCAAAATTATGTGGTCAAGATACCTTTTTAACCAACTAACGAATGCTAATGCAAATCATTTGAAAGTGTTAGGTTGTGGAGCTAAAAGCTTCACTGATGCAGACATGGGAAGAGGTTGCTGAGTGTCACAGTCACTGGCATCAGTCAGGCCAACCAATGTCGGTCAGGGGTAGATGGAAGGAAATCGACATCTGTAGGAATCGGCCGACGTCAGTCGCTTGTTTGGTTTGAAATGTGAGTGTTACAGACAATTTGTTAATGAACTGGTTGTTTGCATGATAAAGACTAATTTTAGTCTTGGACCTGTGGATCTAATTATTGTAATTAAGAAAGTCTAATTATTGTATGCATGAGATCTATATAATAGACTCATGGGCTGTATTGTAAAGTGTGATAGATAGCCATTGTGCTTGTAGAGAGAGCAAGAGTAGCTCCTCCTAGTTCCAAAGGGGTGTCGAGTGTGTATGATCAAGGAGAGTTGCAGGTTGTGCAAGTTTTGGTAGAAGATCCACTGGGGTACTGGTTGAAGAATCATAAGGACTTGGTGAGGCAAAACAAGGGTTCTTCAGGGTGTAGAGATATCTACGTGGTAAGTAAGGTCTGGTGATTTTCAGGTTGTTGTAAGAGCAGGGAGATCTACTTGGAGTATGGTTGTGTACTTGGTGTACTGGCAACATTTTTACTGATTGGTGGAGGTGAACAACAACTCTATGTTTGAGTTGATTGTTGTGACCGTAATTGAGAGAGTGAACTATTGGAGGAGAATTACTGGTGAACCCTAGAAGTGTGGGAGCTCTAGAGGTATGGGAAGAAGAAGTGTGGCAACTTTTTTGTTGTATTTTCTTCTGGATGAGTATTAATACAATTGGGTATTGTCTCTCATATTCTGTGTTATTTTTGAATTCTAGTTACTTGTTACTTCTGGTTTAATTCTGCATGTTAAGTTGCTAATACAAAGGTAATCAAGTGTGCCCTTAGTGGGCAGTAGGATCATGACAGTTGGTATCAGAGCGTGGTTAAGTACACTAACAAGTGGTCAGAGCGTGTTAAGTGTTTTGTTGATTACAGGTCACTCTCAGGGGTTTCAGATTGAGTGGGAGTATAGTAATGGTAGAAGAAAGTAAGCTATGAATGGAGAAATTGAATAACACGAATGGTCTGATTGATGGAAAGAAAGAGCAGGTAAAGAAAGATTGCTGGTTGGTAGAAGATCAATATGAAGGAAATGAAGACGCAGATGTTGCAGGTGTTGTTGCATAGGATGCTCTAGATAAAGTAAAATCTTGGTTTATAGATTCTGTTGCCTCTTTTCATGCAACCTAAAATAGAGCATCTTTTCATGGGTATGTCTAGGGAGACTTTGGAGAGATTTATTTAGGAGTTGGTGAGCCTTGTCAATTTGTTGGCAAAGGGGAAGTGAAGCTAAAATTGCAGACGGGTAACACACAGGTGTTGAAGAAGGTCATGTAGGTCCTAGTCTTGGAGATGAGTCTAATGTTTTCAGGAAAGTTGGGTGATGAGAGATGCACAGTAACTCTCACAGTGGATGCACTTGAATTAGACGGTGGTAATAAAGTAGATATCCTTTATTTATCTACTTATATTACTTATTCACCTTCTGTTGTAGAGATGTGGCTTTGTAGGCTTGGTCACATGTGTAAGAAGGGGATGCATGTTCTAAAGCGGAAGACAGATGTCTTTGATAAACTTAAGAACTGGAAAGCCTTGGTGTTCATGGAGGAGATGATGGATAGAGATCAGTGGAGAAGGTTGGATTATTCTGAGTAGGGTTATGTTGATTTGGATAGGGTTTTGATCTAAGGGAGCTCGTGGGTAAAAAGATCATCACTCATAAGAGAACACAAGTACCAACATCGGTCAGGAGAAACTAACGTCGAACAGACAGGTATCGATGTCGATCATATGCAGACTAGTAGAGTCAGTGGTGTCGGGCAGGTGGCAATCGACGTCGGTTAATGGGAACTGATGTCGATAGTCAGGGTCAGTCACAAGAAACTGACATCAGTCAGGTGCAGATTGGGAGATGGCTGAGATCGGTCACTGGAATGGATGTTGGGCGGACAACAAGCTGTCAAGGAGTCTCAAACACCCATGTGGAGGACTGAAAGTGTAAGTGAGCCTCATATTCATTGTCACCTTCTTTATACTACTTGTTGCTCACTGATGGTCAAGAACCAGGAAGATGTGAAGAGGTAATGCAGGTAGAATCCAGGAAACAGTGGGAGCATGGCATGAATTCTTCAGAGGAGAACCAAGCGGGAGATTTGGTAGAGTTTCCAGCCAGGATGAAAGCAATGACAAATGAATGGATTCCTAGGTTAGAGAAGAGAGTGGATGGACATGTGAGACAAAAGGCCAGGGTATATGGTCTTGAGCAGGCTACAGGACAGTGGTATAGGTTTGATAGGTGTATGACAAAGCATGGCTTTGGTCAAGGTCAATGTAACCGTTGTGTTTTCTTTACTAGGTTGGATAATGTTCGCAACATTATCCTGTTATTGTATGTGGTGTGGTTGCTTGTTGCAGGATTACACATGTAGGGTGTTGCTGAACTAAAGGTAAAGTTAGTTTAGAGGTATGTCATGAAGAATTTAGGAGCAATGAAATTCTTTGGCATAAGAGACATGGAAGATCACAAGTTGATTTTGTCTCCAGTGGGAGCTAATGTGAAGAAGGTGTTGGTGGGGTTCAATTTGCAGGATGCAGAACCAGTAAGCACACCAAGGGCTAGACATCTTAGAATAGTGTTTGAAATCACATGAGGTCAAGTGTAGACCTGAGTTTTCCCAAGCAGTGGGACTTGTCAGAGAGTTTAGAGCCAATTCAGGGTAGAAGCACTGAAAAGTGTTTCAGTGGGTTCTCAGGTATTTGAGAGGGACTAGCAGTAGGGATTCATGCTATGCAGGGTCTGGTACTTCTCTACATGGGTTTATAGGTTTGGATGTGGCAAGTTACTTGGATGACAGGGGGTGCACCACAAGTTGTGTGGTGGTTGGTCTTCAAGATTGAGCTTGAAGAGGGATATAAGCCAGGAAACAAATTAGATGGTGTACATGTACAGGTATAGGTACAGTGTAGCTATTTATCTCTAAGTGGGAGATTACTAGGTTGTGGAGCTAAATGCTTCACTGATGCAGACATGAGAGGAGGTTGCTAAGTGTCACAGTCACCGGCGTCGATCAGGCCAACCGACGTTGGTCAGGGGTAGACAAAAGGCAAATGGCATTGATAGGAATCGATTGACATCAGTCACCTCCAGACAGACAGGGACTGACATTGGTCGCCTGTGTGGTTTGAAATGTGAGTGTTACAGACAGTTTGTTAACGAACCGATTGTTTGCATGATAAAGGCTAATTGTAGTCTTGGAGCTACAGATCTAATTATTATAATTAAGAAAGTCTAATTATTGTATGCATGAGATCTATATAATAGACTGATGGGCTATATTGTAAAGTGTGCTAGATAGCCATTGTGCTTGTAGAGAGAGCAAGAGTAGCTCCTCCTAGTTCCAAAGGGGTGCCGAGTGTGTATGATCAGGGAGAGTTGCAGGTTGTGTAAGTTTTGGTAGAAGATCCATTGGGGTACTGGTTGAAGAATCATAAGGACTTGGTGAGGCAAGGACAAGGGTTCTTCAGGGTGTAGAGATATCTACGTGGTAAGTAAGGTCTGGTGATTTGCAAGTTGTTGCAAGAGCAGGGAGATCTACTTAGAGTACAGTTGTGTACTTGGTGTATTGGCAGCGTTGTTACTGACTGGTGGAGGTGAACAATAACTCTATGTTTGAGTTGATTGTTGTGATCCTAATTGAGAGAGTGAACTATTGGAGGAGAATTACTGGTGAACCCTAGAAGTGTGGGAGCTCTAGAGGTGTGGGAAGAATAAGTGTGGCATCTTCTTTGTTGTATTTTCTTCTAGATGAGTATTAATACAATTGGGTATTGTCTCTCATATTCTATGTTATTTCTGAATTCTAGTTACTTGTTACTTCTAGTTTAATTATGCATGTTAAGTTGCTAATACAAAGGTAATCAAGTGTGCCCTTAGTGGGTAGTAGGATCCTGACAGAAAGGCTTATGTTCATTAAGCCAATCCACCTTCAGTTTTATTTTAGTCTTTGTCAACAAATAAGCATTGTGCCCTCTTCTTATCCTATCATGACTAGTTTTTATTTTCATTATGGTGTTTGTCTCTTGATTATATTATTTTTTCTCCCATCTAATGTTGTTAATTAAGCTACCTTAGGTGTTTTATCTTAAACGTTAAAAATAAGCATAACCATAAAAAACATAATAAAACCATAACATCCATGAGCATTAAAATAATCAACCACTTTCCACCACATGTTTGAAATCTAAATAATGAAATCCAAATAATCATTAAGATTTATCATGTTTAGGCAATCAAGAAGAATAACCATATATCAAAACCATCTCATGTCTAGCTAAGCCTATATCAGTGTCTAGCATCCATGAACATAAGCATAATCCATAAGCAATATAACATCACATCATAAGCATTAAACATAAACACAAGCCACAAACCATAAACATGAGCACAAATAAAGATGTATATCTCATGAGTCAAACAACATAAAGTGTATAAGTAGATAAACATGTCTCTCTCTCAAAATGTACATCTCACCACATTGGCTCATCAGTCAAAATCAAAATGATATACAAAATGTCATAATATAGCTATATCATGTCTATGATCTAGGGGCACCACTATCTCCTAAACCACCACTGGATCCTAGTGCCTACCCACCTATTATACCCATCGATCCCCTAGATGCCCCTATCTGTCCAACTATAAATGCTACCCACTACCTTGGTGTCACCACACTGACATGACCTACCAAAATAGCTCTGTACTTGACCTATCGGGGCTCTTGTGGACACTATGTCAAAACTATGGCCTCATAATAATGTAACTCCTCTACTGTAGCTAGGGATCATGCCATGAGAACCATATTTGGTGGCCTTATCTATGCTGCAACTACTCCTCTTCCTCTCTGACTTAGGGAGTCCCTCTGCTATGTAACCAAGGCAAGTGAAGACTATGCCTAGTCATTATCACCTATGAGAGTAGCAACCTGACCCTATTAGGTAGCAATTTGACCCTGTAAGGTGGCCACCTACCCCTATATCACTATAACCTATACATGTGTAGTGGCTAAAGTCACTTTTGCCTATTTATCAGGGCTAGTCAGATCTATAACCACCAACCTCACACCTCCATCATCCCCACCAACATATATAACTACATATACTGGTTGGTATCATGAAATTTACCCATATATAAACTTGATGTCATCTATGTATGCCCTAATAGGTATCTCCTCCTAGTCTAGTAAAGTAGGCATAAGATGTGGCTCTGATAACAAGATCTCTGAATCCTCTCACCTATACCTAGGGAATACACCCATAATACCTTGTACAAGGCCAAACTACCTCTTCAACCTCTCAAATGGGATAAGCTTCACCTCCCCATCTTGCCTATTGAGTATCCATTTATAGCTCTGAAGGGTGAGTGTTTACCACCTATATCCAAGCCATACTAAAAACTAGACATAAGGCTTCTAGGTGATATCTCGTATCACTAGTGCATATAGTGTAACCTTGAACCACTCCACATAGTGTGCATCACATCTTGTACCTAATGTAACAAAATCACCCCTCCATTACATGAAACTAATGGGGAATTATATTTGCATGTATCCTTCCCATGACAATCCCATTAGCCTTAGTACCCTGATGTGCTCATAGGCCCAACAATGCAAAACCAAGCAAACACTAATACCTTAACTCCTATGGGCCTTGAACCCCAAAAAATCCCTATATATATACAAATAGAATAAGTACCTAACCAAATATAGTCTAATCCAATAATATCTTGATCAACACCCCCAATAGAAAGTATGGAAACCTCTTGCTGCCCGAGTCGAGAAAAACAAACCATGAAACAAAAATCATAAGCATGGTCTTGAGTCTCCTCTCACTTAGAGCCCTATGATAAAAATCACTGTACTTAAACCCCTTAACATGCCATCTAACCTAATCAATATCATATCCATATAAGAACTCCATGAGCTCCTTCTACTCCTCATGCTCTATATGGTAAATCAGATCACCTTAAAGAGGAAGTTAGGTGATCTTATGAATGCCTTTGGGCAAGATAGTTATTTCCTCGATCATTAATAAGAAGGTGTTCATAGAAGGATCCCATCTCTTGATGAGCACTATGACTATGGATGCATTCAGAGGCACATGTTGATAATGCCTCATAGTTGCCAACCCAAACTCTTCCATGTGGGCCCAATCAGTGGGGGTCATTCCCTGCTAGATCTCTATGAATACACATGATACTTAGTTGTGTATCTGTATCTACTCCCTGACCTATACCAATTTGGAAACATGGCTTAGTCACTTACACCATTATCATCTACCCTACCCTCTAAGCAATTAAACTATTTCTTTATCCATCCTACCCATCTACCCAATACCTGCTAAAGTTTTCCCTCTAAACCTAAAATGCTAGCCTCTACCTAACAAATAGACACTTACTTTGCCTTAGCATTTTTTCATGCTTACCAAACCTACCTTTTACCCTAATCAATCACTGATGGTCATGGTGATCACCAATGATTAGACATCCATGTTCTCAAAGATGTCGACCATCGATGATCAGACTTGAACGTCAATAATCACTGTGGGTGTTTTGAATTTGAAACAACTAAACCTTATTCTACCCTTAAAACTACCCAAACAATAAACCAATCAACATAGTTCACTAACCTAATCCCTACCCAACCCAAATCACCTACCCCTTATTAATTTTTGATTTCATCTACTAATTTACCCAAAACCCACAAAAAACCCTACGTAGGGCATAACAGTCCAAAACTAAGCATACATACCTACCCTACCCTTAACCCCAATGCAATTGCATCAAAATCAAGCTACTTTAATTTTTTTTGAGGGTAACCCCTACCTCATTTCATGACCACCATTATGGAGTCAGTTGTAGGCTTGCTCATCCTTATTCATGCTTATATGCTCCTTACATCCTAACTATTCCTCTAGGTCCACTCTCCACCTCAACCACATGTCAAATTCCACCTCAAAAAATACCCTTAGTAATTAACCTCACTGTAAAATGAAAATCACTAGAGATCTGAGGTCTATGATAATAAATGAGGTAAAAGTAATTCAATCTTACTTTTTCCCATGGCCTTTTAGGTTTGCATCCTAACCATTGACAATTAGGGTGACCATGGACAGTCTCCCTTAGGGACCTTGATTGTCAATAAATAGGTGGCCCCACTTTTTTGATCTTCTCTTGACTACCCTTCCTTGGCAACAACCACCCATTTTTACCCACCCTTTGATCCTACCTTCTCCAATGCACTTGACTACCTTATCACCTCGTTATTGGTCTATTTTAGCCCAATTAGTGCATGTTTTATAATATTTTGCCTGGTCCTTTGACTAAAGTAATAAAATTTCCATGTTGACCCTTTTGACCTTGTGCCACCTCATGCTTACCTAACCTACTTATGTCTTTTAGGGAGCACTTCCTAGCCCAGATACCTATGATACTTGACCCATTTATGTTTTCATCAAGAACACTTCCTGCCTTAGATACCCACCAAAACACAGACATTGCTTCAAAGACTTGCAAGTGTTCCTAACCAACATGCTTAAATGTGATCATTTAGTCTACTTGCCACTCATCCTTCTAGCACCAAACTTTATTGTTATCAACTTTGGTAACCTATTTTATGCATGTTCTCAGATACTACACCTTTTATCGCACTTTGCATACTTATTCACACTTTAGTGTCCAACCTATCATCTACTTTTATCACCACCTTCATCCACCTTATCAAACCTATACTCGATTCTGTTTTACCTTATTGACTCCCAGTTTGAGGGGAACACCTCCTCACATACTCAGGGCAATCAAACCTTTGACCAACATCATTTTTTTGTGTAGCTTGTTGATTTAAGTTGCATAACAAAAAGGGGAAAAATGTAGACATCATAAATCTACACATCATGATTTTAAATGTTAAAATATGCCCTATAACAGCTTAGGACCCCCTTAGGACCAATCTAACCTTTTGACCCCTAACCAAACCTAAATATAATTATTTTGACCAAACGAGCTGTACCTAACCTTATACCCACTTTTACCCTTCACCCTTGGCCATTGATGGTCAGGTTGACTACCAACTATCACCTTGACCATTGACGGTCACCTTGACTGCTAACAGTCACCTTGACCACCGATGGTCAGGGTCTACCTCCTTAACCACCAACATGCAAGCCCATTCACCTTGATTTTATAAAGATAAACTCATCTAAATTAGGTTTTGAAACATTGCATGTGTTATTTAAAATTAGGAAGCCAAATTTATGTCTTGTTTCAACTCTCTTACCTTGCCTATAAGAAGAGAGGGGTAGGGAGGTGAAAATCATCTATAATTGTTATCAAGAGCTTGTGCATCCATAATTATCTTTTGTAGGTCAATCATCATCAATAATCTAGTAAACCAACTACTATGTCAAAGAGATAACTTACCATCATAGCTCCACCCAAGTGTCAATTACCATTACTTTACCAGAATGACATCAAATTCCACCAATAGTTTAATCACCTCTATCATCTACCCAATCAGATTTATGCAAGATAAGTATTTGATTTTTAGTATTCAATTACCTTATTTGATTTTTGAACTCAACCCAATAATAACCCAACTTTTGGAATCCCACTTTGTGATCCCATCAATCAACCTTTTATCAACCTAGATCAACACACAATAACTATCGATGGTTGTCCCAACCTTTGACAGTTTGTCCAACCATAGATGGTCACCTTGATTACTGACAGTCACCTTAACTTGTAATGGTTACCTCAACTACTAATGGTCACTATGGATACAAATTCCATCAATCTATTTTCACCTACCTACCCCCAACCAAATTTGAACTTCTATGTCCCTGCCTATTCATAGACCCCTACCTAATTTTTTGAAGTGGACCCTAACCACTTAACACTGGTATTAATTAGCTTATCACTATTTTAATCATTTCTAGTCTATTTTTTAGTAAGCATATTTGTGTTCAATTTTAGTACCTTTTGATTATTGATGCAAGTACTTTCTATTCTATTTTATAAACTTGATTATTTAAAATGTGTGGATTGACAACCCCTGAGGAAGCTCTTACTTTCAGGATCTAGCTATCACTAGGAAATCTACTCAACTATATGTTTAACAAACAAATTTGATTTAAATATTTCTTATTTTCATGTCATCCTCCCCAACCAAAGAGGAACTCTTCACAATATTCTAAATCCACATGTGCATAATCAAATAGGTTTTTCAACCACAACCGTACTTAGTTTCTTCTTCTTTTTTTCAAAAAACAATCATAAATTCATTGAAACAATAGGTATTAAATTTGAGCCAATATTTGTAAAGGTTTTTAAAGGCCTTAAGATGCAAGGGAGATTGGTAATCCCATAGTAAATGATGGTTAGGGTGATTATCCCAACGTCCAAGACTACATTTTGAGGTGATAAGGATTTATTTTTTAGATTTTAAAGAACTTTATTTTGAATGGGTGGTTGTGGGATAGGGTTCTTGAGATGATCCTTAAGGGGGGAGGGGGAGACATTAATTTGGTATTCCCCATTGAATTTGTATAGGTCTATTAGACATTTGAGATTTTTAGTTTTTTATTTACATTATTTAAGTGGCACTAGGTGTTTTCATTTAGGCAATTTGGTCCAAAACTTTCAAGATCATGTGAATGGGATCAATGGGAGCATTTTGGTTTGATTGTGATGTTTGAGTGGAATTGGGATCTTAATTCATGTTTTTCTAAGGGGAACTAAAGATAGTGTTGGCCATGCTTTTGGTTATGTTTGGAAGTGTTGAGGAGGAAGGAATGGAGAAAGTCATGGATTGACTTTCCCAAAACCCTGAAGGGGAGCCAAACCTACAAGGCATGTTGAGGAAAGTTGTGACCATAAGAGTGTGAATTTATTATTGGGTTTTTCCTTTATGTTCAGGATATCAATTAAGAAACTTTGCATTTTGGGAGTATACTCATTATAATCTTCTTGTTCACCCCCAGATTCAGATTCTTCATGAGTTAATAGTGGAATTTTAAATTCTTATTGTAGATTGGCTCTTGATCTTATGTTGACCATGAAATTGATATGAAAATATTTGTTATTCTTGGTAATGGTCATGTTCATGGCACAATCATTATTGAGATTGAATCCTTGAAAGGAAAATAAAATGTGGTTGTTCTAATTTTGGGTGTCCTTAAAATACTCCATTATGGGAATTAGGAGATAACCTTTAGGGTTGATAAAAGAGGAAAAGGAAAATAAATTTGGAAAATAAGGTGTGTTTAAAAAAATGATAATGCTATGAAGGTAAAGGAAAAACATGAAAATGACCCAAGAAAATAGTGTGGTAAGATTCACATCAGGTTCTCCAAAATGTATGTAGGCTAAGAATGGTCAACAACATAAGGATCCTCTAATATAAGAAAACATAGAAGACCATACTAGATCCAAGACACATAAAATACTTGGTTCATAAAGTGGTTCAGGGATATAGACAAGGGTTGTGTGCAAAGGAGATTGTAAGGGATGTGATTGTTTAGAGATGTCTCAAATTTACATAAAATTACTCAATGGAATTTATGCACATGGCTGGTATTGTGCAATATGGTTTGCACAAATACTTAGTTATGCAATATGTTGAGCAGGTTAATGACACAAATTGGGTTGATTACATAGTATTGGATGGAGATTTTATTTGGAAATTACATAATGTTGACAATATGTGAGGATGATGATAAAATTATGTAGGGAACTCTGTGTAGTTTCTGTTAAACTCTATAATATTTTTAAGTGGTGATTAGTGATTGAATTACAATAAGATGTTGTAAGGAGTTGGGAAACATGCAGAGTAATGAAATTTTATCTGAAGGTGTTCTAAACACTTGTATAACTATATATATCATACCAAATAGTTATTAGTAATGTTTTAGTGACACTCTAACATGGACTTGCTATGGGGTGATACACTTTGTTTCACTTTATTTGGTAATTGTTGCATGCATATTCTTCTAGATTGCAAAATGTTGCAAGTGAAGTGTCTGCTATAAGACACAATACTTATTAGGAAGTTGACATGTCAAAGATCATAGTTACATAGGACATGTGTAACAATTTTTTTTGAATGTTGAATATACATGGTCAAGTGTGTGCATTCAAATATAAAATAAAGCATTGTATGTAAGCTATAAAACCTTGCGACTTGATTGTAACATTGTAAGATGTCATGTTTTTGACATAATTAAATAAGTTTACTATGCTGGGTTTTTTTACTTGAGAGGATTTTCATAGGGGATAACTTTGTATCTATGTATATGCTTACCATTTTATATACCTATGT
This sequence comes from Torreya grandis, assembly GCA_037957365.1. Taxonomy (NCBI): domain Eukaryota; kingdom Viridiplantae; phylum Streptophyta; class Pinopsida; order Cupressales; family Taxaceae; genus Torreya; species Torreya grandis. Next base: position 3,409,019 of record JARHVA010001313.1, read on the forward strand.
TAAATTCATTTTAGTATAAATCTCATCTAGGTTTGTTCTTCATGTCATAAGCTTATTCCTAACATTTGGTATCAAAGTTTGGTTTTAAGCTTTGTAAAGGTTCATAATAGCCTATGATAAAAGGTTTTCATATAGTGAGAGTTGTGTGGAGAATATTATGTAAATAAAATGATTGGAAACACTAGAGTGGAAATTGAAAAATTCAGTGGTTAGAAATTTGAATTATGGAAGCTCAAGATGGAGGACCTATTGGTGGATGAAGATTAGTGGATTTACATAGTAGATGTTGTACCCAATAGAATGAAACTTTAATAATTAGGAGAAACTTGATAAAAAAGCATGAAGCTCTATCATACTAAATTTGTTAGATTCAGTTTTTCTAAATGTATTGATTGAAAATACTACAAAGCTTTTGTGGGACAAGTTGGGCACATTGTGCTAGGAAAAGTCACTAGTAAACAAAATTTTCCTATTAATAAGTTGTACTCATTGATAATGAGTGATGTTGAGTCAATTACAGAACACCTTAATGACTTCAACAATGTGTTCAATAAGATATAATTTATATATGGCATTGACATGAAGGATGACTAAAGGTGAATCACGTTGTTGTAGTCTTTTCCATATTTATGGGATAAGTTGGTGAAGCCTATCACCAACACTACAATGAAGATATAATTAAAATATGTAGTGGAAACTATGTTATCAAAGGATATGAATTGCAAGTCAATGAAAATTCATCAAACTAACCATTCATTAACCATTAAATTCCTCTAAGTCTAAGGAAAGATATAAGACCTCGAAAAAGTTTTGGAAGAAATGTTATAACTATAGAAATAAAGTGCATTTCAAAAGTTAATTCCTAAAAAATAAGGTATAAAAGTGCAAACCACTATATACATCTCCAACAATGGAGATGGAAATGTGTATCTTGCACCCTTAAACAAGCACTCATGCAATGATGCATGGATGTTTGAATATGTAGCCTCCTATCATATGAATCCTACAAAGGAGTGGTTGAGAATAGGAGGAGTATGATGGTGGTGATGTCTTTATAAGAGAAAACTAAACCTATTGGATCATAGAAAGAGGAAGAGTTAAATTGAAATTCAGAGATGGGATAATCAAGTCTCTCTCTCATGTGTATTTCACATTTATTGCCTTGTGAGGAATTTGATCTTTGTAAGTAAAATGAATGACATTAGATTTTAGGTTGCATTCAACAGAGACATGTGAAAATGGTGCATGGATCCATGGCATTGAAAAGGGGCATACACACAAGTACTAAAATCAAGCTTGACATGACTAAGGTGAGAAGTGCATGTAACAACTCTTTTTGCATAAGGTTGAATAAGGAACATGCACATTGACTCCAATAGAGGAGAGAATGCTCTAGCATAATAGGTTTGGACATATTGATGAGAAAGGTCTATGCATTGTGGATAAAGAATATAGTGAAAGGTATGGAAAATTATCCCTTAGACTTTGACTCCTTTGTGTCTATAGAAATTAGAGTCGGGTAAATTTCTCCAAAGGTTCTACATGAGCAAGTGAAATCCTTTAAGTGATCTACAATGATGTGTTTAGGATGGTCAAAGTTCAATCACTAAACATATATTTATTGTATGTGACTTTCATAGATGACTAATCCCGAAAGATATGGGTATAATTTATCTAGAATAAGTATAAAATTTTAAAGAAATTCAAGGAATTTAAAGCCCTTGTAGAGAACTAAATAAAGAAGAGCATAAAGGTGTTGCACACAGACAACAAGGGTGAGTATTTCTCCAAGGAGTTTGATGAATTATTTAGGTAGAGTGATATTTATATATATAATATGACTTCATAAACACCATTACAAAATGGATTTATATAGAATATGAATAGGACACCAATGGACAAATCCAAAATCATGTTTAATAATGTGCATTTGAATCAATTTTTTGGGGTTGAATAAATGACTACTACTTGTTACCTAGTAAATCGATCCCCAACATCAAAACTAGTTGAAATGACTCTAGTGGAAGCATATAATAATAATAAGTTATGATTAAAGCATCTACTCATTTTTATTGAAATGCTTACTCTCATATCCCAAAGGAAAATGATTGAAACTTGACTCTAATTTTGTAAAGTGCATCTTTAGTGGGTACAAGGGTGGTGTCAAAGGTCCAAACTATGGAATCCTAAGACAAATAAGGCAATCTACAACCAAAATGTATTTTTAAGGGAGTTACACTAATTCCATGTGCATAAAGTACCAAAGGAGTACCTAAAAGAAGAAATGGAAAAGATGCAGGTTGATATGAAATTTGAAGAGCCAACGTCTGAGTATGGTGTCGTGTATGATGAGTCACAAGAGTCAAAAGAATAAGAGAAGCCAATTAATCTTACCCTAAAAATATAAAAATGGGTTAGTAGAATGCCCAAAATGTATAACCCACTATAATTTCTTTTTATAAACCCATTATTAGTGACTAATAACAATGAACCCAAGACACAAAATGAAGCTTTGGTGTTGTGTAGAGAGTATGTATTGTAAAAAGGCTATGAAGGAAGAGATGGAGTATTTGGACAAGAATGAGACTTGGGATATAGTTAATCTACCTCTTGGACAAAAACCTAGTGGCTACAAGTGGGTTTTAGAAAGGAATCAAAATGCACAAGGGAATATGGAGAGGTATAAGGCATGCCTAGTGGAAAAAGATTCTCTCAAATTGAGGAAGTTGACTTTAATGATACCTTTTCTCTAGTTGAAAAATTAACTTAAATGACATTTATTATATCTATTGTTTTTATGTTTAATCTAGAAATATAATAGATGGATGTGAAATCAACATTCCTACATGGAGAGATTGAAGAATAAATTTACATGTAGCTTGGTGACTTCAAGGTGAATAGGAAAGAGGAATTTTTATATAGACTGAAGAAGTCCTTGTATGGCTTGAATAAATCACCTAGAATGTGGAATCATAACTTTGATAGCTATGTGATTGAACTTGGGAATGTATGCAGTAATGCCAATCCTTGAGTCTAATACAAGGAATAAGGTGATCACTTTATCACCATGATACTCTATGTAGATGACATGCTAATGATAAAAAATGACATGGTAATGATCAAGCAGGTGAAGTTTTCACTATATCCACAATTTGACATGAAAGATATAAGTGTTGCAAGGTTCATATCAAGAATGGAAATCAAATAAGATCATACAAATAGGAAACTCTAGATATACTAGAGGAAGTACATTAAGATAATTTTGGAAAGGTTCAGGATGCAATATAATAAACATATCCACACCCCTTTCCAAATTATTAAAAATCTATCCAATACACAATGTTTAGAGACTCAGGAAGAGTTAAAGGATGTGTCTCAATTTTTTATGCAATTATGGTGGGAAATCTAATGTACGTAATGGTCTATACAAGACTTAATATTGCACAAATAGTATGAGTATTAAATGGATCCATGTCTAATATGGGCACAAAGTATTGGATAGTGGTGAACAAGATATTAATATAATTAAAGGGAACATCTTATCATGTTATTTACTATCAGGGTACATCGAATGGAAGTAATACCTTAAATCTATAGGGAATTGTAGATTTGGATTGGGATGGTGATCTTGATTTTTATAAGTCTACCAACACTTATGTCTTGAACTTATTTGGTAGTGAGTTAAGTTAGTTGAGAAAATGGGAGTCCATTTTGGCCATTTATAACACCAAAGTTAAATACATTGCAACTAACCATGCAATTATGGAATTTGTGTGTATTTGAATGCTATGTTATATTATTAGGATCAAGAAATAAGCGATAATGATAAGTTATGACAATCAAAGCATAATTCATATAGAAAAGAACCCTGAGTATTAATCAAAGACAAAGAAAAATGACATGTGATATCAATTTGTGATGGAAATGATGGAAAAGAAGAAGATATCCCTGGAAAATTTGGACACAAAGGAAAACATTGTGGACTCATTGGCCAAGGAAATGAGTACCTAGAAGTTCTATCGGTGTAGGAAGGACATGGGTATGACTGCCTAAAATTGATAAAGGATGAGTGTGTACTCTATTATGAAAAATGTTCAAAAAGTTGGAGATTATTTAAAAATATCTCAACTTTGTATAAATTTTCACAATAACAATTGTGTTCACATTTGGCATTGTACAATATGGTTTGCCCAAATACTTGGTTACATAGGATGTTGTAAAAGTTAATTATGCAAGTTGGGTTGATTGTGTGGTATTTCATGGTAATTATCTTCATACATTAAGTAAGGTTGTCAACATGTGAGGATGATGAAAAAATTTCACATGACACTCTGCATATTGTTTGTCACACTCAAGAATATTTAAAAGTGGTGTTCAATGGTTAAGCTACAACAAGTTGTTGCAAGAAGTTGGGAAAAATGCAAATCAATTAAAGATTATCTAAAGGCATTCTAAAAAACTTATATATATATATATATATATATATATATATATATATATATATATATATATATATATATTAGATTTAATAGGTATTAACAATGTCTCAATGGTGATATAAGACATACTTGTTGTTACAGGTTTCACTTGGTGTAGTAGTTTTTGTATGTAGACTATTTTACATTGTAAAATGTTACATGTGATGTTTTTGATATAATACATAATGCTTGTTATTAATTTGACATGTCAAAGATCAAAGTTATATATTATATGTTTAACAAATGTTTTTGGATGCTAAATACACATGGTCAAGTGTGTGTGATTATATATATAGTAAAGCTTTGTATGTAGGCTATAGAACTTGCGACTTGATTGTAGCATTATAATATGTCATGTTTGTGTTATAATTCAAGAAGGTTAATATTGTATGTTTTTTACCTGATAAGGTTTTCTAAATTGAAAAAAATGTGTCTTTGTATATTATTTCCATTTTCTTTGCCTACGTTATATTCATTTTAGCATAGCTCTCCTCTATGTTTGTTTGTCATTTCATAAAATTATTCCTATTTTATCTTATTTTTAATTAATGTATGTAAACAAGCATAAAAATTTAAATATTCATATTGCACAATGTACCTAAAAAGTCATACAAAATTTAATTTTACCTATGATTTCTGTCATATGCTAAATATAGAAATGATTGAGCATATAAGGGCTAAGAAGTACTTAGCTTATTATAACTCAATTATAGTTTTATATTTTGTGACACTCGTTAGATACACTTTATAATATATTTGTGTTAGATTAGATTAGGAAAAGAATATTAAAACCACATAATATGCCTCTATAATCTCTCAGACACCTAAAAAATTACAAATTAATATACTTCTGGTGGAGTCATCTGAGGTGATTAAGTCAATATGTTTGTGTTCAAGCTTGTGCACCTATGTTTGTATATATATTTTCTATATTAAATCACCCTTAGAAATATTCTGATAATCCTATATTATCTCTCCTTTTTTCAAATTCTATATTTGTAATTTTGATCAAGGATATGTATAAAATGGTTAGTGGGTTAGGTTTGACCGACCTCAACAAATATTTAATGACTAGCTGAGCATTGCCTACATTTCTTATACTCTTAAGAGGGATTAAAGTGTATGTAGCTCTCTCTTTAATGTGAGTGTGTGAAAAAAATATGTAGATGAAAGTTTAAATGATATTTTAATTAGGCCATCATTTGATACAAGCTGAAAAACATATATTGACCTTTAGAAACTTTAGGTTTTACAATGAACAATGAGCTAAGAGTAGTATGCACTTTATACATAATTTTTTAAAAATAAATGGTTTTACTCAAATTAATCTAAGGGGATTTATATATATGGGATTTTTAATTGGGGGACTAGTGGTATGTAAAATCTGACCAAATGTGTAAGAGAAAGAATCCGAAAGGAAATCATACCCAAAGCACACCCAAAAAGTCTCTAGGAAATTTTTGGAATTTTTGTGTACCTACATTAGATGAAGCCATCCATGAATTACAGATTCATATGAAGGTTAAGGAAAAATAAAAATTAAGTAAAATAGGAATAGGGATCCTTGTGAAAAATCAAATAAAGTTGGAAAGAGTAAAATTGAGTACTACATAGTCAAGTAAACCAAGAAGAAGCAAGTAGGAAACTATATATGTAAATTCACATGAAATAATTTAATAAACAAGGCTTGTACTAAATTTGGGTATCTATAATTACTAATGGTAATAGGGGAATCTACACAAAAATTAAGTGTAGGCCTAACTAAATCCAAGATGCATTAGAAGATATGTAAGAGGTGTCAATGGAAATACAATTCTATTAGGAAATAACCATGAGGTATATAAATTAAGGGATGTAAAGGTGTCATTAGATGGTAACCATGAGATTTATACAAAGATATAAAGCATACAAATATAATAATATATTAATAAACATATAAAAGTTTCAACTTGTAAGACATAAACATACCAATATAATGTAGCCACTAGATTTATTAAAGAAAGAGTATAAGGTTAGGATACTCACCTTGGGTTGATTTGTCAACACATTATTATCCAACTTGATTCAAGTGGCACATTTTGAGAGATATTTGTAGGTGAAGTCAATATGGAAAGAATAAGACCTAATTAGACCTTAGTTAGGGACTGTAAAGACTAGGTGTACCTTACTAGTTCAAATTATCTTCTTGATATCTCTAAGTCCTTTAAAAACTAGTATTCCTGAAATGAAAGCTCCATAGCCTTAATTACTCTCCTTATTAATAATTTATATTTGTGTGCATAAAAAGAGTGGATTGAATCTCTTATTTTTGATAAATAACATAATAGAACTATATAAATATAACATGGAATCCTAAAAGTCACAAGTCACACTTGGACTACATCATGAGACTGACCTATGATGTAGAAAAGTGTATATTAGACATAGAACACCATTAGAATGGTTGATGATGTGAACCAAAGTGGGTAAAATTAAAGATTTCATTGGCTACGCTGATGATTTCAAGAAGAGGAACACAAAAAGGAAAAAGAGGAAAGTAAAGGGGGAACAAGAAACATCAGAGGACAAGCAAGCAAATGTCATGGCATTAATGAAGGAAACAATAATTAAATTATCATGATGGGGAAAACCTTATGATCACCACAATTCAACCCACCCTGATATTGGTGTACTCTTTAGGATGTACACTTAGGGATATTAATGAGCTAATAATCCATATAAATAAAAAATGTTAGTTTTTGAAAATAATGTGTATACACATATTAGTAATATGATTATTCAAAGGTTAATCTTCTAACATAGTAAGATGGTATTCACCTAAACTAAATTTATCTATTATAACAAATGATCCAATCCAATTATGCTTGAACTTACCTTTTAATTATTTATCCACATTAGTATTATCCATATTTTATTTTAATACTTATTACCAACATTGAATTATCTTGTTTATCTTTTTTGTTATAAACTTTATTGAGGCTATTATGATAAATTCTAAGGTACTAAATATCATGAATATATGTCTCATCATAAATTTTTAACTAATGTAATATATTTTCTCTATAACCTTCGGCATAATTTATCCATTTAAGTGACACCATGGGTGAAGGAATCTCAAGCTCTAAGGGAAGTATTGTCTCATCTCCATAAACAAATGAATAGGGGGTAGCCCATATAGGTGTTATAGAAATTATCCTATAATCCTATAAAGCAAAGTGTATATGATAATTATTCCATTCATATCTATGTTTATTCACTATTTTTGATAAAATTCTAACAATAGTTTAATTAATTACTTCAACTTGACTTTTCCCTTGTGGATAGTTAGGTTTTATTATGCATGCTTAGTATTATGCTTGTCACAAAACTACTTAATCATAGTATTCTTAAAATGTACCATTGTTCATAACAATAAAATATGATAAGACAAATATGGATATAATATCTATCATTACAAGCTTGAAAATATCTTCACCTGTAGTATACTCTAATGACATGGCTTCAACTCACTTTGTTAAATATTTAGTGGTTGTGATGATGCATTTTTTAAATTTTGACAAATGAGTGTTAACCTTACCTGCTAAATCAAATCCCCATATGGAAAATGGAAATTATGATAGTGGGTTACAGTTATTGAGATAAAACATGCATAATATTATTGTTTTTGGTATTTTTCCATCTTCATAAAAATCATGCTTTAGTGTATTCCAATAATAACGCATTATAAGTAATTTATATGACATGGAATTTCATTAAATTGTCCACCACATTCACTATAATGAGCCTATTATAGTATCAATTCAATAAATTCAATTTCTTTGTGCCCAATGCATCCAAAAAATTTCCTATCAAATTATCTCTTGAAAAGGGAGTCTCCAATTATAACACATTTAATGGCACTTGTTTCCAATTTTATTGATAAGGGAGGAGAAATGATTTCTTATGATAAATAGTTAAATATAATCACATACCATTTTGATTTATTTTCACCACTTTCTAATGCAAACACATCTAAGGTATCCAAAATTTGTAACTTAATGGTAAGTTATTGTAATATTTTAATAGTAAATATGGCACGATCAATTTATATATATGAAGGAACAAGGGAAACAACACTATCCATGTCATCTACATGCCTATTATTTTATCTAGAAATATTATTAATCTTAAACTCATCAAATTGGGTAATTAAATCGAGCACTAAATCTATATATAGATTCAATTTATCTTCTTTTGTTTGATAAGTACTCCTTACTTAGTTATTTTCAAGTTGAGAATCACCATTCACCTGGATAGATTTAATTTTTAAATCACACACCGCATGGAGTCTTAAACTCAACACCTCATACTCTATTATATTTTTGGTACACAAAAATAACAATTGATATGTTAATGCCATATTGTATCCATGGGGGGTAATCAATACAATCCCAAACCCTACCCTTGAAGCACATTTAGACCCATAAAATTACATTGTACTCCAATTATATTCTCACTTGTACAATAAAAAATTTAGATGGAAATGTGTCATCTATAGGAGTGTGGTCTAATAAGGGATCCTCCACTAATTAATGTTAGGTTGTGGAGCTAAAAGCTTCAACTTGTTGCAGACATGGAGGAGGTTGTTGAGTTTCAGGGATACTGGCATCGACAGTTGGACCGACGTCGGTCAGATTCAGTGCAGAAGGCAACCGACATCGACAGGTAGTCGGCTGACGTCGGTCACCTGCAGTCAGACAGGGACCGACGTTAGTCTCCTGTGTGTTCTAGAACTGTTCATTGCACGAACAATTAGTTTGTTGAACTAATTATTTGCATGTAAAGGCTACTTCGAGTCTTGAGCTGCGTGTCTATTATTAGTAAATTAAGAGTCTAAGTTATTGTTTAAGTTTGGGATCTATTTATAGACCCATTGGCATGTATTGTAATTATGAGCTGAAAAGGAAGGCAAGGAAGATCCTTCCATTGTAAGATCATTGAGTTGCAGGTTGTTGCAAGCTCATAGGAGATCTACATGTGTAAGTATGGTCTATTGAATTGTAGGTTGCAAGTTCATGGGAGATCTACTTGAAGTACTTTGAGTACTTGGTGTACTGGCAGGGTTATTACTGACTGGTTGGAGAGGTGAACACCAATTCTGTGTATGAGTTGTGTGTTGGGACCGTTTTTGATAGGAGAGTGAATTCTTGATTGAGAATTACTGGGAGCCCTTGAGGTGTGGGAAGCCTCTGAGAGGTGGAAGAAGAAGTGGCATCTTATTTATTGTATTTTCTTTCTGGATGATTATTAATACAAGATTGTGTATTGTCTCTCATATTCTGTGCTATTTGTGAATTCTAGTTACTTATTGCTTCTGGATAATTCCACATGTTTAATTGCTTATATTTGGTAATCATATTGTGCTCTTTCTAAGGAGCAAGATCCTAACAAGTGGGATTAAAATAGGTGTGTTTTTCTTGATTCCCCATCAACTGGTATCAGAGCTTTTGGTTGGGATACTAACAGGTTGTATCAGATCTGGTTAGTGTGTGTTGATTACAGGTTACTCATAGGGGTTTCTGTTTGAGTGGGAGTAGAGCAATGATAGAAGAAAGTAAGCTACGAATGAAGAAGTTTAATGGCAAGAACTATCAATTATGGAGGATGCAGATTGAAGATTATCTATATCAGAAAGATTTGTACTTACCATTGGGTGGGGTTGCATGCTAGCCCACGGATATGAAGATTGAAGAATGGGAGGTTATTGATCAAAAGGCTCTAGGATCTATAAGGTTGAACCTTGCATCATCTGTGATTTCCAACTTATCTCAGGCTAAGACAATGGTAGAGTTGATGGAATCTTTGGCAAATTTATATGAAAAACCCTCAGCTTCGAATAAGGTATTTCTTATGAAGCAATTATTTAATTTGTAAATGTTGGAAGGTGGATCTGTTCATAGTCATCTTAGTGATTTCCATGGTTTGGTAAACCAGTTAAATTTAGTCAATATTATTTTTGATGATGAAATTAAGGCTCTCTTAATCTTATGCTCATTACCTAAAATTTGGGAGAGTTTGGTAATGGCAGTTAGTAATACTGCGTCTGCTTCAAAAATCTTAAAAGTGGATGATGTTGTGAGTGTAATCTTGAATGAAGAAATTTGTAGGAAAAGCACAGGTGAATCATCAGGAAATGCTTTGAGTGTGGAAGCAGGGGAAGGAAAAGAGAGAAGATTGAGCATGGGAGATCAAGGTCCAAGACAGGCAGGAGATCCAAGTCCAGGTATGGCAAAATAACCTGCTGGAAATGTGGAAAGCAAGGGCACTTAAAGAGAGATTTTTGGTTGGATGAAGATCAGCATGGACATGAAGAAGCAGATGTTGTGGATTATGTTACATAGGATGCTCTGATATGTTCCTTAGATAAAGTAGAATCTTGGGTTTTAGATTTTGGTGCCTCTTTTCATGCATCCCCAAATAGCGAATTTTTTCATGAGTATGTCCAGGGAGACTTTGGAGAAATTTATTTAGGGGATGGAAAGCCTTGTCAGATGGTTGGCAAAGGGAAAGTGAAGCTAAAATTGCAGACATGTAATACATGGGTGTTGAAGGAGGTCATGCATGTTCCAATTCTAGAGTGGAATTTGATTTCTGTAAGAAGTTTGGGTGATGAGGGTTGCACAGTAACTCTCACAGTGGACTCTTGGAAGGTTACCAAGGGTGCACTTGTTGTAGCAAGAGGTAAGAAAATAGATACGCTTTATCTATCTACTTGTATTACTGATTCTCTTTCTGGGTTATCTACTTCAGCTGTAGATTTGAAGATGTGGCTTAATAGGCTTGGTCACATGAATAAGAAGGAGATGCATGTTCTTGAGTCAAAGGGTATGGTTTCAGATTCGAAGAGCATGGATCAAGATTTTTGTATGCAGAAGAAGAAAGTGACATTTCTTGAGGAATCTGATGTTAGTGACAAGAACAAAAAAGCCTTGGTTTTCAAGGAGAAGGTGATCGACAGAGATCAGCGTAAGGGGCTAAAGAATTTTGAGCAGAGCAAGGTTGATTTGGACAAGGGTTTGATCCAAAAGGAGCTCACAGGTAGAAGTCATTTCTCACAAGAAAAACACAGAGACTGACGTCGGTTAGAAAATCAGCATCGACATCCAGACAGGGACCGACATCGGCTATGTGCAGCCTGACATCGGTGAATCAAGACAGATAAACACTGGCATCGGTCAGGGGGAACCGACATTGGTGATGAGGTAGTCGCATGAAACTAACATCGGTTGGATGCAGACTGAGATGTGACCAGCATCGGTCATTGAGATGGATTTTGGGCAGACAAAAAGCTATCAAGGAGTTTCAAGCACCCATATGGAGGACTTAAAGGGTAAGTAAGCCTCAAATTCATCATTTCCCTTCTTTACACTACTTGTTGCTCACTGATGGTCAAGAACCAAGAAGCTATTAAAGAAGCAGAGCAGGTAGATCCAGGAAACAGTGGGAGCTTGGCATGGATGAAGGATGTGATTCCTTGGAGAAGAACCAAATGGGAGTTTTTGGGTGGAGTTGCCAACTGGAAGAAAGCACTGAGAGACAAATGGATGTTTAGGATAAATAAGAGTGGAAATGGACACGTGAGATGGAAGGCCATGGTATATGGTCTTGAGTAAGCTGCAGGACAATGGAGGTTTGTCCATTGTGTTTCTCTTTACCAGGTTGGATAATATTAGCTACATTATCTTATTACTGTATGATGTGCTTGTGCAGGGTTATATATACAGGGAGTTGCTGAACTAAAGGTAAAGCTAGTTCAGAGGTGTGTCATGAGAAATCTGGGAGCAACAAGATTCTTTGGCATGAGTGTGTTCTAGGGACATGGAAGGTCACAAGTTGACTTTGTTTTAGGATGATTGTGTGAGACTGGTTAGCACGCCAATGGTTGGACAGTTCTATGAACAGTGTCTTGATTCACATAATGAGGTTAAGTGCATGGTATGTACTAGACCTAAGTTTTCCCAAGCAGTGGGAGTTGTCAAAAAGTTGGAGCCAATCTGGGAAAGAAGCATTAGAGGGTAGTTCAATGGATTCTTAGAGGGACCAGTAGCAGGTGCACATGCTATGCAGGGTCAAGTTATTTTCTACATGGGTTTGTAGATGCGGATGTGGTAGGTGATTTGGATGATAGGAGGTGCACCACAGGATTTGTGGTGGCTGGTCTTCAAGAGTGATCTTGAAGAGGGATACAAAGCCAAGGGAACAAACTAGATGATGTACATGTATAGGTACAGTTACATCTATTTATCTCTAAGTGGGAGATTGTTAGGTTGTGGAGCTAAAAGCTTCAACTTGTTGCAGACATGGAGGAGGTTGTTGAGTTTTAGGGATACTGGTGTCGGTAGTAGGACCGACGTCAGTCAAATTTAGTGTAGAAGGCAACTGAGATCAACAAGTAATCGGTCGACGTCGGTCACCTCTAGTCAGACAGGGACCGACGTTGGTCTCCTATGTGTTTCAGAACTGTTCATTGCATGAACAGTTAGTTTGTTGAACTAATTGTTTGCATGTAAAGGCTACTTCGAGTCTTGAGCTACGTGTCTATTATTAGTAAATTAAGAGTATAAGTTATTTTTTAAGTCTGGGATCTATTTATAGACCCATTGGCATGTATTGTAATTATGAGCTAAAAAGGAAGGCAAGGAAGATCCTTCCATTGTAAGATCATTGAGTTTCAGGTTGTTGCAAGCTCATAGGAGATCTACATGTGTAAGTATGGTCTATTGAATTACAGGTTGCAGGTTCATGGGAGATCTACTTGAAGTACTTTGAGTACTTGGTGTACTCACAGGGTTATTACTGATTGGTTGGAGAGGTGAACACCAATTCTGTGTGTGAGTTGTGTGTTGGGACCATTTTTGGTAGGAGAGTGAACTCTTGATTGAGAATTACTGGGAGCCCTTGAGGTGTGGGAAGCCTCTGAGAGGTGGAAGACGAAGTGGCATCTTCTTTATTATATTTTCTTTCTGGATGAGTATTAATACAAGATTATGTATTGTCTCTCATATTCTGTGCTATTTGTGAATTCTAGTTACTTATTGCTTCTGGATAATTCTGCATGTTTAATTGCTTGTATTTGGTAATCATATTGTGCTCTTTCTGAGGAGCAAGATCCTAACAAGTGGGATCAGAACAAGTGTGTTGTTCTTGATTTCCCATCAATTGATCTACAATAACTTTCCCTTTAAATGATTCTTGTGATACAAAATCCATAAGTAACATAACCCAATTGGCTAATATTATTAATAAGGCTTACACATCATATATTTTAGAGGATCAATCTTTGCAACAACATCTATTTAATTGTGAAACATGTAATGTATAAAATTTTACTTTAAAAACATAATAGTCAAACATAATTCTTCCATTGAGTTTTAAATTTTCACACAATCCCCCAAGTTCAAAAAATATAATAAATTTATCTTTATTTGTTATCATCATCACATTATGTAATCAACTTTCTTAAAGCATGTTCTATAGCATAAATATATAACAATAATGACCGATTCAATATGATTGACATCTTGAATTGAGGAATGGATAAATATTATTTAATGTTAATGAAATATCTTTTAAAATTTTCATCCCACTCATAATTGATGTCTTTTATTAAAATTCTTGTAAATGCTTAGAATTTGATCATTAAATAAGCAAATAATTGCTTAATAGCCTGAATTTTCCCTTGTAAAATTCTTAGTTTATTAAAACTCTTAGGATGATGTATTTTAACCAAAAAAAAAATTTATTTGGATTTACTTATATAACTCTCCTAAAAATTATAAAACCCAAAAAATTGCCTGAATTAATCCTAAAAACACATTTCTTTGGATTTAATATTACCCAATATTTGTAAAGGTAAACTTTTATCTCAGCCTGACAAGGTTGTTTTGATTAAGAGTGTTCTAATGATTCTTTCGATGTATATTATATCTCTATTAAATTTACCTAAAGGAGTGGAAGACAAATTAAATGAGATTCAATAAAACTTTCTTTGGGATGGAATGAAAGAAAAAAATAAATTCCATCTGGTGGCTTAGAGTAAGGTTTGCTCTAAGAAAGGATATGGAGGACTTGGATTAATAAATTTGTATTTAATCAATAAATCCCTCATTTTAAAATTTATACGAAGATTCATTAAGGTGATCTTACTTTGGGGTAAATTCCTCTCTTTTAAATACCTTGAAAGGACCCGATCTACATCTTGGCAGATGAATAATTTGTTAGGGGCTCGCATATTTGAAACTTATTAATTTCTAATAAGGAGTTGATAATTTTAAGATCTAAATGGTAGATATGCAATGGATGAAGTTTTGAATTATGGAGGGATAAATGGATTTATAATACCCCTCTTTATTAGGGGGACATAGGATTACATTTTCAAGAAAACTTAAGGCAAAAATATGGTTCTAAGGTGGTGGATTATTGGTAAGAGTTGGAGGGAGTAAAAATATGGAAAAGACTGACCTTGGAAAATTTAATTCAAGAAGAATCACTAAATATTTCCAACTTGAATAATATGTTGTGAATGTACACATCCCTAGCATTATCAAAGAAGATCAAATGGCATGGATAAACTCCTTTAATGAAAAGTAAAATTAGGTTATAATTTGCTAGCTCAAGAACTTGAGAATAATGTTAGCTAGGAGATTATTTGGGACAAATGGCTTACTAAAAAAATAAGTTTTTTCTTATGGGTGGTGATTCAAAACAAAATATTAACAATTGATAACCTTAGAAAAAGAGGCTGTATTATTACAAATAGATGTGTGCTTTGTGAAGAGGACAATGAATCGGTCTTTTATTTTCTAGTAAATTACTCATTCTCTCATAAGATTTGGAGTCATTTTATGGACTAATATAATGTCTCTTGGGTGCAAGTAGGGTCTCTAATGGAAGTGTGGCAGACTTGGGGATGCCCATTTCAAAATTTGTACCTCAAGAAACTCTAGAAATTGATTATGCCTCATATCATTTTGGGAATTTGGGGGGAATGCAATAACATAATTTTTATGGGAGAGAAATATGGTATTAAATTTATCTAAGGATTTTTGATCTCATTAAGGAGAATTACAGTTCTATCCCTATTAAGTAAGGTAAAAGCTTACTCTATTTTGAACAAATCTTGACCCGAAATTAGCAAATAGATCCCTTTGAGTTGGGTAAACCAGACCTTAAAGATGAAATAAGGAAAATAATGAAATGGAAACCTCCCCTTGAGCACTGGATGAAGCTCAATTTCGATGGAGCTTCAAAAGATAACTCAGGTCCATCAAGTGGAGGTGGAATCATCAGAGACCATAAGGGTAATTTGATTACTACTTATGCTAGAGACATGGGTGTGAGGTCAAGCCACTAGGTGTAAGTTCTAGTAGCATTTTGGGGGATAAGATTGGCAAATCAATTGAGTATGCATAATTTATTGGTGGAGGGAGACTTTCTAAATATCTTAAACTATTTATCTAGGAGAAATGTGATTAGCTGGTCTAACAAATAAGTATTAGAAGAAGCTAAAGTCACATTTCACTCTTTTCAATAGGTTACCATTAAACACACTTATGTTCTCCAATAAAGGACTAAATAATGTGGGTTTTATGACTTGGATGGGCTATGAGAATCTCCCTAGGGAGCTACTCCTAAAGATTAAAGATGAAGGAAATCATAATGTTCCTAACCTTAGTTTTAGTGGTGAAGCCTCTAATGTATAGAGGTTAATTTTACTTTTATGGATCTATTTTGAGTCAGGGGCTCATATGTTTTTTTTTTTAAAAAAATTCTTTAGGGGCTAAAGGAGAAGTTTCTATATGACTCAAAACATCTTCTATATGGCCAAAGAACAAAATACTCCTGTATTTTTTTATGGTCTGATTCAGTGAAGTCTAATATCAAGAAAAGATGGTGTGGCTATGATGACATAACCATGGGTCTACATAATATAACTAAACCAAAAGTGTAGCCTAAAGTCAGGAAAAATGAAAGAGTATGGACAACACTACAAGTGGGAGGTTTTGCCAAATTTAGGGAAAAGATCGAAGGTTTTAACAAATAATTATCTATCTTGTTTGCAAAAATCCTAGGATAATAGAGTAGTTTCAATTAATGGAGTTACTCTAGATATCATAGAGGAACTCATTTCT
The DNA here is from genome assembly GCA_037957365.1 of Torreya grandis. NCBI lineage: Eukaryota > Viridiplantae > Streptophyta > Pinopsida > Cupressales > Taxaceae > Torreya > Torreya grandis. The sequence continues at coordinate 3,425,667 of JARHVA010001313.1, forward strand.
CATATGACTAGGTTGGTGATTGAGAAAAAAAAGAGATACTATATGCTGAGGGATTTCAAACTAGACAAAGAGGCATTTCTTGAGGAGGGAGAGCAATTGGAGTAACTTCATAATGGTTTTGATCAAGAATCCTTGCCCAAGCTATATGAGGAGATTGCCTTTCATCTAATGTAGTATGTTACCTTAGAAGTTAGGTAAAATGTAGTTATATGGTTTGTATTTAGAATGTTGAATTACTTCAGACATGGTGTACCCTTTAGTCTTTTGTTTTTTAATCTGAAATCCATGGAGGTTTTGATTATGAAGTTTAAACATGGAGACTGATCAACTCCTAGACATGAGGGATTCATATACCTCATTTTAAATTATTTTAAGGGCATGAATTAGATCAACCTAGGGATATCCTAGAACTAGAGGGAAAAGATAGAAGAGGGGCTTGTGGATATCAAAAAAATTAAAAAAGTTATGATAAAATACCCTGGGAGTCCGAGAAGGGTTGTTGAAAATAATGTGAACACTAAGAAACCTATGCAGAATAGAATTAAGAGGGATGAAGGAAATAATCAAAAGCCATATGAAAACATCTAAAAAATATTACAAAGTGATTCTAAGCCTACAAGGTCTAGTCAGGGGAAATAAGGGAAACAAAGGCTTCAAGATGTGCACAATAAAGAGGGAGATTTGGTGGAGAATTTTATTTATGTTGAAGAAGGTAATAAATATCTATAGGAGTGTAAAAAATAAGTAGAATAGGTAAGTAAATCAGATCAAAATCTAGGATATGATAACGTGAACAGGGAGCCTAATTATGTCCCCATAGATAAAGGGGAGGCTTCTTAGAACAAGCATCTAAATGATCAAAATGAGGCCTTTAATAATTTGGTTACCACACTCAAAATAAAGGAGAGATTAGATGAGATAGTGTAAGAGATTGACCTTCAAAAATATATCATGCGGTGGTTTATGTGAGAGATCACAGAGCTGAAAGGTAAGGTGAACTCCCTGCAATAAGAAAACACAAGGATGAGTCAAATATTTTTAGCAAGGGAGGAGGATCAACATATATAGAGTTTATCATTAAGGGGAGAGATTTTAAAACAAGAGAATGAAAAAATCCATCATAACATTAGTTTTTTAGTGAATTGTAGCAAAACTAGTATGTATGAGGGCATACAAGATATTAAAAACTTACAATCTCATCTTAGTGACCATTTTGAGCCCAGTGCAAGTGGTAAAGGGAAGGGCAAGAATGGGTAGAGAAGTAGATCTCAATATGGCATGGACCAAGAAAAATTATTGATCCAAATTGACATGAACCTTAAAAAGATGAAATCTTGTTGGGAGGATGTTTCTGGTAGTTTAGATTTAAACTAGTCTCTTTGGTGGTTCTTGTTTTGTTTCAGAGTTGTTTTTTAGCTATCTTTGGGAAATTTTGGTCTTGTTTCTTGTTTTGGTCATTGGTAGACCTTGGTTACTTATGTGTTTTTACTTATTGTAGGGTTTTGAGACCCTAGTTCAAAAAAATCCTTCGCTTTAACCTAAATAAGAAAAATACATATTGTCTCAATATTTCAAATATTTTTCTTAGACTGTGTACATGATTTTATATTTTCTTATATTTCCTTAGGATGTGACCAACATATTCCTCTAAAATATCATGCATGTAATCATGGAAGATGTGTGTTACAACCATTTAATAAGTAGTTCATATGTTTTTCATTGTAAAATGAATGACCACATAGAAAAATGTTCTCTAAGTACTTGTGAATGTATTTTTGTGTTGGTAACTAGGACTGATATTGTTATGATTATAACCAAAAACCCCATCTGTGAAATAAATCATCTCATGCCCATATATAGAATAAAAAATTATATCAATGTTTGGAAATGAGAAATCATCATTGGGACATACTTTTTTGTGTCTAAAAATTTAGTGCAAATCCTAATGTTTTCAGTTTATTTTATAACCTCTAATATGCTAGAAATACAATTTGAATAGTCAATAGGTATAATAAAAATAGCATCGAGTAGATTTTATAATTCTTCCTTAATCAATAAAATGATGTTAGGGTGCATTGATTTAAAATTATGCTCCAAATTTTTAGTATCAAGATTCAAAACTAAATTTTGCATTGCTATAGATGTAGATATTCTAGGAATATCAACATATGACCATGTATAGCTTGGTATAAACCTTGTACTCTTCATAAGTCAAGTAGAAACCTATTTTAAAAGTATTTAGGATGTCACTAGTGCCAATGTTAATATCAATTATATCTTCATTCCATAACTTTGATCCATCCTACACATAAGGTAAAACTTGTAATGCACCCTAATGTCAATTATAATTTCACAATCACTATGTAATGACTCACTTTCCCTAAAATAAGAATGGTTTCTCAATCTAAAGGGGAAATATTATAATTAGGGTATTCTGGTAAATCCATTTTAACTCCCAAATAGTCTTATATAGCTTCATCATTTTAGAATGTATCAAGGTAAGGGATATGATGTAACATAATTAATTAACTAGGGATGCATAAATGCAACTCCTTAAATTGATATAATTTAAATTATTGATGTGATATATGCATAATATCTTACATTCCTTGTGACTAATTATTTGTGAACTTTGTAAATTTAATATGGATAGGTTTTTCTATGATAGATAACTAATATTAGTAAGGTGGTCCAATGAATTATGAATTTAGACCACGTAATCCATAGATTCACATAAACAATAGATGAATTTCAGTATATGTGCATGGAAACAAAATAGACAATGCAAAAATAGTGTTGTTTATTAATTTTAATTGAGGAAATTAAAATCTACACACACCTATTGTAATGTGAGATGCACTACAATCTCTTTTACTTGACTACTCTTGGCTCTTACTCCACCTCTCTCTCACTTTCAAGTGTAGAAGTATGTTTATATAGATACATGATCCACATAATTACATTAATTATCTCAATTAACTCACCAACCCATGACACAATCATCAAATTCATAATATAGTCCCAAATCCCCATAACACTTCACTAACAAGAAATGACTAGGAAGTTGGAAGGATTCTTCTTCTAGCTGTCAGATAATTGTCACCATCATGTGACATTCTATATTTCATTTAGTTATATTCTCAAAAATTTGAGGTAATTATTGGATACACAATATAAAATCATAATCTCAAGGTTAAGTATAATTTTTCACACTGATACTCTAGCATCATAGGACTTCAACTTTTCTTAGTTGTGTTAAAATTCCAACTCATTGTGTAAGACTTTTCAGGTTTCCCAAGGCTTAAGTATTTATTCTATGATGTTTAAAAATTCACAGACCAAACTAGCTATACAAAATTATATTTGCATGTGTACAAAAGATGTTTAAAATGACTCCAAGATAATTTTATACAACACTACAAACTCGTTATTTATACTCTTAACTATTTTTTACTGATGCAAGATTTATTATGAAACCAAATGCTCATGCATCATACTACCTAGGTAATTGGAATGAACCATGAGCTCATGCTCATGTGTATTATAGGATATTTATTATTGGTATTCCATGTTTAATAGTTTATGATGTGCTTATCTATGTCACATCTTTAATTACTCAGCCTTTTCATTTCACCAATTATTATTTTATTCTATCTCATGCATTTCTTACCAAATCTAGAATCAATCACCTTATGAAATTCCACATGCACCTTCTCAAGAATATGCTATCTCCAATCTACTTATTTAGAATATGATCCCATGATTTTTTCACCACTCTACCCTCATGATAATTTTACAAGTCTACCACATTAAAAATGGGTGAAATATTTGTGCCTTGAAGAAACTAAATCTCATATGCATTTGATTCAAATTTTCATGGCACTCTACATGGTCCGATCTTATTCCATTTAAACTTTCCATAGTTTACTTTTAGAAACCTATCCTTATTTAGGTATGCTAAGACCAAGTTTCTCACTTGATACTCTACTTCTCTTCTCTTCAAATATATGCATTGATTATCTTATGTAATATATTTTTTTCTATTTTTTCTCACACATGCTAGTGTAAGCGACACATATATTGAATAAAGCATTTTACTTCAACACCCTTCTTTTTATCATCAATGGTGTCACACAATTATATGAATATTTTTGGAATACTGCAATACAAAATCTGAAATAGTGTCTTTCAAGTGCTTCTATTTAATGAATTATTAAAGGCAAACTCATCTTTCATCAAAATTTAATCCCATGTTCATGGTTTTCCTCCCAAGAAACATCACAAAATATTATCAAGAATTTTGTTGATTACCTACATTATCCATGCATCTAAAGATGGTAGGTTGAATTTATTTATAACTTGGTATTCAAATTATTCCAAATTTCCTCCAAAAATCTATAATTTTTTTGTATATCTGTTAGGTACTATACTCTGTGAAAATTAATGTAATCTCACAAATTCCCTAAAAAAGGTTAGTTATGTGTGTAACATAATTTGGTTTCTTGCATGCAAAAAAATGTGCCATTTTATAGAATCTATCTAGAACCACAAAAATAGAATCATGGACTTTATACACCATAAGCTTAAATCAATGTCCATGTTGATATGTTCCCATGGTCTCTCTGGGATATGTAGTGTTTGATACAACCCTGTGTTTGAATTTTTCCTTTTCCAAACTAGCAAACTTTACACTCTTTCACATAATTTCACACATCCATAGTCATCTTAGGCCAAAATTAATTCTTATCCAAATGTAAATATTTTAATCCAAAAATGACATGATAATCCATCATTATGTTTCTAATTGATCAAAATTTTACACGTGGAACCTTTAGGTATGCATATTTGTTTTACTTTGAAAAATAATCCTTCTTTCCAAAAAAAGTATAACCATGGTGTTTTTTCTCAAATTATTGATTTTTCAAATTTTTTTGATGCATCCTTAAATTCATTATCTTTTGCATAAATATATTTCATAGAATTGAATCCTATGAATTCCACTTATATCTGATTCAATAAGAGACACCTTCTACTTAGTGCATTTTCAACTCTGTTAGACTTTCTACTCTTGTGATTCAACACAAATAAGTAACTTTGTATAAACTCAACCCATTTCATATGTATATATTTTATCTTACCTTAAATATTGATGAATCTTTGTGATTGATGGTCTATGTATACAACAAACTACTTAGGCAACATGTAATTCCTCCACTTCTTGAGATTATACTATGGCATATAACTCCTCATCATAAAATAAATAGTTTCTCTTCACATAATTTGATTTCTCATTGAAGAATGCAATGGGATTATGTTTTTGACTCATCATGACTCATTTTGTTGTGCCACTTGCATCACAATCAACCTAAAATACATTTTTAAAATTAGGAAACACCAACACTAGTTATTTAGTTAATTTCTTACTCAAACTCTAAACTATTATTTGCTTTTACCATCCAAAAATCCCTTCGATTACCTCATGTTGCGTATATGATAGAAACACATGTTCCACTAAAGTTGAAAATGAAATTATTATATAAAATCCCTAAGCCATGAAATTTGTGAACTTAAAAATTACTTCTAGGTGATAACCACTCAATGATAGTGCATACTTTATCTAGGTCCATATTCAATCCTTTTTGGGAAATAAAAAACCTAAGTATATGAACTCCTCATTAATTAAGCTAAATTTATGCACTAACAACTTCTCATCTTTCAATAGCTGCAACACTTATCTCAAGTACATCAAGTGTTCTTATTTTATCTTGTTAAAAATCATAATTTCATCCAAATACATCGTGACAAGCTTACCAAGAAAATATTTTATCACTTCATTCATGAGGTTCATGAATCTACTCAGTACATTAGTTAGCCAAAATGGCATGACCAACCACTCATAAATCCTTCCTACATTTTTAGCATAGTGTTCCACTCATCACCTTTCCTTATGTGGATTTGGTGATATACACTTTTTAATTCATTCTTCATGAAGTATTAAACTCCACTTAAATAGTTCATCAAACCATCTATGCAAGGAAATGGAAATATATACTTAATATGTATCTTATTGATGGCTTTGAAATCAATGAAAATCCTCCATTCTCCACCTTTATTTGGTGTCAACACTATTGGAAGTACATATGGACTCAAAATTCCTCTTATCAACCCTTCATCCAATAGCTCATATAGTTTTCTTTTCACTTCCATATTCTCCTTAGGTACCATTATATATGCCACTTTGTCTAGAAAAATGGATCTTGGATTAATATCTATGTGATGACTGATACTCCTTATGGGTGGCAACCCATTTGGTAAATCATTAGAAATGATCTAAAAAAACTCCCTCAACATCTCTCTCACTTTGAGTTGAAGTGATTCCTCTTTTTCTCATGTGCATTTAATTTGTGTGGGTCTAAGAATAAAAGGATAATATGCCTTCTCATTCTTAACCTCTTTTAAGAATTTATTTTAGAAAGTCATCAATTACTTAAACCATTATCTACTTATTCACTCTTATCTTTAAAATGGCTTAGGGTGTAATTCCTCCTATCATTTGCCTAAGTGTAGGTGTTTGTGTGAACATTGTATGCAATTAGAAATTCATAAAATTTGTAAATCAATCCTAACTTGAAGAATATAGATCTTACTTACACTTCCAATTGTGGATACATTAGATAATCAGGAACATGACCAATATGTGGATCCACTAGACCCAATCAGGGGATCTCTTACCCTAGGTAGGATTTCAAATTATCCAGTCATGTAAAATAATGCGATAAACCTAACTAAGTCCTATGTTTTCATATTCACTAAACTAATAATAAGTAAAGTAAAGTCTAATCTAGTGCTCACCAAAGCTTGTATCTTAAAGTGGGGGTAATAAACAACAAATGTAAAACATGCATAGAAGACATATACTCATTTCAATGTATACAAAATCCTAATGCATAGAAGAAAAGTATAAATGCATATCTATCTACTCTTATAAAGGAGGAACAAAGTTAGGAATACTTACCTTTGAAGATGAACCCATTAAGCCTCAATCCATCCCTTGGACAAGGTGACTCACAAGAGGTTGTTGTGGTGTGTAAGGATGACAAAGATAAATCAACTCTAGGCTACACCCTATCAATATATCCAAAAGACTTACCTATAAGACAAGATCTGTATCTCCAAATAAAGTATGAAACCCTAAGCTTTATCCTCAAGTATAATGGTGGATAAACATTTATGTAATAGATCTTACTTCTTCTCTTCTCTAAATAATGGTGAAATGATCTTGTATATATGGGTAGATTTAACCCTAAGCCCTTTCAAAAGTTTTGGCTGATAAGGTCAACCTAGTCAACTTAGTACTGATATTGATAAAAATTCACTAGGTGATGGGCTAGGTCAGCTAAGAGTCAACCTATACCCTAAATGAATTTTACCAATAAGAGTACAAGGTTGACTTAATCTACCTAGTTTATAGTCGAAAGGGGTTTTGGGTTAGAAAAAAGGGGATGATAAATGGGAAATGACTAGAGGAGTATACAAGAGAGAAGAATAATATTAGGTGAATGGTTTTCAAGAGACAAGTGTGTAGATAACACGTGGTAAAAGAGACAATAATCCTATGAATCACCAATGGTCTACCCACCCCTTTCCTAGTGCACCCCTTATGGCATGCACTTAGAGAGATTGAGACTCAATGGGTTATTACAAGATATAGAACATCAATAATTGATAAAAATTTGAAAATATTATGTGTATACATATGCCCCACTTTAAGCTCATCATGTGTCACATAAGTGCAACATGGGATGGTGCTTCGAGAATAGAACATGATGACACATAACCTTGATGCTAAGTAAAATACAATAAGGATAAAATAAGATAAATGAAAGGATAAAATTGAAAAACACATACCTTTACTTACCTTAGTGCTATATATAAGTAATGAGACTGTGAGAGATGTGAAGGCATCCAATGTGAGGAACATTAGGTGAACTCATAGAGATTAGTGCAAAAAAGAGCGAAAAATAGAATTTTTTGGAATGTAGGCATATATTAGTGGAAAATATTCTCTATGATGTCATGATTCTAGAAATTTTTATGGTTTGAAAAATGAGTAAGTAAAAAAAAAGATATGATTGAAACAAGGAATCTAACGATAAATATTTGAAAGGTAAATAATTGTGAATAATAACTTTAAATAGGGGGAAAAAAGTCACTTGCTATTATTTGACTTATTTGGAGAGAAAAATAGATCTTTAAGAGACTTAAAAAAATACAAAAGAGCCAAGATGGTGAGCAGATAATAGATGAGATGAGGAAGGTGCCTAGCAGCCAAGTGGGTGCACCACATGTAGGCAATTGAGAATTTCAAACTTGTTTTGAATATTTTATTGGAAATTAAGTGTTTTATTGAAATTTGTAATTTAAACCATTTTTAAAAACCAAAATTAACCCTAGTAATTTTTTAAGGGTATTAGAGGCCAAATGGGGAAACAGGTTGAAAAGAATCAGAGTAATAAATGCCAAAGGCATTTATAACAAGTAGGCCAAAGAGTCGACAATTTGAACCAACTAGGTCGACTGGGTTAAAAATCCAAATTTGACACTACTAACTTAATAGGTATGGGTTGAATTAGTGTGTTTAGGTAAAGTGATGACTTAGTTCCCTTGTGTTGACTCAGTTGATTAATCTACTCTATCAACTTAGTATTAAGGGGGAAATCAAAGGGTCAACTTAGTTGATTAAGACCACACAGTCGACCCTGTACCATTTGGTCAACTTGGTATGTGACTAAGTGGCTATTATAGTACTAGAATACAAGAAATTAGCTAAAATAGTATGTGTAAGGCCTAGTTTGATTAAGTACTAAAATAGCCAATTAGGCTAAGAATAGGTGAAATTGATCAAAAATGAATAGATTAAGGTAAATTAAGTTCATTTTTGTTAAAAATTTAAAAAGAATGTATTTGATTATAAGTAATATGAAGGTTTAATACATATTTTATTATTTGATGGTTACAGGGGCATCATATATTTTGGTGATTAGTGGATGCTTCTTAGCTACCAGATCTATTGAAGTGGTTGATAGTAGAGGAATGAGCTAGATTCTGTGTATTAAGCTTAGGAGGCATCATAGATATGTGTTGAGTGACATTGAGTATGGATCTAGTAGTTATATTCCTAGTATCCCAGTAGAACTAGATTAATACATTTAGGTGGGTGGTGGACGGGGATACCATTGAGGTGGGTATCATGCTAGAAGATGCCCATGCTATATTTGGACTTCTTATAGGAGGGATGCTAGTGATCATAGGGATATTAGATAGGCAGGAGGATAGATGAACATTATCCTGATGGGCAATGTGATTTGATAGGATATACTTAGGGTTGAGGGTGAGCCTTTTTGATGTTTATATAGCCCAAATTTTAGATATCTAGAAGGCATTGATAGGACTTATGATAACATGGGTACTATGTCACAAGTTAGATGGCAAGGTATTGCTATATGTGATAGTATTATGCCAATTGATATTAGAGCAAGGGCACTCTATGACCTGGGTTCATCTCATACATGATATGTATGGGATGCTATGCAAAGGGAAAAAGACTATGGAGTGCTTGGATATATGGGAGGTTCCTGATGTACCAACCACCTGGGTTACCCTATGTGGTCAATGATTAATTGCCTTAGGTGTTGAAATGGAGGCAGGATCAAATGGTATGGATCATGCCCCATGTGTCAGCACTATAGATAGTTATATGAGTAGATATTATGTATCAGTCATATATACACTTTATGACAATTTGGTCAAGTTGGAGGATAGTGGTACCAGAGTCAACACAAACATGGATTATAGTTACTACATTTGGTAGGTAGAGTTCCATCTAGTGGCATGATTACCAAGATAGTCCAAACTCCTTCACCTAATATCTCCTATAATGGTGACCACATTTTTGGCTAGACATGTGAGAGAGCCAAGGGGGAGATGAGGAGAGGGATCACCAGTCACGAGACTAGAGATTAGATCATGGTGTGAGAGACCATGGACAAGTTGAGCATGACAATCGATAGATAGAAAGAAGATGGATGTGGATGTAGGAGTACTAAAGGTATCATATCTAACACCACATCAGGAGTGATGACCACCTTGATCATACCCTTGATGGAAACTCTAGTGGTGAGAGAGATCATAGAGGGTGGTCATCTAAGATGACCCATCAGTTAGCCTAGGGCAAGTCTATTCTATAGAGACACCACTGAGGTGAGGTTTGAGATGGGCATGGGTGGTGACACCAGGGTTTGCATTAGTTGGGAGGCCTCCCATGGATGAAATACTTATGGGAATATTTGATGGAGATAGGTAATAAATGGTTTAAATTTGTTTAAGTTTTTGAAAATAGAATAATAGTTGTATAAAATTTGATTGATAGATTATAGATAGATATATTTTGATAAATAGCTATGATCTAACATATATCTTGTTTAAATTTTATAGATCATGTAGAGGAGGAGATCAGATTGGGATCCCTAATGAGGGGAACACTCCATGATATCTTGGATAGGGCACTAATTCCATATGACCCTATCACATTGGATGATACTATGGTACCATCTACCCCAAATTAGGTGGGATGGTTCAAACTAGTAGGAAAGGCCATGAGATGATTACAAGCACACAAATATGAGCTATGGCCACTGAAAGGGTAGGAACAAGAGAAACATAGGCCTAATAGGCCTTGGCTTAAGAGAGAGCCACACATCTAGCTCTTATGATATAGCTAGGATAGGTACAGGCCTATGTGGCCAACCTTCAAGTGTAGGTGACATGCTTGATATCTTGGACATCTTCTTTACAATGTATTATTCAGAGGGGACTATTTGAGGCATCTATGGGTAGCATGGATAGGCCATGAGATAAACATGATAGATCCTAACCTTAGAGATAGAGGAATGTATTTTTGTACTTTGTATAAAAAACACATGATATATATATATATATATATATGTTGATAGTTGGATGTTGATCTTATGTGTTTGTATTGTGGTTGTGGTTGTGGATGCATGGATATATTTATTTCTAACACATGTATTTTGATTTTGTTATATATGTTATAGGAAATATATGTGTTTTTTTCTATTTTTTAGCATTATGTAAGACACATGCATGGTTAAAAATAATAGGTGGGAAGGACTTTGGTAAAATATAAGTAATAAAAAATAAATGTACTACACATTATTTCTTGTTGGGAAATGTGTAATAGAAATAAATGAATAAGTATAAAAAACTAAAAGGATGGTAATCAAGAGGGAAAAAAGTTGTTTTTAAACCAAAAAATATTTGACACCCAATTAAAATAATTAAAATCACACTAAATCATGTTGGGAAGTACGAAAATAATGTAATAAAATGGGAAAGCATGTAAAAGATTAATGGTATAAAAAAATCAATTATGTAAATAAATCATAAAAATTACATTGGGAGGTATAAAAGAGAAATTCTTTTTGCAAAAATGGTCTTAAATTAATAATGCCAATTCAAGTTGAGAAGTATGAAAAACTCAAGAAAATGGTTGGATTCTTGCATGCGATCAGAAAATAAGAAGATAGAAGTAAAAGATTAATGAAGTAATCATAAAACATACTAAATCAAGATGACAATAATGACAATGATGTGTAACTCATAATCAATCACATCTCATCTCATATTTGACACATGTAATTTTATTGTGACTTAGAGATTGGAAATTTTATGAGGAAGGCTAGGTCCTATCTATGCTCTTACACTAAAACTGATAAAGGGAAGACCAATGAGGTGTAATAATGTGGAAATATGGTAAAAATGGATGTTTATAATGGTGAGGTAAAACTTTGGTAATTTTTGAAGAAGGCTAGGTCCTATCATGGTCTTATAATGCAACTCACAAATGAAATCCCTAGGAAGTGATCAGTGAATAAAATAATATTTATCAAGGGGAGATATTAGAGTTGTAGGGAGTGAAAAAGGGAATGTAAAAAGAATAACTTAGGTGTCTTATGAGAATACCTTAGGAGACATGAGGCATATAAAGGACATGAGAAGACACTAAGTGACTAGTGACCATCAATATACAGAGGATACCTATTCGCTATAGACATAAAGCTATGTAGACAAATAAGTGTGCTACTAAGATCAAATCATGTAGGAAATTTTTAATAAGAAAAATAAAATGGACCTACCTTCCCACAACATGTTCCCCATTCTTCAAGACCCGTTACAGAGTCATCAATCTACTGTGAAGATTAGGTAATTATGTGAGAAAGTAGGTATCAATAAAAGATTTTTTATTCTCCTTTTCTAATATACTAGCCTAACACACCCCAATGGACCTTGGATCTATTGTGAAGCCAACTATGGAGTTTAATATTTGACTCAAAAAAGGATATGTGCTTGGAATCATGTCTTTTAGTTTGATTTGACTTTTGGAATTTTGAATGTTGCCTTTTGGATCATTGCCTTTTATTAAATGATTTGGATATTGAATATTTTTATGGATTTTAAGATTCTTCCTTTGTATGGAATTGGAATGACCAATCATGAGATATAGATTGATACACATGAATGAGATTTAGGATTTGGCTCGAGGAAGCTAAGTATCCAAAGATAAGACTAACTAGAATACTTAGTCTTAACTACGAACCAACATGCTATCTCTAATCTCAACCATGTATATGCTTAGTTTGTGAAAGAGAATAAAGAGGAATAATATGAGGTCCAAAGTGGAAGGATATTATAATGAGATGAGTTGTTTGATAACTAATCACATGGTAAAGAAGGAATGACTAAAGGGAGCAAGGTTTGTATAACTAAGTCACAATAAAAATTATTCATGTTTATAGAGATAAGGTAGCAAACAATAAATAAAAAGAACAAGGGAATCATAAAAAATAAAATCATGAATAAAAATAAGGAAATGATAAAGAATAAATACTTAAGAGAACATAATGACAACATAAGCAATATAAAGTGTGAAACCAAAGTCACCATGTAAGATAGATAAGAATTTGACACTGTGTCAAATGATATAACAAATAGATAAAGATAAAGTTGGAGAACACACCCAATCCAAATGAAAATGTAAGAACACCATGCATGTGATCATAATTACTAATATATTTGTCCACACACAATATCCATAACATCTGATAAGTCTCTATGAATTTAAATGCAAACTATAACTAATGTCTCATCGATCTTCAGTGAAAGATGGGAAAACACTTCATATCAAATATCTTCAATAGAAAAGGTAGGACTGCTTGAAGGATCATGTTGATGAGGACTATCATGTAGGGGATGCTTAGGATAATGCATGGGAATGGACTCTATAGGAGATGAAGGGGTAATTGATGGAGAAGGAGCCACATGTGAGGGACCCACAAGTGGATAAGGATCCATAGGTGATGGAAGGTCCATAGGTGAAGGATTCATGGGTGGAGGAATAAGAGGTGAAGAAAGGACCACAAGAGGAGATGGAACCATGGGGGAAAAAGGGTGATCTTTCTTATGATAATGACCTATGTGAGGAATAATAAAAGGTACATGAATGGTTAAAAGGTGATCTTTAAGATGCTACTAAAAGATGCAAAAATAATCAGTGTAATGTGTACCACATTAGTGTTATAACTAATATACCTCTCCATAATTAGGAAGATACTTAGGTAATATTTTTGGGAGATGTATATCCTTATTTGAGGACTAAGGAGTACTAGGATGCAAAGTGTCAATATATTATTACAACTTACAGAGATATGTGGATAAATGGTTATTTATGTCTTGGAAATAATAAATATGCCTGTGATTAGTCTTGGTAGGTGTACTCATAGGAAGAGGTGTAATAAAAGATGAGGGAGCTTGGTATAGGAAAAAATATCTGTATAGTGATCGACAACTTTATGAATGTCACAATAAGGCTGATTAGCCCATTTAGTGGGCAAAAGATCCAGCTATGGTAAATGGAGTAAACCATCACCAAGAAATGGTGGGGATGGTAGAGAGATTGGATAGGTCTCAATGGAAGGAGAAATAGGATCAAAATTAGGAAGAGACTTAGTTAGAATGGGATTAAGAATGGGATCCAAATTGGGCTCTGTTGAGGGAGGGGTGGGGTCTATAGAAGGCTGAAGGAGAGTCACATGCATCTTAGGGATAAATAAGATATAGGGGTCATGGTATCATAAAAAAATAAGGCCCAATCATAACATGATCCAAAATCATACTCCTATGAGGTTCTTCATAAACTGGAGGTGTTCACACCATATTTACCTTATGATAAAGAGGACAACTGTTAAAATTAGGAATGATATAAGATGGAACATATGAAGATATACTATAAGACTAAAGTAAAGAGGAATGATAATGAATAATATTAGCATCTCAGGCCTAAACAAGACCTCTTAAGAATGGATCATCTAAGGTATAACCATCATTTTAATTAGGTACATGAAGATCAATGGTGCAGGTAGGGATAACCTTGTCATCTAAGGTGGTGTGATGAATGGAATGCCAAGTCTTAGTTAAGGCAACCAGGATGTCATCACAAGGTGGTTGATAAGAACGAGGTTGTAAAGAAGTGATAAGTTGAGAGATGAGATGAGGTTAGATATCAAAATTTTTAATCTTGAGATTGATCTCATCAGGCTCATCATCATGAAAATCTAGGAGGTGAGGGGGAATACTCCCAATGATTTTAGAATGAATGTTGTAATCTCAAGTAGAATTAATGGGAAAGTTAAATCATTGAGATTCAAAAAATAGAATGCTTGGAAAGGGATAAAAGGTATGAATAATGAATACACCTCAGTCTTGGAATAATTCAAAATTCCAAGGATTGGTGTCACCCTAAATCCTATAGATGGATCCATTATGAGGAAATTTAATGCATTTACAAGTAGAAGAGGTAATTGCCCTCATTCAATGAGTGCATGCCTACCAAGAAATATGTTTTAAGATAAAGGAAAGTTAAATATCATCAAATTCATGTGAATGGTGATAGGTGGGATGGTAATAGGGAGCCACACACAACCTAAAGGAGTCATTTGCCTTCAGTCATAGCCTTGAAGAAATGTGCTACATTTGGATTTAAGATTACATTCAAAATATCTAAAGGTTTTTATAAAATTGAGAGAGGTAACAAAAGTGCCAAAACCCTTCTCAATCAAGGAACACTTTACTTGGATATCACCAATTTAGACACTAATAAAAAAAGGAGGATCATCCGCATGAAGCAGGATCTCATCAGGAATCATAGAAATAATGGGGAATTTGAGGGAAAGATAATTTTTTATTATTTCATCAACATGTATGGAATTTTATTTTCACTATTAGAGAATGATATCTTTAGATCTAGATAAGGTTGATTCACATCCTATTAGGGGAGGATGAGGGATGTTTATTTCAAACAAAAATTGATTAAGATGGTTATGATGACACAAAGAGGTACTCATAATTTAGAGAAATGGGATTTGGGATGGGAGATTAGTGAGTTCTGTGATGATATCCCTCTCATCATAATACATAAGAAGATTATTGGAAAGAGGTGAATAGTGTTGAAGGAGGTCCTTAGAAGGAAGAGATAAAGTACATGTGAATTTATGTTGATAAGAGGTAGATGGTTTGGTATGGGGACAAGTTTTTAGATTATGTTGAGAAGATGGAGTAGTTGATGCAGGTTGGGTTTGAGAATTGATATAAGAAGTGTTGATAGAAGTTTAAATGTTGTTGGTAAGAGGTAAAAAAGATGGAAGGATGGTAGAAATAGTATGAGAAGTGTTATCCAAAGGAGGGGTTAGAATTGGTTCATCAAAAGATATAAGGGCATCTTGCCGCAACTCGTTAAAGTGAGTTGGAGAAGAATCTTGGATAACATGAAATGTGTGAGATAATGGAGGTAGATGGGTTGAGGATCAATAAAAGCAACCAAAATTCAGATGTTAGTCATATTAACCACATTTTATTTAGGATTTAGGTCAAAAATACTATCAATATTATTGGTAGAAGGGGTGGGCTTGTTTTGGGTGTCTTGGTGATTTGAAGAGGATCTTTATAGATGGCTAAATAAATATTATCTTGATTCAAAGCTTGAAATTTAGTGTGTTTCATGGGATTTGAAACTAATGTGATAAGATTGTTGGCATTGAAAAGTGATAGAATAATTATTGAAATTAGGACCAAGAAGGAAATCTATAACCAAATTATGAAGCTGCCTACAAGTCTCATGAGAATGACCCCAACTAGCATGAAACCAACAAAATTTATTGGGATCATACCAAGATTTCATAAGATTAGTGGGATCAAGTTCTCATAAGAGAGGCCTTGGTAAAAATTTTATTAGTTTAACTGAGGATAAAGGTTTATGAACATTGATGTTATTGGTTGAAGAGAAATGATGATTGGTGATGTGGTTAGGAAGGTAAATTTATTTTGAAGATTGGTTAGGAACAACAACTTGAATAGTGTGAATGGTATCATAAGAGTCTATAACACAATAATTGGTAGCATGATGATTCTTGTTTTTAAGTAATATGTGAGCACCTGTAGAAGGTTGGATGGATCAAACTGATGCATAAGGAAATATTGACATTTAACTTGGTTAATAGCCTCCTCTAAAGTACATGGAGAGAGATTTTGGACCTAATATTATAACTTGGGAAAAATATCATTGGTAAAGAGATGGAAAAGGTTGTTATCTAGCATATTATGTTCACAATCATTAGACAAGGTCTTCCATAATTTAATGAAATATTGTGTAATTTTAGTCTCAATTTGATTACAATTGATAAAATGGACCAAGTTATTCTTAGGAAGATCATTAGTTTAGAACTCTTGGACTAGAGCATTTACTAAATCTTCCAAACTAGTATTAGAATGAGTTTTAAGTTGGTTGTACCAATATAAAGCATCACCTATGAAATTTTTGGCTAATATCTTAGTAGCAATAAAGGTATTTAATTTGACCCAGTCTTTATATATATTTACAAATGTTGGTAGGGGTGATACTTCCTATATCCATATTAGTAATTTGAGATGTAAGAGGCTCATTTTGAAGATGTTGGATTGTATTATTGATAAGAGGAAGTTGAGGGATAATATTACCATGGGAATACCAAAGAGGTGGGTTAAAATTTTGATTATGCATGCCTATGACATCTGTTGAGGGTGGGTTTGAGGATGGATAAGGTGATTTTGCATTTGCATCATTTGATTTGCATTATTAGCTTGAAAAACATTCATTTGATTAAGAGTTTGTAATAGGATGTGATGGGTTTGAGTTGCATTATTAACATTATTTGAAGCATTATAATTGGTAGTAATAGCTTGGGTACCAATATGAGTGTTGATAGGAGCTTGAGAAGAGTTGTTAGTAAGTGAGGAACTAATGGCATAATTTGCTTGTGTGGCAAAAGATGGACTAGTATAAAGAATAACACTAGAAGGATGATCACCATGGGTATAAAATGATGTACTAGTGGAATATTTGAGAATATTGGGTCATGGAATATGCCTAATATATGTATAACCTATCATGTTAGTAGAGATACTAGGCATGTAGGTAGAAGAAGTCAAAAAAGAAGAAGTGATGGTATGAGAAGGGGTCAAAATAAAGGGAAGAGGTTGGGAAGCAAATAAGATAGTATCCCCAAATATATGTGATAATGTGGGATAATATTAATGAGGCTCCTCAACTTGACCACTTATCATGAGTTGGTAAATGGTAGAAGGATCCTTTCCTTGATGTTGAGGAAACTCATAGATAAAGAAGATCATTTATGGTGTGTACTCTAATTCACGTTGATATTCAAGTGAGAAGAGAGGATTTTGAAGCAAATAGGAATGAGGAAGGGTCCCATAGTTTTTTGTGTGAGTGGATGTATAAACATTACTTTCATACAGGATAGGAGCCATAAGTTGCTTATGGGAGAACATATTAGGCTTGGTAAGAATCATCATATCCATTGAATTCAAATTATTGTTGTCTTTAAATAGGAAGTTCATGATGAAGGAGAGAGATTATGTAAGGCAAAGAGGATGAAAAATCAAGGAAAAATAAAGGGAGAGATAAGAGTATAGAGTTGACTGGGTTGACCTAGTACTGGAAATATGGTCTGAAAACTAGGTAAATAAGGATACAAAGTCTATAGGGTTGACCTAGTATTGTAATCTAGGATATAAAATAGCCTGATAAAAATACATAGTCGATAATTTTGATTTATTACTATATCCTAAGAGGTATAAAAAAATACTAGGTTGACTAGGTCGACTCAATATTATAGGCATGGGATATAGACAGTCTGTAAGAGACTATGTCAAACAAAACAATAGTGTAAAAAAAAAGAGAGTTTTTTTTACAATGTAATTTAAATTAAGAAATTAAATTAAACACACAATCAAATGGATCAATACGAATGATCTAGTTGGGGTACACAACAAAAAACCTTGCACCAACATTGGCCAATGCAAGTTTTTATAATACAACATACAATGAACAAGCAATTAACTAAAAAGTAAATGCTAACTAATTGGTCATCATTAATGTTGTTACATTATAGAGTTTTATTTTAAGTGTGTGTAGACACTAGAAAACGACACAGTTATAGACATCATAAAACACCCCTTGGCCCCCTTGAGTTAGGATTAATTATTGAAATCCTTTAACACACCCATTTATCCCATTTTCGATAATTTAATTAGTTAATTAAATTATATAATCCTATTTACACCTCCTCACCCAAACCCATGTCTAATTAATCGACACCTAGCCTTAGAAATATTTACCACCTAGGCATTTAATGCCCTAAACCCATATACTTATGTCAAGCATCCCAATGAGTCCTTAAATAACCTCAAACCATTTTTGTTGGTCTTAAAAACTAATATTAAGTGAAAATAGCCAAAATTAGTGAGTTTTGACTATTTCTCACTGACTGACATCGATCACCCCTTGATGGATGTTGATTGACTAGGACCAACATTGGTTACTTGATGTATCCCAAATACCCTACCTCAAGAGGTTAAAAAAATATTTTGTGTGAGAATATTAGATCTCAAGTGAATCAAAACTTCCAAGTGAACCAATAGACTAGAATAGAAACATCAAAGTACCTCAATAACTCACCATGAAGAGCTCAAGCACCGTTAATATGCTTGCATTGATCTAGGATCACAACCAACTTACACCCAACCTCAACACTTATCCATGATAGAAAACTCTAGAGCTAAGTATCTACACTTATATCAAGTTTATTTGTTAGTTTTAATAGTTTTATTTCTTGCAATCATTTTCCATCTCTCCCACATTACCCTTTTGTGTTGGATTTATACAAATCCAAACATTTTATCTCCCACAAAAATATCCATAAGCCATCTCAATCACTGGAATATACAACCTCCAAGTTTGATACTTTCGAGAACTTATTTTGGCATCACGACCATTCCCCAACCTAGAAATAATTTATGCAGGCCTTCCTACAACCAACTCAACACCCATTTTTGCCCAAAACCAAATTCCATAGGGACTGACATTGATTACCTCTGACCAGCATTGGTTGTCCCTTGATCGATAGCGGTTACCTTAACTGACACCAGTTTCACAATGACTGACATTGATCACTATGTGTTTTATTTTCCAAAAAAATAATAAGCAATTTCCACCTAGCAACCTTCATCCAAATTCTAGTTTTAAGTTTTTGTCATATCATACAGGCCTAAGCTATTTTTTGAATCAGGTTTTTACATTTTAGCACTAGTTTTCAATAAGTTATTTCTATTTTGATCAAGAGCACTTGTTTCCATTCAAAAACATTTCTTGCATTGAATTTATTACTTTCTATTGTTTCATGCAATCATCTATTTCTAGTTTTCATAACTTAGTTTTTTAAAGAGTGGATTGACAACCTCCAAGGAAGTTTAGTGCTTCCTAAATCTAGATTTCACTAGGAAATGCACCCATATATCTTATTAATCGACCATTTTCTAGTTTTTATCTTATTTATAGGTCATCTTCCTGAGATAAAGAGGAGTATCTTCAATTGACTAAATCATGAGCGCATAATGAAAATAGGTTATTCTAAACTAGACCCCTCTTTTTAAGTTTCTTTTTATTTTTTAGAAAAATAAAAATAAACACAAAAAAAATAGTGAAACATTCTGACACGCCCGATGGGACCCTAGATCTTTTCTTGGGTTCATTATTTGTGTAGGATATTTAGTTGCATTAGTTAATTTTTCATCCTTTATAAATTTCATTTCTGAAAATTAAATGTTCTATCTTTATTTCCTTCATTAAAAATCTTAGTTTCAATTCTTCTTTTCCAAAGTAAGTTTTAGTCTTCTTTGCATTCTTAGAAAAATTAAAAATTTTGATTTTTCATTCATTTATAAAACTAAAAAAAAACTCTCATCCTAGGATTGGGCCTTGCATCTTCATACTGCATTTAGGTGCATCACAGTTATTCTTGTACTCATTGAAAAGAAATCAAAAATTTCCTTTGGGTTTAAAAATAACTTGCATCTATTGCTTGCTTTCTTGTTTAGTTCACATAATTTCATTGAAATGGTGAAATTAATCATAGCAAATAACTCTTGTCACACACACAATACCAAATAACTCATTCAAGTCAAACATAAAACATTGACATACGGCCTGACTAGGATTTCATCACCTAGCGGTAAACCTTTCCCTTTTCTATCCCACTTGGACTTCACTACCAAGTGGAGAAATAAAAACTTAGTTCACTAGATGAGTATAATCTATAGTAGTTTGGTATATTTTAGATAAGTACCCATCACCCTTATCAATGTGATGTATAAATTAATGGGGTAGGCCCCAATATCAAGCCACATAAAAAATTATAATATATATTTTGAGAGCCTTAAATAACTTGAAACCATCTTTAGACTTCCTCTTTTAGTTCCCATTCTAGAAGCCCAAGTTTAGTCTCATAACTTCTTAAATTGAGGCATAAGCCCAAAGATAGATAAAAATAATTCTAGGACTTAAACATACTCTTAGTGTATGATTATTTTCCTTGAATCTTTTATTTTTCTTGCTTTATTTTTTGAGTGTGTGAGATCAATTTTACCCTTCTTTCATCTTTCTTTGCATGGTTTTGAAAAGACAAGTAGTTAGAAACCAAGCATACCAAGATCCACCTTCTAACCACCCATCTTATTCTTCCTCATGCATGGAACACACTCCATATGTAGAGAGTTCCCCTGAATACTTTGGAAGTCATATAATGCCTCGATATATTACTTGAGGAGATAAAAATTGTACCACCCTTCTTGATAAACATATCATGGATCTCCAACATTGACTTTCCATCATGAATAACCATACCCATACTTTAATTCCCTATGTTGAACCTCCCTATGGCATGCCAACTTACCTTATGGGTGAGACCTTGGTTGTCACCATCTCCACCCAGCCTATGATGACCCAATCCTCTTCTTCCATCAATAAACCTTCAAACACAATCACCCAAAACCAATCCCTTTCACCAACCAATACCCAAACAACTTCTACCCCAACCAATAACCCTTCCAATGTAGGAATCACTCAAACTTTGTAAACCCATATACCACTTACCATAGGGATGCCTTCAACTACTATTGATTCCTTAACACTTTCCATTTACAACCCATCATCTTCCACCCCTTTCTAAAATTTGGTAGTTTTCATACCCTCTACGCTTCCACCCATTAGCACTAAGGTAACTAATCACCTTCAACCCACCAATCCAACCATGCCTCTTAACCAATCAATATCTATTCCACCAAACTAGTGACATGTCCTAAAACCATAAGGGTATATGCCTCCACCTTATTCCCAACCTTCCATGCCCACATACCAATATGTGGCATCTTCTCAACCTTCCATGCCCACTTACCAATACATGGCATCTTCAAAACCCTCTACTAGTTACCCATCTATTGCACATTCACAACCTCAATAGAATATACCTTATAATTATGGGGGTGCACCACCGTAAATTTAGCTAATCAAGATGTTGATGGAAAAGATGACCAATCTAGAGTCATCCATTTCTAGTGTCCATAACCTCTTATCATATGACCAAATTTTAAATGACCCAATTCACCCTTTTGTCCCAATCTAACCATACCCCACACAATGGGAGATTCCAAAATTTACTAGATTTCAAAGCAAAAAGACCCCAAAAAAATCATAGAGTGTTTAGGCATTCATTTTATCTAATTGATTACAATGATGTTATTTTTCTCCACTCTTTCCCCATGTCCCTAGTTGAACCCATATTAGATTGGTATAGTTGCATCACTAAGCACTCCCTCTTCTATTTTGACCAACTACCCCAAAATTTCTTAGACCATTTCTCCATTAATATTTATAAGAAAGTTTCTATCACCAACCTATATTCCATTAGGAAATTTGAGGATGAGTCAATTGCCAACTTTGTGGCCAGTTGGAGAGGGTTGATAAACCAACTCTCTTATTTTTCCAAACCCAAGTTGATTGAGCCTTTATTTGTCTTTTACCAAGGGTATCTCATCAACCTTATAGGTTCATACCTTCCAAACCTTTGATGAGGCATTCACCATGGCTCAAAAGTTGGAGATTAGAGCCATATATGAGGGAAAGCTTTAATTGAAGAACAACAATTCTAGTTTCAAATTAAATGAAGCTTTTTCCTCCAAACATTCTAAGCAAACCAACACCAACACCAAATCTAAAGGAACTATAAATGTAGTTGTGCTTAAAATGGACCCTCCTCCAGTTGTTAACCAACCCAATTCTTCCACCTCTTCCAACCAAAATGCCATAACCCAAAACCACTATGTCTAAAAGCAGTATACTCCATTAAGGGATTCATACACTTTAGTTTTGGAGAAGTTATTAAAATAATCTATCATACAAATTATTCCAATCAAACCACCTCAAAAATTTGATTCCTCTCGCCCTATACCTGGTTGGTATAAGGAAAATAAGATATGTATCTTCCACCATGTCAATGGACATGATGTTAATAGATGTAAAAAATTTAAAAACATTATCTAAGATTTGATTGACAAGCTTAAATCATTATGAAAAACCCAAATTCACTCCCCAATCAATCACTTGACACTTTCAAAAAACCATTACCTAACCATTCACCTTCCATAAATAGTGAGCATACTAATGCATAATCTTGTCACAAGCATGAGGTTCACACAGTTAATGTTGTTATTAAATAACTAATAGTTGATGAACCTATGTCCCAAAATATAATCCCTTCTCCACTTATTGAGGTAGTGGACTCACCAACTTCTCCTTTGGAAAGCATAACAAAAGAGGAAACTGTTACTTCCATCCCCTTTTCTTCTATGATAGAGTTGTCCACCCTTCCTTTAGAAAGCATTCCTAAGGAAAAGATTGATTCACCTACACCTTATATGGAATAATCATCCATCAAGGCCTTAGAACCTTTGATAGAGGAAAATGAAAACATGGTCATCCTACTTTTTTAGCCATTTGGTTTATCCTTTGAGTCTAACACTGAAGGAACTAAGCCCATCTATAAGCTATTTTCTTAGTTGGTCCAAAACTTAGAGTTTTTATCCCAACCAAACCTTGATCAGGCCACATTTTGGCATCACCTTGGGATATATTTAACTAATAATGAGTCATCAAATTCACTCTTGAATACACAACCTTCAACTTCCACTAGTGAAACTATAACCACCTCACCCTAATCGAACTAACAAAACTCTCCATCTCCCAAACCTTAAATAAACCATTCAACCCAAGTCCTTCCAAAGCAACCAAAATACCTTCCACTATCATAGTAAATTACATCAATAACCTATGTCTCCTCCACACTCATAATATTACTCATCCTTCATTGAAGTTGGATATGATACCACAAAACCCACCTAAGAAACCACAAGTCAAGCCAATAAAGAAAGTCGAACCATCTATGATTCCAAAATACAAAACCTTACCTCTCATTTAAACTTTGCCTTCAATATTAGGACCTCATCCCTACACCTTGGTTAATATTCCAACCCTCGTAAAGAAACCACAAACCCAATCGCTACTTTTAGCTACACCTCCGTTTATAGCTACACCTCCACTTCTATCTACACCTCTACCTATTATTACCAATCATTCTAACTTAAAACCATCCAAAACCAAGCCTTCAAATTCAAAAACATATACCTCAAATCCATCATCCTCCAAACCATCTACTCCAAAACCACCCACTAAAAGTGTTCCACCACCCAAAGCTCCAATTGCAAAGCCTACCCCTAAGAAGGCTTCCACCCCAATTGTAAAAGCCAAAACCTCCACTCCCTTACCACCCTTGCTAGTGTCCTATTCAACCATATTGAAGAGGTTTTTTCAAGATTATTACTTATTTTTACCTCTTATAAAATCATTTGATCCCCTTAGTCCTAAACCATCTTAGTTTAATGGCAATCTAATTTGCTCATACTATAGGACATCTGGACATGATACAAAGAACTACAAAGATATCCCAATCATAATCCACAAACTATGTGATGAGGATGATTTTTAACAAAGGAACCTCCTATGAGACCACTACCAAGACAAAAACCAAAAACAACCACTCCACATCTACTTGCCCCCAATATCTCATCTAAGAGTGTTGATGAATCAAAGTATCCCACTAGCCCAAATCCTTTCCAGATCCATACCATTCATGTGGTCACTCAAAAACAAGCCCAAAAGGATAAAGTGAAATCAAAGGTGTCCATGCCATAGACATACCCTTCTTCTATCATCAAAACACCCAACCAAACCCAAACACCTTAACCCAAACCCAAAATTTTTATCTTGGGTGTACCCCAATCCAACCCCTCTGAATCAATACAAAGGATAGTTCTAAAAAAACTTCACCAAACATCGGTGAATATGAATTTGTATGAGTTAATAAATACCTCATCCCACAAATATTAAGCCATGATAGAAGCCTTGCAATCCATAGAGTTTCAGCATGAAAATCCATACCCTCTAGTAGCCTTTGTTGGAGCCCTTCAACTATCTACCCTCATCACCTTCCAAGATTTAGAGATAACCCCTGTTCATCCAAATGATCTAGATCCTCCCCTTTTCATTAATACCTACATCAACCAAACCATATCAAGAGGGTTATGATTTATGGGGGATCCAACATAGATATCATTTCCTCTTATGCATCTAACTAATTGAAACTATTAGAAAACATCATGTCAAAAACTACAATGGTGCTCTGATCTTTCATTTATACCATGGTAACAACCTTAGGGATGATTATCTTGCATGTTTATTTTGGACCTCACACTCTTCTTAAGCCCTTATAATTGGTAGAAGGTGAGTTATAATATAATATTTTGATTGGATGCCCTTGGATTTATTCCATGGGTTGTGTGCCATCTACCTTACATTAGTACATCAAGTTTGAGAATGAGGGTCAAGTCTATGTCATACCAACAGGCCTTAGTCCTTTCAAGTCATGTAATATGACTTTCCAACCTAATAATGTTCTAATCACAATCAAGGATGCATCCCCTTCCTCTTTCATCAACTAAGCTTTCACCAGATCATCTACACCTTCCTCCTAAATCCCAATGAAGGACCCTTTGGAATCAACATTCTAATGCCTCTCACTTGTGGAGTATCACCTATTGACCTTAGACACCTTACTTACTCCCCAAGAGTATGGGAATCTTGACCAACAACCTAGTTATGATTCCAACATTAGAACCATTATTCCTTTTGGGCCTCCTGATTGCCAAACCAATCTTATTTATAGGGGACTTGATCAACCACTTTCCACCTCCACTGCCTCCTCTTCTACTAAACTATTTACCTATGCTTTATCCTACTTGGATAAATTGGAGTTTTCCAAGACATACCTCTATCTATGTGATTGGAATGGATTTGGTTTAGGTCATTATGAACATGGAACACCTGATTTTATACCATGTAGGACCTAAAAACCTCATGAATGATTTGGTCTCAAATTCATTCCACTAGAAGAGCCAACCAACTCACCTCCCATCACCATCATGGAGGAAGAAATCCTATCCTCACCAACCCATTCTCATTCAAAATCTAAGGATTTTGATATTATTACCTCTAATTTTTTTTTATCAATATGGTTATTTTGGGACCCTTAACTTATCAAAATGATGGGGGAACCAAAAACCATTCTACTAACTCATCTTAAGATGGTAGAAGATGATTCTCCTACCATTAATATTATTCAATGTTAGGATAATGATTCCCTTCTCACATATCTTGGTGCTAAAGATTCTTAAATTCATAAATACATTCCTCTTGAGACTTTTACTGTGTTGAAGCAAGCCATTATTGATGTCAACTTAGGCACTCAAGATACCCCCTGCATAGTCAAAAGAGGTCAATCCTTAGATTCTTTAGAGCGTTAAGATTTTTATTCCTTTCTATGAGATCGTAACATAAAATTTGCTTGGTATTACAACAATATGCCAAAAATTTACCCCACCATAGTCATTCATAACATTTTCACCACCCTTTATGATAATCTTGTTAGGTAAAAGCTTCAAAATATGTACCCTTGTATAGCCCTTCTTGTCAAAGAAGAGCTTTAGTGAGTTTTATTTGTCATCTTCATCCAACCCATTTACTATCCCCAATGGGTCTCAAACATCCTTTATATCACCAAAGCAATAGGGGTACTTTGTATTTGCATTGAATTTCATGATCTATTTATCCAAAAGATGATTTCCCTTTACCAAGCATTGACTAACTTGTTGATCTTACTGTTGACCATGAGATGTTATCTCTTATGGATAAATTCTTAGGCTATAATCATATTTTGAATTCCCTGAAAGATAAACATAAAACTACCTTTATCACCCCATGGGGAAACTTTTGCTATAAGGTCATGCTTTTTGGTCTGAAGAATGTTGGTACAACCCACCAATGTGCCATGACCTATATCTTTCATGAACTTATTTATAAAACTATAAAGGAATATGTAGATGACCTCCTTAGAAAGTCTAAATGTTGTAAGTATCATTTGTAAATCCTTAAGGTTATCTTCTAACTACTTATCGACTTCCATGTCTACCTTACCCCCAAGAAGTACATCTTTGAGGTATTGTCAGGTAAGATTCTTGGCTATATTGTCTCTCTTCATGTAATAGAAGTAGATCCTGATAAAGTCAAGGAAATCCTCAAAATGCCTCCTCTAACCAACCTCAAACAACTCTATAGTTTACAGGGGAAAGTCCAATCCATTCTTCACTTCATCTCTTAACTATCTGATAAATGTCAGCCTTTCCATCACTATCTTACGAAGGATATATCATTTAAGTGGAACAAAGACTATCAAAAGGCCTTTGAATCACTTAAATAATACCTTCTTTCCCTACCTACTCTTATCCCTACAAAAGTGGATCAACCTTTCTAAATCTATATTTCTACCACACACCATTCCTTAGGGGCCATGATTGCACATCATGATGAGAATCATAAAGAGAAAGTAATATACTAAATAATTCAAACAATTATAGAGTATGAAACTTGATATACCCATACTGAGAAATTATACCTTGCCTTGGTCTTTGTGGCTTCGAAACTCTATCACTACCTTCTTAACCATAAAACCTTTATCATAACTAAGACCGACCCAAGCAAGTACATACAATATAAGCCATATCAAAATCAACATATGGATAGATGGATCATGCTTCGAGCTGAGTTAAATTTTGAGTTCCTCTAGAAAAAGTTAATCAAAGGGTAAATAATTATCGACTAATTGGCTAAAGCACCTTTAGCAGACAACCAACCTCCTCTTGAGTTTCCCAATGAATCCATCATAACTCTTTCTCAAGAGGATTTTGATTATTAGATGACCATGTTATTTAATGCACTGAAGTTTAACATGGTGGGGTTGTCTGTATCATCCTTATCCCCCTTGATAGTGAGC
Source organism: Torreya grandis (assembly GCA_037957365.1). Lineage (NCBI taxonomy): Eukaryota > Viridiplantae > Streptophyta > Pinopsida > Cupressales > Taxaceae > Torreya > Torreya grandis. The sequence goes on from JARHVA010001313.1 coordinate 3,453,632, forward strand.
CTCTTCCTTTATCCTTTAAGCTTGATTTTTATTGCACTAACAACATAGCTAAGTATAAAGCCCTAATTATAGGTCTCCAAATATCTTTATATTTGGGAGTCAAATTGATCAGCATTTTCTACATCTCTCAACTTATGGTCAACCAAATCAGTGGTTCTTATCAATGTAAAAATTGATGTTTTACAATAATACAAATAATTGGTAGATATACTCTTGAATTTATTTAAACATTACCTTATTTAAGCTACTCCATGTTCTACTAACAAGTTTGCTGATACCATGGATTTTATTTCCTCCCAAATCCCATATGTGCCTTATAATTTTAAACTTTTTGTCACTATTTATCACCTTAACAAGCCTTCTTACACCAAATTAGACCCCCCTTCCATTTACAATGTGGAAGAGGTCCAATCTGACATTTGGTATAAGTAAATATTTGACTATCTAAACCTAGCCATCATTCCTTCATATCTCTCCATAAATTATTGAAGAGAATTTATACAAAGTACCTATTGTTATACCATACTATATGGAATTATTTATAAATAAGGCTTTAATATTATCTTCTTTAGATACCTACATAATCATGAAATCTCTCACGCTATCAAGGAAATGCATGATGGGATTGGTGGAGGACACTTTAGTGGTATAGATTCTACAAAACATATCCTTTGCCTTGGATGTTATTGGCCTATCCTTAACCAAAACTATCGTGAATACGTAAAGAAGTGTGTCAAGTGTCATCAGTATGCTAATTTGCTTCATGCTCTCATGGTCTTCAAGTCTCTAAGGATTTTTGGACCTTCTTACATTGGGGATTATATATCATTGGTAAAATTAACCCTCATTATTTTTAGTGACATCATTCTATCATCAATGTGATAGAATATTTCACCAAGTTGGCATAGTCTATTCTTTTTATCTCAAGCAAAACCAATAAGATTATCGACTTCATTAACCATCACATTATCTACCACTTTGATGTTCCTCAAAAAATCATCACCGATAATGGTAAATAATTTTAAAAAAAAAGTACAAGGTCTTTGTGTTATATTTGGCATTAAGTTAAGCTTCTCATCACCATATCATCCATAAGATAATGAATAGACTGAAGCCTTTAATAGAACACTTTAAAAAATGCTAACTAAAATGGTCAATGCATCTAGTTGGGATTGTCACTTGCACATTCCCTTTTCCTTATAGGCATATCGAACCACCATTCAAACCCCTACAAGTGCTACCCCTTTCTCTCTTGTCTTTATAGAAGAGGTTGTATTACCTCTCGAAGTCCAAATTCCCTCTCTTTGTATATCCCTAAAGGATATCATTTTTGAGGGCGATTATCTTCAATAATGTTTATCATAGCTTGATCTACTTGATAAGTATCATTTAGCCACACTTAACCACCTTCATGTTTATCAAGAGTGATTCGAGCACACTTATAATAATCACCTCAAAGAGTGAGGATTCAATATCAGAAACCTCATCTTAGATGAAAATTAGCATGTAACTAATATGGAAAGAAGTAAGTGGAGTAAGTTTACTTTTAATTGGATTAGACTATATATTATAAGACATAAGTATGGGTTGAAAATTTACCAGTTATCATTTATTAACAGGAAAATAGAAAATGAGCCCATAAATGCTTCACATGTACATCTACTCTTTTGTTAAAACAAGTTCAAACTCACCTTCTGTCGAACTTAAGCTCATCCCTTATTTTAAGGACAAATGATTAAAAAATAGAATCATGTGATTATCCTTCATAGTTTCAACCTCAATCCTAAATATGGGTGCCATGGATCTACCCATGGCATGATTCTCATGGATACTTTTCATCTCTAATCGGATGGAATCCCATGGTCATTGTCTCTTAAAACATCCTGTCACCCACTATTCAACCTTCTTGTGCCAAAGTTTTGCCTTCATAAAGGTAATCCTTAAGCCTATATAATCAAGTCTATGTCTACAAAATAAAAAAAAATAAAAGAATAATCTCTATATTATGGGTCATATCTAGTATTTTAGACTGCTCCCTTGAAGGCTAACTACAAAAATAACTCAAAATTGCTTAATATAATGTAAATTGTTCCTTTCAAGGACAACTATCACAGCCTAAAAAAAGTTAGAGGCTTAGACCATTCCTTTGAGGGATGGATAAGTCAAACATTTATTAAAACAAGAAATTTCATGGAAGATTCTCAAATTGATCAACTTTCCCAACCTATCAAAACATCAAAATACCCATTGTCCAAATTCCAAAAAAGCAAGAAATTTGGAAGCTGCAATCAGCTTTGACAAAAGTCAAAATAGTAGACTTCCTGCATCGATCAGTCTATACTAAATAAGACATATATTTGTTCTCTTCGGTAACCTACATAAGGGGAAATACATCTCCACAAGAATGTTCCATTATTATGCATCTCCTTTTTTACCCTCCATAAAACAAGGGATTTCAAACTTACTTGACACTATGTTATCAAGAAACTTCTTAACAAACCAACAAATGATAATGCAAAGCATGTGAAGGGCTTATGTTCATAAGTTGATCCAACTTCCTATTTTTTGTCTTAACCAATGAAAGATCATTGCATCTCCTTGTTCCTTTATATACCTACTTGTTGATACATTCATTAAGACATTTGTCTTTTGATTATTTAAACTTTCTTCTCTTTTTTTACATATTATTTTGTTGTCTAAACTTAGTCTACATGTTAAGATAGTTTAAAGTACTTTAAAATCAACTCTCATCCAAATATATACAATCATAACATTTAAAAAAAATTAATACAATTATGTGTTTTATTTAGTGATTATCATTATCCTTTCACATCATTTATTTAAATGTTTTTAATCATGAAAACATTCTATTTTAAATCACCATCTCATGTTAATTTATTTGCATCTCATCTATCTAAGCGATCTTGCCAACCATCATATCAATCAAATTTATTCTATCACTTTCATCCATTATAACTTTTTATCATAAAGTTAATAATAACCATTTAATCATTTTTCTAAAAATTGAATAAATGAGTCATACCATTCTGATATCCATCACATATATATCTAAATATGGGAACACATAGATTCATTTATTTATATGTTAACATATAAGTAAGAATACACCTACTAAACATGAAAAATGCCACATCATTCATAACCATAAATCACACATAAACATCATAAACATCATAAAATTATTCATCACATGTGCATAAATTAACCATAACCATAAATAAAATACATCATGTTCACAACATCATAGCTCAAATTGAAATGCTATACATATATATAAATGTTCATGTCTCTCAAAATGGTATGTACATCTTATTACATTGGCTCGTAGGTTGGAATCAAAATAATAATAATACAAAAAGAGTCCTATAGGGTCTATGGTATAGGGGTACCATTACCCCTAGAGCCTGTCCATCTCTCAAACCCATTTGAGCACCTATAAATGCTTCCCAATCACTAGGAGTCATGTTACTAAGTATCCCTCCCATAATCTAATCTCCTACATACTCAAAATACTAGGGCAAATTTGGAAGCTAGGTGAAGACAAGTGCCTCATAATATCTCAAATCCTCTATTGTGGCCACATATCTAGACACTAGGATAGTCTACATTGGTCCTATAGGTTCCCATCCTCCTACCTGTCTAAGATCATCTCTCTTCACTAATATTAGGGCCACCTATGCCCGTAGCCCATCCCTATCCTATGTGATAGTGGTTACCTATTCCTATGTTATATCCCTCTCTTGGGAAATGGTAGCTAGTTGTGTTCGTGCATGATCCCTCTCTTATGTAAGGGTCACTACCTATCTTCATGCCTGGTCTCTCTCCTGAGTAATGATGGAAATATTTATTTGGAGATTATCTCTCTCCTAAGTCCTAACTATTAGCGGACCTTACATCATTCCCCTCTCTAATGTCATGGAATTTAACACTACATATGCTATGGCCAATGCCACTCTCACCTGATCCCTCTCGACTATAACCTCCTATCTATTAGGGACATCTACATCCATATGATCACCCTCATCCTACATATCCACATCCATAGCCTACTACTGTCTCCCTATACCTCTAGCTAAGCCCTATCCCTCATGCCCCCAAAAGTTATGACATAATATCCCTACCACCATATCATATACTCCTATGTAACTCTAGCATCATCTACACCTAAAAAAACCAGTAGATTTTAGTATAATAGATCATCCTCTATTGGATATGGTAGAGGAAATGGGGCTTCTACATCATCATGCCTATATCTAGGGAATGCCCTTGGGATACTCTATATCAATTGAAACTACCTCCTCACTCAATCAAAAGGGATAAGCTCTATCTCTTAATATCACCTATCATATATCCATCTAAAGCTTTGCAAGGAAAATGTATGAGAAATGAGCCCGCTCCATGGTGGGAGTGTTATATAGGGTTTCCAAATAACCTTTCCATCTACCAATACATCTAATCACCATACAAATGAATCCAAGTCCTGCTCCTCCTCACCTACTCATGGAAGTGTCATGTCTGATCATCATCTCATGAACCCTACTTGAACCTAGCTTGATCTCATATGTGCCATAGAAATCTAACTGATCATAATATAATGACATGCTCATATGCTTAATAATATAATACAAAGCATATGCTCATACCATGGTGTTTGTGTACCTAGTAGCCCCATAACTCCTAATAGATAGTAACCAATAGTGTTGGGGCCCACACAAAGACTGTCTAATTTTCAATCATGTATATCAATACACCTATAAAATCTTAAATAAATCTTCCTCCACTTGATTCAGGAAGTTCATAACACATGATGGCTATCATCATCATCATTATGAGCCATCTCCTCTCCCTATCTATGTAGTATATATCCATGAAATAAAACCCCCCTGCATGCCATATCACATCTATGAAATCCTCTCCAAATAGTTGGTCCATATAGGCATCTTACTCATTGCTCTAGATTGGATCCATTGCATAATATAATACAAAGCATACACTCATACCATAGTGTCTGTGTACCTAGTATCCCCACAACTCCTAATAGATATGAACCAATAGTACTAGGGCCCACATAAAGACTATTTGTTCTTGGATCATGTTTATCAATACACCTAGCAAAGCTCAAAGAAATCTGCCTCCACTCGAGTCAAGAAGTGCATAACACATGATGGCTATCATCATCATTATGAGCCATTCTCTCCCTATCTATATAGTATAGATCCATGAAAAAAAAACCCTGATGCCATATCACCATGAAATCCTCTCCAAATAGTTGGTCCATATAGGCATTTTACTCATTGCTATGGATTGGCTCCATTACTCGACCCTGTATAGACATATTATAATCTTATGATTGTTCTCTACTAGGATGGTGATCTCTCTAGCCAAAAATATGAATGTGTTGGTAGTTAGGTCCCATCTCTCAATAATAGCTACCATCATCATTACATCTCATGACACACATTAATTATATCACATTCCCCCCAAGCCCATAGACATCATGTGATCCTAATCCACTTTGGTCATGTCTCTATGTATATACTCTAGGAGAAGCAACACTTAGATTCACATTACCGGTATCACCCTCACCTACAAGGTTAGATAAATGATTTAGTTTACCCTAAATCTCCTAGCCCTACGTAAACATTTATCCTATACTATGACATAAACTAACCCTTTAGACTACCTTATCAATAAAGCTACATCTACTAACTACCCCTTAGCCTTTATATTACACTAATAACTTGGGACCTACTCAAACTATATGATATTTAAATATTCACTTTACCTTATTAAACATTAAACCTTACCCCCCTTAGCCTTTACTTCAACACCGATGACAATCAAGTCTTGAATGATGGTGGTTCTTTATGTAATTACTTTTAGTCAAACCTTGACCACTATTAGTTTGGTGTTAATGATTGGTATCAATCCCTATCTTGACCAACACTGAGTCCCTGTCAACTAATGTTGGTTGATGATGACCAATGTGTTAGGATCTTAGAGTATAATTGATTACTTTTGTATAAGCAACTAAACACGGAATTGAAACCAGAAGTAATAAGTAACTAGAAATCAGAAACAATAAATAATAGGAGATACAAGAAATAACCAATCTATATTAAAATCTTTCAGAAGGAAATACAATGAATAAATATCTCTCTCCTCACACCTCGTAGATGTACAGTAATTCTCCCTCAAGAGTTCCCTCTCTCTCTCTCAATCAATTACAATCAACTCAATTACTAAATTGTACATGCTATGAGGATCTAACCCTACTATATAGAATACTACAACACTAGGGTTCATGAGCCATGCATTTTCCACCCTTAGATCCACCACTTAAATCAAAGGCTCAAATTTTTTCTCCTAAAAATAATAATTTTGGAAACGCACAAAAGTCAGTGTCGGTCTGAAGATGACCGATGTCGATCGACCCCTAACCGATGTCGGTTGGTTCTGACTGATGCCAGTTACTGTGTAAGCCCAAAAACCTCCACATTAGCTCATTAGTGAAGCTTTTAGCTCTACAACTCAACAATATCCCACTTAGAGATAAACAGCTACACCTGTACCTATACAACAACATCCTCTAAACATCTCTGGCTTGTTTCTCCCTCTTCAAGTTCAATCTTGAAGAGCAACAAAATTTGAATGAAGATTTAACTTCTCCTTTGTTACTGGCTTTGTTAACATATCAGCAGGGTTCTTATCTGTATGGATCTTTTCCAGCTTCAACTATCCATCCTCTAATACCTGTCGTATGAAATGGTACCTTAGCTGTAAGTGCTTTGTTCTTGAATGAAAGGCTGAATTCTTTGCCAAATGAATTGCACTTTGACTATCACTGTACAATCTACAACTCTCTTGCTCCTTTCCTAACTCTTCCATGAATTGAGTCATCCAAATCATTTCTTTGCTAGCCTCTGTGACTATAATGTATTTTGCCTCTGTAGTAGACAAGGCAATAACCTTCTACAACTTTGAAATCTAGCTAACCACCGTTCCACCAATAGTGAACACATATCCTGTGGTGCTTCTCCTACCATCCAAGTCACTTGCCATATCTGAATCTACATACCCATGTAGAGAAGTGTTTGACCCTCCATAGCATAAATGCCTACTGCTGGTCCCTCTCAAATATCTAAGAATCCACTGAACTGCTTTCCAGTGTTCCTTTCCTAGATTGGCCATAAACTTGCTGACAACTCCCACTGCTTGGGCAATATCTGGTCTAGTACATACCATTACATACATCAAGCTCCCAACTACTGAAGCATATGGAAATCTACTCATGTACTCAACCTCATCATGTGATTTAAGACAATGTTCTTTACTCAACTTGAAGTGTCCAGCCATAGGTGTGCTTACTAGTTTTGCATCCTGCATATTGAACCTCTCCAACACCTTATTCACATAATCCTCTTGAGAAAAAATCAAACTATGATTTTTCCTATCTCTCTTAATACTCATGCCAAGGATTTTCTTTGATGCTCTTAAATCCTTCATAGCAAATGTGTGAGCTAATTTTACCTTAAGCTCAGTAATTTTTTGCATGTGTGAACCTGCAACAAACATATCATCTACTTATAGTAACAGGATAATATAACTACCATTATCCAATCTATTAAAATAAACAAAATGGTTAGATTGACATTTACTAAAGCCATGCTCTATCATAAACCTGTCAAACCTCAAATACCATTGTCTTGGAGCTTGCTTAAGACCATATAAGCTTTTCTTCAACCTGCACACAAGTTTCTCCTTACCTTTGACCTCAAAAACTTTCGGCTGATCCATATATATCTCTTCATCCAAATATCCATGAATAAATGTTGTATTAACATCAAGCTGCTCAAAATGCAAATCCTCAATAGCAACTAAAGACAATACAGTCTGAATAGAAGTCATCTTTACTATAGGAAAAAAATTTTCACCAAAATCAATACCTGGTTTTTGTGTAAATCCCTTTACTACCAACCTGGCCTTATGTCCCATTTGTCCATTCTCTCCTTCCTTTAACCTATATACCCATTTTTTTTAGTGCTTTCTTTCCAGCTAGCAACTCAACCGAATCCCACATATGGTTCTCTTCTAAGGAATCAATTTTCTCATTCATGCCATGCTCCCACTATTTCCTGGATTCTACCTGCATTACCTCATCAAAACTTTCTGGTTCTCCACCATCAGTGAGAAACAAGTATTATAAATAAGGGGAATAACAAATTGGAGGTTTACTTACCCTTTCAGACCTCCTTATGGGCATTTAAGACTCATTTACAGCTTGTTGTCCACCCAAATTTTCTTCTAACAGTGACCGATCCTAGTCATCTCTGATCGATGCCGGTCTGCACTTGATCGATGTCGATTCCTCCTGATCGATGCTGATTTCCACCTGATCGATGTCAGTCTCTATGTTTTTTTATGAGTGATGATTTTTACCTGTGAGCTCATTTTGGATCATAACCTCTTCCAAATCAAGATTGCCCTGCTCAGAATTATTCAGCCTCTTGAGCTGATCACTGTACATCACCTTCTCATTGAAAACTACATCACGACTTATAATAATTTTGTTAGTTTCTAAATTCCACAATCATAATCCAAAATCTCCAAAACCATAACCAATGAAAGTGCACCACATAGATTTAGCATCCAACTTCTTTATATTTTTTTATCAATGTGCACAAAAGCTTCAGAACCAAAAACTCTGAGAAATAAAAGATCTACCTTTTTACCTATCCAAGCCTCTTCTAGAATTCCACATCTAGTGTAGTAGAAGGTCTTCTGTTAATCAAGTAAACCGTAGTATCTACAGCTTCTGCCTAAAACTATAAGGGCAAACTAACATGCAACCTCATACTCTGTGCACACTCCATTATTGTTTTATTCATCCTTTCAACAACTCTATTTTGCTGAGGTGTCCTTAGAACCATCATTTCTCTATGTATTCCACTCATAAAATAGTAACTATTGAATTTATTGCTACATTACTCACCACCATTGTCAGATCTAAGGCACTTCAATATCAAACTTGTTTCATTCTCAACCAAAGCTTTCCATTTCTTAAATGTGTCAAAAACATCAGGTTTCCTCTTTATGCAATAAACCCATATCTTTCTTGTAGCATCATCAATGAAAGAAACATAATACTATGATCCTCTAATAGAAGCTACCTGAGTTGGTTCCCACACGTCTGTGTGAACAAGCTCCAACTTGTGCTTCTTCTTTATTGACCCAATTTTGAGAAACCTCACTTTTTTTTGTTTCCCAAAAATACAACGCTCACAGAAATCTAGATCTATGCTTTTCAAATCTGAAAGCTTACCTTTTGACTTAAGAACATTCATTCCCTTCTCACTCATGTGACCAAGCCTACAGTGCCACAACTTTGCATCTACATCTAAAGTAGATAAAACAGAAGGAGAATAATCAGTAATACAAGTAGATAGATAAAGTGTACCTACTCTCTTACCTTTTGCTAATACAAGTGCACCCTTGGAAACTTTCCAAGATTTAGCTATGGGAGTTATTGTGCAACCCTCATCACCCAACTTTCTTGTAAAAATCAGATTCCTCTTCAGGATGGGTACATGCATGACATCCTTCAACACCCATGTGTTTCCATTCTACAATTTCAGCTGCACTTTTCCTTTGCCAACAATTTTACAAGGCTCATCATCCCCTAAATAAACTTTTCCAAAATCTCCATGGACATAATCATGGAAAGAGGCACTAGAATCTAAAACCCATGATTCTACTTTATTATTCAAAGAAAATATAAGAGCATCCTGTGCAATAATACCTGCAACTTTTGCTTCTTTATTACCTTCATGCTGATTTTCTTTGTTATCCTTCAACCAACAATCTTTCTTTGCATGCCCTTTCTTTCCACAATTCCAGCAGGTTATTCTTCCATTTTTGGATTTGGATCTACTTCCCATCTTTGACCTTGATTTCCCTTGCTTGCCCTTCTCTCTTTGCCTTCCCCTGCTTTCAACACTTAAAGCATTACCTGATGTTTTCCCTGTGCTTTTCCTGTGAGTTTCTTCATTCAAGATTACACTAAAAACATCATCAAATTTCAAGATATTTGAAGTAGATGCAATATTACTAACTGCCATTACCAAACTATGCCAACTTTCAGGTAAAGAGCATAAGATTAAGAGAGCCTTAATTTTATCATCAAAAACTATTTTGACTAAATTTAACTAATTTACTATTGTATGAAAATCATTAAGATGACTAGATACAGATCCACCTTCCTCCATTTGCAAATTAAATAATTTCTTCATAAGATATACCTTATTTGAAGCTAAGGGTTTTTCATATAAATTTGCCAAAGTATCCATTAACTCTATTGTTGTCTTTGCCTGTGATAGTTGGAAAACACAGAAGCTGCCAGGCTCAACCTTATAGATCCAAGAGCCTTTCTATCAAGAACATTCTATTCTTCATCTTCCATATCTGTGGGCTTCCTTGAAACCCCACCCAATGGTAAATACAGATCTTTTTGATATAGATAATCTTCAATCTGCATCCTCCATAATTGATAATTTTTGCCATTGAATTTCTCCATTCTTAGTTTACTTTTTTCTACCATTGCTTTGCTCCCACTCAATCAGAAACCCCTGTGAGTGAATTCTATAATCAACAAACACTAACATGCTCTGATACCAGTTTTTAAGATCTTAGAGTACAATTGATTACTTTTGTATAAGCAACTAAACACGGAATTGAAACTAGAAATAATAAGTAACTAGAAATTAGAAACAACAAATAATAGGAGATACAAGAAATAACCAATCTATATTAAACTCTTCTGAAAGGAAATACAATGAAGAAATCTCTTTCTCCTCACACCTCATAGATGTACAATACTTCTCCCTCAAGAGTTCTCTCTCTCTCAATCAATTACAATCAACTCAATTACTGAATTGTACATGCTATGAGGATCTAACCCTACTATATAGAATACTACAACACTAGGGTTCATGAGCCATTCATTCACCACCCTTAGATCCACCTCTTAAATCAAAGGCTCAAATCTGTTCTCCTAAAAATAACAATTTTGGAAATGCACAGAAGTTGGTGTCAGTCTGAAGATGATCGATGCCAGTCGACCCCTAACCGATGTCGGTTGGTTCTGACCGATGCCGGTTACTATGTAAGCCCAAAAACCTCCATATTAGCTCATTAGTGAAGCTTTTATCTCCACAAATCAACACAATGTTAGTTACTATGTGAGAAAATTGATGCCCAAAAACCCTAATTTTCTCCCAACAACACTATACCACCTATAAAAACCTAATTTCTTCCTTCCCCCTTACCACTTTTCCAACTAAAATAAACCTAACACATTTCATTTTTTTATTAACCACACAAATTACCCACCTTATAAAATTTCAAACCATCCATACCCACTCCTAAAGTTCCCTCCAAATTGAAAAATAAGGAAAATATTCAATAACAATCACACAACTAGTCTACCAACCTCATTGCATGTACATCATTGTGGTGGATCCTGTTGCACTATCACTACTCTACCTCTACCCATACCCCATATTATTACTCATTACATCTTAGCCCACCTAGTGCATCATATGCCAAGTCATACTCCACTCCAAACTAGCCTCAACTATACTCCAAAGCTCCATTCTGGTTTCTTTTACCACACATCATTTTCAAAAGAGGCCAAATGGTAGAAAAATTACATGCAAAAGTAAAATGATTTAAATGGAAAGTATTTTAACTTTTAGGTCACCAAAAAATTTTTTTAGGGTTTGGCTAGTAACCAATATTGATCACTAACAGGGTTAGGACAACCGATGTCAATCAACCTTGACAGATGTTGGCCAACCCTAATTAGGGTTTTAAATGCCCTCCCTTCCATTTTTACCCCAAGAGACCCATTTAACAACACCAAAACAACCCTTCAAGTTTCCCTTTGGTCACTTAAAACCACTTACTCACATAGTTTCATGAAAACCCACCCTTGATTTCATTACATTTACCCTTTCACCTACGTTACCATTCTCCATGACATTCCACTCAACCATGACTTTTGTGTATGTACATTTCAGGCATCTTGGAATCAACCCTTTCACGAGTTTAGTAAATACAACTAGTAATGCCTTCTCAGGTTTACCTTACTTTTCACCCCCTATGAGCCCAAATACCTTAGCATGGATACTTGTATTTATAAGTGCACTCATATCCGCTACACTTAATTCAGTGGATTAGTTCATTTGTCACTTATCCTCCTATATGTAGCTTTTTTTGCCACTTTGTCCCATCTTAACCACTTTGACACTCATATACACTTGTCAAACCCATACCTAACTTCATTTTCACCTCATCACATCCTAGTTTGAGGGGGAACAACTCCTCCTATACATGGGGCATCCAACTTTACATTGCACCTATTATTTTTATTTTACAGCTTGAGGATACAATCTACACAACAAAAAGGGGAAAAATGTAGACACTAAAAAACCACATGGTATTAGTCATTATTAAACACCCCTTGGCCCCCTTGGACCCCTTGGGTTAGGATTAATTATTAAAATCATTTAACACACCCATTTATCTAATTTTGGATAATTTAATTAGTTAATTAAATTAAATAGGCCTATTTACACCTCCTCACTAGCGTTAGAACTATTTCCCACCTAAGCATTTAATGCCATAACCTCCTAGACTTATTCTTTATGCAACCCAATGAGGCCTTAAATAAACTTGGACCATTTTTTTTAGTATTAAAAACTAATCTTAAGTGCATATAACCAAAATTAACAAGTTTTGACTATTTTTCCATGACTGATGTCGATCACCCCTCAATTGACATCGATTGATCAAGACTGACATCAATTACTTAATGTAGCCCAAACACCCTGCGTTAAGAAGTTGAAAACATATTTTTCATGAGAATTTTAGATCTTAAGTGAATCAAAGTTTATAGGTGAAATAATAGACTAGACCATAGACATCAAAGTACCCTAAAAACTTATCATGAAGATTTCAAGCACCATTACTCTACCCATATTACTACTAGATCCTAAATAGCTTGTACATAACCTCAACACTTCTCTAGGCCAATAAACTCTAGAGCTAAGTATCTACACTTATATCAAGTTTAGTTGTTATTTTTAGTAGTTTTATTACTTTCACCCATTTTCCATCTCTCCCATATTCCCCTTTTATGATGGAGTTCTACAACTCCAAGCACTCCATCTCCCACCAAAATACCCACAAACCATCTTAATCACTTGAATATCCAACCTCTAAGTTTGATACTTATGAGAACCTATTATGCTCTCATGACCATTCCCCAACCTAGAAAAAATCCATATAAGCCTTCCTACAACCAACCCAACACCCATTTCTACCCAAAACCAAATTTCATAGGGATTGACACTAATCACCTTTGATCAACATTAGTCATCCCTCGACTAAAAATAGTTGCCTTAATAGACACGATTGCATAATGATTGGCATCGATCACTGTGTGTTTTATTTTCCAAAAAAATATCTAGTAATTTCCACTTAGCAACCTTCACCCAAATTTTGGTTTTTAAGTTTCTATCACATCACAGAGGCCTAAGCTGTTTTCTAAATCAAGTTTTTATATTTTAACACTAGTTTTCAATAAGTTATTTATATTTTGATTAAGATAACTTGTTTCCCTTCAAAAGCATTTGTTGCATCAATTTTAGTACTTTCTATTATTTCATGTAAGCATCTATTTCTAGTTTTTAGAACTTAGTTATTTTAAGAGTGTATTGACAACCTCCAAAGAAGTCTAGTGCTTCCTATATCTAGATTTTACTAGGCAATCCACCCATATATCTTACTAATCCATCCTTTTCTAATTTTTCTCTTATTTTCAAGTCATCTTCCCAAGCCAAAGAGGCATATCTTTAATTGAATAGATCACCAGTGTATAATTAAAACCAATTTCTTCTAAACCACACCCTTATTTATAAGTTTATTCTTATTTTCTAGAAAAAGAAAAAGAAAAAGAAATATGAAAAAAATAGTGAAATAGTGTGATAGGGAAGTTGGTTAAAATTAGGGAACTATATACTAATCTATGGATGGTTTCAATATGTTTAAGCTAAAAGGGATATATGTTGGAAATGGTACTAGTTTTGTATTGGATCCTACCCCCTCACTTCACAATCCCACAATATTAAGGGTGTCAGGTGCTTTGCCAATATATACCATTAACCATGTGTTTATACTTGGCTAGAAAACTAAGTCAGATTCCCCCTTGGTGTTGAAATCTAACTAGGTAGTCCTTGAGTAGATAAATGTTTAAATGCATTTTGAAATTATGTGATTTGGTAGTATGTGAAATAAAGATAAAAATAGTGCAACTAAACAATATATTGAAAAACTACCTAATTAGACGATGTGATCTATTCTAAGAATGTAAATAATTGAAAGTGAAAGTGTGAAGTAATTATTAGCATATAGATGTTAATTTCCAATCTGAAACACAATATAGTGTTGGTTTAGATGAAAATGTATGAAAAAAGTTTTGTACAAAGTCTACAATGCCACCACTATACTATCGAAGCAAGGGTCTTTAAGAACTATGTCGATAGGGTCAACTTAGAATTTTAGATAAAAGATAGAACACAAATTTAGGTTGACCAAGTCAACCTAGTTTGTTGTATTAGAGTAGTTTTAAATATTTCAAATTGTGCAAAATATAATTTTAAAGAATAATTGAAATTAAAGATAAAGAGAGAAAAAAACCTTGGTGGGTTGGAAGATTCAGAGGAATGTGAGATTGTTGTTGAAGTGCCTTGAATGTCACTTGTAAATTCTACCAACTGTATCAACTGGGTTGAATTAGTTCTATAATTACCTATTTTTTGAAACCTGTGAAGATGACTATATTGGCTTGGTTGACCTACTATGTTTTCAAGGAGTTATCTAGAATACTATACCAACCTGGTCAACCTAGTATGTTTTCTAGAAACCTGTAAGATGACTATACTGGCCTGGTCCACCTAGTATATTTTATGGAATCTTGTAAGGGTACTATGTTGACCTATTCAACCCAATAAAATGTACCTAATAAAGACCTACATAAATAGAAAAAATTCATTCTTGATGTGGTTGTGTGTTAAACCTGTTGTTCCCAAAATTTGTCACTCATTTTTGGAACAACATATGAACTATTTTGGTCCTGCAGGCCAAAATTCTCTCTTCCCTTCTCAAAAAATTGTTTTGAGCATTCAAATTTTCCATTATTCAAGATTTTTTAGTTAAGGGAATAGCAGGGTCAATAGGTTCAACGACTTCAGCAGGCAAGTTCTCACAAAGGAACAAGTTCCCAACACTTAGGCAATTTCAAGATTGGTTCAACACCTCAGTTCAACCAAAAATTTTCATCAGCAAGCTTCAAAGGAAGGATTGAACCATTGAACCATTAAACCATTGAACCTCGCTCCCAAAAATTTTCAACAGGTTCAAAGGTTCAACAACGTCAAAAGACTTGGAAGAAAAGAAGGCTTCGAAGAACAAAGGAATGAACTATTGAACCATTGAAGCGTTGAACCTTAAACTAAAATTGTTCAACGGGTTCAATGGGTTCAACGAGTTCAATGGGTTTGAAGAGATCAAAAGACTTAGAAGAAAAGAAGGCTTCAAACACAAGATTGAACCATTGAACCGTTGAACCAAGGTTGGTTCAATCGGTCGATTTAATTGCTCGGTTCAAAAGAGTGCCCCAAAGCTTGAAGGCCAAAGTACCCTTGTGGAGGGTAGTGAACCAAAGGTGAGTGCCCTTGTGGAGGGCAGGTGATAAGCAAAATGGACCATTTTAAAAGACTGAAAGGGTAAGATTTTCTTTGGAAAAGTGAACAAGGTAGAAAAGTTAGAATTCCTTCGAAAAGATTTTCTGCAGAAGAATTTCACAAAGACAAGGCAAATTCTTTCAGACAAAAATTCTGAAGGAATTTATTCAAACTTTTGTCTAAAGGAATTCACCTAAAAGGAAAAGCAAAAACCCAAAGAAAAGTAGACAAGGCAAAGGAAAGGTTTCCTTTAGACAAAATGTTTGAGGTAATTCCTTCAGACATTTTGTTTGAAGGAATTAACTCGAAGGAATTAACCCAAATACCGCTCGAAGGACCCCAAAGGGTAGGTACCCTTGCGGGGGGCTCTCACACCAAGAAAATGGACCTTTTTCAAAGACCCAAAGGGACACCTTCCCTTTGGGGTGTTCCAAAGACAAAAAAGCTAAAGGAATTTCAAGGCTTCAAAGAGACTTAGAAAAATAAAGGAAGCAATGGAACAAAGAATGAACCAATGACCCGATTGAACCTTGAACCAAATGAGTTCAAAGTTTAATGGTTCACAGGTTCAATGGTTCAAAGGAAGCTTTAGATAAAGGAAAGAAGTGAAAGATTCCAGAGACTAGTTCAAAAAGATGGTTCAACCAATGAACAAAGGAAGTGATGGAACAAAGTGACTAGCTAAAAAAGATCACATAAACCATTAAACCATTAAACCAATGAACTTTCAAAGGTTCAAAGGTTCATGGTTCAATATGGTTCAAACTACCAGCAACCATTGACGTCCCCACAGATGTCAAATTTAAGGTAATGAAATATCCATTGATTTTCAAATGTGGCACGGAACTTGAAAATAAAACTAAGTGACCAACTGAAGAGAGAGCTCGAGAGCATAAATTGCTTCAAAGAAGAGACAAAAATACAAAAAGATCAAAAATATCTACAAGGGAGTTATTTCTAGTAGGTGAAACAATCCACCAAGTAGACTTCTGAGCACACCAAATCAAGGACATGGCCTGATTTTCTTTCATGAAGTAAAGACAAAGTATCTAGATATGCAAATAGGAAGGAAAGGACCAGGTGACCTATAATTTGGAGGAGATATATTAGATAAATTAGCATGACACAGTTAAGGCTGATACACTATTCCAAGCATGGCCCCTCGATAGAAATGAAAATGCATTCAAGGCATTGAATGTAGCATGGGCCGTTCCATAGAAGAATGTGCCAAGCCTTTCTTGGCTGCTATACATTATAATGTCTTGTCTTATGCAAAGGAGATATCTCCATTATAGATGCAAAACTCTACCAAAATTGAAAGGTGATTACTGAGACTTTGAGCTCAGATTGTTGATCATATTAATTTATCTAAATGAGAAAGCAAGTTACTTTCAGACTTTATGCTGTTATAGCTTGTGTTATTTTAGGAAATTGTTCTTATGTCCATTTCCTAGGAGTATTCTTGTTTATTTAATCTAACAAGCAGAACTAGTGGAAGTAATCAGGAAGGTGTCTTGAAGCTAGTTTTAGAAAGACTTTGTGCTGTCTCAATTGTCTTCAGTGTGTGTTTTTAGTTTCTTTCTATGTAAAGGATCTTGGGATGACTTTGTGCCCCCATTATCCTTTGTATTTTACTCTTTGGGTAGTTGAGGTGTAGACTTTGTGTTACACTTCATCCTACTGGTTACTGCACCTTTTTTATCTATTGGTTACCCACCAGAAAGAACTCCTACACCCTGTTGTAAGACCACTTTTGAAAGAAGAGAAGCGCCTTCAGTATTATCACCAAGATTTCTTCTTTGTTTGTAAACATCATCTTTGAAAAAAGAGAGATGGATGGTGTAGTCCTACCCCTGAGTGTTATTTTCTACTTATATATATATATATATATATATATATATATATATATATATATATATATATATATATATATATATATATATATAGCCCTTCATATTTATAGGGAACCTCCCCTTGATGAGAGGAGAGATTTTTCCAACTCTAATGTGGTAAAGCTACACATTTGGCTGACCAATCTCCCTATGCTATAGTTGAAGAGACCTATTTTGCTCATCAGTTAGTTGGTACAAATATATTCACCCAATAGTTTTTAGTGGCTCCATTGGGGAAGAACATGCAGTTTGAAGCCTCAAGATTCAAGCTAAAGCAGAGCCAGTTCTTTCTCATTTTTATTCTACAATCTGGCAAGTCCATGCTATACCAAAAACTAGAGAGCCCAAGGTGTTGTTGACCTTATTTTTGAGTTGGTGCAGTAGGGAAATTCTGATTTGTTCCCTCCCCAACTTCAAGTTTAATGATCTAGGAGTGTTCCTCCTACCCATACTAGGTTACCAACACAAGGCAGAGCTTCTTTTTCTGCTATTATTAGAGCTTTGCCTATACATACTCCACCTAGATTTATCATCCCCACTATCCATAATCAAATCATGGTGGCTCAAGGCCCCTGGGGTAACTCTTTTGGTCCACTCAATTTAACACCACCTCTACATGAGCTTCCATGTAGTTCAAGGAATAATTTCCCCAAATTTTTTAGTGATGGGAAAGTTCATCCTGATGAACATATTGCTACCTTCAACATAGCCTGTGGTGTGATATGCATGGAGTATGAAGATGTATTAGTCAAGATATTTGTGGAAACATTGCAAGGTGCTGATGTAGACTAGTTCTACCATCTACATGCCTAGACTGTGACCGACTGGAACACTTTTATAGCTAAATTTGAAGCCAGGTTCAAGCTTACAGAAGATGTGCATGCCTTGTTATCCCATCTCACACATATGAAGAAAGAACCTCATGAACCTATGAGGGACTTCATTGCCAAGTTTGACAAGTTGAGGAACTAGATTCCTACAATTACTCAGCCAAGACCTAAAAACCTTAAATGCTTCTTCATCAACTCACAACTACCTAAAGTGAGTTTTCTATTGAGATGGGCTGGCCACATAGACCTTGCTGTCGCTCAGGATTTGGCTACTGAGGTAGAAGATGACCTTATCTTGACAAGAAAGATAAAGAGAGATCTTAATAAAGGTAAATCCTCTTCATCTTCTAAATACTCACCTACTGTCACCACTAATCCAATGGTGTAGAAGTTGGCAAATGAATTGCTAGCTCTTAGAAAGCAAATGGCACAAGGGATGTCATTTAATCCTTCATACAGAGATGTACCAAGGAGGACATTCCCCAATCAATCATACCAAGGTCATGCTACCAAAAATCAAGGGTAGCCAAATCGTCTTCCTCCCCCTCAGGGAAAATTGGCCATTAAAGCATCTCCAACCAATTCAGCAGTCAGATATCTTGAAGTAAAATCAGATTTCTCCTTCTAGCCTAAGTTAAACCTAGAAGATGACGCTAATCTCTTCACAAAAAGAGAATAAGAATTAGCTAATGACTCCAACATTGGTTTCTTGAATTACCAGGATGAGCCCAAAAGTGAAGGTAAAGCAGTTGATGGATCATATGCTATGTTCACTCAGTCTAAGAATCAGTCAACCCAGCAAGCTGATAAAGAAAGGATAGAGGAGTGAACTCAACCAACTATTTCAATTGCTAAGTAGGGAACCACTCTGCCTTTCTAGCCAAAGGACCTGATGATTGCAGGAAAGGTAAGTACATCAAACATCCCTACACCTTCTACTTCAAATTCACAGAATAGTCCTCCCCCTCACAAAAACCAAGAGGATGAACTCCCATCCTCTGTTCCCAATTTATTTTAGACATTTGACATAATTGAACATATAAAGAAAACTAAAATTCAAATGTCTAAATTTAAATTCTTGTAATTCAACCCTGATCAATTGGATAAGTTGGTTCAATGTTTAAAGAACCAAGCCGTCCCTATAGGACAAACAATTCCAAAGGTAACTCATGATCCTCCTAAGAACATGTCTATTAGGAATAACCTTGTCATTAATCCTCCTGCTACTCCTGAGAGGACTGAACCATTTTATGTCTCCCTGCTGATAAATAGACACCAACTGAACAATTACATCATATATTCTGGTGCATCTGACAATGTCATGCCTACCAAAGTGGAAAAATCCCTTGGTCTCACACTGACCAAGACATTTGGGAGATGTTTCTCTATGGAGAAAAAACAAGTGCCACTGTTGGGATAAATTAAGGATGCCCAATTTGCATTTGTAGCATTTCCAAACAAGAGAATCAAGATGACTATCTTGGTGGCTGACGTCCCAACATCATACGACATCCTTCTTGGGTGAAATTTTTGCAAGGATGTTGGTGGTGAATTAATCATGGAACTATCCGAGGTGAGGATCCTAGTCAAAGGCATTATGTAGAGATTGCTCCCTGAGAAGGAAGCAAAATATGTGGTCTCTCAATCATCAGTGCCTAAAGCTCAAATTCTATTTGAGTCTTCAAGCATGGGTAATTAATTTTTATCCACAAAGGAAGTCCATGAGGTGTTTGATGGAATTCCCAAATGTGTCAACCTAAAAATTGGTTTAGATGGGATAACAGAAGGATTGGTGGAGTGCAGTGCAAGTGTAGAAGAATCTCCCCCTCCAAATGAGGGAGAATCTAAAGAAAAATTAGTGGATGATGAGGTATGGATTCTGGAATTTGATGGCAGCTACTCCTCTACTATCTCAAGAGCTGAAATTGTGTTGATATCTCCTCAAGCAAATATTTTTCCTTCTTCATACAAGTTGTAGTTCAACAACACCAATAACACACTGAGTATGAATCTCTATTACTTAGATTGAAGGCTACTCAAGATAAAGGCATCAAACTCCTTCATGCTAAAGGAGATGCTGAACTAGTGGTTTGTCAGGTGAGGAACCTCTATCAAACCAAAAATAAGAGATTGTGCCAATATCACAATCTAGTCTGGGATCAAATTGAAAGCTTTGATGCTTTCAACATCTCTACCATGCTCAAATAATTTAATGAATGAGCTGATGCACTGGCCATTTCAGCAACTCTCTTAGTTCTTCACCCTAATTTTAAGGGAGATAGATACAATATTGAACTGGTCTTTCGACCAAGTGTGCCTAACAATGCCAGTCATTGGCAAGCGTTCAATGGTGACAACCAAATCATTACCTTCTTGGAGCAAAAAGATAGCTTTGAACAACTTTATTTTGAAAGTGGTGAGCCTCAGAAGCTTGGACCATCCCCTAAATCAAGTGCAGATGCAGGTGAAGAATTCCTACAACTTAAAAGAAATAAAATCCCAAAAGGCCTAGTTTCCCTTGAGAAGCTGTTTGACAAACATGACAGGTTCATAAAAAAATAATAGATAGATTCAAGCTCCTCTTAGGAGTTTGATCAAATAAATCTGGGTACCAAAGACAATCCCAAGATGGTGAACATTGGGAAGTGTTGCACTCAGGAAGAGAAGTTCAAGTTCATTGCTCTACTCTGCCAGTACATGGATGTCCTAGCATACTCCTATGATGATCTGAAGTCACTCAGGCCTAAAGAAATTTTCCATGAGATTCCTCTCAAGAGTGATTTAGTACGTTATAAGCAAAAATACAAGTAGTAAAATCTAAAGATATCAGGTACTATTCTATCTAAAATATAGAAAATGCTGAATGCTAGGATAATTTTCCCAATCTATCATTCCACATGGATTGCCAACATAGTATCTGTGAGGAAGAAGAATGACAAAATTTGCCTTTGTGTGGACTTCAAAAATTTAAATCAGTCATCCTTACAGGATAACTATTCTCTGCCCATCATGGACCAAGTTCTTCAGACAGTGACCGGTTTAGAGATGTTATCAATGCTAGATGGCTTCTCAAGATATAATCAAGTTAAAGTTGGTGAAGCAGACCAATATAAGATTGCCTTTACCATACCTTGGGACACCTTTGCCTATCAAAGAATGCCATTTGGCTTGATAAATGTTGGTGCCACTTTTTAGAGAGCAATGGACCTTGCCTTCAAAAATGAAATGGATAAGTTCATTATAGTGTACCTAAATGATTTAACAATCTTTTCTAAGCATCATCCTGATCATGTGCACCATTTGCAACAAGTGCTGGAATGATGCCGTCAGAATGACATTTATCTAAATCCCAAGAAGTCTATTTTTGAAGTAATATAAGGGAAACTTCTTAGGCACATTGTATCTCAAGAAGGCATAAAGATTGACTCATATAGAGTCAAGTCCATCTAGGAACTAACCATACCCACAAGTAAGATTGTAGTTCACTCTTTCTTTGGAAAGGTGAATTTTTTATGAAGGTTCATCCCTGAGTTTGTTGAGAAGACTCACCATATTGTGAACATGATGAAAGAAAAGGCCACTTTTAGCTGGATTGAAGAAGGTAGATTGGTGTTTCAAGATATTAAGACAACTATTGCCCATGCCCTAATTTTGGTTTGTCCATATTATACCAAGGATTTCACAATGTATAGTTATGCTTCTGAGCACACACTTTCAGCAATTCTAGTTCAACAGAACTAAGAAGGTGTGGAATCTCTCATTTCTTTCATGAGCTATCCTCTCAAAGCTCATGAGCTGAAGTACTCAAACATGGAGAAGAATGCTTATGCAGTGGTAAAGGCAGTGAAGCATTTCCACTTTTACATCCTAAATTCACACACTACTTCCCTGGTTCTTGACACCATGGTCAAATCCATATTAACTCAGCAAGAGTTTGAAATGAAATGAGGCAATTACATTGCTAAAATCTAGGAGTTTGATCTAGTCATCAAACCAATGAAGCTGGTGTGGGGAAGGAGCCAATGCCAATTGATTGCTAATAATAGACCAGAAAGAATAGAACATGAAAAAAAAGAAATTGAAGACATACCAATAGTCCTCTTTGTCTCCACCATGAATGAGTGGTATTCAAATATTACTCACTTCCTTACCTATGGTGAGTGTCTTTCCCATTTCTCTCATAAAGAAAGGAGGACTGTCAAGTTGAAAGCTACCAATTTTGTCCTTTGGGATAATGGCTTGTATAAGAGGAGCCTTGATGGAGTGTTCTTTCACTACTTGGATAAAGAGCAACAGAACCAACTATTAAAGTCCTTCCATAATTTGGCCTGTAGAGGACATTTTTTTGCTCCTGTAATTGCCCATAAGATTTTGTGAGCTAGGTATTATTGGCCTACTCTATTTCAAGATGCATACAAATGGGTACGAAGATGTGAGCTATGCCAACAGTTCATTGGAAGACCCAAATTAGCTGCTCTGCCTCTTAATCTAGTGGTGATAGAAGAGCCATTTCAGTAATAGAGAATTGATTTCATTGGTGCTGTAAACCCATCTTTGAGTGCTAGACATGATTATGTCCTCACAATCATAGATTACTTCACCAAGTGGGTGGAAGCTATTCCAACCAAGCATGTTACTTTATAAGTAGTGTGCAATTTCCTCAAGGAGAACATCATTTCCAAGTTTGGGGTCCCAACCAAGATTGTCATAGATAGCATAGCTTATTTCTCTTCCCAGGAAATTACTCAATTCTATTTTTACTATGGGATTACCCTCTCCCACTCTTCTAATTATTTCCACAAGGGAATGGCCAAGCTGAATCAAGCAACAAGAACTTGGTGACTATCATCAAGAAGCTGGTAGATGACAACCAATGAACATGGCATAAAGCATTGGTTGATGCTTTATGGGTAGACATAATTACACCCAAGAGGGCAATTGGTATGTCACTTTTCCAACTTATTTATGGTCTCAATGTTGAAATACCAATCACCCTAAAATTACCAGCATTGAAATTGGCTAAGGCAGTTGAGGATCAGACATATGAAAGCTCCATCGATAAGAGGATCATGTGCTTGACTAAGCTGGATGAGCAGTGAACTATGGTGGTGGACCAAATTGCTACACATCAAAGTTTGGTGAAGAATCTCTTTGACTAGAAAGCAAAAAATTGTGATTTCCAGATTAGAGATCAAGTCCTATTGTGGGATAAGAGAAGAGAACCAAAGGGAATGCATGGGAAATTTTATTCCCTTTGGAGAGGCCCATTTACTATCCATAAATTCAATGGTGAAATAGTTTCTTGTTGAAGTCTCAAGATGGCACGCCATTTTCTCTGCCTCACAATGGGTGGCATCTGAAGCACTTTAATTCTTGAAGTATCAAATAAGATCATCTAAAGCACTTTAGTTCTATTTTATGCTTTTCATTTTCATTTTTTAGCACTTTTCTTTTTGGGTAGCATGACTCCGTAGGCTAATGGCATGATTAAAGGCACTGGAGATTCTAGTTTCTACTCCCCTCAGCTGTTCCAAGTTTTCAACTGAAGGAAGTTTCACAACTAGAGCCAGCTGTTGTTCCCAAAATTTGTCACTCATTTTTGGGACAACATATGAACTATTTTGGTCCTACTTGCCAAAATTATCTCTTCCTTTCTCAAAAAATTATTTTAAGCATTCAAATTTTTCATTATTCAAGCTTTTTCAATTAATGGACTAGCAGGTTCAATAGGTTCAATGGCTTTAGCAGGCAAGTTCTCACAAAGGAACAAGTTCCCAACACTTAGGCAATTTCAAGATTGGTTCAACGCCTCAGTTCAACCAAAAATGTTAATTGGAAAGCTTCAAAGGAAGGATTGAACCATTGAACCATTGAACCCTACTTCTAAAAAGGTTCAATGGTTCAACAGGTTTAAAAGTTTAACAACGTCAAAAGACTTGGAAGAAAAGAAGGCTTTGAAGAACAAAGGAATGAACCATTGAACCATTGAACCGTTGAATCTTGAACCAAAATGGTTCAACAGGTTCAATGGGTTTAAAGAAATCAAAAGACTTAAAAGAAAAGAAGGCTTCAAATGCAAGATTGAACCATTGAACCATTAAACCAAGGTTGGTTCAATCGGTCGGTTCAAAGGAGTGCCCCAAAGCCTGAAGGCCAAAGTACCCTTACAGAGGGCAGTGAACTAAAGGTGAGTTTTCTTACAGAGGGTAGGTGATGAGCAAAATGGACCATTACAAAAAATTGAAAGGGTAAGATTTTCTTCAGAAAAGTGAACAAGGCAGAAAAGTTAGAATTCCATTAGAAAGATTTTCCATGGAACAATTTCACAAAGACAAGGTGAATTCTTTCAGACAAAAAGTTTGAAGGAATTCATTCATACTTTTTTCCAAAATAATTTTCCCAAAAGGAAAAGCAAAATCCCAAAGACAAGCGGATAAGGCAAAGGAAAGGTTTCCTTTGGACAAAATGTCTTAAGGAATTCCTTCGAACATTTTGTCTGAAGGAATTAACCTGAAGATCGCTCGAAGGAACCTAAAGGGTAGGTACCCTTGTGGGGGGCTCTCATCACCAAGAAAATGGACCTTTTTCAAAGACCCAAAGGGACACCTTCCCTTGAGGGTGTTCCAAAGACAAAAAAGCTGAAGGAATTTCAAGGCTTCAAAGAGACTTAGAAAAATAAAGGAAGCAATGGAACAAAGAATGAACCAATGAACCGATTGAACCTTGAACCAAAAGAGTTCAAAGTTCAATGGTTCAAAGAAATCTCTAGATAAAGGAAAGAAGTGGAAGATTTTAGAGACTAGTTTAAAAAGATGGTTCAACCAATGAACAAAGGAAGCGATGGAACAAAGCAACCAGCTAAAAAAGATCACCTAAACCATTGAACAATTGAACCAATGAACTTTCAAAGGTTCAAAGGTTCATGGTTTAATATGATTCAAACAACCAGCAACCATTGACGTCCCCATGAACATCAAATTTAAGGTAATGAAATATTTGTTGATTTTCAAATGTGGCATGGAACTTGAAAAATAAACCAAGCGACTAGTTGAAGAGAGAGCCCAAGAGCTTAAATTGCTACAAGGAAGAGAGAATAATACAAAAATATCAAAAATATCTATAAGGGAGTTATTTTGAGTAGATGAAACAGTCCACCAAGTAGACTTTTGGGCACACCAAATCAAGGATGCAGACTATTTTTCTTCGATGAAGTAAAGGCAAAGTGGACAATTGCACACATAAGAAGGAAAGGACTAGATGACCTATACTTTGGAGGAGACATATGAGATAAATTGGCATGACACAGTTAAGGTCGATACACTATTCCAAGCATGGCCCCTTGACAGAACTAAAAATGCATTTAAGGCATTGAATGCATCATGGGCCATTCCATAGAAGAAAGTGCCAAGCCTTTCTTGGCTGCTATACATTGTAATGTCTTGTCTTATGCAAAGGAGATCTCTCCATTATAGAAGCAAAACTCTACCAAAATTGAAAGGTGATTATTGAGACTTTGAGCTCAGATTATTGATCATATTACTTTATCTGAATGAGAAAGCAAGTTACTTTCAGACTTTGTGCTATTATAGCTTGTGTTATTTTGGGAAATTGTTCTTATGTCCATTTCCTAGGAGCGTTCTTGTTTATTTAATCTAACAAGCAGAACTAGTGGAAGTAATAAAGAAGGTGTCCTAAAGCCAGTTGTGGAAAGACTTTGTGTTGTCTCAATTGTCTTCAGTGTGTATTTTTAGTTTCTTTTTGTGTAAAGGATTTTGGGATGACTTTGTGCCCCCATTATCCTTCGTATTTCACTCTTTGGGCAGTTAAGGTGTAGACTTTGTGTTACACATCATCCTGCTGGTTACTGTGCCCTTGTTACCTATTGGTTATCCACTAGAAGAAACTCTTGTGCCATAATGTAAGACCACTTCTAAAAGAAGAGAAGTGCCTTCAGTATTATCACCAAGATTTCTCCTTTTTTTGTAAACATCAGCTCTAAAAAAAGAGAGATGGATGGTGTAGTCCTACCCCTAAGTGTTATTTTCTGCTTATATATATATAGTATATAGCCCCTCATATGTATAAGGAACCTCCCCTTGATGAGAGGAGAGATTTTTCCACCTTTGATGTGGTAAATCTACACATTTGGCCAACCAATCTCCCCATGCTATGGTTGAAGAGATCTATTTTTCTCATCAGTTAGCTAGTGACAAAATATTCACCCAACAAAACCTATGCACAAAAGTTAGAAATTATACTGGACATATCAACCTAGTATCACAATTATAGAAAAATAATAAATAAAATGATAAAAAATGAAAAACATGAAAGAAAACTTGCAAGGATTAGATTCACATAGGGTTCACTAGAATATATGCAATCAAAAATGCACTAAATATATAAATCAATCCTAACTCAAAGAAGATAGATCATACTGACACTTCTGGTTGGGGATACATTAGATAATCAAGAACATGACCAATATGTGGATCTACTATAACTAATTAGGGGATATTTTACCATAATAATAATACAAGGGAGGGTTCCAAAGCCTCTAGTAAAGAAAAATAATGCAATAATCTTAACTAAGCCCTATGTTTTCATATTCACTAAATTAATAACAAGTAAAGTAAAGTCTAATATAGTGCTCACCAAATCTTGTGGCGTAAAGTGGGGGTAATAAAAAACAAAATTAAAATATGCATAGAAGACATATACTCATGTCAATGTATATGAGATCTTAATGCATGGAATAAAAGTATAAATGCATATCTATATACTCTTACAAAGGAGAAATAAAGTTAGGAATACTTACCTTTGAAGACATACCGACCAAGCCTCAATCTCTCCCTTAGCTAGGGTTCTTCAAAATAGGTTGTTGTGGTATGTAAGGATGACAAGGATAAATCAACTCTAGGCTCACAACCTATCAATGCATCCAAAAGACTTCTCCATAAGAAAAGATCTATATCTTCAAAGAAAGTTTAAGACCCTAATCTTGATCCTGAAGTATAATGGTGGATAAACAGATGCACAATAACTCTTACGTCTTCTCTTATCTAAATAATGAAGAAATTATCTTGTATATATAAGTGGATTTAACCCTAATCCCTTATGAAATTTTTAGCTAATAGGGTTGACCCAATTAACCTAGTACTGATATTGACAAAAAATCACTAGGTCATGAGCTAAGTCAGCCTAGAGCTGATCTAGACCCTAAATGAATTTTACTAATAAGAGTACAAGGTTGATCCAATCAACCTAGTACTATAAACTATAAAAATGGGTTTTAGGTTAGGAAAAAGGGGATGAAATATGGGAAATGACTAGAGGAGTATCTGAGAGAAAAAAAAGCTTAGGGTAATGGTTTTTAGGAGACCAGTGTGTAGATAACAAGTGGTAAAAGGGATAAAAATCTTGTGAAGCACCAATGGTCAGCCACCCCTTTCCTAGTGCACCCCTTAGGGTGTGCACTTAGAGAGATTGAGACTCAATGGGTTCCTATAAGATAAAGAACATCAATAATTGATAAAATTTTGAAAATATTATGTGTATACAAACATCATGATGCACCTTCTTGTCAAATTACCAAGGTATTTCTAGTAACACATGGCATACATTAATGGACATTATGTCACACATGAATTCATCCTTGTATGTGCCAATATAGAAACTTACCATACATTTATTTTCACCAAAATATGACATCATTTCATTACATAAATACATAATAGGGATTTAGATGCATAATACTCTTCATACCAATTTTCCCAATCATTTATTATGGAAAAATATTATTCGTGATAGCAATATCAACAATTACCTTACAATACTTATGTATATACTTGAAAATGGTTATAATAGATTCTTCCTCTACATAGGAATATTTTCTTCCTTTGTTGATTTCAATAGCACCTATTTTGTCACTAAAGATTTACATTTCGGTTCCTTTGTATGATTCATTGATATAATACTTTCCTCATCCACTTCTTTAGTATGCAAATTCACATTATTTTTCCTATTGTGATCATTATATGCATTTGGGCACTCAAAAAATCTATGCCCAATTTCACCATATCTTATTCATGTACTTGCTTCTCCTCTTTCTCTATCTCATCCATAACATCCTATAATTTTTTTATAATTTACTCCACCTCTTTGCATGATTTTTTTGGGATTAGAAGTGTTATTTTATACTTATTGTGAATAATAAATATATTATTGTGCCTTTTTGTCTTTGGGACAACTTCTCCTCTACCTTTAACATTCATGAATAAGATTCTTCAAGAATCATGCTCGTATCATTATGAACTTGTCTTGGATATTTTCAATCTATTTATGTGTCTTTATATATTTTTAGTGTCATATTTAACATGATCTCATCTAATAGTGAGTCTATAAAAATCCTCAATGTAATCTTTTAAATGCATCTCCTTATGTTGCAAGTTTTTTAACTTCTTAGACAAGCTTAACTGGTAATTAGAAGGCAAGAAATTTTCCTTCAAATTTATGACCAGACTATCTCAAGCATTGATATTATATTTATCTCTACACACTCTTTCCATCTACACATGCTCCCACCATAAATATATCTGACACTTTAACTTAGTATATGTGAAATTCATACTCTTGGGATCTTCCATACCTTCATAATACCAATATTTATCTAACTCAGTGATCCAATTAATGGGTTTTTCAAGACATAATATCCATAAATAGATATGGGTGTCTAGCCTGAGATTAATATTAGTTCTATGATGGTGCACATAAATATATTTACTTATTCATCAACTAATTATTTTTCCTGGATCTCATGAACTTCTTTCTCGAATTCATTATCATTCTCATTCTCATCATCCATCACAACTCCTCTACAACTCCATAGCCTAAAAATGGCTTGCATTTATCTCATTAAATCAACTAATTCTATAATTCTTGGTGTTCTAAGTGATGTGGTATCTCTTTCAATAAAACCTCTTATGTATGCCATTTTTTTCTCAAAATCAATAATAACTACTACACCTTCTATTTAACATGCTTCTAGTTTGAATATTCCTTAATTGATTTCTACCTACAATAAAAAATGTGTAAAGCATATGAGAATCAATAATATTCTCACACAGTCACCTAAGAACAATTTATGCAATCATAATTATGGGGTCTAATGGAGGATAACCTTAGGCCACATAACCCACATATTCACACAAATAATAGACTAACTCATAATCCAATTGCATGGAAAAAAAAAGGTTATTTATTTATTTTAATGGATGAAATTATATCTTGCACACACCTACAATCTAATTACAAACATTACAATCTAATGCAATCCTAAAACAATCTCAAATGAGATGCATTGAAAATTATTCTACTTTATTTCCATAGGTTTTCACTCCAACCTTCTCTCTCAAGTGTAGGGGTATATTTATATAAATATATTATCCACCTAATTAAATTAATGCTCTCAAACAACTCACCTACCCATGCCATAATCATTGAACATATATTATAATCCCATAACACATCACTAATGATAAATGATTATGAAGTTGGAATGGTTCTTATTCTAACTATCAGATAGTTATTGCCATAATGTGAGGTTCCAAATTTAATTTAGTTACTTTATCCAACCTATCAATTAATTACTAACTACACAATATCACAACATACTTACATGTTCATAAGAAAAATTTTCACTAGTACTCTAACATCATAGGATTTCAACTTGGCTTAGCTACGTAAAACTTCCAAAAACATTCCTTTGTTTAAGGTTGATTTCTATGTGACATGCTAAACTACACACACCAAACTAGATACATGGAAGTATATTTCCATTCACACAAAGGAAACACAAAATAACTTCAATATATTTATGCATAAATAGAGAATTTCACACAACATTACAAACTACTTATTTGTACTTTTTTATCGACATAAGATTTATAGTTAGGATGAATGCATCTACATCAGATAACATACTCATGATTATGATCTCCTGTTGATTACCCTTCAGATTTCATCATCTTCACAATATCCAATACCTTATTTATCTTTATGATCACTTATAATAATAGGCTCTATTATACCTTTCTTGTGTTTCCTTTAACCATGATCAATATATCCCATTTTTTATATATATTTCAATTCAAAGAAATATTTAAAAAAAAGGGTTTGAATAAGGCTATGAAATTTTATTTTATTATTCACATTGTAAATGTCATCTATCATATGCCCTTTACCCTTATCATATTTTGGTTGGCATTTATTGGTAAATTATGGTTGAATTAGTCTTCCATAATCTTAATGGGTAATATACAATGCTCATATGTCAAAGTCACTCATATAATCTCTATGTTACTTAGGGATAATTAGTGTAAAAATTAGATTGGACAATGTATCATCCATAATATAAAATTTTTAATGAATACTTTCAATATCTTCTTAAACTTCACCATACTCATCTAATTCAAAATTTATTAGTTTATCTTTTTAAATAACTTATTTAGGCTACCTTGTGATTGGTTGAGTTGTATTTAAATGTGGAACAAGATTATCATGAGGTTTAATAATTTTAAAATATTTAAATGGTAAATAATCTATAGGACATGTATATATCATAAACTCATGTATGGAATTTAACTATATAAGTAATATGGATGGGATAACTACCATATAATGAATCCATGGTCTCTAAGTAAAATGTTATAATTCACATCATCAGGTATAACTTGAAATTATGTGGATAGTCTTGGGTCCAAGGGATATATCTAAATGGATTTTTCCAAAATCCTTTCTTCATCAATTATAAAAATACTTAATGATGATCTCTAATTCAGTGAGGGCTTGACTTCCAATTTTAAGTTTCATAAGAAATGATTCACTACAAATTTTTAACCCTAAACCATTATCCAAAAAAACTATTTTGATCCTATGTTTTTGATTATAACTTGAATAGTCTAGGAAAATATTGATAAAAAATATCGATTATAATTAATTCATCATCGTCAAAGGTAATAAATTTCACACTATCAGTCAAAGATCTAACAATGTAAGCAAAGTGAGAAAGTTAAGTATTAATTATAAAAATAGTTTCTTCTAATATCTTATAAATAATATATTAGAAAATAATGGACCAAATAAATAATTTTAAAATTTATATCTTTATTTGAATATTCTTTAGTTGATCTCCAATATCATATTGTTTGATAACTTGCAATCTAATTTTGAAAGATCGAGGAATATTAGGAGGGATGTTTGGTTAGTCCCAACTTGAGATTGAGAATGGTTAAGAGGAAATATTTTATTCTTTGGTATAACTCTCCTTTTCATTCTATGGTTAACCTCATAATAAGACATCATACATTGGGATATGCATAAATTCATACAAAATATGTCTATGCAGGTCAGTAAAACAAGTCTATCATTGGTAATAGTAAAAAAAGAAGAACATGAAGCATTATTAGAATCACATACAAACCTATAATGACTTGAAAATTATGATATAATTATATTATATTCCATTAAAAATAAATGTTTGAAAACAAATAAAAATCCATACACTAAGAAAATCATTATACCCAATAATTCACACAAGCTAGGAATACACCATGTAGATAAAAATACTGAAAAACATGTCATAATTCAATTAGATCTAAGAAAATTAATTCATATTCCTTAATTTAATATAATATATTTTACATATTTTAAATAAAATTAAATATATTTTCCTCTTATTTTAAATCTACACCTTCCATGTATGCAAAACCATGGTCATTATCAAGGGGAATTATGACTCTCTTCTCCCAATTCTTAAAACTCTTGTATTGATTTTTAAAGCACATGTCAGCCTGATTATCATAGCATCATGGAATAAAAATAAACACATTGTATTTTTATTTATAATCTATCTCAAAAATTTTAAATATTCTATGAATCTAACTCCCATGATATCATGTTGTACAAAACCCCCAACTAATCTAAACTTTTTTATTTATTTACCATAAACAAAATATTGGCTAAAGGTTATAATGAAGGATTATATATATATTATTCCATTCATAATTAGTGACTATGTGCACATATAAACCTATATTGATCAATATTTTGTTCATTTTCAAATCATTGATCTTATCATCAATTATCAATTCCTGATCATATGGTGTATTCATTATTAAAGCATTTATTTTTGTTTCTCTTGGATTGATTCCTGTGCATGCCTTGTACATTTTTGAATCTAAGTATTAAGTAAATTATGATTCATTTTGTATTTAATATCAATAAAATCTATTAAATCTCCTCCATATCTTATTTTTGAGGTCCTCTCCTTAATATTTCTTTACCTTTTTTCATCTCACTCACAGTTTAGACTTTTCCTTGCAAAGTTTGTATCATTTCCTTCAATTTTGTAAAGATATTATTTTATATCAATATATCTTTATAATTTTTTAATCACCTATTGCATGTGTTATACTATCTCCTTTTGTACATGTAGGTTTTTTTTATCTTCATCTTATTTCTATACCACTTCTCATCATCATATTTAATTAGGTCTTTTACCATAAATATTTTTTTATGCCCAAGTCTTCTTTTGATTTGATATTATAACCATTTAAACACAATTTTGATCTTGGTACCTCTATAAAATATTCTCACATAATTCTACACTATCCCTAGTCTTATGTTCTCATTGAAAATGCACACAAGTCAAGATTTTGGGACATTCTCTCTAATAGTGACTAGCTTATTCACATATAAAAAAGTTACATAACCATGTCCTCCATTATGCACCTATTATACATCAATATTTGGTTATAACCCACATATTTTGTCTATAACCCATTTCATTCCAATTGTATCCACCCTCATATTGTTTCCTTAATGTAGTGGTGGGTTT
Source organism: Torreya grandis (assembly GCA_037957365.1). Taxonomy (NCBI): domain Eukaryota; kingdom Viridiplantae; phylum Streptophyta; class Pinopsida; order Cupressales; family Taxaceae; genus Torreya; species Torreya grandis. The sequence continues at coordinate 3,487,071 of JARHVA010001313.1, forward strand.
TATTAAACCCATCTATCTAGCTTCACACATTTTTTCAATGATTCTATAATATTATGTATCATGCATGTTAATAACACATATTTTACAATATAAATTAAAATTCATCTATTTTCACATGTTGTAATTTTTTTTTTAATTAGTCTCATGGTATTCCCTGCATACCTTAAAATATATAGTCACTGATTGTACCATTTTCTTAGTCCATTTACTCTTCGTATGATCTTTTGTATCATAATTGGTACATAAAAATGCCCTTGGAATATATTGAATAATAAAATTAGATATTTTTTCCAAATATATTTCTATATTTCAAATCTAGGTTTCTAAGAATAGGTTTATTCCCATGTCAAAATTTCCTACAATCTATGTTCTTAATGCAACATTTAGTGCATCACATATATCATGTTAGTGTAATAAATTACTCATAAACTATTGTATGGTTTTAATATGTATTTATATTATTTTTAATTAGTGGTCAATCACTAATTGGTGTATAATTACCCACAATCTTTTATTAGAGAATATTTTTAATTAAGTCAAAACTTAACTGACTTTTGCTAGTAATAGTTTTGTCTTGTTACTTTTGTAACTACTCTCCAAAAACCTAACCCTAAACGTAGCCACCTCTAGTATCTATTTAAGAACATAGAGTTATAGTGGGTGAAATATATTATGGATGAGAGTTACTGCTATATATGACAATGCTCTTAATCAAAAGAGATAGCCATGCTACTGGGATGAATCTATGTTATTTTGCTTTCAAGCTTTCATAGATTTATTATGAAAGTATTTTAGATGTTTTTACTATGCTATCTAACATAATTATGGAGCCTATCCAAAAATTTAATATTTACTAGATATATGTTAGTTTAATTTGGTATCATAGTTGGATCTGTAATCTCCATCTCGCATTATTTCATATTTGGTTCTTTCTTCGATTGATTCACATTGTTTACAACTATGTATATGGAGGATTTCCATTGAAAATATTTATACCATATTTAATTTTTGAGTTTTTTATTCATATTAGACATTATCATTACATTTATCATGCCAAATAAATAGTTTTCAAATTTTGTTTCACTTTGATTGGATATTGTGAGCCCATTTGTCAAGCCATGCAAATTACATTATGTAAAAATATGGGAAATTTTCAAGGGTAAAAATGGTCCAATGAGAAGGAAAATAGAATTTTTATCTCATTTGTCATGTTTTAGGACCATATTTCACATTTTGCATTAACTTGCAATAAGTTGCTAGCTATACTATTTAATTATGAATTTAATTTGAGTTTTATGGGAGCATTTTTTTCATCTTGCCTTTTTTTAGATATACACATTTATTGAGTTCATCAATCTCACTTTAGGATTTTTTACACATAACTACCACATTAACACTTTTATAGAGATTGAGTTACTTTGTCTTCACTCCATAGTTAGCATTATGGGGGCATGTTGTTACTGCTAATACTTCTTTCCTATTTGGCTATGTTATGCACCTTGTGATTATTCTTGTACATACTATATAGATGTATAAGATGATATTAAAATTCATAATATTATTTTTTATCCATATTTATTGGTATCAAAATTTAGAACATCATATTTGAGCTATCTTTAAGTGGTATCAAAATTTATAACATTGTCTTTGAGCTAACATTCTTTGGTGGTGCCAAAATCCTAATTTTTAGCCAACCTTCTTGATGTATTTTGCCCATGCATTTCATTCAAATGGATCATATACTATTTTTTATAGGCTTCATCAGATTCAGTGGCCATCTAGGAGCATCTTGATTCAATTTCTTATTTTATCTATCATTGTACATGGGTACCTCATCAGGCCTAGTTTTCTAGAACCATACTTATGATCTTAATACATTTTATATTTTAGCACATAACTTAAGTTGATCATCAGGGGCTGCGTTGGTCTATGTAATGTTTGCACTTTTTATGAATTCCACCTTAGGTAATGTTGTTATGAAGGTTTGATTTAATACGTGCAAAATTTTATTTAATACACATTTAATATTGATAGTTATCCTCACATGTATGAGAAGGGTTATATGTATCTTTGAGAAAGATCCCACCTCTCAATCCACTAATAACAATATCTCACTAACCTTTTTATTTTATTATATAAGGAATCTTTGTGTTCTTGTGGAAATAATGGAGTTTAGAGTCATCTCCAAAGCTTTTGGAGATGTAGTATTTTAAAGAGTCATATTCTTGTGCAACCATTGCTAGTTACACACACATATTGTATATTAATTTTTAAGTTAATATAACATGCTTTGGTTTGTAAATCTCTTTCTCTCTTTTGAGTACTTGTGTGGATGATTGCATTGTAGAGTGTTTTGGGCCTTCCTATTTATTTTTAATATGGCAACATAGTTCATCGAAGTACATCTTAAGGGGGGATGTTAGTGTATTTAATTACTCATACATTGTTGTATGGTTTTGAGATGCACTTATTATTTTTAATTTGTGGGTAGGCACTAATTGGTGCATACTTAGCTATAATGTATTATTAAATAATATTATCAATTAAGTAAATACTTAATTGACCTCTTCTAATAAAAGTTTTGTATTATTATTTTTGTAACTACTCTCTAAAACCCTAACCCTAACCCTATCCTCCTCTCTTATTTATATAAGAACATAGAGATCAAGTGGGTGAGATATATTATGGATGAGACTTACTATCATATTGACATTATTATGATAATGATATTAATCAAAATAGGTATCTATGCTACTTGGATGAATTTATGTTAAAATGTTTTCAAGCTTTCATAAATTTATTATGCAGTTATGATGGGTATTTTTATTATGGTAGCTAATATAATTCTAGAGCCTATTTAAAATTTTAATACATTATAAAAAAGTATTCATGAATATTTGTGTTATGAAATTTGGTAATAAAACTATTAAAAAACATTTCACATGTTATAATGAATGTATGTCATACTATGACTAAGATAATAACATCTTAAATGTGCACACTCTTTGTACAACATGCTTAAGCTCTTTGAGTGAAGAAATTTTCTAGTGCTCAAAATCAAGTATGTGAAATTATTACAAGAAAACAACCTTAAATTACTCAAAATATAAAACATATTTATTTTGATCAAAATTTTGGTACCTTGTATGTGAATGATCCAAAAATTTCATGAGAAACTAAATTTATTTGCTCTCAAATGAAGTTCCTCCTTTAGGCCTCTGGGATATCTCACACCTATGCATGTGTTCTATTATATCTTCAATTCATCGGTACTCTATAAAGTTCATCAAAACATATTGAAATATTTTTGGCTATTTACTTATTGATTTTTTGCTTGTGCACTAATCCCTAATGTAGTTACACCAACTAATCCTCCATAAGTTCCCTCTCTAATAACTGTGATCAAATTGATGCCTACATGCATAGTACATATTTATACAACATCATGGTTTATTAATTGAATGGTATTACTCACCAAATAAAATTCACTACCTCTAACTCCTTTGATATCTCCTCCATTTATTAGTCCTAGAATTTTATTACCTCCAAATCCTCTAATAGCTCTTCTATTTGATAGTCTTATACTTATTTTATGTGCATGTATCACCTTATACACATTATTCTCCTCAACTAACTTTTCAACAATCACTTCATCTAATACCAATTCTTCAATTTTCTCCAAATCACACGTTATCACCACTACAAATCGCATTATATTCATTTTTTAAATAATAAATGTGTGTAGGTTTTGGCTTCAATTAAGTTTGATATTAAGTCCTCTTAAAGACATTTGAATTCCACCTCATCATCCTAAGGAATATTATGCTCTCCTTCTAGTGGTTCTTCCTCACTTAAAAAAAAATTCACCATTTAGTTTACCTATTTCACTCTAGTGCATTTATCATTTGCACAAACCATTAATGTGACCTCCTAACCATTGATAAGTTCTAACAACATACATTTGAATTGGCCCTCCATTCCTCCTAAAATCTTTGGTAGCTATTATATGTTCACTACCTTCACTACTTATACACAGTCTCTCTTACTTCTAATATATATATATATATATATATATATATATATATATATATAAATTAATATCTTTCTCTTAATCTTGCATAAAATTTAAACTCCAATCCAACTTACCATTCAACCAGCCCATGCGTAGATAGATTTATCTCCTCATCCTTAGATTTTTAAAACCCTAGTCTATCATCATCATCTTCATCTAAATAAAAATATGAGCTATAGAATTTTCTCTAGATTCAAACATTGTTTGATAATCATATTACTTTAGACACGTGTATGTAGACATTGAAAAATATAATAAATAACTATTCAAAGCTCTTCTCTACCATACATTAATCACAAAAGTCCATTCCTACACAATTTTCTTTAATCTTTCAACTTAATCTACTATCCAAACATATATATTATAAATATTTCCACCATAACATATACCTTGTAGATGTGGATAACCAAGGATGGTTTTGCTCTATAAATTACATAGAATACTTCATATAATTCCTTGTAAATATCCTTATAAAACCATTTATTTGGCTCTAAATCCACATGTCTAGGTGATTTTTATGAAAATTCTAGTGATTTCACTTCAAACCATGCTTACACATGCTCAATTGTGATTCACTCTAACATACACTCATTCAATTTTCATAATATGAGGAAATAAAGTTCAAGAAATATAACCAAAATGTTGTGATTTTTATTATATAAATTCATTCTCCTACACATACTTGACTAAGTGAACGAGTAAGACACTTCTACACTGGCATATCACTCAAGCCAAAGACTTAAGAACTAAACCTAAGCACATATATAGATCATAGATAACCTCATTATGATAACATATTATAAATGAAATAATTCACATCATCAACACATCTAATATATAACATCACCTATAATCAATGCATAACAAATCACCTTTTCATTATCCCACAATATAATCTATAGTCATCCATTTTATTCATACATAACAAAGCATGTTATTGTACCTAACACCCTCGCTTTTCCACAATAAAATGGGGACCCACATTTTATTTCAAAATATGATCTTTCATATGTTAACGAAAAAATTGGGAAAATCTAGGACATTTCACTTTTTTGGTGGGATGATATTGACATTATGTTTATGAGACTAACTTATGTATTATAGATAAATTCTTTTGATTCATAGTCTTTGGGTTAATTCTTTTAGCCTTTATGTAAAATTATCTTTTGGATGTTACATTTTAGGAAATTTTTGATTCTATTCTTTTTAGAGCTTATTCTTTCGGGAAGACTTATTTTATCAGAGAAATTGTTGTGAATGTTTTGTTTGAAACAATTCTCTTGAAAGAATTCAGCCTATGAAATTTTAGCCTTAAGGAATTCTAGACTGCATACACTTTACCTAAAATAAATTCCCTGATGGATTATCCCTTTGGCCCTATCTAACTTATCCTTTGAAATTTTTAGAATGATTCTTAGTCATACGAGAGTACCCTTTAATAATTTTATAATTTCCCTTCAACCTTTATAAAGTAGATCCTTTGGGACTTTTGTCATGGAAAAATGGCCTATGCATTAGACCTTCAAACTATTTCTAAAGTACCCCTTGACATTTTTAAATTGCCCTTTAGAGATTTTGAAATGCATTTTTTGCCTTGCCAACCTACCCTTTAGCATTTGCAAAGTAGACCCTTTGGGAAAATTTTTGCCTCGAAGTAGACCCTTATATTTATTTCCACCTACCCTTTGAAACCCTTCTAACTAGCCCTTTGGCCTTTTTGAATTGACCATATAAACTCCTTTTTTGACCAAATCCTTTAAGACACATACCCTTCAAGTTTTGTGCAAGTTACCTTTTAAAACTATTATTTCAACCCCTTTATCCTTTGGGATATACCCTTTACGAGGTTTTTACTTACCCCTTATCTCACAAACCAAATTTATCTTCAGCCTTCATGTTTTGGGACAATTGCCATGAACCTATCCCTTAGGTTTGGTTAAACCTACCCTACTAGATCTTTGTCCTAAGTTGTGTGCCCTTTTCCAAGTGACCAAATACCCTTCAGATCTTTTTAAAAGGACCTTTTTGCCTTTATGGAATATCCAAATTCCCTTTTTATTTTCTAACATACCCTTTGAGACTTCTATCTTAGGGTTTTCATCATGTATCCAAATTCCTTCAGACATTATGTCTGAGAGAATTCAAACCTTAGAGTTAAAGGCACATATCATTTAGGTTTTATGAAGCTACCCTTCAGGACTATTGAAGTGACCCTTAGCCATCTAAAAGTGCCCTTTACAAATCAAAGGTTCCCTTTAGCCCTCTAAAACTACCCTTTGAGGAGTTTGAAAACACCCTTTAGAATTATTATTTTGAGACTTTTGCTCAATGAAAAGATTCATTCAAAATAATTGTTATAGATATTTCATTCGAAACAATCCCCTTAAGGGAATTATCCATGAACATTGACTTGAATGAATTTTTTTGACATTATATTCCTAAGTGCTTTATTACGAAGAAAACTATTAAAATTGTGCCATACTTAGCCAAACAAAGAATAAATACTTCCTATTTGATAAAATAATAAGGGCCTTCCATCAACCCAAGCTAACAAATTTGAAATAAGAGAAAGTGAACATTGCATATTTATATCACATGAAGTGGTATTTAACGTAGGATCCTATATAGATGATGCACAGTCATTGAATCCATCATTTGCATCCAAGTTAACTTACAATTGAAGCATCTTCATTTTTAACAATGACTGAGAGTCCTAGTTCATATCTTGATAATTCTATTAGTATAAAAATGACTAATCTAAGAGTTGGAGTGATTACATAGTATGTAACATATCAAAGGAAATTATATTAGTCTAGAACATGTAGCTATGGGTTTCACATCTAAGATGTTTTGAGGAATAAATCCCCCATCTGCATTCTCAAATAAGGATTCTATAGAGTTTAAGGATAATATCTTTGATGTAGAGGTATTTCAAGATAAGTATCGTAACTATTCACAACTCTAAGATGCTATTGATTCAGTGGACATTTTCATGTGATGATGAAATGATACTAATAAAAAGGCTATTTGTTTAGGAACTTATAGACTACAAATGACAAAGATTGCATTTTCTATAGACAAACCAAAAGTTATGGCATGTATATATCTTCTTAGGGATTTGTTTTTTCTAGAAAAATATCATAGAATATTTATCTACTACATTCTTATGGTGATACAGTGGTCATATGCATCTCTAGAAGCAATTTTAAAAGGCATTTATCTCGCAACATACCAGATGTCTACTATGATAAATACACTTGGGTAAAATTCAAAGTAGAAACCTTAATCCCAAAGGTGCTCTCCTCATGGATACTCTCAGACCAGTCTATCACCTAAAAAGAGATGAAGCTAAAGAGAGTGATTCTAATCAAAAAATTTAGGATGGGAATCCAGATGGGTATGGATTAGATTAATAGATTATATGGTATGCCTAACATCCATTTGTTAAATTTTGATTAACATTGTTATATATGATGCTATCACATGATGCTACCTATGCTTTGGGGGAAGTAATCATTTTGAGATTGAGAGAGAAAATTATGCATAAAGACAAATATCCCACCCGCACAAGATATTTTTATATGATGTCATTTTTGGTAGATGTAGTCATGGGAACATCCTATAAGGACTTGGGAAATCTATGAGCTTTTACCATGACCAATTCATGCATGCATATGCTTACCACAAGCATATAGTTAGGATATGTGAGGATGCTTACCCATAGGTATGACAAGCCATTCATGGCTCACCTATGCCTTGACATGGAGAAAACATCCTAAATAATTTGAGAAGAAAAGGAGACTATTTCCTATACCTAGAATTTACTATCATCACGGTCTGGGGAAATAAGGTTGAGCCCTTATATCTCCCAAAGTATGTACCTAATAAGTTGGCGGAATAAGAGATTGATTTCTAGTTATGAAATAACATTAAGGAGGATATGACTAGGCAAAAAAAGGGATTATACTTTGGAAGCTTAACTTTAATTGGAAGAATGACATATGATATGAGAAAACATCTTGGAGATGTAGGAGGAAAACAAAATCTTTATGGCTTCCCCATAATGACACACAGAGACTGGGATCCCCATGGGCAAATCCAACAACATATCCATGGATTTAACATTCCTTAATACCACCAAATTTATTTTTATGAATGCTAAATAAGATGAAGAAATGTTGAAATGATCATATATTGCTGGACTATAAGAAGATAATTTAAGAATGATCCAAATTGAACCTAGTATCTCCACTAGGGAGTTAGATAGCCAAAGGGCTCTTTTTAAAAGATGGTAACATTTATATTTTTAGAGAGGACAATCTAGAGAATAGGAAGCTTAATCATCCAAAGGACTTCCATTAAAATTGAAACTAAAATTAGTAAAGAGAGAAATTGAGCTCCCTGAGCCTAGTACAGAGAGAAGAAGAGAAAGAAGAGATCCTATCAAATAAATGCCTATTGTTAGCATTGGTCAAGTTCTTATTGTTTCATCTATTGGTGTAACTACTTTAAAATTAGTAGTATCCACCTCCTCAAGCTCTTCCATTCAAGGAAAGACCCTTTTGGTCTATTATAAAAATCCCAAGACTCCCATAGGTAGCCCTACAATGCATGCATCTCAAGGCTTGCTTCCAAGTTCACAACCATCAAGAGAAGATGAAGTGGTCATCTAGACATAGCAAAAGATTAAAATGAAGAGGCTTAGTTAGAGACATCCAAGGATATGAGTCTTCAGGTTGACCCCATTGAGTTTTATCTTCAAGGTACTCAGACCTTTTCTAGTTTTTCTTTGAGTTCAATTTCTATTATTGATTAGATACACGTCTCTCCTATAGAATTTCCCATTCCCTCTATTACATCCACCCCATTTTTTTCTTCCACCTCTACATCTATTCCTTCCATTTCCATGACCACCATTGATCTCTCCATTATAACTAACACACCATTTCACATGGCTATTCCCTTTATACCTACTGTTAATTCTCCTATGAGAGTTACAAAAATAAGAAGGCAACCAAGAAAGTGTAGACTGCTCTAGCCACCCCCCAACTTCATGTTCAATTTACATAGATCTCCCTTCCACTCCCCATTTCCACTTATATAGAAGAAACCATAGTAACTAGCATAATCAAGGGAAGAAAGGCCAAGCCTCACATAGTTGTAGTCTACCTACTCCCTCATGTTGGAGGAGTGGACTGGTCAAAAATAATATGGCCTTCTTTGCTTGATGTCTTAACAAAGGCTAGTATGAAATATAAGAAAGATGAAAAGGATCCAAAGAAAGAAATTATTTTTACAATCACTGATACACCCCTCAATATTCTACCTTGGGTCATGGATTTGAGGAGTCAAATATCATGCTATAAAGTCACCAAGATCCCCTCTGTGTCCACTTTTTTTGACCCCTAAACTGGTACAATACAAATATTAAAGAAGATAAAACTTAAAGATGACCAGGGTACATGTGTCATCCTTAAATAATGATAATCAATGTTATCCCTCACTAAGAGGTAGAATAGACAGACAAGGTAGTCTATGTATAAAGAGAATATTTCAAACCTAACTCAAGCACACAAGGATGTAGTGGTGGCCGTCCATGAAGGCATGAAGTTATCTCAATAGGAGCTAGAAGATGAGGTACAAGAATTATGATCATAGGTTGAACAACTCTGAGAAAAATATAACACAGTGCATATTCATGAAGGTATCAAAGCTGAGGTTTGGGATGCTACATCCAAATGTTAAAATTCCTTAAAGGCCATGAATTTTATGAAGTTTTAGATGGAACCTCATGTGAACCAAGCAAATCAACTATGTAGCTCTCTGGTTCAAGATAGTACCAAGCTTAAAATGCTAGTTTTCTATGCAGTTAACTCATTATACATCCATCTTGACTTAATGACCATCTTCAAGGTATATAATGCCCTAAATATAGTTGCCATCATGTATGAGGAGGTAAAAGAGTGGTCAAAATCAATTATAGATTTAATTATAGAGTACCAAACACATGAGGCTTAGCTCCTCCAAATTTTGAATGAGCTAAAATTATCTAATGTAAGAGATTCTATAGGTAAATTGATTAGTAGAATAAATTTTGATAAAATTGTATAGAAAGTAATCAAGAACTTCAAATAGAGCCTATAAAGCTTGAAAGTGGAAATAATAGAATCAAAGTTAAGCAAAGTTAGGAAGAAGGTGACCAAAGTTGAGATTTTTAGGAGTAAGTTCTAGCTGACTAAAGATGAACATGCAAGAACCCTCAGGCAAACCAAGAGACTCCACTGACCTTAATTACTTAACTTAGACATCATTAACCAACAACATAAGGTAGTGCACAAAGTTTATCAAGATAACGAGGTGAAAAAGAAGAAAACTTTTGGTAGTGTTACTATATCTTCAGCTTCTATTTTGACTTCCACTCCTACTAAAGCCTATGCAACACTTCAGACAACACAAACTTAGCCTTATGCATGTACAAATCCTATAGCAGTATGTATATTTAGATTCACCTTGTAATTAGACAAATCATTTTAAAATTGACTCTGTATTTTATTTTACATGCACATGTTGCATACTTTTTTAAAGTCAATTTATCTAAATATAGCTTTTTAAGCTTTTCTTAGATAGTTTTAAACGACTTTTAGAACTACATGTTCTAAATGACACATGTAGCAATATGCATAGACTCAGAGAATGAGGTGAACCCTTCCCCAATATTTATAAATATAATTGTACCCCCCAACTTAATTTTTTATCAAATTTTTTTGATTAACAGATCAATGAGCCATTTTGGTCACCAAGCGAAGTGTTTTGAGTATTTTATTTCCACTGTTGTGTTATTAGTTGTTATTTCTATGGTTTTTTGCTTCAATAATATTTAGTGTGATAAATTTGTAAATATATTCTTGATTAATTTGATTCATGTGTGAATCTTAGATGTGTAATAGTTATTGAAGATTGGTGAATATATTGATTGAAATAGTCAAGTTAGATTGAATCATATTTATAGATGTGTACTGATATTTTCTTGGTGTAGTTTTTTGAGTGTGTCCTACAACTACCTTATATAATTCATTAGCCTATGCCATAATCTCCTAATTGAAGGGTGCATAACATCTACCCTAATAGGAACAAATTTTGTTTGAGGTTGGTGAACTTCTTGCATCTCTTTTTCCTTAGACTCTTTATCCATGTCTATTTACATGTGTGCAATTAACACTAGTAACAAGCATTGGTTTTAATAAAATATAGGTCTATCTAGAAACCAACTAGGGAACTAATTCTTGAAACCCATGGATATTTATTTTCTTCCCTACCTTACCTTCCTTTTTTTGATTTTTTTGTTAGGATCTTCCCACTCTAGATTATAATCCAGTCACCCATACAACTCACGTAGGAACTCACTCTATTAAAAAGCCATATCTCTATCCAAAAACCTTGTTAACAACCTGAATACCCTACCTACCATGCCTATAACTCATTCCCTAGAGTGGAGTTTACCTCCATCAAGATCCTAAAACATTAGAGGCTACCTCATTACAGATGTGGTGTGCATAAAACCCACATCAACATATGTCATCACAAATAATTACATTGATCACCATGAAATAGATGATATATAATCATATAATAGTTCCAAAAACCCATTCTATATTCTCACTCCAAAACCATAGCTTGCTTCTTGAACTTGAGCTCTGACTACAAAAGTGTGATCTAAATATTATGTCAAATAAGAAGTTAAGGGGCCTATTTATAGGTTTCATATACTCCCTTTCCCTCTAGTAGTTTTTAATTCGTTAACTACACCTATCCTTATTTTTATAATTGTCACCAACTATGATCCACGTGACCTAATTTTATATCCTTTTATAATATTATTTTACTTCATCCCCACACTATTCTCAATATGGATCAATTCTTGATCATCCATATTCTCATTGTCTATATGTTTTACACTTCTTAGTTTTGAGTATCCTTATTTTTCATTGTGATTTTGTGCATGTATGCTTCTTTGTTGATATCTATTCTGCATGGTAATTCTTTATTTTTCATCTCCTCTATGCATTACTCTTCCTCTTGCACATTTTCGTTCCTTCTACGTGTTGTAAGATGTTTTTTTATGTGTGTGTGACACTCGTGCATCAAAAAAGTTATCCATTCTCATTATGAATGAATTATGATAAAAACATATGATAAATAATTAGAACCTTACATTATTACTATATATTACAATGATATTTCCATGTTAAACATCTTGCATACTTAGAAAAATAATTAAGGGTCAAAATGTTTTTCAATAACCTTAGTCTAATAGTAAAATAATATAAAACCAAAATTATGATTTTTAAATCTAATGAAATAACTTACCCTATAATTTTAACATATTCCACTAGAGATTTTTCATCTATATAAATATGTAGGACTTTATTTAACCATAATCTAAATTGGAATGTTAATATTAAAAAATAATTATGCACAATGGAAAGCTATCTATTATGGTTTTGAAAATGATTGCAAATATGTTGAACAATGGTATTGGGATTAAAATAATATGTTATTTTATACTTAATTACATTGGTCATCTCTAAAATATTGTGTATTTTAGGGATAAATCACATTTGAGAAACTTATAAGGATAAAATAAAGTGAACTAAAAATATATCCACAATAAATTAAAATCAAAAATTGAAAACACGTCACTCTATTCTTCTATTGGAAGCATGCATTGTTCTTGGCATTGAAAACAAATATTTAAAGTATTATATGCTATATAAAAATAAGTTGGCCAACTTGGTCAACATAGACTGGTTGTTATTACTAAGCAGTTGTTTTATTTCATATAGGATTTAAAAATGTTTCAAAATTGACTTGGATAAATGGTTGAAGCACTAATATGTTTGTGATGACCATTTGTTAACATTAATTTAATTTATTTTGAATTGAAATGAGTCAAACTTATAAATCTAAACTATTAAAATTGAAATATAATATATATATATATATATATATATATATATATATATATATATAAATGTAAAATATAAAATTTATAGAACTAAAGTGAACTAAAAATAGTAAATTGACACCAAATATGTAAACCTAGCTTGGATCTAATTTATTGTTGACTGTGCAGGTTGATCATGAATAGAAATTGGATGAAAAAACACGTCAAATATGTCACATATGAATCAATAATTAAAATTGTGTTTGGATAAGGTTTTACTAAGAAGACATGGCCACACTATAACCTTATCTATTGAATACGACCGTATCCTGGTTGACTATGTGACTAGTTTTTTGATTTGGATACTTTCACCTGTCTATGAGGGTTTATTATCTATGTGTGTGTGTTGATTTGATACATGAAATAACTGAAACGTATGAAAATTGTTTCATACATAATAAACATAATATATATCAAATGACAAAAGGGGGTAATTTAGTTAGGATAATAGCCATGTAACCCTAAAAAACCTTGTGTAATCTAAGTGCTACTTGTATAGCCCAAAAGGGCCTCAAGTTGAAGTAATTTTACCTTGACTAGAGTGAGTGTGTGAATTTTGAATTTGTTATATGAATACAACTAGATAGATTTATATAAATTATTGATAATGAGTGCCCTTGATCTATAATAAAATAATTTTAGACTTGGCCTATGATGGTTAAAATGTTACAAAAGTTAAATTGAGAAGAATAATGTTCTTTTTCTCAATGTGTAGTAGAATTTCCAAGTGATTATTAGCTATGTTTGAAGAGGCCCTTATGTGATTATTTATAAGAATATTTTAAATATTTAAGCTAACTTTGTTAAAAGTGTGTAAAGAGTTAACTAAAATGTCTCAAATTTAAAAAAGTTATCATTGGGATGTAAAGGATAAAGATGCACTAGTGGACAAGGCCACAATGCAACCCTATCTTACCTAACATAGTCTTATCCTAAAAATATGAAGACTATTAGAATTGATCATACATGAACCTATAATTAAAATAAATATGTTTGAATCATGTTCTAAGTAGCTTTGAGATAGTGAATAGAATAGTGAATGCTCCCATAGAGATTGTAAATTAGTAGAATATGAAATTATCCAAGTAGGGTAAGGATTTTAAGTTTAAACATTTTTAAGCACTTAATGATTAAATTTGAGTGTATAAATTTCTCCTCACTTTATTATTGTGATGTAGTGAAGTGAAATTACTAGAGTAAAGTATATGTAGACCTAAGTGTGTATACACACTTTGTCTTTTGATGTGAAGTTTGATCATACAAGATGTCTTAATGCGAAAACCTACAACAATGAAAATAAAAGTAGTTATTATCTATATTTAAAATTTTAAAATCTTAAATTTGAAAATTTGAAATTTAAAAAGATAACAAGAAAAATATACACCTAAAAATATGTGTAATCTAATTTATCTGTAACTTGGAAGTGGAGAAGTGCATGACCCTTTGTTAAGGCATTTGGGGAAATATTGAACTTGTGGTGAATTGAGAGTGATCAAATATTAATTTAAAAGTAAGTGAAATACATTGAGTTGGAAAGATTTTATGTTCCAAATCTCATATAAATGTGTAGACTACTTTGTAAAATAATTGAAAGGGTGAAACCACCAAATATAAATTACTACATTGAAAAGTGCAACTATATATGTTGAGTGCCACTCAACTCTCACGTGGCCCACTTACAACATGAAGACAAATATAACCACTAAAAATAGATTCAGATTCAATTTAAAACCTTAACACTTTTTAACTTGAGAAATTTTAAATTTCCATGTAGTAACTTGAACATGAATGAATATTATGCCCCCTTGTACTATACTAAATTGATATTGAATTCCATTTGAACTTCTAACTTTTTAAATTTATAAATTGTAATTATTTTCAACCTGTAACTTTTAACTATAAGAATGAGTGAACGCACTTACCATGTGACCCCATAATATGAAAATGGTGAATCAATCTGTAATCTAAAAACTGTATACTATCATAAATCTTAAAAAAAAATCTCATGAGACTTGAATTCTTAAGATAAGCCCATTCTGATGCCCCCCTTTTGAGATGAGGGATGTTGCATACAATTTATTTATCTCAAAATAAACCATATATGAAAGATATAATATTGTAGTAAAGTACTTTGAACATTTGAATTGTATTTGCATCATAATATGGAATATTGAATTGAATTTGGTTATGAAACATGTGTTAGATAGATATAAAATTAAGGCATATAGGTAGCATGTGCATGATATGCATCATGACATAAGAGTGAAAATAAAAATTATACATGATATGAATCATGGCACCATAGTAACATATGATGAAAATATAGGCAATGTCATATAATGCCATGCAATTTGCATATAATGTCACACATAAGGCCCAAAGGCCACATACAAGAGACATGTAAATGTCACATAAAACATGAGGCCAAAGACCACACATAAATGGTATGAGAATAACATTCAAGTAAGAACATTTATAAATTACACACACAAGACCAAGGGCCACACAAAATAAGCAAGAAAGTCCTAACTTATCATGTAGTAAAGTAAGAAATAAGAATAGAGAAAATGAGACTAATCTACATCAACAATAGATCCATGTCATTATTAGCTAACATTTTCATGTAACAAAATGTAAAGTATGAGTGATTAGAGAAACATTTGTATGATATGTAGCTTAACATGGTATAAATATTGTGGATAGATACAACCTGTTAAAATGTTCATGAAAAATGAAGAAATTCGCCCAACTTAGTAAGGTTTTTGCATAATAAGGGAAGCACAATGGGTAAGTGCACACATTTGGGGGACAAAAAAGGGCCTACCCATGGACATGATTTTTGTAAAAATTTAGAAATTTAAACTTTTATAGATAATTTGAGATGGCTACACTCAAAATTTAAAATGTATAAAAGCATGAATTATAGAATTTAGAGTCTAATTTTCAAAAAACTATTTTTTTTGAAAAATAGTTAAGTATAAATAGGTAAAAAATCTAAAATTTGAAGATCTCTTTTTTTTTTTCAAGAAAACATAGTAGATAGATGTCCGTGTGGCCCACCATTTTTTGAGCATCGTTACATATTGTTTAAAACCCTTTGGTGAATATTTATATAAGATATTATCGTGTGTTTTGAATATTTTTCAATATTTTTTTATTGAATTCTTTTTATTAATTTTGTAATTAATTATATCCTAAAAATTGATAAAAAATAGATAGCTAGCTGTGCGATCCCCTTAACTACTTAAAAAAATGAGAATTGATTTTTTTTGAATGTGTGTATAATTAGGCCTATTTTGTTTACCATATAATTTTTTTTGCATTTGAATCAACAAATTTTTTTACACAAACATGAATAGGCATGTATATGTGTAGCATGTAGTGGCTTAAAAAAGATGTAGTTAGAAATAAATATAGTTTGAACACGTAAAATAGCCTAAAAATTATAAAAATCATATATTTATAAAGAAGACAATGTGCTCATTGTGATCGTAATAATTTTTTGAATTTTGATATTGAAATCCATAGCGTATTTCGTGATTGAACTTGAAATTTGTTAGATTTTATGAAAACTATTGATCTTGACTATAGATGCATAGTCACAAGCCTTTGGCTCAAAAATCCAAGCCATTTCTGAGTTTGGAGGCTTGATTTTGAATTTAAATTCAAATAATGCATACACATTACATAACATGTATGCATTAAATAACACATTATATAATTTATATGCATGATCTAACACATACGTGTTATTTTGAAATAATACCAAAAAAGAAAATTGTGTTTCTTATAGTAGGGCAAGGATATACCTTACTACCTTACTTTCATAAAATCCTAATTTCCCTTAAATTCCATGTTTCTTATTGATCTTATCATACTGTACCCCTTTATTTATAAATTTTGAACTAATTTATTTAAGTGGCAAACCCATTGAATTGGACTATATAGTATATATAATCTTGTGTAAGTAGAAATAAGAATTTAATGCTTGGTGTAATAGTGCATCTCTTGGATATCTATTTCAAGAATGATATCTAATGGAGCCAAATACTTGTGAATCATGCCTTGGATTTTCCTAAAAACATTCCTAAAATGTGACAAATAAAGTCCCTTAAGTTTCCTCCAAGGTCAATCAGTGCATCTAATTCAATAGACTTGCATTTTGAGGTCCCAATAAAAAGTCTAACAAGAGTCTTCTATTCTTAAAATTATTCAAGATTCCCATAATGTATTCAAATACATTATTCAAATTTTGATTAAAATTAAGATCTCTTATGAAAATATGGTTAATCCTTCATTATGTGAACCTCCTTCATCTACCCCTCCATCACATATGGGACAACCATCAACCACTCCATCTATTACCACCTCATCTCAAGAGTGTGTCTTTGACATGGAACTAGTCCTAACTGCACCATGGATGCAACAATTGTAAGCTCAAAAACAAGTTAGACAAAACTTGGTTCTTATCAATACTATATATTTCTATACCTTACTATGTAATTGGGATGGTAAGATAGGAAAGTAGGATGATGGGTACAAGGTGCACATTTTTCTTAAATATTTTGATATTTTGGTCAAGTTGGGTACACATTTTATTTTGTATAAGATGTGGTTTTGAGCTCAATAAACTTGAAATGGTCATATGTATCCATTAGTGATGATGTGGTTTTAAGATGTTTCACCTATAGTGATGAATGTATAACTTATAAAATATCTAAATACACTAGGGACCTTGTTTAAAACCATTAAGGGATGGCTATGCTTTAGAAATATAGGGTGTTGTAGACTTGGCATTGACCAAGTATGACATATGTATAATTTACCCCATCTTAAACTCTATTGAGATTATTCAAGATACATTAAAGGTGATAATGTCCCCTAAATCTAAGACCTACTTACCCTCAAGGATGATATCGAGCAGAGGGACCCAATAATTGACTATGTGGATGAGGTTACTCACCTCATATAGATGGTTAATTAGAATTGAATACCAGTGTGAACCCCCTTGATAAATGTTTTAATAATATATATTTTATACTTATCTTCAATAATCTTGTTCATATTTCATTGTAATGAGCTTAAACCTTATGATGTGGACTACAAGAAAGTAGTATCTCAGAATTCTTACTATGGCTTGGGATTTGAGATTGAGGAGTCCATAATTGAATTATGTTCTCTCATAAATGTAGGACTTAATATGAATTTAATTTGGGATATATATGTAATTCAAGCAAAGGGATCTAAATAATTTGAATACATATATAGAAAATTGATAACATTTGGTGCTCACTCAATTTGGATGGGACCTTAAAGGGCTCTATATGATAATTTTCATATATTAATGGAAAGTCAGAGGCTCACATCATGTGAACTATTTTCCAGACATGAGTTGGTGGGATCGTTGTCAATCTTTGAACATTTTTGGCTTATATATATGTATGATAAATTTATGAATAAGCCTTAGATTGATTGGAGGTGATGGGACTTATCTAGGTATCAAAGATCATGAATTCCACTTATGTGAGATAATAAATGTAGAGAGTGTAGTGTGCACATGCCTAGATTTGGCCCTCATGACATCTAAGATGTGTTCATATTTTTCCAAGTATTTCTTATTGCTGATGGGATCATTGAGTAGTTTTGATGGCTTGACATAATAGGGCCAAGCCCAACCTATCAGAGGCTTGTATCATGTGAATTATTTAATAGACATGAGTTGGTGAGATTGATGTCAATATTTAAACATTTTTGGCTTATATGTAGGTATGATATTTGTTAATAGGCCTTAGTTGGATTGGCTGGAAGTGATGGGACCTATCTAGGTATCAAAGATCATGAGTTCCACTCATGTAAGTTAATAAATGTAGAGAGTGCATAATGTGTACATGCTTAGATTTGGACCTCATGGAATTTGAGATATGTTTAAATATTTTTCTAATTGTTTCTACTTACTGATGGGATCATTGAATAATTTTGATGACTTGACATGTAATAGGGCCAAGCCCAGCCTATCAGTCTTATTTGCTCAAATTAGCCACTTGGTGTATAGAAGTACACATGTCCATCTCTAATTGGATCAAGAATCTCAAGGTGATAACATCTTTGATGCTTTTAGGATCTAGAATGTATATACACATCTAAAAAATCTAACACTTCTCTAGGTGTACTGACCTACATGTGCAAATATTTGATTGGATTGGGCATCCTAAGACTGAAAAATATGATGCTTTTAGGACTTGATAGTTAGATCTATAACACTTATATGTGTGTATAAGATACACATGGTGACATCTAATTGGATCAGGCCTCACAGGGCTTTGATAGCTCTTTAATGCTTATATGACTTGACAGGCCTCTGATAGTGCTGACACTTCTGAGCATGTATAAGGTACACATGGTGATATGTAATTAATTTTAGCCTCCTAAGGCATTGTCAACTTTGAAACATCCAATACCTAATGTATCTTTGATAGCTTTAACACTTTTGGGTTTATGAGGTACACATCTAGAACAACATATTTCAATTATAGGGGGAATTAATGTCAAAATAATCCATGTATGAACCTATTTTAAATTGTATACATGATATGAATTGGAGTGAAATTAACCCTAGAATGTCATCATGTATATATATAATGAACCAAAGAGTTGATTCATTTAATCAAGGAGGCATGGAAAAATTAAGCCAATTAGTCGATTGGTATAATTAGGGACATGATTTGGGCAAAATTGAGCCCCTAAACCAAATTTATGGCCCAATATATTGTTTAATCTATATAACATGTATAGATTAACTAAACCTAATCTAATCAAAAATGTAAATATGAATTTAAATGTGGCCAATTTGATCCCATTAAACCTAAATTGGAGTCTATGATGTGATTAAAGGGGCTAAATTAGGTCATGTTTCATGATATGCTGATCACAAACCTTGATTTTATCACTTAAACATATATAGCTCACCCAAACCTTAATTTCATGACATATACACATGTACAAACCCATTGCACTAAACCCCTAACCCTAAATACTAATTTTATAACAAACATAACCCCTATGTTCTCTGATTTCATCACAAATGCATAAATTCATGAATGTGATTAGTGCCAATTTGTGAACCTATTATTCACCTAATTTTTTAAGGACCTATGATTTGATTCATTAAGTATGATTCTAGATAATGAATTTAACCTATTACCTAATTGGTGCAATTAGAGATGTGATTTAGGAAAAATTGAGCCCCTAAACCAAATTTATGGCCCAATCGATTATATAATCTATGCAACATATATGGCTTAACTAACCCAAATTTAATTGAAAATGTAAATATGAATGCAAGTGTGGCCAATTTTAACCCATTGAACCTAGATTAGAGTTTATGATGTGATTAAAGGGGCTAAATTAAGTCATGTTTTATCACATGTTGATTGTAAACCCTAATTTTATCACTTGGACATGTACAATTCCCCTAAACCCTAATTTCATGACATATACACATGTACAAACCTATTACACTAAACCCCTAACCCTAAATACTAATTTTATAACAAACACAACCATTAGGTTCCATGATTCCATCACAAATGCATAAATTTAGGGATGTGATTAATGCTAATTTGTGAACCTATTACTCACCTAGTTTTGTAAGGACCTATGCTAGGATTTTGGGCAAAATTAGCTCATTTCATCTTACATATTGAGCTTTATTGTATCATATGATAGTCTTATTGCTTCATAGTCTTATCAAGAGTCTTATTGCATCATGTATTAGATATTTATGCATCATATTGGGGAATTATGCATCATATTGAGCTTTATTACATCATATTAAGATTTATTGAATTATATGATATACTTATTGCATCATATTAGAGATTTATTACATTGTATGATAGTATTATTGCATCATATGATAGTCTTATTACATCATATGATAGTTTTATTACATCATATTTAGCCTTAGTGCATCATATTGAGCCTTATTATATCATATGATATCCTTATTATAACATATGATAGTCTTATTGCATCATATTAGAGATTATGAATCATATTATATTCTTATTGAATCACATTATAGTATTATATGGGATTTTATGCATGGAATATGAACCTTTGTGCTTATTTTTATAGTATATGCCTATACTTCAAAGAACTCATATACGTTATAAGAAAGTGTACATATTCCTTAAAGTAAAATAAAAACCTAATTTTCAACATCTATTTTTATCCCAAAACAAGATTTTTGTCCCCAATGATAATCCTTGCATACTCTGCATGACTTATTTGTAGTTTTTTTTTAACCCCACATTTTGAATTACTTTCTTGGTTGCTTTTATAAAAATGGGATCTGCTTAACATTTAAGGAAAAGGAATAATTTAAAGAATAAAAAATCAAATAAATTATAAGAGTTGAGATAAAAAAATAAGGCATGAATTCAAGCATTTTATTCCAGATAAGGTACAAACATTAACTCTAATGAGCCAAATACCTTATATAATGAGGCAATTGATAATAATGAATTGAATAATGATGAATCTGATAATAATGAATTGAATTATGATGAAATTCACAATAATGAATTGAATTATGATGAAATTGACAACAATAAATTAGATAATGTTAGAAATTCATATTCAAAGTTTAAAGTTTTTTATTTTGTTTATGAAGAGCCTATGCATGATAATTTACCCACTAAAAATGATTAAAATTTAATGGACACAAATAATGATGAAATTAACAATGAATAATAGTTAATGGAAACATATAATGAAGAAATTTTTATGAAAACATATAATGATTTTGAAACACCCTCTGTACAAATTCCACCAATAACAACACCTCCAAGAATTGTGCATAGAAAAGATAAGTAATTAATTGAAGTTGATAAAAATATTTTGAAACCAATGCATAACAAATTTTTTGACCACCATTCAATAAATTTAGCTCAATAAATTTGGGATAGTTTCATTCATAGATTGGAGTATGATAGTCAAAGATGTCAATTATTTATTTTGTTGATGAAATTTGTTAAGATGAGACTTGCAATGTACACATTAGGACTAAGAACATCTAACATGGATGCTGAAAATGATTAAATTGTTGAAAATATACATGATGCATATCATATTATAGGTCTGAAATCATGCAACAAAGATTGTAATGCTGCTCAACATATAATGATAACTTGTGCAGTAAGTGTTGAATAGGGAAAAATGATTGATTTCAAAAACAAGCTAAACACTTGATATAAATAGAAAAATATTAATGAAATTAATTTCAAGATGTGAAAAACTTAATGAAACCAATATGAAAGAGCTCTGGGCATTTTATAGTAGACTTCCAAGAAAGGACAAGGCTATAGCTAATGCTTTTGAAGACTTACTTGCACAATTTTGGAAAGATAATATAAGAGTTTTGCGTAATGCAAGAGATGTAGTGAAAATAAGAGTTGGTTCTTATAATCGTGAACTATATCTAAAACATTTCTTAGATATGACTCAAACACAAATGTACTCTAAATTTTTGGAAAAACATCAAGAAATTGCTATTAGTCAATTTTTTTTTTGATATGGCCAAACATTTTTATGTAAAAATAAATCACATGCACACCCCTTATAGTTGTAGGCAACATGTTGAATTTTTAATGCAATATGATGGTTTTTTCCATATGCATTGTACTTTGTATACTAAAAACATTTTAAAGGAGTGTGGTGTAGAAGTTCCACCAAAATCAGCAAGGGAATTTATTCCAAATATTTTTTGTGAAAGACTAGATGGATAGTTCTTTTATAAGAAAGCATGTTTGGATAGAAATTGTAGCATTTGCAATGGATTGCCAAAATTAAAAAATGTATCCATGAGGACTGTACAAGTGCAATTAGACAATAATCAATTGGTTTCATCAAATACAAATCTATGACTTATCAAGTAAAAGATGGAAAATAATCTAAAAGGTGTGAGCTTGTTATGAAAGAGATACTTGTCTCAGAATTTATGGTCAAATTCATGGAAAAAATTATTTGTGAGTATGTAAGGCACACACATAGGGATAAATAGTTGGATGAACATTTCAAGCTAATCAAAGACACATTCCCACTTAATTATATTGTTTTAGTAATTAACTTTGCTGAAAATTACACATTCAAACTAAAAATGGAAGTTCAATCATAGTATTACAACTCAACATAAGTTACCATATTCATGTATATAACATTCATTCATGTATTTTATAGTATAGAGGAAGTACCATTTCTATATCAGTGATGACCGATCATATTATATAGAGTATGTGCAAGGTTATTTTGAGAAGTTCTATGGATAGTTAACTCAGATGAATATTACTTTCAAACAACATTACATTTGGCTAGAAAATTGCACATCACAATTTAAGAATGTATAGATGTTTTACTGGTTAAACAGGTTGCACGTTACCAATAATGTAGAACATATTTAGAGTTTCACTAAGGCTGGCCATGGAAAAGGGAAGCATGACAATGTTGGAGCATGTGTAATAAGAGGCATTACAAAAGAGGAGTTAAAATTTGACCATGTTTCAAATTTTATTGATGCAAAAACTATGGTTGAATGGTGTAATGAGAACATATGTCATGGTGCTAAATAAAATTCTACTATTCATAGAGATTTTTGTTTAATGGAGGAAAAAAACTTGGAAAACTATGAGGATTGTATAAATATAACAGGTTCAATTGAGCTCCACTCATTTCATAGCTCAAATGCAGGTTATTGGACTATTCATATGTGACAATTGGCATGATTTTTTTATGCATTCATGGGCTCTATTTATAATTAGTGTGAGTCACAAGAGTAGGTGGATGATTGGAGTTCTAGACCTCTAATTCTAATCAACACATATCAGGTTCCACCAGTATTATAACTTAAATATATGACATCATCAAATGACTTTGACCATATATCTCATATAGTGCAGCCAAGTACAAGTTTAATCATTATGTACTATTTATTCTCATTATGTATCTTCATAGTGTCATAAAAAATTGTTTTTTATGATGCAAGCCATGTTTTTGAAGTTATTATAGATGAGAACAATAAAGAGGAAAATATTAATACTTATGTTGGTGTGTAGATGAAATAAAAAACTGACTTCCCTGATCATAAATGGAGAAAACATTGATTATCCCACTAGCTCTATGGTAGTCACTAGAACTTGGCTTTGAAGATATCCTATAAAAATTCAAATGTATGGTTGTTTGAAGACTTTGAAACACATAGAAAGATATAACACTATTCAAATTTGGTTCTTACAATGAATATTCAATTACAAAAATATCATGGGAGGACAAAAAATAGGAATCTATGGAAATTTTGTGAGTCAGACCATGAAACTATTCTTGATACTATCAAGATTAGAGTATATCCAAGTGGTTTGTGAGATTGAATTGTGTAGTTACGTTGACTTGTAAAATGTAGATGTAATAAATTTTACCAAATGTTTTTGATTTTGTAGGTAGTATTTATATAAATTTCATCTTTAATTACTTACTAACATTTTTTTGTAGTTTATTGGTGCCAAATAATATTCCACCTTCATGTGGTTGGCATTGTTAGTAAAGAATTTCATATTCTTGAAGCTAAGAGAAGCTTACTGAAAGTACTTGGTGTTTTCATGCTTCTAAAAAATTACTCATGGCAAGTCTATTTATCCTTGTATCCATCTAAACACATAAAATTCCTTATTTATAATGATCTACATGGATTATATCTAAACTAAATGCATTAGAATTACCTCAAATGGCATTACATACCAATGTTACACATAAAACAAACACACTTTTCATTGATTTGCATATTTTCATTAGTATGACATTTTTGAACAGTAGTAAGAATTCACTTGTGAGTGGAATTGGATGTCATGGTAATGTTAACATGTGTAATTTACCTATATAGACATGCACAAAGTGGTGGATTTGCACCTACCGGCCCTGAAGGCAAAAATGCTAGTTAGAATTCAACAAGTTGTCTCTTCACTACCAAAAAGTTGCATTTTAGGAACCGTTATTGTAAATTATACCATATATTTATATTAGAGGCAATTATTATTATATTTAGGGTGAAATTAGAGGGATTTACCATGTAAAATAATTATTTTAAGTTTGTCCATATAACTTATATTTTTGGTTTTATGCATGCCTGAAGTTAGGTTAAAAATTAACATCTTTCTTATATTAAAAAGGACATTCTTGAGCTTAAAATGGGTGGTGGTTTTGTCAATCAAGCCATATGGGAGGCCAAAAACTTGGTATTTTAAATTATCTACCCATCTAGATGTGTTGGTAGTGCCAATTTTTAGCCAACAAGCATTAGAAATGGAGTTCTTAGATCGTAGCTTCAACTTTGACAATATTTATTGTCAGTATTTTCATGCTCTAGAACAATAGTGAAAATGCGCTTGTGGGTGGAATTTGATGTCATGATCATTGAAGCATGTGTAATTTGCCTATATAGACATGATCAAAGTGGTGGATTTGCACCTGCTAGTCTCAGAGGCAAAATTGCTAGTTGGAGGTCAATAAGTTCTCTTCACTGCCAAAAAATTGCATTTTAAGACACATTACTATAACTTCTACCATAAATCAATTTTAGAGTTGCTTCAAAATATATTTAAGGTAATATATGGATTTATCATGAACATGAGGGATCTTATAGTTCATCCATATGAATTACAATTCTGGTTATATGCAAGCCTAAAGTTAGGTTAAAAATTAACATCTTTCTTGTATTGGGAATGACATTATTGAGCCCAAAATAGGTGGTGGGTTTGTCGACCAAGATAGATGGGAGGCCAAAAAACTAGTCCTAGATATTATCCACCCCTCTAAATGATCCAAAAATTCAAATCTTTGGTTGAATATAATTCAAAAAATAAGAACAAGATAATTCAAATAATGCTATCTCTGAGAAGAGATGTTTTATTGATCAAATGTATAGACCCAAACATATGCTTATCTCTGAGAAGAGATATCTAATTTCCATTTTGGGTTACATATTAATTTATACATGTTTTGAATGTGTGGGGAGGATGTAAAAGGTCACCAATCTTAAGGGAGATGAATTGGTTTGACTTCCATGATTTACAACAATATAGAATTCAAGGAATTACTATTTTTAGAAACTTACTATTTTTAGACTGCAATGCTAAAATTAAAATTTAGGACACTTATGTTAAGTTTTTGGGGGTCAAAATTGAGAGAATGGATCTTGATGCCATCTCATGATGTTCCCCTCATTATAATCTTTCCAACAATTTAAATGGTGAGTCAATTGGAGCTATGGTGCAAAAGTTATGGCTCCCAGAAGTTCCATCATCAATTGGGGTGGATCCATCACCCAAATTGTCACCTAAATTATTGCCCAGATCATTCCTTCCTCCTTGAGAATCAATGGTCCCCATTACATCAAGATTTGTCATCAAGTGTGGTAGTTGTACTTTAATTTGATTCTTGATGCATACTTGGAATGGACTGTGATTTATGGAACTATGCAGGGCCTGATTGTTCACCATTTCTGTTTGACCATCAATCTATGGATGGAAGGATATGAAATTATTTAGCTTGGTATCTACTTGATTTTGTTGTTGTGTTGTTTGTGTAGTCAAGGCTGTAACATTAGCCCTTTTGGATTCTTATGGCTTGACCACCATGAGAATAAATTTCTTGGCACTAATTAGAGAGACAAATATAGAAGGTGGTACCTCTGGTACCCTGTAATGCCATGTTCCAAGAGTGAGAGTGATCATTCAAGTTCTTGATTCATATATACCATGTCGATCATACATGAATGGATAAACAAAGAGTACATCACAAACATCTAGATTGACCACATCACATAAGACCTCATCTTGGAAAAGTTTTATTGCATATGAGAGAAGACATTGGTGGGTGACACGAAGGTTTCTCCTTGGAATCAACCATCCAATACTATATGACTTTGGGTGAGGACTCATGGACAAATTTAGGCTTTTCACAATATTAGTATAGATTAAATACTTTTGACTTCCACTATCAAGAATGAAATTTAGAGGCTTACCTTTCACCCATAACTTAGAGTGAAATAACCTTTCCTTGTCATCTAGCCTCTCCTCATGGGTTTGTGATGAAGCAATAATGGCTTTAGGCTTAGCATCTATAATCTCTTCTTCAACCTCTTCAACTGTAGGGTCTATATGAGGTAGAAAAGTGGATGTTGAGGATTGTGATTTAGAAAGCAGGGACTTGATGGATCGACATTCTTCTTTGGAGTGAGTTCTAGATTTATGGTAATCACACCACTTCTCAGTCTTTCCTTCCTTTTGATTTCAATTTTGGCCTCGTGTTTGACCTTCTTTGTCACTTCTCCATTTTGAAGGCTGACTCTTCATATTCATTCTTTCATGCTTTTGCTCAATCTTCACTATGAACTTGTATGCCTCACTAAGTGTTTCTAAATTGAAGAGTTACATTTCTCCCCATATGTACCATTGTAGTCTACCACAATATTTGAGAACCTTGTGTTTTTCACTTTCTTGGATGCCTAATCTCATAGATAGAGAATGAAAAATATCAATGTAATCTTAAACATATTGTTCCTTACCTTGGTGAAGTTGTTGCCACTCTATATACAAATTGTCATAGGCTCCAATGGGGTAGTATTCTTCCTTCATAGCTTCTATGAAATCATCCCAGGTAGGTTCTATCTCAAGGCCAATATCATCTGCACTAAATCTCTTTTTTGTACACTTTCCCACCAATTTTTGATAGGCAATGATGCTTTCAAAAGAGCAAAAGTGATCTTCTATTTATCGATGAATTTATTTTCAAAAAAATAAGAAGATAATTGATCCAACCAATTTTCTACTACATCAAAATTTATTTTGCCTTTAAATGTAGGGATATAAAAATTCACCTGAACCTTGAAGGGTGTTGGGGCACTGAAAGGATGTGGGGGTGTAGATGAGGAGTCAAAATTTCCCATTGAGATTTATTGGAGAATTTGAGTGAATTGTTATAACATCTACACTTGCTACTATTGGAGGGATTCATTCACCATTTCCTTGAAAGAATTAGATGTCTCAGTGTTGTCTACCATTTGAAATCATTTAGACTGAATAGGTAGATAGTCTGTTATTTCTATTTTCCACCCAAGCTTCCTGTAATCTAACCTCATCCTCAAGATCATACACTCTAATGACAAACCAATATGATACCACTGATCTAAAACTTAAAAGCTTTGGTTGAAATATAATTCAAGAAACAAGAATAAGACAATTCAAATAATGCTATCTCTAAGAAGAGATGTTTTATTGATCAAATTTACAGACCCAAACATATGCTTATCTCTGAAAAGAGATGTCTAATTTCCATTTCAGGTTACATATTCATTTATACATGTTTTAAGGTGTGTGGAGGATGTGGAAGTTGACCAATATTGAGGAAGATGAATTGGTTTGACTTCCATGATTTACAACAATACAAAATTCAAGGAATTACTATTTTTAGAAACTTACTATTTTTTAGACTACACTACTAAAATTGAAATTTGGGGCAATTATGTTAGGTTTTTAGGGGTAAAACTTCATTGAGTTGATCTCAATGCCATCTCAAAATGTTTCCCTCATTATTAGCTTTCTAACGATTCAAATAGTGAGTCAATTGGAGCTACGGTGCAAAAGTTATGGCTCCTAAAAGTTCTACCATCAATTGGGGTGGACCTGTGTCCCGAATGATCACTTGAATTATTGCCCAGATCATTCTTTCCTAATTGAGAAGCAATGGTCCCCATTTCATCAATATTTGTCATCAAGTGTGGTATTTGTACTTTAATTTGATTCCTGATGCATACTTGGAATGGACTGTGATTTATGGAACTATGCAGGGCCTAATTGTTCACCATTTCTATCTGACCATCAGTCTGTGGATGGAAGGCCATGAACTTATTCAGCTTGGTATCTATTTGATTTTTTTGTTGTGTTGTTTGTGTATTCAGAGCTGTAACATCAACCCTTTTGGATTCTTATGGCTTGACCACCATGAGAATAAATTTCTTGGCACTAATTAGAGAGACAAATATAGAAGGTGGTACCTCTGGTACCTTGTAATGCCATGTTCCAAGAGTGAGAGTGATCCTTCAAATTCTTGATTCATATATGCCATATCGATCATACATGAATGGATGAACAAAGATTACATCACAAACATCTAGATTGACCACATCACATAAGACCTCATCTTGAAAAGGTTTTATTGCATATCAGAGAAGACATTGGTGGGCGACACAGAGGTTTCTCCCTGGATGCAACCATCCAATACTGTATGGCTTTGGGTGAGGATTCATGGATAGATTTAAGATTTTCACAATATTAGTAGAGATTAAATTACTTTTGACTTCCACTATCAAGAATGAAATTTAGAGGCTTACCTTTCACCCATAACTTAGAGTGAAACAAACTTTCCTTGTCATCTAGCCTCTCCTCATGGGTTTATGATGAAGCAACAATGGCTTCGGGCTCAACATCTATAATCTCTTCTTTAAGCTCTTCAACTGTAGGGTCTATATGAGGTAGAATAGTGGATTTTGAGGATTGTGATTTAGAAAGTAGGGACTTGATGGCTCAACATTCTTCTTTGGAGTGAGTTCTAGATTTATGATAATCACACCACTTCTCAGTCTTTTCTTCCTTTTGCTTCCAATTTTGGCCTTGTGTTTGACCTTCTTTGTCACTTCTCCATTTTGAACGCTGACTCTTCATATTCATTCTTCCATGCTTTTGCTCAATCTTCACTATGAACTTGTATGCCTCACCAAGGGTTTCCAAATTGAAGAGTTCCATTTCTCCCCATATGTACCATTGTAGTCTACCACAATATTTGAGAAACTTATGTTTTTCACTTTCTTGGATGCCTAATCTCACAGATAGAGAATGAAAAATATCAATGTAATCTTGAACATATTGTTCCTTACCTTGGTGAAGTTTTTGCCACTCTATATACAAATTGTCATAGGCTCCAATGGGGTAGTATTCTTCCTTCATAGCTTCTATGAAATCATCCCAGGTAGGTTTTGTCTCAAGGCCAATATCATCTACACTAAATCTCTTTTTTGTACACTTCCCACCAATTTTTGATAGGCAATGATGCTTTCAAAAGAGCAAAAGTGATCTTCTCTTTATCAGTGAATTTATTTATAGAAAAATAAGAAGATAATTGATCCAACCAATTTTATACTACATTATCATTTATTTTGACTTCAAATGTAGGGATATAAAAATTCACCTTGAACCTTGAAGGGTGTTGGGGCACTAAAAGGATGTGGGTGTGTAGATGCAGACCCAGAATTTTCCATCGAGATTTGTTGGAGAATTTGAGTGAATTGTTGTAGCATCTAAACTTGTTATTATTGGAGGGCTTCATTCACTATTTCCTTGAAAGGATCATATGCCTTAGTGTTATCTGCCATTTGAAATCATTTGGAGCGAATAGGTGGATAGTCTGATGGTTCTATTTTCTACCCAAGCTTCTTGTAATCTGACCTCATCCTTAGGATCACACACTTTAAAGACAAACCTCTCTAGTACCACTGATCCAAAACTCAAAAGCTTTGGTTGAAATATAATTCAAGAAATAAGAACAAGACAATTCAAATAATGCTATCTCTGAGAAGAGATTTTTTATTGATCAAATTTGCAGACCCAAACATATGCTTATCTCTGAGAAGAGATGTCTGATTTCCATTTTAGGTTACATCTTCATTTATATATTTTTTTAAGGTGTGGGGAGGATGTGGAAGGTCACCAATCTCGAGGGAGATGAATTGGTTTGACTTCCATGATTTACAACAATACAAAATTTGAAGAATTACTATTTTTAGAAACTTACTATTTTTAGACTGCACTACTAAAATTAAAATTTAGAGTAATTTTAGGTTTTTTGGGGTCAAACTTCATCAAGTGTATATTTATGCCATCTCACAATGTTCTCATTATTAGCTTTTTAACAGTTCAAATGGCGAGTCAATTAGAGCTATGGTGCAAAAGTTATGGCTCTTAGAAGTTTTGTCATCAATTGGGGTGGACCCATCACCTGAATTATCGCCTGAATTTTTTCTCAAATCACCAAATGTGTTATAAATGCTAGTTTTTAGCCAACAAGAACCAAAAATTGAGTTCTTAAATCATAGTTTTAACCTTGACAACATTTGTTGTTAGTGTTTCTATGCTCTAGAACAGTAGTGAAAATACACTTATGGGTGGAATTAGATGTCAAGGTCATTATAGAACATGTAATTTGCCTATACAAACATGATTTAAGTGGTGTATTTTCACCTAATAATCCCAAAGGAAAAAAATTTAGTTGAAGGTCAATAAGTTGTCTTTTCACTACATAAAAGTTGCATTTTAAGACCTGTTACTGCAACTACTATTGTAGATTTCTCTTAAAGGTGATTCAAACTAGATTTAAGGTGAAATTAGAGATATTTATCATTCATAGGAGGGATCTTATGGTTTTCCATATGACTTACAATTTTGGTTTTATGCATCCCTGAAGTTAGGCTAAAAATCAACATCTTTCTTATATTGGGAAGGGTATTCTTGAGCCTAGAATGGGTAGTGGGTTTGTTGACCATGCCAGTTGGGAGGCTAAAAACCTAGTACTAGATGTTATTCTTGTTGAGTTGTGGAGCTAAAAGCTTCACTAATGAGCTAATGTGGAGGTTTTTAGGTTTACACAACAACTGACATCAGTCAAAACCAACTGACATCGGTTAGGGGTCGACTGGCAATGGTCAGAACCAACCTACATCGATTAGGGGTCGACCGACATCAGTCATCTTCAGACCGACATTGACTTCTGTACGTTTCTTGAATTGTTATTTTTAGGAGAATAGATTTGAGCCTTTGATTTAATAGGTGGATCTAAGGGTGGTGAATGCATGGCTCATGAACCCTAGTGTTGTAGTATTCTATATAGTAGGGTTAGATCCTCATATCATGTACAATTCAATAATTGAGTTGATTTTAATTGATTGAGAGAGAGAGAGAGAGAGAGAGAGAGAGAGAGAGAGAGAGAGAGAGAGAGAGAGAGAGAGAGAGAGAGAGAGAGAACTCTTGAGGGAGAATCATTGTACATTTACGAGGTGTGAGGAGAGATATATTTCTTCATTGTATTTCCTTTTGGAAGAGTTTAATATAGATTGGTTGTTTCTTGTATCTCTTATTATTTGTTGTTTCTGATTTCTAGTTATTACTTATAGTTTTGATTTTGTGTTTAGTTGCTTATAAAAAAGTAATCAATTGTACTCTAAGATCCTAACAATTGGTATCAGAGCATGTTAGTGTTTGTTGATTACAGAATTCACTCACAGGGGTTTCTTATTGAGTGGGAGCAAAGCAATGGCACAAAAAAGTAAACTAAGAATGGAAAAATTAAATGGGAAGAATTATCAATTATGGAGGATACAGATTGAAGATTGTCTGTATCAAAAATATTTGTATTTACCATTGGGTGGGGTTTCAAAGAAGCCCACAAATATGGAAGATGAAGAATATAATATTGTTGATAGAAAGGCTCTTGGATCTATAAGATTGAGCCTGGCAACTTCTATGTTTTCCAACTTATCACAGGCAAAGACAACGGTAGAGTTAATGGATACTTTGAAAAATTTATATGAAAAACCCTTAGCTTTGAATAAGGTATATCTTATGAAGCAATTATTTAATTTTTAAATGTAGGAAGGTGGATCTGTATCTAGTCATCTTAACAATTTCCATATAATAGTAAATCAGTTAAATTTAGTCAAAATAGTTTTTGATGATGAAATTAAGGCTTTCTTAATCTTATGCTCTTTACTTGAAAGTTGGCATAGTTTGGTAATGGAAGTTAGTAATACTACATCTGATTCAAATATCTTGAAAGTTGATAATGTTGTTAGTGTAATCTTGAATGAAAAAAATTGTAGGAAAAGTACAGGAGAAACATCAGGTAATGCTTTAAGTGTTGAAAGTAGGGGAAGGCAAAGAGAGAAGGGCAAGCAAGGGAAATCAAGGTCAAAGATGGAAAGTAGATCCAAATCCAGAAATGGAAGAATAACCTGCTAGAATTGTGGAAAGAAAGGGCATGCAAAGAAATACTATTGGTTGAAGGATAACAAAGAAAATCAGCATGAAGGTAATAAATAAGCAAAAGTTGCAGGTATTGTTGCACAAGATGCTCTTATATTTTCTTTGGATAATAAATTAGAATCATGGGTTTTAGATTCTGGT
Source organism: Torreya grandis (assembly GCA_037957365.1). Lineage (NCBI taxonomy): Eukaryota > Viridiplantae > Streptophyta > Pinopsida > Cupressales > Taxaceae > Torreya > Torreya grandis. The sequence continues at coordinate 3,520,426 of JARHVA010001313.1, forward strand.
GCCTCTTTCCATGCAACCCCAAATAGAGAATTTTTCAATGATTATGTCCATGGATATTTTGGAAAATTTTATTTATGGGATGATGAGCCTTGTAAAATTATGGCAAAAGAAAAGTGCAGCTGAAATTGCAGAATGGCAACACATGGGTGTTGAAGGATGTCATGCATGTACCCATCCTGAAGAGGAATCTGATTTCTATAGGAAAGTTAGGTGATGAGGGTTGCACAGTAACTCTCACAACTAAATCTTGGAAAGTTTCCAAGGGTGCACTTGTATTAGCAAAAGATAAGAGAGTAGGTACACTTTATCTATCTACTTGTATTACTGATTATTCTCCTTCTATTTTATCTACTTCAGATGTAGATGCAAAGTTGTGGCACTGTAGGCTTGGTCACATGAGTGAGAAGGGAATGAATGTTCTTAAGTCAAAAGGTAAGATTTTATATTTGAAAAGCATAGATCTAGATTTCTGTGAGCATTGTATTTTGGGAAACAGAAGAAAGTGAGGTTTCTCAAAACTGGGTCAACAAAGAAGAAGCACAAGTTGGAGCTTGTTCACATAGATGTGTAGGGATTAGCTCATGTAGCTTCTATTAGAGGATCATAGTATTATGTTTCTTTCATTGATGATGCTACAATAAAGGTATGGGTTTATTTCATAAAGAGGAAATCTGATGTTTTTGACACATTTAAGAAATGAAAAGCTTTGGTTGAGAATGAAACAAGTTTGAGATTGAAGTGCCTTAGATCTGATAATGGTGGTGAGTACTACAACAATAAATTCAATATTTACTATTCTATGAGTGGAATACACAAGGAAAGCATGGTTCTAAGGACACCACAGCAAAATGGAGTTGTTGAAAGGATGAATAGAACAATAATGGAGTGTGCACGGAGTATGAGGTTGCATGATGGTTTGCCCTTACAATTTTGGGTAGAAGTTGTAGATATTGTGGTTTACCTGATTAACAGAGGACCTTCTACTACACTGGATGGTGGAATTTCAGAAGAGGCTTGGATAGGTAAAAAAGTAGATCTCTCATTTCTCATAGTTTTTGGTTCTGAAGCTTTTGTGCACATTGATAAAGAAAATAGAAAGAAGCTGGATGCTAAATCTATGTGGTGCACTTTCATTGGTTATGGTTTTAGAAATTTTGGATTCCAGTTGTGGAATTTAAAAACTAACAAAATTATTAGAAGCCGTGATGTAGTTTTCAATGAGAAGGTGATGTACAGTGATCAGCTCAAGAGGTTAAATAATTCTGAGTAGGGCAATCTTGATTTGGAAGAGGTTATGATCTAAAATGAGCTCACGGGTAAAAATCATCACTCATAGAAAAACATAGAGACCGACGTTGATCAAATGGAAATCGACATCAGTCAAGTGGAAATCGATGTCAGTCAGGTGGAAATCAACATCGATTAGGAGGAATCGACATTAGTCAGGTGCAGACCGACATCGATCAGAGATGACCAGGATCAGTCACTGTCAGAAAAAAATTTGGGCAGACAACAAGCTGTAAATGAGTCTCAAATGCCCATAAGGAGGTCTGAAAGGGTAAGGAAACCTCTAATTCATTATTCCCCTTATTTATACTACTTGTTGCTCACTAATGGTGGAGAACTAGAAAGTTTTCATGAGGTAATGCAAGTAGAATCCAAAAAACAGTGGGAGCATGGCATGAATGAGGAAATTGATTCCTTAGAAGAAAACCATACGTGGGATTTGGTTGAGTTGCCAGTCGAAAAGAAAGCACTGAAAAACAAATGGGTATACAAGTTAAAGGAAGGAGAGAATGGACAAATGAGACATAAGTCCAGGTTGGTAGTAAAGGGAATTGCACAAAAACCAGGTATTGATTTTGGTGAATTTTTATCTCCTGTAGTAAAGATGACTTCTATTCAGACTGTATTGTCTTTAGTTGCTATTGAAGACTTGCATCTTGAGCAGCTTGATGTTAAGACAACATTTATTTATGGAGATTTTGATGAAGAGATATATATAGATTAGCCAAAAGGTTTTGAGGTCAAGGGTAAGGAGAAACTTATGTTCAGGTTGAAGAAAAGTTTATATGGTCTTAAGCAAGCTCCAAGACAATGGTATTTGAGGTTTGATAGGTTTATGACAGAGCATGGCTTTAGTAAATGTTAATCTGACCATTGTGTTTATTTTAATAGATTGCATAATGGTAGTTATATTATCTTGTTATTGTATGTAGATGATATGCTTGTTGCAGGTTCACACATGCAGGAAATTACTGAGCTTAAGGTAAAATTAGCTCACACATTTTACATGAAGGATTTAGGAGAAGCAAAGAAAATCTTTGGCATGAGTATTAAGAGAGACAGGAAAAATCATAGTTTTATTTTGTCTCAAGAGGATTATGTGAATAAGGTGTTGGAGAGTTCAATATGCAGGATGCAAAACTAGTAAGCACACCTATGGCTGGACACTTCAAGTTGAGCAAAGAATAGTGTCCTAAATCACATGATGAGGTTGAGTACATGAGTAGAGCTCCATATGCTTCAGTAGTTGGGAGCTTGATGTATGCAATGGTATGTACTAAACCAAATATTTTCCAAGCAGTGGGAGTTGTCAGCAAGTTTATGGCCAATCCAAGAAAGGAACACTGGAAAGTAGTTCAGTGGATTCTCAGATATCTGAGAGGGACCAGCAGTAGGCATTTATGCTATGGAAGGTCAAACACTTCTCTACATGGGTATGTAGATTTCGATATGGTAGGTGACTTGGATGGTAGGAGAAGCACCACAAGATATGTGTTCACTATTGGTGGAACGACAGTTAGCTGGATTTCAAAGTTGCAGAAGGTTGTTGCCTTGTCTACTACATAGGCAGAATACATTGCAGTCACAAAGGCTAGCAAGAAAATGATTTGGATGACTCGGTTCATGGAAGAGTTTGGAAAGGATCAAGAGAGTTGTAGATTATACAGTGATAGTCAAAGTGCAATTCATTTGGCAAAGAATTCAGCCTTTCATTCAAGAACCAAACATATACAACTTAGGTACCACTTCATTAGACAGGTATTGGAGGATGGACAATTGAAGCTGGAAAAGATCCATACGGATAAGAACTCTATTGATATGTTAAAAAATCTAGTAAAAAAGGAGAATTTGAATCTTTATTCAACTTTTTTTGGTCTTTAAGATTGAACTTGAAGAGGGAAAAACAAGCCAGAGATGTTTAGAGGATGTTGCTATACAAGTGCAGGTGCAGTTGTTTATCTCCAAGTGGGAGATTATTGAGTTGTAGAGATAAAAGCTTTACTAATGAGCTAATGTGGAGGTTGTTAGGCTTACACAACAACTGACATCAATCAAAACCAACCGACATCAGTTAGGAGTCGACCGGCAATGGTTAGAACCAACCGACATTAGTTAGGGGTCGACCGACATCAATCATCTTCAGACCGACACCGACTTCTATGCATTTCTAGAATTTTTATTTTTAGGAGAATAGATTTGAGCCTTTGATTTAAGAGGTGGATTTAAGGGTGGAAAATGGATGGCTTATGAACCCTACTGTTGTAGTATTCTATATAGCAGGGTTAGATCGTTATAGCATGTACAATTCAGTAATTGAGTTGATTGTAATTGATTGAGAGAGAGAGAGAACTCTTGAGGGAGAATTACTGTACATTTGTGAGGCATGAGGAGAGAGATATTTCTTCATTGTATTTCCTTCTGGAAGAGTTTAATATAGATTGGTTGTTTCTTGTATCTCTTATTATTTGTTGTTTCTGATTTCTAGTTACTTATTACTTCTGGTTTCAATTTCGTGTTTAGTTGCTTATACAAAAGTAATCAATTATACTCTAAGATCCTAACAATTCTTTCCATTGGATGTGTTAGAAGTGCTATTTTGAATCCAAAAACCACTGGAAATGAAGTTCTTAGAATGTAGCTTTAACCTTGACAACATTTTTTATCAGTGTTTTTGTGCTCCAGAACAGTAGTGAAAATGCACTTATGGGTGGAATTAGATTTCATGATCATTGGAGAATGTGTAATTTGCCTATATAGACATGATAAAAGCGGTGGATTTTCATCTTATAGTCCTAGAGTTAAAATTGCTAGTTAGAGGTCAACAAGTTGTTTCTTCACTGCCAAAAAGTTGCATTTTAGGACCCGTTACTACAAATTTTACCAAAAATTGATATTAGAAGTGATTTAGACTATATTCAAGGTGTAATTATAGGGATTTAACATGTATAGGATGGATCTTATAGTTTTTCCATATGATTTATAGTTTTGGCTTTATGCATACCTAAAGTTAGGCTAAAATTATCATCTTTCTTGTATTGGGAAGGGCATTCTTGAGCTCAAAATGCATGGTGGGTTTGTTGATCAGGCTAGATGGGAGGCCAAAAACTTGGTCCTAGATTTTATCCACCCCTTTGAACATGTTTTTAGTTTTATTTTGAAATTTGGAGGCCATTAAGAATCCAAAGACGTCTAATAGGCCTAATAGTCCAAGTGAATCATATACACATGGCTAGAAGCTAGTGCCATTGGAATTGGGTTTCAATACCTTTGAAAGGTTTGTTTTAAGCTTTTAAAAGTTTTTCAAGGGTCAAAAATCTATAAATGGTCTCATATTTTCAAGAGAGTTCATAGACTGGTCAAACCAAGGAAAAATGCCCAAAACATGGGCTACAAGCCTTATAAACCCAAGATGAGCCTTATATGTGAAATGGGATGCTGGAATGAGTTGGATAACATGAAAGGGGTTACGGAAATTTTAATAAGGTCACCCTAATGGATACCTATATCAATATTAAATAAGGACATACATTCAAGAAGGCATATCAAGGTTTTGAGGTGTTTTCAAAGGGTGTGGACCGTTTTAGGATCTTATTGAAGTTATCAAAGAGACCATCATCTTATAGAAGAATCAAAGACACATGATAGGTTTTCAAAGATTTAAAAACGCACTAAATCATGAATCTATTCTATACATCACCTCAATTTAATCAAGTAGTTGTCAAACACCTAATGGGGACTCTATCATTTAAAGGAAATATAGTTGTTTTTAGAAGGGTTGATACTATCAAGAAAGATTAAATGAAGGTTTCCTTACAAATGATGGTGTTTCATTGAGGTTTCATGAGCATTAAAGATCAGTGGGGTCTTGAATCATTTGATAAATTTTCCTAAACACCTAATAGTTCAGTCACAATCAAAATCTTCCACCTACAGTCCATCCTTTAGGTAAGTGTGAATAGATAGGATAGTGGGTCATCTTGACAAATTCTATGGTGGGATGATGGTGTCCAAGGTGAGAGGTGGGATTATACAAAGTCAAGAACAATAAGAGAGATTTCCAAAGAACACCTATGGTCATACACTCAAAGCATGCCCTTATAGTTAGGGAAACACAATTATGAAGTCAAGATTATCAATGGTAAAGTTTCTTAGCCAAAGCAAGATTTTGAAAACATGTACCTATAGCCATCATAGGGATTGAGGTCTATCTTCAAGTAAATATGGGTTAAGAGGAAAATTATTTATGAAAGGAGTGTCATGTATATGACGATGTTTCTTGGAAACCCTAAGAAATGAACCCTAGAGATCATGAAAATGTATTCAAGTCAATACTCTATAGCCAACATCAAGGCTCAAATACTCACCTACAAGTTTTATAGACACATGCTTGTTTCCAAACAAAGGGGTGATGATGAAATAAATGGTTATATATATTTGTATTTTCATAATGAAATGTTCCATCATGAAGAGCATGAAACATGGAAGGACCAATGCAAGGAGGAGGGTTATCCAAGGGAATTTGCACTAATGAAACTCTTAGTATTGACACATAATCAAGAGACTATAGTCATCCTTTAGGACTGAATCATGTTGTTTGAGGGTTAGTGATATCTATAGGTCATATCCAATGCAAATAATTTCTCAATGGATGATGAGGTTAGTAGATCTTAAGGAAGGTAAGGTGAAGAGGGTTTATATTACAATGACACACTCATTTGATGAAAGTCATCAAGGATCAAGATGCTTAACACAATTATGCTTATAAGTGTGGACTCAAGATTATATCAAGTCAAGAAGGACATATGAAAACACCTTCATACCTATTCAAATGTAAATGAATAATATATTAAGCTTCTCAAGAAAACTAAAGAAATTCTTGAACATGAAGATGTAGTATAGGCCTTTATATAGAAGTTGACTATGTGAGCCCAAATACCTTGTTAAGTGGTTAGAACATGTTAGAGGAAGGTTGAAGGTTTTTTTTAGTGAAGTATTAATCCTAAATGTGATAAATGGGGGTTAATTATAACAAATAATCCCTTTTATCATAGCATAAATCTCTAGGTATTATTGACATGCAATCATATGAGGTCTTTTGAGAAGGTACAAGGTGACATGGAAGATTGTGAGATAGAAAATGAAGGATGGAATAATTAAAGGAGAGGTTTCATGAGATTTTAGAGGTAAAATAATAATTATAAAATAAAAACAAAGGAAAAATAGGATGAGGACTCATTTGTGAAATTTGATCAAGCAGACACGTGTCACTAGCTTTTGCCAACATAGGGCTATAGGCCAAAATATACAAGATCTAATCATAAAATTTGGTGAAGAGGCTCATTATGACATAATATAATAATTAAATATATTTTTAAATATTTTTTATGATTTTAAATATTCTCTATTTTAGTACAGTCAACCCTATGTCAAATCATAATCAACATTGGAGCCTACCTTGGAGAATTTTGTTCATTTAGGGCATATATAGGTTGATTCAAAGCACAAAATTTGGTAAAAATGGTTTGAATTACATTAAAAAACATAAAATTACATAATAAAGGTACTAAAAAGAGTCAAAATTCTTACTATTTTGACATAGTCCTTTTGCATTCCTAAAGGCAACCATTGGAGACCAAATGAAGTTTTGTTAGTTCTAGATGACATGGAGTAGATTAGGAATTGGAGAGGTATTAAAACCATATAATATGATTTTGGAAACATATATTATCCTTGATAATTAATAAAATTTATGTTCTCATGCAAAATTTTTAAGAAAGACAAGTTTTGGCACGAAGGAAGCATGTAGGCAGCTCAAGGTAAATTATTGTAAAAAGGGTCTATAAGACAAAGTACATATCTAAATGAATTGAAATTTGGTAATATTAGTATTAATGAAATTATATACCCATAAATAATATTTTAAAGGTTATATGACAATTATAATTTCTCATTATTTTATCACAGTCCCCTCTATGTCTCATAATGGTCACTATTCATGTATGCATACTTTTTGGAGTTTTAAGGTGTGTTTGAGGGTTAAAAGATTAGTTAAGTATTTTATAATTATTTTAATATGGTTTTAAACCTATTAAATAACTTTAAATGGTGTTAACACTCCAAACTTCATTTAATACCCATAGGTAAGCTCAAATCCCCATAGGCAGTCTCAAAGGCATAAAGACACAGTTGGTTTTTTGATAATTGGAAAGGTGTTATGAGATGTTTTAGGTGTCATGAGTATGTTTTAGGTAAATTTTTAAATTCAATTTAAGTGAAATAGTTCAAATATATCCTGTACAGTTGATAAAGGAATGCATAGTCTAACATAAATCAAGCTAGACCACTTGAATAGAGGGTTGATAACAACTTTTCAATGATTGAATGAGTTAGATAAGGTAAAAATAGACCTATATAAGGTAATTTTATATTTTGGAACGTTTTGGGTCTCAAAATATGGAATTATTTAAGCCCTCAAGTCTGTACAAGGCATGGGAAACCCTAGATTAGGGTTTGGGCATTTTTGAGAGATTTAACCATGGGAATTTAATGAAACTTTGTAATATTTATACCTATATATGTATAAGGTGAATAAAAATTGTTTAACCCAAGATTGTATGGCTGTGTTTGGATTTTAGGATTGATGGTTTGAAATAGGGCTAATTAGGCCTAAATGAGGGTAGGCTACTGAAGGAAGTGATAGTTAGAAGTGGAGTTGGGATATGAAATTTGACATAGACATGGAAAAGGATAGAGAGTACTTATAAATTCACATATAATATATTGATCAATCTTAACTTTTTTTTACAAGGAAAAATACAGTAAAAAAGGCTATAAGCCTTGAGAGAGCATTATGTCCATAAGGTGTGGAATGAGAGTCAAAGATTGTTTGAGTACTTGAAGGGGGTTATACCAGGTATGTTATTAGCATATAAGACCATATGTGATAACATGTTGAGATTTTGAAACATAGACCAAGATTTGGTCCTTAAGACCCAAAGAAGGTGCCTAGTAATAAACTAGAAAGAGATTGAGAAGAAGTTTATGAATAAGATGAATAGAATGAGGTAAAAGATGAGTTATGAATGTATAGATAGAGGTAAATTTAATAAAGGAGGTGATACTAAGATTACAAGTAATAATTAATATGTGTAAGAAGCTATTAATCTCAAAGAGTCAAAAGAGGAGCTAGCTTATGAAAGAAGATTCAAATCAAACCATAACAAGTGAATGTGATTATTTGGGTTTAGATCTAGCTAATGATGCTTTTGTATACTTTTCTTCCATACCTATACATCAACATACAAACATAATTCAAATTCAATCATTTAAATTCTTTATTTATTATAAGTTTATTTTTCCCTTAATCCCACTCCATGCACAAGACTCAAAACTATGACAAAGGACTAGGTGTCTAACAACTACCAATCTAAGACTTATTCAATCACCAATATAAGAATAAATTAAAGAAAATATATGTTCAACACCCCTTAATTCTTATTTATTTTTATTTCTTATATAAATAAATCTTCTTAAGAATAAAAAATTTCAATATTTCTGACTGTAGGCTCTGTCATACCAATTTGATTTGCAACATTATTCTAACAAGTTATTATCAATCTCATAACATTTTTAATCCTTAAGAATAATTCAAAACCAATCATTCATAATACTCTGAATACAAGTGATTCAAACAAGATTTACTTTATTAGTTTTCTTAAATATTCATGTACAAAATAAGAATTCCATGTATGAATGCCATATATAGGCATACAATGTCAATAATACATGAATTTTCATATAGGCATACAAAAATAACATCATGTATAACAACATAGTATCAAATTTTAGGTGAATACATCATATATACATGTATAATACCAAAAATGGATACATTACCATATAGGCATACAAAAAATTACATCATCTACAACATCCTAATCATTAAATAGTCTCCCTCTCTTTGCCTTCTTCGAAGAAGATTCTCCTTGAGATGCCTTGCTTATAGATGGAGATATACTAAATGCCTTGGATTGATCCAAGGTTTGACTTTGGGTACTATGCTCATAGATTTTTTGTAGCCAAAACTATTTAAATACAAAAATTATTATAAAAATAACAAGTATACATGAAACCAAGCTAAGAAACTAATTTTAAACTATAATAAAAAATAATTTATACATGCACGTACCACAATCTCATAGTCCTTCTCAATTTGATATTGATGCTTGACTAAGTCAGTGCCAAGTTTAACTACATGAACATGCATGTTAAATGATAAAGAAACATGAGGATCTACTATAGTAATCATCTGAATCAAACTATCAAATGTCATATGACAACCCCTACATACACAATAAATTCATGCATATAAGTTATATTTACCCAAGTATATAGTAAAATTATTAAAATAAAAGTAATAAATTATAGTTCAAAATTATAAGTGAATATACATACCTTGATGAGTGCCTATGTAGATGAAATTACAATAGTAATGCCTAAGTCTATCTCAACCCGCAATGATGGAGGCATGTCCATCCTAGTCTTTAACTAAACAAACAACCTAATAATTAATAACTTGGGCAATTCATTGATTAAATAAGTTGATAAAAAACTTGGTCTTGTATAAGATATGAAAAAATATAATGAGGTCATGGGAAGCATGAATGTGATAAGTGGATATGTGTAACATGTGACTTGTAACACCACACTGAAGGCAAGAAATTTCAGTTTCATGAAGGAGAATGATAAGATAATGAGGGAGGATTTATGAGTGAATTTAGTGAAATTGATTCATTTAATACAAGATAGGTGTTGAAACATCCTCTATACATCTATATACACTATTTTGGATGCTTTTATAGCTTTGCTAAGGTGTATTTTGGATTTTGACCTGATTAAGGTCATTAGGCCTAATTGTCTTAAGGTAGTGACTTGGTATAGTTGAGGATAGTCCTATGAGATATGGTGTCTAAGTTGATTTGTTTTGAAATTTTGATCATGTTAAAAAATTGAATACTTTATTTACATAATTTAATTAATTTTTAATCTAATTGAGTATAGGTGTGATAAAAAATCCCTTAGAAATAGTCATTGTGATAAGATAAGTAACCTATATAGGTGTTTGTTGAGAAGTTTGTAAATTGAGTTTTAATAAAGTTAAGACACCTAGAGTGATAGGTTGATTTTATGGAGGACATATATACAAGAATTTTAAGAGTGTCTAGAACCTTATAAAATAGGTCTCATCAAAATATAGAGAAACATACAAAAAATAGAACTAAATATTGTAGAGATAAAAGTGAGTGGATAATCTTCTATACAAGTGCATGATTTTGGTTTCCCTATAGGTGATATTAGGTCGATTATCTATCCTTATATTTCCTAAATTTTTGTAAGGGAAGGTCTATATATATTCAATGTAAATAGGTTGAGGTCAATAAAATGTGCTATAATCTTGTAGACACTCAATATTCATTTTAGGGGGACTTTCCTGATGAAAGATGTTATAGTCTTGTAGAGTTGACATGCCACTCAAATGACAAAAGTGCATGGATATAGATATTCCCTCTCCCAAAACTAGATATATTAGGTATTTGGGCCCATTAATTAGGTGGTGGTAACAAACTACTCGACCCCATCTATCTATATGGTTTTGAGGTCCCCTATTTGTATATGGTCGTAAGGCCTATGCCATATACACATATGCTATAGTTTATAGTCAAATCTCTCCTAATAAACCAATGAGTTCTAATGTATTATTATATATAGATATATTAATAGAGAGGGACATATTATATATTATCAAATGGGATAAAAATTGACTATTTTTTATTGAAATACTATGAAACACAAGACGCAATAACATTGGTAAAGTGGGATCAAGTGAATTCCAATTAAATATAAATATTATTAATATTATGATAGTGAAATAAATAGGGGTATATATCAACTCACTATTCCCCATTAGGATTAAGGGTTCATCTTCAAATGAGATTGACCTACCTCTTTATATAAATAAATATTTAGAGTTTAGTTGGAAATTGAAATTGACTAGGTACAATGGGATCAAGACGCTATGCCATTTAAATTTATAAATACATAGAAAGATATGAAATTTTTATGCTTGGTTAGAATTTATGGGAATTGAATTTCTTGCTATGACTATTTTTTGTATTGATTATAGAGATTGAACCACTATATGTGATTAAGATAACAAGGAATCAGGTGGCTGGCTATGAGGCCAGTATTCAAAAGAAAGGAGTGGTGTGCATATTGATGAAGACATTATATGATTGATTAAGAAATTGATAGAAATATATTTTACAAAATAACTTTTATTAAATGAATTACACACACACACACACACACACACACACACACATCCAATCCCACTGATTAGGATTGACCCACTATGGGAACTACTATAATGAGATATCAGTTATCTATTCAACTTGCTACTTTGGTTATTGAAAAAATAGTTTGAAATTCAAAATAAAAGAAAAAAAATTGAGATGGATGATGAGTTTATAACACTACACCAATCCATGTTAACACATAAAATAATAAAAAGTACAACAAAATTTTATTAGGTATTTTATATTTTCTTACATAAAATATACCAATGATGCAATTAAGGTGTATGAATGTACATCTAGATTATATAAGATTTACTTGAAATTTTACCTCTATAAATGTATATGGTTTTGTACTAACATGGATAGACATAGTAAGGGTTGGCCCACTACCTAGTTATGATGTTGAAAGCAACATATCCTCACGAAACACAAAAAATACATATATATTATTCAATTTTAATGTGTAAATTAATTTTTACCTTTTTAATTTGTAAATATAACATGAAATTTATATAAAAGATACCTACATGTGTGTGGAGAGTCCCAACATATCCAAACTAAATGTGTGTCTAATAACTCATCAATTAAGACCATACCCTCCAAGCCCCCTAAAGCACCACCATCATCATCATTTAAAGGTTTGGTACATATAACACCATAACATCTACATGGGTAGGGTTGGGTACAACCACTAGGTGGATTATCTCAAGCATTTGTCTCTGAAATCCTGCTCATATGATGAATGAGTGTATCAGTAAATGCACTAAGTGGATGCAAAGTGTCTATATCCACAACCTCCTTCACCAAAGAGGGAATCTCTAGATGAAGTGGCTTTTGGGTAGGGATCCTTTTAGACTAATTGGGTTCATGATGTGTACTTGGTTGATCTTACACAGAGCCTTTCCCTTGGCCCTAAAAATCACCATAGTCAGAATAGTTTAGAATTTCATTGAGGATGAACTCACAATAAACTTTACTCAAAAATTATAAAGGGACCTCATGGTTATTACAAGGTGGATAGTCAAACACCATCCACCATTACTCTCAAAAATTAGCTTTAATTAAATTATGTTGGCATCAATGGATTGGGAAATGTTTGGTCATTATGAGAAATGGTGCATTGGTGGTTGGGTTGATAAATAAGGCACAAATTTGTTCTTTTGTTATTTATTTATTCTTCACCTCATATGGTAATAATTTATCAGCATATTAAGCCCTATAACTATCTATATATGAGTTTCATCTGTTAATTTGACTCATTATCGAGTCAACTTGACCTAATACTAACTCTAAGGTATTGGCCAAATATGTGTGGTGGGTGTTTTTGGAAGTGGGCTCCCTCAGTTTCCTAATTATCTACTCAATTTCAATTTTGTTCTCCACTATGTGAGCAAATATATCCTTTTGACTGCCTAGGGGATCTAGTGGAACTATCAGAGGGTTAGGCAGAGGGTTAGGAGGGTTAGATGGAGGGTTAGTTAGAGGATTAGGTGGAAGGTTAGGCATAACATTTTGACTTGTTGGAGAAAAATTAAAAATCAAACTATATAAAAATTTCATAAAAAATTAAAAAAAATGATTTAATCTATAAAAATTAGATCTTATTATTAGTGACATCATCAATCTTTCAAATGTAGGATCAAAAGTAATGATTTCCATGAGATTTGGAGGGAAAAATGTGACTTGCAGGGTAGTTAGAGCACAAAACATGAACATCAAGGAGCAAAATGCGAATATAAATGATCAAAAGTGAAATGAGGAATTCAAGTTTTTTTAATGTTTAGGTAATATGTACGCATTACTTTTAGTTATAGGAATGCGTACACATTCCTATATTACATATGTGTTCTTACTAATAAATGAATGCATATGTGTTCCTTATTTAAAAAATGTGTATGCATTATGACTATAATAGCTATGCATTAGGTAATAACATGTATGCATTGTTGGGTATGTCCACAAAATTATCCACCAACTCCATGCACATACCCCAACATCAAAGAACCTTGTGAAGTCATGTCTTGTATTGCACTCACATACCTCATGAAAAGTATTATGTATTGAAAATTAAAATATGATATCTATCTAACATATGTAAACAAGGTAAGATAGTAACATTTGAAAATAATTTTAAGGTCTTGATTTTGAATTTTTACAAATATTTCAAATTATTTAAAATTTTGAAACATTTGAATGTTTTTTAATTTTTCAAAAAAAAATATTTTTTGAATATAAAAGTTTTGAAAAGATTCTAAGAAGCAATGATTTAAAAATATTGGAAAAGGGAGGGATTCAAACAATCTGCAATAAGGTGCTAAGAATCAAAGATTTAAAAAATAGTAGGAGGAGGGATTCAAACAATATTTAACAAGGTGCTAAAGCATAATTGATAATAAGGTAGGCAAGCCATGTGCCCCCAATGGATGTGAAATAAGAATTATATCAATGTAGATAAGGATTTCCATGCCCCTTATGGTCAAGAATATATGTGTGCTCATGGAGATATAGGTAGATAAATTTAATCATGTAAGTGCAAAGGAAGCCATAACATGGTAGATATGTAATAATAAGCAAGTGGAATGCCATAACGAATATGCATGGAAAGCATTGTAGGAAAGTTATTTTTTTAATTGTTCAAATCGATTTGAAAACTAAGAGGGAAATTACCCAACGTGAAAATAAAGCCAAGGGCTACAAGAATGTTTTGAATGAGGATAGAAGAAGTAACAATGAAGTAAAAGTAAATAATATATGTACAAATAAAGTGCAAGTATATAATCAAAAAATTCAACCCAATCTATGCGTTGGGAGGAATTAGTAGGTTGTGTCCAACTAAGGATCACATCACAAGGATACACATATGTGTACGCCACTATATTGTATGAAGGAATGAATTATTTTGAACAAGTGTTAACTATATAAGCCTCTAAATCTAAATAAGAACTATATGTTGTCATATAACCATTTGAATCACTGCTCATATACCCATGTAAATTTGTATCCTCACGTGTAATAAGAGAAGATGTAAAAACATATACCTATTGTAAAGCAGTTAGAATAACCTGTGATGCCTTGAGAGATAAATAATTCTTTTAGGTGCCACTTTATACTTAGGATATTGTTCCATGATCTTTATAAATTTAATTGATTATGCTCATGCATGACTGTATCATGCTCATAATTAGATGGAGAAACTAATTTTATTATATGCTCATGTGTACCTATATTACTCATAAATAGACAGTGAAGTTTATTATATAATATGCTCAGATGTACATATATCATGCTCATACATAGATGGATAAACTAATTCTATAATATTACCTTGAATAGTTATTTATAGTATTTTAGTACTTTTTTGTTCAATGTATGTGCCTTCCAACTCTTTTGTAGGGGGAGTAAATATCATTAGTTCCAAAGGATATTCATATTGAATTCCTAGAGTTTTAAACACTTGATTACCATGGAGATATTTGAGGATCTTATGCATTGTATAAGGTACTAATTTAATATTTTATATCTAAGGGCATCCTAATATCACATCAAAGACTTATATGCTTTGTATAACTAATAATGGTGTAGGCACTATGAGAGGCCCCACTTGTAAGGGTAGCACTATATTCCCAATAGTATTATGTGTGTGATCATTAAATGATTTGAAAACTCTATAAGTACCCTGTAAATCTTGATTTGTATAACCAAGATAGTAGAGAAGTGTTATGGTGCACACATTTTCACTTGATCCATTATATATAATAACACTTGGTATATATTGTTTGTCTTGATATATGCTTGAATAAAGAGTGCATGTCTATCTGAATCATCATCAACAATTTTATTATCATCAAATGTGATCATAGGACATGATGCTTATTTGCTTGTAATTATACTAGTGATGATATCTATTCTGTCCCCATATGTATAAGGAAGATGATGAACATTACATGCATAATTTACTTCAAAACTATCCTTGTTATTTATTTCTTCATGAATTGGAAAAGGATATTCGTACATTTTGAGCTTTAAATTGTCATTTGATTATGGCTTATACTCTTCAATAGGTGTATCAATATCAAGAATGTTATCATCAATGAGATCTTTAATCTTGTGTTTGAGCTTGAAACATCTATTTTTGGAATTATTAATACATCTATGGTAGTCAAAATATGTATTTCCATAAAAAAATTAAATTATGGTCTAGACATGTCTAACTCCATTGGTTGAATAAGACTGATGAGATTAAGTATATTTTGAAATAATACATGAGGAGGTTAAAGTAACCTTGATAATTACCTCCTTGGTGGAGCTTGTAATGAAGCTTTTGTGTTGGTTGTGAAATAACATTAATTGTAACGTAGATTTATTCTTGCTTTCATTGGTTTCTCTCTTATAATTTGGTTTGTTTTAAAACTTAACATTTGAAGTAGCAAGAGCATTTGAAGTATACTTGAGCTTATTTAAATTAATCAATTTGACTTCACACTCTTTAATTGCATGGCATATATCATAAAATGATTTTAACTTATCAAACATAATATAATTTTGGAGTGGATATAGAAAAATTTGAGTGAATATATATTAAAGCTCATTATCAACAATTTTATTTGTCATTTTTACTAGCATAGTCTTATATCTTAGAACATATTCACTATTTTTTTAATTAGACCCTTTTTTGAGCTTTACAATTTGAGCATCTGATAGATTCTCACCAATGATGATGGGAAAGGGTTTCAAAAACTAATTTTCCAAATGATTAAAAATATTTATTGATTGAATAAAAATATCATAAAGCCATATAAGAGCCTATTCTTTGAGACTTCTTAGAAAGAGTGTTATCAATAATTTGTCATAATCTACATAGTCTAGACACACTATATGGAATGGATGCAAATGCTATTCATGATAACCTTTGTCTTCATATAGAGGAATATTAGGAACCAAAAAATCAAATGGTAATAGATAAGATGCAATTTTGGGTGAAAAGGGATATGTAACAAGGAAAATGAGTCCATAGAGGGGCTAGCATGAGAAATGGTTTTCTCAATTTTAGATAGTTTATCTTGTAATGCAAGAAATATATTCTCAAGAGTAGAATTTTTAGAGTAAATTGAAGGATTAAAAGTAGCATTAGTAGGCATAGGCATGGATAAATGTTAGAAACTAGTTGATTTTCCCAAACCAAGGGATGATGATATGGATATAAATGAAGGTGTACAAATAAGAATGGATGTAATATTAAAAGTGGCAACATTGGAAGATCTACGTTGGAAACATTGATTTTTTTCCATCTATAACAACATATAATATGGAATCAAAATTTTATGGATGTTCGCAAATATTGCATAAATTATGCTTCATTAGTTTCAACAAACTTTTCTTGAGTATTAGATTTTGAAATAAGAGCCATAATGAACCCTCCAAGAGGCTGTGAAGTAGGTAATGAAATATCCTTTGAAGTTAAATATTTTATATAATGTAAAACATATGATTCCTCTTGTTCCCAAGTCATTCCAAATTTGACAAAAATCCATTGGAAAATAAAAATGACATGATGTAGTAGTGAAACCATGTGAAATATAAAGGCCATGAGATTGGAGCTTGTTTAACATAACTTCTTTATTAATTTTACATTGAATCCATTTAAAACATAATGAATAACATGTTGAAAAGGAAGACAAGATGTCACAATGAATTAAATAATGATATGTAACATATGAATTAAACATTCATTCATTGGTCCCATTATGAATATAATATAATAAAAAATCAATGTATAAAGAGTGATACAGGCAAGGTCAAATGATTGGTTGGGATCTCAAATATACTTCCTTGTTAATTGATTAGTTTTATCCCAATGTTTTAGAGCACTAAATACAAAGACAAAACTGTGCATGTAGCCCACCAACCCCATTTATGAGGGTATAATGAGAGTAACTTGCCTGAGCAATATGCTCCTCTTAGGTGCACCACAAATCAAATAGATAAAAATTCTTCTTATAGTATAAACAAGGGATCATAGGCATTTTTATATATCATGAGGTATGTAGAAACTAAAATATTTATTTAATATTATAAAATTGCTATAAGTATTATGGAAATACCCTTCACACCACAGTGTAGGTAAAATAGATCACTACACAACCCATAAATGACAATCATTAATTAGTTTTAAAACTCTTAGAATGTATTATCTAAAAATAAGTAATAAGAAATAGAAAATAAAGAAAAATAAAAAAGATATATTTTGGTGTAATAATCATGAATTTTATGAAATTATCAATTCAACTCAAACCTAGGACAAAAAAAATCAAGAAAATAGAAAGTAGTGTTCTTAAAATAAAATTACGGGTTTACCATGTTTAATTTATTTTAAATTGAAATGAATAAAACAAATAGATATAAACTATTAAAATTGATATATATATATATATATATATATATATATATATATATATATATATATATATATATATATATATATATGAATGTAAAATAAAAAATTTATAGAACTAAAAGTGAGATAAAAATAATAAATTGACACAAGATATGCAAACATATCTTGGATTAGATTGATTGTTAACTATGCAAATTGACTATGAATGGAAATTGGCTAATAATACCTATGAACTATGTCACATCTGAAAACATAAATTTCAAACTATGTTGGGACAAGGTCATGCTATGAGGATAAGGCCATACTACAACCTTTTCTATTGACTACGTCCATGCCATGGTTGACTACACAACTGGATTTCTAATTTGGGTGCCTATTTGTGAGGGTTTACTGTCTAACTATGTGTGTTGATTTGATATGTTGAATACCTACAAAAGATAAACCCTAGCTCCTGCATAATAAACATAATAAAAATCAAATTTAAAAATATGGGAATAAGGTTAAGGGAATATTTGAGCTACCCTAAGAAAACCATGTCTAATTTGAGTACTATCTACATAGCCCAAAATAGCCTTATACTGATGTAGTTCTCCCTCCTAGAAAAAGTGTATGAATTTTGACTTTGTTATATGAATGAAAATAGATATAATGCTTTAAATTATTGATAATGAGTGCCCTTGACCTACAATAAAACAATTTTAGAATTGGAATATGATTATTATAACATTGTGGAATTGACATTTGGAAGAATAGTCCTCTTTTGCTCACTGTCCAATAGAATTTCTAAGTGATTGTTATATATGTTTGAAAAAGCATTGAATTTTAAAAAGTGTGAGTGGGGTTAAAAAAAACATCTTGAATTTAAAAAATATACCATTGGGGTGTGGGAGACAAGGCCAGTTAGTGGACAAGGCCATGTTAGTGGATAAGGCCATAGTGCAACCTTGTCTACCCTAGCACATTCTTGTCTTATAAAGACAAAGATTACTAGGATTGGTCTAATAGGAACCTGTAAGCAAAATATGGATGTCTAAATGATGTTTTGAGAAGTTGTGAGATAATTAATAGAATAGTGAATGCTCCTGTAGAGATTGTAAGTTGGTAGAATGGAACTTTGGCCTAATTGTGTAAGTATGTCAAGTTCAAACATTGTCAAACACTTAATGATTAAATTTGAATTTTTACAAAAAAATTTAATTCTTGATAAAAGTATGTTTTTGAAAGGGGCCCTTCCTTTTTACAAAGGAGAATAAAGATGAGATGTTAAATCCCAAATGAGACACCTCAACCAATGACAACCAAGGAATAGTTTGCAATTAAGATGTAGACCACTAAAAGCCCAAAAAGCTAATTGAAAATAAACAAAAACAAGACAAACAACAAAACAATAGACAAACTATAATAGTTCAATAAAAAATCTAGATCTAACTCTAGCTAGATCCTTCAATTTCGTGCTCCTAGTGATTCTATCACTCAATTGAACCATTCTATTGCTTTTAAATTTTTTACGAGTCACTAAATTTCATCCCTCCTCATAGGAGCCTTTTGTCTCCATTTCCTTTTTTATGATAAACTCCTTATACATAGATCCCTCCCAAAAGGTGAGGACTCTCAACTTCCTACCTTCTATCTTTGTGGCTGGCATAAGAGTTTCAAAATTTTCTGTCGAGTCCAAAGGCTCACTAAAATCCATTTCCACTTATTGTTGAGCTTGGTTCTGCTCTTCTATTATCTCTCTATCCTTTATAGCTACAAATTTCTTGGATATTCTCTAACAAAGGAGTCCCTAATATGATAACATTTTCTTAGAAATGATTCTAATTTTGATTTTCTAAACCCTCACTCATACTAACCCCATAACCTTTTTCATTCTCCAACACAAATTTTTGACCCTCTAACTCAATACCCTTGTTAGTCCTGAGATCTATTCCTTTTTTTATCATTATATTCTCATATTTTTTCTATCATTATATTCTTAGACCATCCACTATTTTCCCCATGATTTCTAATGATCTCAATACTCCTAGACCCATTTTTAGCCATGTCTTCATTTTTTATTAATATCAAATAAATTTTCCCTTTATTCTTCAGCTTGGTCTTCAAATAGTTCTAAAAATTTTCATTGTCCATCAATTATGGCCTCTTATTTATCCTTAGAATCATTTTTCTCCATTTAGGATCACCATGTTTCTTAATCAAAAAGTAAGTAGTTCCATGTCTAGATTTATTTCCTTTTAAACAAACAATTTCATAAATAAGCTTTTGAAACATAATGCAATACTTGGATCTTAACTTGATAGAGGCAGGATGCTCTCTATCTGTGAAAATTAAGACATATAATCTAGCAACTAAAAGTCTTTCCTTGGATTTTGTGATAGGATCGAGAGTGAGAAATTACCCAAAAGAGTAAACAATACTTTTTAAAACTTCTTCTTCCCAAAATTCCAATGAGAGAACTAGAAGCTAAATCCAAATTGGAATCTGGTTGAAATTCCCTCCTTGAGATCAACTTATTCATATCCATGATTAAAGCATGTGACATATTTATTAAAGCTATGAATTGTAGCCCTACTTATTCATATCCATGATTTAAACCACTCTATCGTGGCATAAAATGATGGAATATTAAACTTCAAATTTTAAAAAAAATGTTGTGATTTTTTTTTAATATTATTTTAGAATAAATTGGTATGTAAAAGTTATAAAAATGTATCATTTAAATATGTATTATGTTTAATTTTAGTATATAACATTTGTGTCATTTTTGTTGTTATCAATTTTCTTCTTTTCTTTCATTCTTTTAATTCGTAAAGAGTATTTGTTTAAGAAATATTATCCTTAAAATTGTTGTATATGTAATAATTATTTTCTTTTTTTATTGATCATTTAACCTATCTGTAATTTATGAAATCTAGAACAAAAGGGAAAGATATAAATAAAATTTTATTCATTCATAAATATTTGAGTGACAATAGATATTTTTTATAATAATATCATCTCTATAATTGAAAATGGTGGAAATTAAAGTACTTAAGTCATTTTAATTATTAGAAGCTTGGAGCTCACAAAGATTGTTTAATTATAAAGTTGTGTGTGAAAAATAAGGAAGACTCAAGAAATATCAAAAATAGAAACACATAATCTTCAAATATGTATTCAAAAAGGAGATTTCATCAATAACATGAATGTATTATAGCTAGTGAAAAAATGTCTAATGTAGAGATGTGAAATGAATAAAGCGGTGCACAATAATACCAATGATCAAGGAGTGACCATTGGTTCTCCATAATGATTACATTCTCTACCAACTCAATATAGCAGTATGCTCCAACATACTTGATTACCCATAAAGAACACAAAGGTTCTTTATGTAGGAAGTACAAGGGTGAGTGGGAAATTGATTATTGGTAGAATTGAAAATGGAAACATTCCCTAAGTTTACCTAACTTAACCTAAATCTAATCTTTTACATGTGAGGATAAATACCACATTAATCATGCATATCAATAACATTGTATACATAATACATTACATCTAGATAACATAATTACCTAAGGTGTAATTCACATCAAATTAGATTTTATACAAAGTTAACGAGCCAATCGAGTTCATTAGTGATTCACACATTAAAATATGAATACATAACAATACCCCCATGAAGATCAACTTAATTGATATGGTAAAATAGAATCAAGTCTTAAAACTCATAAATATGGGTCCCGATAACTAAGCCTGATGAGATACTGATGAATCGTCTAATAGAATGCATCAGATGTTGAATAACAAAATAAAGACTAAAAGAGACAATAATTGTGGCCACTAGAAACTGTTTCTTTTGCATAAGAGAATATTTGCATGAACTTGAACATTTACTACTCATCAATTCAACATGGTCAAATAAAAAAGCTAACCCTAGTATTTTCTATAGGAAAAATTTGAAGGCATGGTAAAGGAAAAAACATGGTCCAAAATGCAAATAACTCATTGATTAAATTTAAAAATGACCAAAAGATGTAGCTTCTATGAACTGGATGCATGAACAAGAGTGTTTATATGATACATGTTCCATCTCATTAGAATGAATGAATTACAAGTTGTTGAATTTGATTTGTATATAAGAAAAAAATATTGAATACATAGCATACTCAATAAACAACCAAGGAAGTTTTACACTTAAAATTCAAAATACAATACACACAACACCCTTTGCTTAGTGTTGGCTAGGAAAGGTGAAGACATCAAAATTATCATTACAACGATAAAGATCTCAAAATGTATGTCAATATGGTATGTGTGTAAAAAACATATAAATAACACCTACAAATAGAAATTAAGGCCATGAAAAATCACATCAAAATTCTCAAGTAAGAGTTTCCAATATGCCACATTAGTAGCCAAAAATTGATAAAAGAAAAGGGTGCACAAAAAAACATACACATGCATGAAGGTAGAGAAATTCGAAATAAAAAACCCCCATGACACATTAAAGATTATTTAAAGTACAATATACATCCTAAAAAATAAACCCATAATCTATACGAAGAATGAAAAAGTTACCCCCTCTAAATAGAATTAATCATTTTAAATGTATAAAAACTAAAATTTTAAATGTTATATGTCATTATAAAGTGTGGACATCTAGTTTTGGTTAGGAATAGTTTTAGGTATTAAATTTTATTATTTTAAAGTATTTATGTTTGTTGATTATTGGTTCATATAAAATTTTATTGGAACAAAAATATTTATGGTTTGGTCCTATTTTTTTCCATCTTTTCCCTCCCTCTTTCTCTCCCCTCTTTCTATTGCTTACCTAATCAGTTTATATTTTTTTCGGCTTGCTTCTCAAAACCATATATTGTAAAATTATGGGACCTCAAGATTGTACATTATACAGTCCTAAAGTGGCCCTTGTAGTGACCCTAATTTTGGATAGCCTATACCTTTTGTTCCCTATTTTTGAACCTTTCCTACCTATTGTGTGTCATCTTACATATCAATTTATCCCTAATTTTAATTTCATAAGTTTATAAATAAAATGACGAATTATTGAATTTAAAACATTTAGTGAATGCCATGAAATTGAATGTGAATGCCAAGCATGATAAATGAATGGAAAAAAGATTCAAGATTTTATTGAAAGAAAATGATTTAAATATTTAAAGAAAAAATAATTCAATATTGAAGTCTTCATTTTCACTATTCATTTTTTATGCTAGTGTGAAAATTCATATAAAGACTAAGGATTGCACATGATCCACATATTGCTTATTGAAGGGCAATGAATGTTATCTTCAAAACTTGTTATAGCATAAGGCCATGATAATAATGGATGGATAATATTAGACCCTCATTGAATCCCATGTTTTTATTTTTCTTTGATTATTTTTAGGTTATTGAAGAAGGAAATGAGTTTCACAAAGATTTGAATAGAATTGAGGAAAAGTAAGTGAGATTTTTAGAACCCTCAAATAGACAAGCATGGTTGTGCACTCAATTTTCATGAAATTGTAAATGCCTAGAACCTTACACTAATGATTTTGGTCGGCTTAAAACCATCCCAACAATTATAGTAACATGAATTTTTTTTTTATGTCGGTCCTAAGATTTATGGGTTTTGTTCATCTTGTTGTATATAATTAATTTTTGGTGCATGTTTATTCTGATTATTTCCAAAATTTATAACAAATAAAATTTTATTGTAAAACCCTCTCTTTACATTAATTATAGAAAATTATTTATTGTAATTAGATATGATTTTGTTAATTTTTTTAAGAGTAAATATGACTAGATCTAGTTACACATATGGGTACAAGTAGTACATTTTGATGTAAAACTAATTTTTTTATCCTACATGTTAATGAACCTATGATCTCTTACATCCTTTAGTGTTATATATTTATTTCAAAGTAAGAGATATTATTGTTCTAGGGCTTATTATTTTTTAAATCATTAGATCTAGCTATCATTGTGCTTGATTTTAAGCCCCATACATGTTTTTAATTTATGAAAATTTGTTAAACCATATTGTGTTTGTGATGGATCACATTTTATATGTAAGATGTTATAAAATATTCTAAAAATTTCATATGATATCATAATTATGTAGAAGGTAGTGATTTTTATTATCATGATAATGTGGGTAAGATGATGAAATATTAAGGAAAATAAGTTTTACCCTAATAAGATAAAATGAATATATAAATAATATGAATTTTTTGGGTTTTAGTTGATTTTATATAATCCCACATGATAATAAAATATCAAATTTTGATATGTAAAAATAAATTATTAAAGGAAAATGTGTTAACTTAAAATAAATCTAGATAAATATGGATTTAGACTTAGATGTGCACAATAACATGTTGATTCTTTTTATAAAACATAAGAAATCCCTAACACACACTATATGAGATAATTTGGATTCAGACACTTGTTTTCATGTGGATATCAATATGTTTTGATTAAATACCAACCATAGTAATAATGTAAATGGTAAATCCCCTTGAGATGATTATTGAAATACAAACAAAAAATATTGTAATAATAAGACTGAATTAGAAAATCAAAATAAATATGAACCCATTGATTATATTAATAAATATTATATAACTAATCCTACTGAGAATATATTTGGTACCATGTAGGAAATTAAATTTGATACCATGTGAGAAAACCACAACTACCATATAAGAAACTAGCCCTGATAGCATGTAAGAAAGAAGGGAACTAATAAATATCTTCATTACAAACACACCATTTACAAATATGTACTCATAAATGTGAAAAATTAGCTCTGATAGCATATAATAAATAAGGGGACCTAAGAAATATCTAAATTTAAAACCACCATCTACAAAGATATACTTAGAAAAGAAATTTTACCAGTAACATGAATGCACTAAAGCTAATATATATATTTTTAAGATGCATAGATGTGCAACACAAAAAGTGTTCACAATAACATCAAGGATCAATATGTGATCTGTGGTTCTTTAAAATGATTTCAATTATACCAACTCAACTTAACAATATGCTCGAAGATACTTGATAAGGTATAAAAGATATAAAGGTTCCTTATATAATAAGTACAAGGGTGAGTGGGATATTGATTATTAGTGGAGTGAAGATTGGAAACATTCCTTAAGTACACCAAATTACACCTAGATCTTCTCATACATATGAGTATAACTATCATATTAATTATGCATATCAATAATATCATGCATATAATACATCACACCTAGATAATATAATTATGTAAGCTATACTTCACATCAAGTGTCAACATACAAACCAACAATGTGAAGTTATTTCTTACACTATTAAGGGACAAAAATGTTAAAATAAAATGGTGTTCATCCTAAATTTTATTGATGTCATATATTTAAAAAAAATATATCATCTTTGTAAAATGTTTTTAGGTTAGTCTAATGACCAGTTGCACTATGAAGGTCATGAGCATTAGTCCTTATTTTATATATATATATATATATATATATATATATATATATATATATATATATATATATATATATATATATTTCATCTTCCTCTTCTTAACAAATTTATTACCACTCTAAAAGTTTTTTTAGAAGTCATAGGGATGTAAGTTTTGATATTAGGTATATTGTTGATTAGGTTGTCAGGTTCTATAATCCAATATTAAAGCAAAGTTTTAGTACCTCTAAGTCAATTTTTTATTTACTTGATTGTATAATTGCTACTCATATCACAAACAATAATAGGGGATTTATTATTACTCGTATTGAATAACATGTGTTTATATTTTAGGTATCTAATCATAGATTTAGACTCTAAAACTTTACAACCAAATTCAAAGAAAATGTGATTTGAAATATTACATTTTATTATAAAAATATAGCTTATAATATTTTTTTTGAATTTTCTTTATTTTATATCACGTCTTACAAAAAAAAATGTTACAAGCTCACACTTTAAAACCATATAGAATACTTAAAATGACTAAAGTGTTGAATTTATTTTTTTCCTATTATAATCCCAAAGCTTAAATTTAACACATATTTTTTGGATCATAAAAATCTTTCCAAACACCAATGATTCTCTTTTCAATGTTATATATATAATTAAAATAACAACTTAAGTCTGTAAATTTGTATTTATTTTATAGTGTTTTTGTCATACAAAATTAAAAGGTATGAACCTATTTTGAATTTTTTATAATCATTTTAAAATTTTCAACATTAATGGTAAGTTCATAATTCTGACATTTTTTTATATAATTTTAAATTACTTTTAAAAATTAGTAAGATTTTTTAGTAATAAAAATAGTCTTTAGCATATACAACTAGGATAAAAATAAATCCAACAATGTTAATATCAACTTAATCATTATATAAATTCTTCAATTTTATCATTATAAATGTTAAAATTAAAATAAAAAATGAGAGAGACGTGGCACCATTGTTTATCCTTACTATTGCAATTAATATTTATTGATCATTCATGGTTACTTTTAATATTTCAAAATAATCATTTTATAAATTTTAATTAAAACATTTTAAATTTTACATTTGTTCTTCTTGTGGTAACAACCAAATTTACTTAAAACAATTTCTAATTTTAGAGGATAGAAAGAAAATCTAAGACTCTATAAATAATATGTCGAATATATGGTTAGCTAATTTTTTTGGTTTTACATGTCATTTAATAACTCTTTTTAATACTTATTTTTTGATGTGTAATTTTTTTGTTATGTGATGATGGTGATGAATTTTAATGTCCTTTAGAAAAAAAATTGATATATATGACCCAACAAAATATGTACAAAATATAATTTCTCTTTGAATCCTCTCATCAAAGAGTGATTTATAGTAATATTTATTAAAACTAACCTTCAAAATCTTAAAAAATTTATAAACTAAAATACCATAGAAATTCACAAACTTTGCCCACTTGAAACTCATTTAGCATTATTTGAACTCTTCGTAGCTAAAATTTTATAGTAATCCTAAGACTCTTCCTGCTTTAAGTGCATAGGAAAATATGTAATAAATTAAAAACAAATTAAGATAATAAATGTCTAAATCAAATTGAGAAAGAAATTATTTTTAACATATCAATTAATGAAATAAAACTTAGAAAATAACCGTGTTTATTTATATAGACAATTAATTCAATAAGCATTTATATTCAAAATAAAATAATAGAGATTTGAAATTTGATTTGTTGTCTCAATTCAAAAGTTTATGAATGAAATTATGATTACACATATTAGTATAAACATGTCTTATAACATTATATGTTGGGTATATTAGGAGAAAATAAACTTCATCATAAATTTTATTTGAGACATACAACTTATTAATTCTTTTTGTCTAAAATGTTTTGAGAGTGATCATCTACTAGTTTTATTATATAACTAGTGAAATAGTTATTAATTTTATAATTATATATTTTTTTAATACTGAAAACTTGATATAAATATGATAAATGTTCATACTTCAAATTGTGATATCCTTATAAGGTGATAAATTTATTTCATTTATATTTTAATTGTTAGAAGTTTTCAAATTCTTTCAATCATATTTTTTTCTTAATGTTGATAAAGTTATAAAGATATAATAAATACTCATATTTACAATTATGATATCCTTATAATGTAATAGATTTATTCTATTTTCAATATTCTAATTACTAATTTTATTTTCAAATACTTCCTTTTTATTTTTTTTATTTTAACTCTAGACCACATGATAACAATTTATCAATATAATATGGGATAAATGTTATTTTGGAGGGTTGGAAGAAAACCCAAGCCTTTAAAGATGATATCACACTTATGTTCCAAAAAATACTTTTTGGTTTTATATATATTCAATCATCACCTTCTTTAAGACTTAGTTTTTGACATGAAATCCTTCCATTATGTAATATAGGATAAGGTAAGCTTTGAATATATATTGATTAAATGGTTTATGTTTAGGTATTTAAAAATTAAGTGTGAAACTATTATCATATTTTAAATAATTTCATAAATATTTTTACATTTAATAAATTAGTTTTTTTAGTTTTTGTTGATTGAATTAATCATTTTAAAGGTATAAAAACTAGTTTTTTAAATGTTATATGCGATCATAAAGTGTAGACATTTAGTTGGATAGTAATAGAAACTTTTAATTTATTATGGCCCAAACAATAGATTCAAATAGTTCTTGCCAATATCCACAACCATTAAATAAGAACATTCAACTAAATGCTCAAACAATATGAGCACCTAAAAAGAAAAGATAATATGTAGATAATGAAGAACTGTAAGATTAATTACTTTTGAGGCTTATGCCCCTACAAAGTCATAGATCCACCCATTAATTGTAATATAACTCTTGGAAAAGTTTCCTCTCATGATATGAGTTACCACTCCTTGATCACTTATACTACCCTAAACTTTGGAGTGCATTTTCCAACTAAAATGGAATATTACTACCGAAATTGCATTGTACATCCAAAATAACCTTAAAAAAACACGATCCCATATTTTGGTTAGGAAATTTTTTAATTATTAAATATTATTATTTTAGGGTACTTGTGTTTGTCGATTATCATTTCATATAAAGTTATTATTGGAAAAAAATCCCTATGGTTTGTCCCTATTTCCCCCCATTTTTTCCATTCCTCTTTCTCTTTCTCTCCCCTCTTTCTCTTGCTTACCTAATTATTTTTAATTTTTTGGGGTTTGCTTCTCAAAACCATACATTATATAGTTATGGGCCCCCAAGATTGTACATTATATGGTCTTAGAGTGGT
The DNA here is from genome assembly GCA_037957365.1 of Torreya grandis. Lineage (NCBI taxonomy): Eukaryota > Viridiplantae > Streptophyta > Pinopsida > Cupressales > Taxaceae > Torreya > Torreya grandis. The sequence goes on from JARHVA010001313.1 coordinate 3,549,247, forward strand.
CCTTGTATTGACCCTTATTTTGGATATCTTATGCCTTGTGTTCCCTATTTTTTAACCTTTCTTACCTATTGTGTGTCTTATTGCATATCAATTTAGCCCTAATTTTAATTTCATAATTTTATAAATAAAATGATGAATTATTGCATACAAGACATTTAGTGAATGCCATGAAATTGAAAGCAAATGTCAAGCGTGATAAATGAATCGAAAGAAAGATTCATGATTTTATTGAAAGAACATGATTTGAATATTTAGAGAAAAAATTGATTCAAGATTTAAGTCTTCATTTTCACTTTTCTTTTTTTATTCTAGTGTGAAAATTCATATAAGGACTAGGGATTACATCCACTAATTAATTATTGAAGTGCATTGAGTGTTATCTTCAAAACTTGTTCTAGCATAAAGTCATGATAATGATGAATGGATAATATTAGACCTTCATTGAGTCCCATGTTTTTATTTTTATTTTATGATTTTTTAAGTTATTGAAGAAGGAAATGAGTTTCTCAGAGTTTTGAATAAAATTCAAGAAAAACAAGTGAGATTTTTAAACCCCTAAAATAGGTGAGCATGGTTGTGCACTCAATTTTCATAAAGGTGTAAGTGCCTATAACTTTACACTAATGATTTTGGAAGGCCTAAAACCATCCAAGCAATTATAGTAGTATGGAAAAAGTTTTATGTTGGTCCTAAGCTTTTGGGGTTTTGTTCATCTTGTTGTCTAGAATTAATTTTTGGTGCATGTTTCTTCTGATTATTTCTAAAAATTTATAACAAATAAAATTTTATTGTAAAACCCTCTTGTTACACTTATTATATAAAATTATTTATATCAATTAGATATAATTTTGTTACTTTTTTAAATAGTAAATATAGCTAGATCTAGTTACATGTGTGGGTAGAAGTACTACATTTTGATGTAAAACTATTTCTGATGTATTACATGTTAGTGAACCTATGATCTCCTACACCCTTTAGTAGTGTTCTATATTTATTTCAAAGTAGGATATAATATTTTTCCATGGCTTATTATTATTATTATTATTATTATTTAAATCGTTATTCCTATATGTCATTGAGCTTGATTCCAAACCCCAAGTATGCTTTTAATTTATGAAAATTTGTTAAACCCTAGTATGTTTGTGATGGATCACCCTTTATATGTATGATGTTATAAAATATTCTAAAAATGTCATATGATTTCATAATTATGTATAAGGTATTGATTGTTATTATCATGATAATGTGGGTAAGATTGATGAAATATTAGGGAAAATAATTTTTACCCTAATAAGATAAAATAAATATATAAATAATATGAATGTTTTGGATCTTTGTTGCTTTTATATAATCCCACATGATAATAAAATGTCAAAATTTTATATGTAATAATAAATTATCAAGGTAAAATGTGTTAACCTAAAAACAAATCTAGATAAATACGGATTTGGACATATATGTGTACAACAACATGTTGATTCCTTTTATAAAACATAAGAAAACCCTAGCACACATTATTTGAGATAATTTGGATTCAGATACATGTTTTCATGTAGATATCAATATATTTTAGTTAAATACTAACTATAATAATAATGCAAATATTAAATCCCCTTAAGATTATTATTGAAATACAAACAAAAAATATTGTGATTATGAGATTTAATTAAAAAATCAAAAATAGATATGAACCTACTAATTATATTAAGAAATATTCTATGACTAATCCTATTAATATAATTTGAATTGGGAATGCATTTAAATATTCTCATGGTGTTTCTTAGGAGGTTCATTCTAAATCCACTCATGTTTCATTTATTCTATTATTCCTTCTTCTAAAAATGATATGTTTTCAAATGCCCAAAATGCCTTTATTGATTGTCTTCCTCCTTAAACTTTTATTCATAAAAATGTTTAAAATATTTCAGTGCCCTCTCGATATTTATCAACTTTTAAACATGTTTATACAATTTATTTTATCCAACTATAAATGGTTTCTCACATTCCTCTTAGTGAGTCTAATCCTTCTTTGACTTCTTTTATTCTAGTTTCTTCTACCAATTTTATTTCAATTAAAACTTTTGAAATGATTACTATGATGTGAGAATTGTGTGATGTAAAAAAAAAGTGAAATTTATAGTCAAGGGTCTCCTATGATAATTAATAAGATATATTCTCATGATGTATTTTTAAACCATTTGACTCATGATGCATTGGATTATCCTTTTCCAATAGGTTTTAATACTCCCAAGTTTGCATTGTATAATGGGAAATGATACCTTCATTATATTGGATCATTTTAAACCTCTTACTTAACCATTGTTCATAATGATAAGTTATTAAATAAATTATTATAAAGAAGCTAAGGGAATATGAAATTGATTGTATCTATATCATACCATGTGGTTCTATACATTATTTTGCATCTTTGGTTGATGATTTCTTAGCTCATTTTAAAATCATTTTTACTATAAAGGTTAAATTTTAATAATTAACGTAATTTAAACAAGTGTCATATGAATAAATCATAAATTGTATGCTTATATTGAAGATGATAGTAACTAATATGACTTAACAATCATTGGATAGTGATTTTTAAATAATTTTGATCAAAATTCTAATATTAATTATCAAATAAAAATAACTTTCAACACTTAACAATAATTCAATGAACTTTGTCAAGTAATTAAGGTATTTTAAGTCAAATGTTTAGAGGAAAATATGCCAAAATATGAGACCAATGATCCAACTCATGTAATTTTTCAAAATATCCCAAGTTTCAAGGCCATAATCAATGAATTTGGGCTCCAATACAAGAATGATGCTAATAACACAATTAATTCCATAAAGAAACAATATAATAATCTTGTGTTACCTCAATAAAGGGAGTGAAACAATATTACAAGGTTAAGTGATAGCCCACAAAATGTCTTGAAGAAGTTAATTGAATGCAACATGAATTTTTTAATCCATAAAAGAGGGTTGTTATGTCACTCACCCCTTTCATTTATCAAAAAATCTTATAAAATGAGATAATTTTCCAAACTAACAAGAACAAAGTTTAGTAAAATTACCATAAGGGAAATACCTGAACCAAATTAAAGTTAATTAATAACTTACAAACTAAAAAAATACCCAACAATGAGAACATCTATGAAAAGTGAAACATAGTAAGTATATATTTTTATTAAGTATAAAAGCAAGCAATCATTAATAGGAAAAAGTGGGTTTTCCACAACAAAGAATAAAAAGGGACAAAATAAAAGGGTGAGGTATCATTTGCATTTATTCCTAAAAAAGGTCAAGGAGATGCATGTGTATCTAAATTAAAACTAGAGCCTGTTGTATTTCAATAAAAATTATATAGGTTATCACATAACTTCTACCAAAGTTGCAGAAGATAAATTTTCCAATAAAGAATATGAAAAAATATCCACTAGAGGAAAAAAGATATCAAACTAGAAACAAAGCTTTTGAATTTTAAAAATATCCATCACAACATCCAAAAGTTCAAACCTACATCTAACTCCCATCAACATAGCTTGAAAATAAGCTCTGCTACAAAATAAAGTTACAAAAGGGGTTGTTCTTGTTCAACTACGGTAACCTACTAGTGTCGAATTGTAAGATTTATAGAAGACCCAACTAGTCACTTGAATTAATATTGATGACATAAGAGATGGGATTTTAATCATAACATGCATTTAATAACATATTAGCCACCCCATTACTCTCTTGAAAATATTGTTGAAATAATACCAAAAAAACCTTCCCTACCAAGTCTTTAGCACCACATAAGATTTTATTCTATTTCTAATTATGATTCATTCCTTTAATCATGGCATTAATTATGAGCATTGAGTCAATATATACATAATATTTTTCACTTTATCATTTACTAATACTTTCTCTTATGGTGACTTGTCAACGCATCACTCTCCCTAAGTGCATGCCTTAAGAGGTGAATTGGAAATGGCATGGGAATGATTCATGGTGTTTTTAAAGAGATGTTATTCTATAGTGTTACACAATTACTACTACCGGTCTGACCTCCTCAAATTTTCTATCCTTCTATCCCTTTATATAGTTATTATCTAGATTTGATAGCTTCTATATATCTTATGACATCAACCAAGATGATACCATATATATAGTGCATTTATATTCTTATATTGTATCATACAACTTGATATAGTTTTGAGTGTGTTTTCTAACATTTTTATTATATCATCCTAACTAATATCATTCTATATTCGCTGACATCTTTCAACTATATCGACTAGGCTAATACTAGTGACTTAGAGTTTAGGGTTAGTTTTTAGAATTGTTTAAATAAATACACACACACACACACACACACACACACACACACACACACACACACACACACACACACACACACACACACACACACACACACACACACACACACACACACACACACACACACATATATTCATATTTCATTCATATCATATCACACATCACTCATTTTCTTTGATTTTGCTTGCTCTTCTATCCTAAGTACCATTTATGATAGTTAGTGGATTTGAAACTTATCTTGATGATCTTGTATTATGATGTAATTGAATCTCAATAGGAGTCATTAGGATTTATTAACTGAGGATATCTATGTATTCATCTAACCATTTAAGATATTCAACCCACAACATTATCTTTCAAACCTCTACTTGAGCTAAGGGGAAGATTTAAGTGTCAACGGGTCCATCCCCAGGTAATTATTTCTATAATAACACTTTGTAATTTATTTACATTATAGATTAGATGTTGCTTATTTTTTTGTGAACAAAAGTGTGTGTATCCTTGTTTAGGATTTATCTATATCGAATAAGCTAATATAAATATAATATTTATTATGTTTTCCATAAATCACTCAAAGTTGTGTAGACCCTCATTTCATTAACTACATATATATATATATATATATATATACATACATATATATATATATATATATATTCATATTTCATTCATATCATATCACACATCACTCGTTTTCTTTGATTTTGCTTTCTCTTCTATCCTAAGTACCATTTAGGATAGTTAATGGATTTGAAACTTATCTTGGTGATCTTGTATTATGATGTCATTGAATCTCAATAAGAGTCATTAGGATTTATTAACTGAGGATATATATGTATTCATATAACCATTTAAGATATTCAACCCACAACATTCTCTTTCAAACCTCCACTTGAGCTAAGGGGAAGATTGAAGTGTCAATGGGTCCATCCCAAGGTAATTATTTCTATACTAACACTTTGTAATTTATTTACATTATAGATTAGATGTTGCTTATTTTTTTGTAAATAAATGTGTGTGTATCCTTGTTTAGGATTTTTCTATATCGAATAAGCTAATATAAATCTAATAATTATTATGTTTTCCATAAATCACTCTAAGTTGTGTAGACCCTCATTTCATTAACTATTGAACCTTACTCATTCACAATCATTCTAACCCATCCTTTAGTTTGGTATATACCCATTTACAACCATGTAATTTAATTGCATATCTACAACTATAATTTAAAACCATTTACCTTTGTTGAGGTCTAGTTAGAGATACATCCTTGTGTCATATCTATGGAATTCATTGGTCCTTACTTGATCATCCAAGTGTTAAAAAAACTATTACATTGACCTTATCAAATTCTTGTATATTGAGATAAAGAGGATAGTTGTAGGCCATCACATCCCATGCATACAGTTTGGTGAAATTGACATGAATCATATCCCACTATTGATTAAATTATATCCACTTTTCAATTTTGTTCTTAGCATTTTATTCACTTTGGATTCACCATCATAACACATCTTGGTAAACCTTACGTGAATATTATCCTTCCTTTAGTTGGATCAATTTCATGATTACCCTTATAGATTCTTATCAACATCATCAAAACAATCACTCATCTTTTAGTATAACTATATCATCTAGTTGAAGACCATTTAATCGTTTTATCTAACTATATCGATCGGCCTGATACCATTTAGTAGTTTATCTAGCTATATTTTCTAGTAGTTTATTGTTTAATAGTTTTATCTAACTATATTTTATATTATTTTATTTTTTATTAGTCTTCTAATAACATCATCCAACCTGGGACAATTATGTGTGTCTTTCAAATTGTAATAGCTAGCTTGGTACATTTTTTATGTCTTTCTAACTACACTGACCAACCTGATATAATTTTGTGTCTTTATAACTATAATAGAAATCTTGATATAATTATGTGTGTCTTTAAAAATACATCATATATGATAGTATAATTATGTGTGTCTCAAATTAGCTTGGTACAATTTTGTGTCTTTCAAACTACACTAGTGAGCTTGATACAATTTTGTGTATATTTTTTTTGACCAACAGTTTTCCACATCTAATTTTCAATTTTATTCATCATGATGTCTCCTCTTAGAATATTTTTTATGAGCCTCAACCCATTCCACTTTTTCATGGGTCACTCATTTCTACCTTCTATGACTGCCATTTATGACAACTCCTCATGGTATAATTATGCTACACATTTTCTCTTGGTTGAGGATCCCAATGATGATCCCCCCACTTAAGATGATATTTACAGTGGAATTAAATATTATCATTATGGTCCTCCCATTTATGAAAATACCTATGAGGATCCTAATGATATCACTTTTAACATTAATAATATTGATGAAGATACCCATAATGATCTTCCACCTTATGACCCCCATAATCCTTATTACTAAGATGAAGAACCCAATGATGACACTTATAAATGGATAAAAAATTATCAATATGGGCCTCCAAATTATAAATATACTTATGAATATTATAATTATCCCATATGCACCACTTCTCACTTGGTTTAAAATCAATACCATTATTTTCCCATCTATGAAAATGATTCTAATGGAGGTGAAGACCCTAGCATGTTAGTGAATGTTCCCATTGATTACATTTATAACATGGATAAAATCTCTCTTGTGATTTTACCATTTCTTAAAATCCTCACTAAAAATCAAGTAATGATGAGGATACTTTCATAGATGAATACCCACCCACTACCCTACCCTTGGAAGGCCTTATAAGGATAAGTTTTCAAACCTCAGCTCACATTCAACCAAATTTTATAAATTTATTAGCATATGAAGAACACACAGTTTAAATATATACCATAATATGAATTATAGATTATTTTTATCCTTAATCCTATATGAACATTTAGACCTATCTTAATTCAGCTTCAATCTCTTCTAAACTATCCAAATCTATACTACAACCACTTCTTTCCAACTATATTAGCCAACCTAATACTGTTCAATTGAAATAACCTACAGTCAATTGCATTGGTCATGACATAGGTTATGCCAATACATTTATTCTTATTTCATTAAACTACACCATCCACAACCCAAAATGTACCAACATAATTCTTCCTATTCCATTATAATATATCAACATGGTTGATATAGGTCATTTTAGTCATATTTCACCAAATTATATTAACATGGGTGATACAATTTATTCTAGTCTTGTTACATTAAATTATATTGAATAATCTAATATAGTTAATTTTATTCCTACCATACAAAACTGTATCAGACTGACCGATAATTTACAAAAAAAAATTATATCATTTCTCAAATATACTGACATTTCCCTAGATGCCACATCCCCTATTGTGACATAGATCTACATAAATTTTAACATCATTAATAGGCCTATAAATCTTGAGGTTATCACCAATACACCTATATCCCACATGTTGGGGTATCTTGCAATGCCCATCCTTTCCTATTACACATATTGGGGTACCTTACATTTCCCATCCTATTCTTATGCCAGCCTTTGGGACATCATGTGATGCCCATCATCACCATTATGCATGCTTTGGCTTAATATTATGATGCCCATCCTCATTCTCTTGGGTTCTTGTTCTCTCATACTTATCATGAGACAATAATCCATAACCTTTCACATCTTACAAAAAATTAATTTTGATTCAAGAACTTTTTGAGACAAATATGCTCACACTTCACATACTCTTCTTTGATATAGTCTTTAGAATATATATTGTTTGATATTTTTTCTCATGTTTCTTTAATTTCATTTTTTTTATTTCCTTAGCATCATTTTTATTTCACTAGTATTTCATTTTTTTTTCATATCTTACAATCACCCTTAGATTTCCTTGTGGATCTTATGTATCACCTTTTGTTTTTATATCATTTTATAGTCAGCATTAGATTTATTTGTGGATCTTAAGTATCACCTTCATGTTTTATATCATTTTATATTCAGCATTAAATTTCTTTGTGGATCTTAGGTATCACCTTTAAATTATATATAATTTTATATTTGGCCTTAACTTCCTTGTGGATTATAGGTATCACCTTTGGGTTTATTTTATCACACTTTTACCATTGACCTTAGTTTCCTTGTGATTCTTTGGTGTCTTTTTGTATTCCCCATACTTTTGGATAATTATTTCTATCAGTGCTTATGTTATACCTCTTATAAGTTTGAATGACACCTCTAGTGACATTACCATCATGCTCTTCATATTACATATTACTTGCATGCTTATAATTAAATTTATATATGTTGTGGAGATAAAATTTTATGCAGGTTCTATTTTGACTCTATTATATGACAATTTAACATTGATTTGTACACACCTTTGATTTTATGTCTACAATAACCTTAGTATATTTTTTTGTCCTTAGGCATTTTAAATTTTTTATATGAATTGGTTTTTAAATTTGTGAGTTGCATTATACTACTTCAGGAAATTCAACCAAGCCAAATTCATAAACACCCATCATTTTTCTATAGTCATTTCCTTTTTATAGTCAACCATTATTTTCTTTGTGGTTTTTTGGTCTCTTTTATCATTATTTTCCCCCTTTGGATCATTACTAATGTTTCTTTTATCTTACTTGTGCCTCTTTGATTTTTAGTTTATATGTTTCATAGTAAGACTCGAGGAATCAACCATGCCCTCCTTAGAAACACCCATCATTTTTTCTATATAGTTTTTTTTGCCTCCGAACCATAGCTGGGTGTCTTCTAAGAAAGCTAAGGCAATGATAGAGATCAATGTTTTTCATCACTTATAATTAATTATATTCTCCTGTGGTAAAACTATAAAAGCCTATCTCTATGTCCACATCCACATATCACCTTTATTATAATGATGATTCATGAATACATATCATTGTATAATATTCCTTTATACTTTTTTTTGTGATTATGGAAACCCACTCGATCTATGATCATTCCATATTTTTCATTTCCTTTGAGCTCACCATGGATGGTTTCAAGATCGCACTCTTTTGTAAGGTAAAATTATATGAGTCTTAGGCCCCATGGTCTTTAGTTTCATCTATATAGTGACTAAGATTAAGCTCTTTTGTGATAGTCATTTTTAACACCCATGGTTATTTTTACAAATCTATATGGAGGAGGAAAATTAAAAAAACTAAAATAGTTAAAATCCATATCATAAGAAAAGGCAATGTTAAAGGTAAATCAAATCTTACAAGTCATATAACACCAAAAGACACATTCCTTGTTTGGCACATATCCTATTGTAGTGGAAGCTCAAACTCCATATCTAGACATAGAGTCAAGGTGTATTGGGGTGCGATAGTCTAATAAACTAGATTAGAAGGTCCTATATCATTACATCATTATATATTAAGACATTATAGTGCCACCTAATTTTTCACATAAGTACCCAATATTCACAGTAGGATGATGACTCTATAACGTATCCTAAAGAGTAGGAACCATTTATTATAATGTAGGATCACTTCAATTTTATGCATGATAAACTTATTAGGATGATATCTTAGCTTCATTAGTTAGTCAAAACTTATGTTTTCTAGTTAGGTTTCTTAGGGTCATTGATGTTGAAAGATCCTAGTCTTTACAACTTGATTTGAATGTCTTGTTGAACTAGTAAATACCATATTTTATTTTTGGTGATGCGCTTTTTTCCCTCCTTCCACTTTTCCCTCTTTAATAGGTAGGTTTGTTTCTAAATATTTTCTATCTTTTGTACTTCCTATTCTCCATCTCTTTTAGATATGGTAGTAATATGGAATTTTTATTTTTCCATCCTTAGAACATAAGTTGCATCTTTGAATTGTTGTGAGATGATTTCTTGTTCATTATATTATCTTTATAAGATTTATCTTAGTTATGTTTTTAGACCTTGAGTCTTCTATTCACCTTTTTATGGGCCATCTAGTCCCATTTTTCCATTTCCTGTTTTCACATATTTGTTTAAGTATGGTTTGTTACTCCTCTTACATTGATGTTATAATTAATCAATTATATGTGACCCATGTTTTATTTTTATTTTTACTTATCTTAATTTTGATACATTTTTTTGTTTTTTGGTCCTAAGTAGCCTTTGTTTTTTAGTTTATCAATTTTACTTTATTTTTATTTACTTTCTTAGATCTTTTGGTTCTAACCTAGCCTTAGTGATCGTATCTTTCCAATCTTTCCAAGTGTTTTAATCATTTTTTAGAGTCTTTATATGTTCATTTATTATAGCAACTTACATTTATGTGCATTATTTTTATCTCTTTTTAGTCTTGTATCCTTAAGGTTTCTTAAATTCAATCACTGTGGCCTCCATGATTGAGATTATGGTATTTGTAAGCAAACACTCATTGATAAAGATAATTCTAGGTATGTATATGGTAATATCAATTATTCACTTATTAAAATTTATTTTAGCATTTAATTTCAATTATGTTCATTTGTGTTGTAATGTTTCTTTCTGAAAAAACCCATCCTGAATTACACTATTGTGACATTGTGATGAGTTTTGGGTGGGGCATATGTATACACATAATGTTTTTCTATTTATCATTTATTGCCATTTTATCTTGCAATGAATTTTAAATTCATCAATCTCCTTGAGTGACACCTTCAAGGGTGAACTGGGAATGAGGTGAAAATGGCTCATGGTGATTTGCAAGAGATATTTTTATTCTATCATATTACACCATTAATATTATCACTCATATCTCTTCAAATTTTGTATCCTTCTATCCCATTTGTTTAGTTCTTGTCTAGATTTTTTAGTTTCCTTATATCCTATATCATAGGCTAAGGTGATACTATCTATTTAATGCCTTCATCCATCCTATATTGTATTAGATAGCCTGATAGATTTTTAAGTGTGTTTGTATCATCTTGGCTAATACCATTATATGTTATCTAACATTTTCTAACTATATAATCTAGGATTATATCATCAACTTAGAGTTTAAGATTAGTTTTAGGTATTGGATTAGATATATAGGGGTCATATTGTAATCATATCATATCATATATCACTCATTCACTCTAATTGTTCTTGTTAGGAATATAAAATGTAGAGCAATAATAATGAAATAAAGACATAATTAAAATTTAGAAAACACAATAGAATAGAGACACATATTTAACATGGTTCACCCAATATGGGCTACGTCCACATAGAAACTACCAGTCCTTATTATTCAATCCAACAAATTAAGGAAAAAACCTACAATACACCCATTGCAATATCCTCTTCAATCTCACACCATTCTACCTGATTACAATGCCCTGATATCAAAGGAGGGTTACAAATTAGGGAAAAATGCACTAACTTAATTTCTACTATTAGATATAAAACCTAAGAGTAAATGGTCTAGATTAGCTATGAAATTACAATATTTATAATGCATTTTTCATAAAATTTTGCTTTTGGGGTGTTATCCCTGAACCCCCACTAGGGGGCTCTAAAATAGGTCACCACCCCCTAGACCCCCATGATGACCATAGTGGGGGGACATTGCCCCCCCATACTCCCCTATCAGGAATGAGGCATTAAAATAAGATCAGGTTCCACCATCCAACAATCTCCCACTTAGAGACTGATTGTTGCAACTCCACCACTACAACTCTTACTTGAAATTTTATTTGAACTTTGACCCTGGCATGTTTCTCATCTTCCTTGTTATCCTTGAAGACCTATTGAATCTGAACAAATCTTTAACTTATCTTTAGTGACTACCTTTGTTAGCATATCTATAGGATTATGACTCGTATGGATCTTCTCTAACTTCAATTGACCATCCTTCAAAACTGAATAAATGAAGTGATACCTGAGTTGTATATGTTTGGTTCTTGAGTGGATTGCTGAGTTCTTTGCTAAATGAATTACACTCTAACTATCATTATATAACCTAAAATCTTCCTGATTATGCCTCAACTCTTCCATGAACCATTACATATATATCATCTCCTTGATAGCTTTTGTAGCTACAACATATTCTACCTCTATAGTTGACAAAGCAATTATCTTCTATAATTTTGAAATCCAACTAACTATTGTGTCACCAATAGTGAATACATAACCTATGGTGCTCCCCCTTCCATCTAAATCTCCAACCATGTCTGCATCAACATATCCTTGTAAGGTAACATCTGAACCTTCATAGCATAAATGTCTATCATTGGTCCCTCTTAAGTACCTGAGAATCCAATTGACTACATCTTAATGCTATTTTCTTGGATTGTTCATGAAAATGATGATAAATCCTACTACATGAGTAATATTTGGTCTAGTACACACCGTAACATACATTAAAATTCTAACTACTAAAGCATATGGCACTTTAGTCATGTAATTAATTTCTTCATATGTTTTAGGACATTATTCTTTGCTTGATTTGAAGTGCCCTCCCAAAGGTATACTCACAAATTTTGCATCTTGTACAAGATCTAAGTTTTCATCCTTCTTTGTCCTCCCAACTCTAATAAATCTGACTCTCTTTTGTTTTCCATACACGCAGTGTTCATATAAATCCAAATCCACCTTCTTCAAATCTGGCAACAAATTATTTGAGTGGAGAACTTGCATCCCCTTCTCACTCATGTGCCCAAGTCTATGGTGCCATAATTTTGTATTTTATTCTATATAAGCTAAATAAATAGAAGATTCAACATCATCATTAGATAAATATAATGTACCTACATTCTCTCCTTTTGCTATTACTAGTGATCCTTTAGTGACGTTTCATGAATTTTCTATGAATGTAACTATGCACCCTCACTTCCTAGTTGCCTTGTTAAAATTAGATTTCTTCTTAACTCAAGAACATGCCTTACCTCTTTTAGCAACCATTTGTTTCCATTCTATAATTTTATATTTATCTTACCCTTTCCTACAATTTTATAGGATTCACCATCACCCAAATAAACCTACCCAAAATTACCTTAAACCTAGTCTTAAAAATATTTTTTATGGGGTGTAGCATGAAATGAAGCCCCTAAATCTAACATTGAAGAATAATTAATATTATATAAATAAAGGATTAAATCATCTTATAACACATCACCTACTACATTTTCTTTCTAGTTTTTATCTTGTTGTCCATCTCCTTGTTTTCCTTTTTGAAACCAAAAATCTTTCTTTAGGTGTCCTTTCTTCCCACAAATCTAGAACATCAATGTTCCTCTAGATTTATATCTACCCTTCTTAGAATTCCCATGATTACCTATTCCCTTACCTTTATCCTCCCCTATTCTTCATAGTTAAAGCATTACCTGATGTCTCACCTGTGATTTTTTGTCACATTTCATCACTAAGGATAAAACCAATAACATCATCAAACTTTAAAATATTTGAGCCAAAGACAAAATTGCTCATAGCCATGACCAATCCATTCCATATTTTTGGCAATGAGAAAAGAATCAAAATATTCCTAACCTTATCATCAAAATTTACTCCTAAAAAGCTTAACTAATTTATGATCATGTTAAATTCATTTAAATGGTCAACAACAAACCCACTTTCTAACATTTCTAGATTAAATAATTCCCCCATAAGAAATACCTTATTGGAGGTTGAGGGTTTTTCATACAATCTATCTAATTCCTTTATCACATTCACTATTGTCTTTTCTTTTGAAATATTGAAGGCCATTGACGCTTCCAGGCATAGTTGTATTGTTCCTAGTGCCTTTCTATCAAGAACCTCCCAAACTTCATTCTTCATAGTCATGAGCTTCTTTGCTGTTCTACCCAATGGTATGAAAATATCCTTCTAATATAGATAGTCCTCCATTTACATCTTCCATAGCTGGTAGTTTTGGCCATTAAACTTCTTGACCTTAAACTTTCCTTCTTCTACCATTACTCCCACTCAAACTAGGAAACCTTTTTTCCTACGAGTTTATCTACCAAATAAACCTTTGGCTATGATACCAATTGTTTAAAATATAGAATATAGAGAAATAATAACAAAATAAAGATAAAATTAAAATTTAGAAAACATAATAGATAGAAACATAAATTTAATGTGGTTCACCCAATATGGGCTACATCCACATAGAAACTACCAATCCTTATTATTCAATCCAACAAATAAAGGGAAAAACTTGTAATACATCCACTATAATATCCTCTTCACTCTCACACCATTTTTCTTGATTACAATACCCTCATATCAAATGAGGGTTACAAATTAGGGAAAAAATGTACTAACTTAATTTCTACTTTTATCTCTAAAACCTAATAGTAAATGGTCCAGATTAACTATGAAATTACAATATTTTATAATGCATTTTTCACAAAATTTTAATTTGGGGGTGCTTCCCCCGAACCCCCACCAGGGGGGATCCAAAATAGGTTACCACCCCCCTTGACCCCCATGGAAACCATAGTGGGGGGGGGGGGAGTGTTGCCCTCCCACAACCCCCATGTTGGGAACTGGGCATTAAAATAAGATCAGGCTCCACCATCCAATAGTTATCATACTTATGCCCTAAGTAAAATTTAAGATAGTTAATGGTTTAGAACCTTATATTGAGGAGTCTTGTCTTGTGGTGTCATTAAATCTCAATAAGAGTAATTAGGAGTTCTTAACTTAAGATATCTAGGTCTCCATCCAATCATTTCATGTCTTCAACCTACAACATTATCTTTCAAATCTTCACTTGAGTCAAGAGGAATATTGAACCATCGATGAGTCTACCCTAATTATTTTTGTCCCTACACTATTTCATTTATTTACTTAGTAGATTAGATATTGTTTCTTTAATTGTTAGATGAATATGTGTGTATCCTTAATTTAGATGTATATATACTTAATAAGCTGGTGTAGTTATAAGATTACTTATACTTGTCAAAAATATCTATAGGTTGCATAGACCCTCATTTGGTTGACCATCTCACCTCACCCATTTAAAATCATTCTAACCCATCATTTAATTTAGTATATAACCCTTTACAACCATTTACTTAGTTTTCATATCTAAAACCATTTACCTTTGTTGAGTTATAGTGAGAGCTACATCCTTGTGTCATAGGCTTAAACTTTAGAACCCTTTATTTTTTACATTTGCATTATAGGTTACCCTCTACTATATCTACAAAATTCATCTATCCTTACCTTATCATCTAAGTGTCATAGGATCTATTTGATTGACCTTATTTGAGTCCTAGTCTATTGAGATAAAGATGATAATTGTAGGTCATCCTAGCCCATGCATATATATTTACCTTTGAAAATGACATTCTAATAAAAAATTATTGGACAAGATTGATTCATTTTAGTAATTTAATGACCTCAACTTCATTATTAGTAACTTTGGGAAGAAAAAAGGTGCCCCCCATAATAATTTTATTGGAGGGAAAACAAATAAACATTCTACATCATCTACCACATGATGTAACTTCAAAATTCACCTTAGCATACCTATCTTTTGGTTAAATCCATAGAACATATTATTTATCTTTTTTATATATTAGGCAAGGGAACCGTAGGTAAAACAATCTTGGACCAATTTTTAAATAAACATTCTCCCTTGTACCAAACATGTTCCTATTATTTTATCTAAAATTAGATTAATGTGTTAATAAACATTTAAATAATATAAACTAATAGAATACAATCTAGCTATATATGGGTATAACATAAATAAAAATTATAGTTTGATAACAATGATTGAACATGTAAGTTTGAAAATTCATAATAAAGGAATGCAAGAGGATAAATAAAGACTTAGATTAATTTTTACACTTTCTTTTATCTATGTGGGCTTGTTTTTGATCTAATGTTATGTGAGGTAACTATAATTCCACTTATTTTTTAAATCTATTGTTGATTATATTTAAGATAGAATAGACTAGAAACAAATAGTATCAATTGTTGATCTTGACATCTTATTAGTTGATCTTGATCATATGGGTGTTATTCTTTCACACTGATTGTTGTTCCTAGTTTGGGATAGAACCATTAGGAAGGAGATAGTATTAAATAATTATATTGACCCCTATGGGTCAATATTGGCCTTGTGATACATAAATTATTATTCTTTTTGTGATGAATCACCAATGTCAAAATGTATTTTTATACCTTCTCATTCCTTTCAATATATGTGCACATACATGAAATATCAAATCTCAATTTCCTACACAAACACTTGAGACATCAAATGGGAAGGATGAAATTGAGTGGTAGGATTGAGTTGGACTGATATTGGTTAATCCCTATTGAAATAAAAATCATTACACTATAGTCATCCCTCAAAAACATCCTTCCTCCTTTTAAAAATATGAGTTTGAAATGTAATGACTAAATTAAGGCCTTTATTTCCCTCCATAACATTTATAGGGCTTCCTCATCTTTAACAAATCTAACGATCAAGTTAGAAAAGATCCAATAGTTAAGATGAAGTGATCCATCCTTAGGGAGATAATTAAGGACATTGGACCCTCCCCTTTTGAGGTCATATGAAGAGTATGTGAACCTCTTACTAATCACTTTTATCAAAATTTAAGTCAATTTAAAATTAAATTCAATTGTGATTTTTAGCATGAATTGAGCCTTGTGATTGGCTGGAATCACTTGGGACTCTCCTTAAACCTTGTTGAGAGTTAGGATGAATCATTCGAACTAGTGTTTATATGGGACATAATCTAAGATCTACTGGATAGATTTGAATGAACAATGGAATTACCTATGTGTAGTAATGAAATCAAACATACACTAGAAGAAGTAATTGCTTAACAATCAAAAGATTAAAATATTAGCATTAACATCATTAGCCATAAAATATTTAGGCGTGTATATTAAATAGATGAAATATAAACATGTCCTCACTTCTTCATGAATGAGGGATTATCTTTCACAATAACGTAGCAGACACCTAAGCAAGCTAAACTAAATATGTGTAGGGAAAAACCATTAAATGGAATAAAAACCTACACTAACACCCCCCTTAAGCATAGTTTCGGTGGGTAGTATAATTGGGTCATGACTCAAAGGCTTAATTAGGTACTTAAGTACAATAAAATACCCCCTATAAGAGGATGTCAAAGTTTCCCAAACCCGAAAAAGAGTTCATAAATGAATATACTTAATCTTAGTGAAGGGTTTGGTGAATATATTAACAAT
The DNA here is from genome assembly GCA_037957365.1 of Torreya grandis. Classification (NCBI taxonomy): domain Eukaryota; kingdom Viridiplantae; phylum Streptophyta; class Pinopsida; order Cupressales; family Taxaceae; genus Torreya; species Torreya grandis. The sequence goes on from JARHVA010001313.1 coordinate 3,566,699, forward strand.
TTGCTCCATTTTATAAATGTAGTGAATATTAATGACTTGATCATGGATGAGATCCTGAATGAAATACATGTGAATCTTTATATGCTTGTTCCATTGATGGAGGACTGGATTCTTATAAATATAGATTATACTTTGGTTGTCATAGAAGATGATTACTGGTTATCAAAATTAGATTCCAAACTCAATGAGAACTACCTAAATATAAATATCCTCAATGAAAGTATTAACATCTCCTATGTATTCTACCTTTGTAGAAGATAAATCAATAACATTCTACTTCTTGCTTGACCAACTAATCAGACTTGAACTGAGGGAGAAATTATACCTTAAATTAGACGTGCAATTTTAAATGTTACCAGCCTAATTTGAATCTATATATCCATTTAAGTTGATGTTGATTCCTGCTCCATAGTGAATCCTAAAACCATGAGTCCCTTGAATATATTAGATGGTCTACTTAGTTGATTTCCAATGTATCTCAAGTGGTTCCTACATGAATCTAGGGACCTTTCCCACTACATATGAAATTTCATGTCAAATGTGCATAAGGTAGATGAGACTAATAATAATTTATTGATATGAGATAGAATCAACCAATGGATATGGAAAATCAGCCTCAAGAATCACACCATATAGAAAAGGAGTCAAATCTAGCTTACAGTCAACCATGCTAAACTATGTAAGAAAATCAAGAGCATATTTGGATTGTGCAATAGTGATTTTGGAATTTGATGAAAAAATTTCAATCCCAAGGAAGTAATGCAAAAAAACTAAGTCATTCATTTAGAACCTGTCAGACAAATCAATTTTCACTATTATGATGGTGGATGAATAACTCCCTATGATCAATAGGTCATCCATGAAGAGAACCAGAATCAAAAGTTAATGTTATTTGCATAATATTTAGAAATTCATATCATAATGTCATCGATTGAACCCAAAAAAAATAAAAAAGGAGTCCATCTTGGCATACCAACCTCGAAGAGCTTGTTTAAGGCCATAGATAGATTTATGAAGTTTGCAAACTAAGGAAGAAACTTCCATAAATCCTTGTGGTTGATTCATGTATATTTCCTCTTTGATGTCATCTTGAAGGAAGGCACTCTTAACATCCATATGATGAAAATCCTAATGATATGTTTTAGAAATGGCAAGAGTGAGTCAAATTGAGTTCATTTTGATAACTGGGGAAAATGTCTCAATATATTCAATGCTAAGTACCTGATAAAAATACTTTGCTACCACATGTGATTTGAACTTGTCTATGATCCCATATTTTAAAAAATTTGTTTGGTATATCCACCTACATTGAACAATTTTTATTCCTTTTGGAAGTGGGCTAAGATCCAAAGCATTGATCCTTTCCAAGTAACTATACTTCTCTTCCATGGAAGTATCCCATTTAAGAGTGCCTGATGCCTTGCAAAATGATTATGGATCAGAAGCATATGTAATGAAATAATGTGGGGCATCATAGAATTATGAATGGGTTCAACTATTTTTTGATGAATCTCCAACCCATTAGCCAACACTTTACAATGTCTATCTATCCCAAAGAGGATTAGTCCTTAGAGAGTTAGAAGGAGATTCCTCATCACTACTCTCATTTTCATAACTAGAATAATAATCTAGATCATTAGGTGGATCTAAATCATAAAAACTATCATCAAATACAAATTCATATAAGGAAGAGTGAAAGGTGTTGAGTGTGGATTCTGAAGGACCCTTTATAAAATCAACACTCCTCTCAATGAACAACTCATGAGTGGTGGGATGGAGAATCTTGTATCCACTAACACCCTCAAGATATATAATGGATATGAAAGACTAAATTTTAGGTTTTATTACCTTATGTTTATTCTTCAGAAGGTGAGCCATAATAGTAAAACCAAACAATCAAAAGTGATCTAATATGGGTTTATGACCAATCCAAGCTTTAAAAGGAGTGACTTCCTTCAATACTTTATTAGAAACTTAGTTTTAGATGTAACAATCATAGTTAATGATTTCAGCCTAATATTGAGGTGTAAGAGACTTGAAGTGTACCATACAATTGGCCATTTCCTTCAAGGACCTGATCTTGAACTCTATAACAGCATTTTTTTAATGATTATATGGACCTATTTATTGTATTTCAATACCCTTTGATGTACATAATTACTCAAAAGGGTTACTAATATACTCACCATCATTATCAATATGCAATGTCTTTATGGCTTTATCTAAATATTTCTATACAAGTGCCTTTAATTCCTAAAAATGGTCAAAGACCTCAAATTTTTGTATAAAAAAAATACACCCAAGTATAAACTCAAAAGTCATCGATGAAATTAAGCATATATGTTTTCCTATTAAATGGAGGTTTTAGAAATAGACCAACAATGTCACTATGGATAATCTCCAATATCTATTTAAATCTTTGTGATTTTCCCTTATCATACTTCTCCTCTAGATGCTTACTAAGAATTTAAACTTTGCAAACTCCATTAGAAAATTTAACTCATGGAAACCTTGAAACCATGTCTTGATGATTGAGGTGCTTTAGATAGTGATAGTTGAGATGGTTAAATAGACCATGCCATAATTTACTCACCTCATTTGAATAAGTGAGTAATGTAGTAGAGGGTTGATCAGGAGAAAAAATTGAGAAAGAATACAACTTGGATTGGTTATTAGATTTACCATATTCAATAATGGAGTCACTATTAACTTCCCTAATAACCATAGAATTAGGTGTGAACTCAACTCTCTTACCTAAATTGATGTGAGTGATCTAGTAAATAGATAGGATATTGGTGTATAAATATGGAACACATAGAACATCATGAAATATCTCATCATTCACTTTAAAAAATCCACACCCATTAAATTTAGTAGAATTATTATCACCCAATAAAATGGAGGGCATAGAATAAGACTCTAAGGATGAGAACATGTCTTATGATGAATCCATGTGGTGTGATGCACCAAAATCAATAACCCATATGTAATATTGGGATGTAATTACAACAAGTTCTTTTCCCTTATATTTTACCTTCTTAATGTCTTTGTCCTTAGAATACTATTGTACTAATAAACTTTGATTAGAATAATTAGGGACACTGATGTTGTGTTTCTCAAGAATCTTAGTCAGTTGGTTGATCTGATTCTTCATGCATTTAGATTCATCATGTCTAGGTTTATTACAAGAGCCAAATATGAGTCACTATTTCTTGGAATTCCTATCTAAAGAGGAGGAATATTTTTGTGTTTTTGGCTTAGCATCATATTTCTGACCCTTTATTTGTTCTGGGTCCTTGTTCTATTTCTTCTCATTGTTGTTAGAAGCTTTCTATTTTTCATGACTCACAATAAAGGCATGTGATTTAGATGACTTCAATTTACCCATTTAGTGAGATTGTCTTATTCCTAAGTTAAGTAAATATCAAAAGCATCCAAGGATGACATCATCCATATAGCTCCACTGGCCCACTTGGTGGTGTCAAAGGTAGAAATAAATACAGAATAGTTGGAACCCAATTTGGCAAGTATGGAAAGAATCAATTAATCATCCTTTTTATCAAAGTTGAAAAATTTCAACTATAACCTGAGTGATTTAAAATTGGTGAAAAAATCTTGTATTATATCAAAGTCACCTAGGTTCAAACCGATGATCTCATTCTCCAACTTATAACCTATCATTTCATCCTACTTTCCAAAGATTTTATCTAATAAGGTCCCAATAAGTTTTTTGATGGTTAATGAGGAGGTTAATAGGATTAAATTAGGTTGGTTAAGTGGGATGATAAGGTGGATTGGATAAATTTTATTATATTTTTCATTTGTTTATTTATAATTTTGTGTGCATGATTTTATTAGTGATTAATTAAGTAATATGAACTAATTTGTTAATTAATTGAAGGGGTAATGTTATGTGGAATAAGATAGGGGTCACACTATATTGTACGATAAAATATGAAATTTTGATGATGAATGGGTTATCAGGGATAAATGTTGAATGATGAATGTTGATAATTAGTAAATTAGTTGTGACACTATGATGTCATAATTTAGGTGTCTACATTTTCCCCTCTTTGAAAAGGCATTATGACTAGAATAAGCAATGAATTTTCAAAAAATGAAGAAACTTAGAAGGAATATGGGTGAAAAAATATACCTTGATTGGATTAATTTATTAATTCAATAGGTAAATATCCCCTCAAGAGGACATGCAAGGATAAAACATGTGGATGGGCTCTTGAAATGAGAAGAGAAAAAATACTGAAGGGAAGAAGGTGTTAAAGGATATAAATGGAGTGGGGGTATATAAATTGAAGATAGGGGTGAATTTAAAATCATTTTCACTCTTTCCACCTAGGATTTTTTAGATTTTATCCTATAAAAGACCTTTAACGAAAATGGATTTTATTCTAGTTGACAAGGACCATAGTAAGCATGTGAGGGAGCATTAGTGACCAGACAGGAGATGAACATTGGTAAGTACCTTTTTTGGTTTTTGAAATTTGAATTTTGGGTGTAATAAATGCATGTAAATTTAGGGGGATTTAAAATTATTGTAAGGGAAAATGTCCTTATGTAAATTTCATGCAAACTATGAATTCACACATGTAAACAATGATTTCATCTTGTCAACAATGATAGTGAAATCATTGTAGTTAATTTTTAATGTTTAGAAATCTTTTTTAAAGCCATGGTGAATTCACTCATATTCATGGTGAATCATATTTTTATTAATAATATAGATGAATTTGTTTAGTTAATGATGTTTTTTATATTTTTATGGAAAATTAGACTAAGTGTGTGTTGTGTTGGTGTTTGTAGGAGAGGTTTCCAATCATTGTTGCATGTGAAAGGTGATACAATTTTACAAAAGCTAAGTATGGGTTACTAGAGGTGGTCAAGTTATATTATGTGGCACTGATGCTAGAGATTCATACAAGTAAGGTGTTTTTGATAATGTTGGTAGAGCATTAACACTCAAAGATGGGTACCTTTCATCTACCAATAGGGGATATGAGGGTTGCACTAGAGGATGTATGGAGGATTCTACAAATCTTGATATGTGGTATTAAGATACACTAGAGAGAGATAATGTGAGTAACATCCTTATCAAGGTTATCTAAAGAAGATAACATCTTGATGGTGGAATCAAGGGTGGATTTTGATGTGTATCTAGAAGGAGGAGATATATATTCTATTGTGTTGTGGATCCTATTTATAAATTATAGTGTATTTCAAATAATACACATTTAAAATGTATTGTACACTCTATATGTATTTTTTAGACCCCATTTAATGGGAAACCATTTTTTGAGTTGACTTGGCCTATGGTTTTGGTACCCATTATTTTTTAATATCGCTTTGTTGATGTATTATGTATAGATAGATATTTAATAGGTAATACCTCATGAGAATAAGGGTTTGAGAAGGAAGAATAGAGTGTGTGAATTTATTAGGTTTTGTTGAGTGTATCTCTAAACAATATTTTTGCATTGTAATTATGAGAAGACTGATCTAAGAGTGGTTTGTACTCTTATGGCTTGTAATAAAATCTAAGCAAGTGTTTCTTGGTTGATTTAGCCCACATTGGGTGAACCACATTAAATTTGGTCTTCTCATTTTTCATGTTTATTTATTTTCTTTTTGCTTCTCTATTTATAACTATTATTATTGTGATTCTATGAAATTGTTCTGCATCAATTTCTAGTTTTATTCCTAACAACTGGTATTAGAGCTTCAAGTTGTATTTGCTAAAGTATTGAATTGTAGGAAAGGTTATTAGTTCAAGTGGGAGCTATGGTTGATGATCATAGATAAAAAGTTGAAAATTTCAATGGATAAAACTTTGGTTTATGGAATATATAGATGGAGAATTACCTCTATCAGAAGGACCTCCATGCTCCGTTAGGAGGAAAAGTAAAGCAACTAGCAAGTATGATAGATGAGGCTTGTGAGCTACTTGAAAAGAAAACACTTGGGGCCATTAGATTATGCCTTTCATCTTTGGTCACTTATAATATATCATAGAAGAAGACCACATAAGGTCTCATGAATGCATTAGGGAAGTTATATGAGAAACCCTCTGCTTATAATAAAATATTTTTAATGAAAAAGTTATTTAATATGATGTCTAAAAATGGTTTAGTTGTTAATCATCTGAATGAATTCAATATGGTTATGAGTATGTTAAATTCTATAAAAATAGATTTTGAAGATGAATTTAGGGTTTTTCTTATTTTGTGTTCTTTACTAGAGAGTTGGAATAGCTTGGTAATGGTTGTGAGCAACTCAGTCTCTAATAATGCCAAGTTAAAGTTTGAGGATGTCATAGGAGTAATCCTTAGTAAGGAAATGTGATAGAAAAACTCTAGGGATATTTCTACTTTAGGTGATGCTTTGGTAGTGGAGAGTAGAGGTAGACAAAATTTTAGAGGAAAAGGAAATAATGGAAATTCAAATGGTCCTAAAAGATCAAAATTAAGGGCCAGGGTGGTATGTTGGCACTGTGGAAAGATTGGGCATGTGAAAAAGGGTTATTGGTCTCTTCAAAACAAGAACAAAAATTAGGAAGACACCAAGGAGGTAAATGTAGAAATAGGTAATGTTTATCAAGTAGCATTAATTATCTCTATTAATAATATTGTTGAGTATTGGGTTTTAGATTCAGGGGCTTCTTTTCATGCTACACCATATATGCATTATTTTATTGATTATGTTCAAGGGGATTTTGGACATGTTTACCTTGGTGATGATGAGCCTTAAAACATAGTAGGAAAAGGAAGTGTTCAAATCAAGATGTAAAATGGGAACACTTGGATATTGAAGGATGTCAGGCATGTGCCTAAGTTGAGACAAAATTTGGTATCCATAGCAGAGCTAGGTAGTGAATGTTGTATGGTGACATTTACATCAAATTCTTGAAAGGTGACCAAGGGTGAACTTGTGGTAGAAAGAGGTAAAAAATTTTGTTCCCTATATTTATCAAGTAGTTTTGATTACTATAATTTAGTTACTTTAGATGTAGATGTAACTTTTTAACATAATAAGATTGATCACATGAGCCAAAAGGGTATGCAAATTTTGAAGGATCGATTGTTCAGATTGAAAGGATCTGATTTAGATTTATATGATGATTGTGTGTATAAAAAATATAAAAGGGTAAAGTTTCACAAGGTTATACCTACATAAAAAGAGATTAAGTTGGAGCTGGTTCATTCAGATGTATGGGGGCTAGCTCAGGTATCTTCTATTGGCGTATGTCACTTTTATTGATGATGCAATTAAGAAATTTTGAGCATATGGCATTAGGAGAAAATATAATGTGTTTAATACATTTAAAATATGAAAAGCATTGGTTGAGAATTAAATAGGTCTCAATTTGAAATGTCTCAGGTCAGATAATGGTGGTGAATATTACAACAATGCATTTTTTATTACTGTTCAAGGAATGGAATTCACAAATAGAGGATAGTTCTAAGAACTCCATGGTAAAATGGATTGTCAAAAAGGATGAACAAGACTATCATGGAGTGTACTAGGAGCATGAGGTTGCATGCAAGACTACCTCTTCAATTTTGGGTAAAAAAAGTAAACATGATAGTATATCTCATAAATAGAGGTCCTTCATCTACTTTGGATGGAGGCGTACCTAAGGAAGCTTGGTCTAGTAAGAAGATTTATTATTCACTTCTTAGAATATTTGGATGTGAAGCCTTCATTCATATTGATAAGGATGATAGGACCAAGTTAAAGGATAAGTTTGACAAACTCACCTTTATTGGTTATGGTGAGGATGACTTTGGTTTCCAAATTTGGAGTCTTAAGGACAAGAAAATATTTAGGTCTAGGGATGTTGTCTTTAATGAAAAATTCATGTATAAACAATATTTTTGAGATAAAAAAGAGGATTCTAGAAAAGAATACATAATATTGGAGGACATTATAGATGATAAAGTGTCCAAGAAACTAGTTCAAGCACCTACTCCATAAGAACCCCAAAATCCTATGGTGAGGTGTTTTAGGGTAAGCAGGGAACCTAAATGTTTTTCTCCATCTCTTAATTATTTATTACTCACTGATAATGGAGATATAGAGTGCTTTGAAGAAAAATGTAGGTAGATGTCAGGAAGAAGTGGGAGCAAGCTATGGATGAGGAGAATTAGTCTCTCATGGAAAATCAAACTTGGGATTTGGTAACCCCACTTGAAGGTAAGAGAGTATTGATAAACAAGTGGGTGTATAGACTTAAAGAAGATGATGGAGGAAATAAAAGGTACAAGGCCTAGTTGGTGGCAAATGGGTTTACATAAAAGAAGGGAATTGATTTCAATGAGATTTTTCCCTAGTGGTAAACATGACTTCTATTAGGACTATTCTTGGGATAGTTGTAGCAGAAGACTTAAACTTAGAGCAACTAGATGTGAAGACTAGGTTCCTTCATGGTGATTTGGAGGAGGACTTGTATATGGATAAGCCATAGGGATATGGGGTCACATGAAAGAATAAAATGGTGTGCAAAGTGAAGAAGAGCTTGTATGGCCTAAAATAAGCTCCATGATAGTGGTACAAGAGATTTGATAGTTTTATGATAGAGCATGGATACTATAGGTGTCATTTAGACCATTTCATATATATCAATAAGTTTGATGATGGTGATTACATTACTCTTTGTCTATATGTGGATGACATGTTAGCTGTAGGTAAGAACATGCAGGAAATAAAGGTACTCAAATAATAAATTAGTAATTCCTTTGATATGAAGGATTTGGGAGCAACAAAACAAATCCTTGGTATGAAAATAACTCAGGAAAAGAAGGAACAAAAGTTGAATTTATACCAAGAAGAGTACATCAAAAAGGTCTTAGAGAGGTTTAGTATGTAGGATGCTAAACCGACTGGGACTCCTTTGATAGGTCATTTCAAGTTATCAAAGGAGCAATGTCCCAAGACAGAGGAGGAGAGAATCCAAATGTCACATGTATTATACTCATCATCTATTGGTAGCTTGATGTATGCCATGGTGTGTACTAGGCTAGATATTGCCCATGCAGTGGGAGTAGTAAGTAGGTACATGAGTGGTCTAGGTAGAGAACACTAGAAGGTAGTGAAGTGGATCCTTCTATATTTAAGAGGGACCATGGGGATAATTTTAAGCTATGGTGGATTGGACACCACTTTATGTGGTTATGTAGATTTAGACATGGCTAGATATTTAGATAGAAGGAGGAATACAACATGATATGTATTTACTATAGGTGACACAACAATGAGATGGATTTTATGAATATATAAACTTGTGGCTTTATCAACCACAAAGGTTAAGTATGTTGATACCATAGAGGAAAACAAAGAAATGATTTGGTTATAATAGTTGATTAAAGAGTTGGGACATAAGTAGGAGGAAGGGAAGATATATAGTGATAGTCAGAGTGCTATACATCTAACAAAGAACTCTGATTTCCACTCTAAGATGAAGCATATACAGTTGAGGTACCATTTCATCAAGACAAATTTAGAGGAAGATAATTTGAAGCTAGAGAAGGTTCATACCAGTCAAAATCTTGTAGACATGATGACCAAGGTGGTCACAAGGGAGAAATTGAAGTTATGTTTAGTTTTAGTTGACCTTCATAATTGATATTGAAGGGTTGAGAAGCCTACTCAAAGGAAATAAATCTCCAAGTGGGAGATTGTTGTGTTGTGGATCTTATTTATAAATCATAGTATATTTCAAATATTGAACATTTAAAATATATTATACACTCTATATGTATTATTTTTGGGGTTTGGGGGTGACAGTCCCCAATAAATGGGGGTTCAGGGGTGATATCCCCTAAATTATTTTGGGATCCCCTTTAATGAGAACCATTTTTTGGGTTGACTTGGCCCATGGTTTTGGTACCCATTATTTTGTAATACCACTTTGTTGTTGTATTATGTATAGATAGATATTTTTTAGGTAATACATCATGAGAATAAGGGTTTGAGAAGGAAGAACATAGTGTGTGAATTCAAGAGGGTTTGTTGAGCATAGATCCAAACAATATTTGTGCATTGTAATTGTGAGAAGACTAATTTGAGAGTGGTTTTTACTTTCATGGCTTTTAATAAAATATGAGAAAGTGTTTTTTGGTGGATGTAACCCACATTGGGTGAACCATGTTAAATCTAGTCTTCTTATTTTGCATGTTTATTTCTATTATTTCTGCATCTCTATTTATATCTATTATTATTGTGATTCTATGAAATTATTTCACATCAATTTTTGGTTTTATTCCTAACATATTACTTGAATTTGGTTATCATGGCTCATTTTAGTGGCATGTTTCTTCCTAACAAGAGTGGTAGGTTTTTATAACTGGACTAGTAGATGTGGTGGGGGATACTTGATTTTGGGATAGGGGTTTTTGGGGGCCCTATGTGTTAGCACAACTATATAGAGATATAAATGTAGTGGTCTAAAAGGATGGGAATATTATTGGGGAATCCATACTACTACATGTATGGGCATGGGATCATATAGCCCTAAAGTGACTAGTGGGATAGCTATGAGTGAGGACTTATGAGGAGCCTTTTGCATATAGATGTTACATTATAGTGGATAGGGGACAATAAAATTTGGGTGATTTGATTTATTACAAAAGGGATAAAAAATATTTGATGTCAAGGGCATCACATTGAGGTCCTACAAGAGGTAAATCTAGTATTGGTAGAGGATTTATTATATCTATATTATGTGACTATAATATGTTATATTTTTGGGTAGAGGGATTATTTTACTGAGAGATATAGGTTGGATAACATGTTGAGGTATTTTGGTATACACTAGGATATTACAATAAGGCCTCACATATTTACTCAATCATATAGGGAGAAGCCACAATGAGGGATGATGGAAGATCTGAGTATATCTGTTAGTAGTTGGATGTCTTTGCATATTATTCCATTTCATAGGTGAGAATATGTTATTAATGTAGGTGTTATAGCTTCATATAGATCATAGTGAGGTTTACTATTCCACATTAGAGATCAAGGACTCTATGGGAGTAGATATGAAGGATTTTTAGGGCAAAACCTTGGAGAATATGGTGGTTGAGAGGATAGGTAGTTGGGATAGATGATAATGGAAGAGAAGGTGGCATATATTATAAACATAGAGAGTGATGGAGGGAGTGATGGTAGAGGAGATGGCTAAGATGAAGGGTGTGGTGGACTTAGAGGAGTAAATGTAGGATATGGTGGACTTGAAGGAGGAGATGGGGGAGATAGAGGGTATGGTGGACTTAGAGGAGGAGATGGGGCATATGGATCAGGGCCATCATGGTCAATGATATTAATAGAGGATGATGCCTTGATTGATAGCCTCCATTAAGAGATAACTACCAGAGATACAATGGCCTGATCATACTAACTTGAGCTAGCTTAAGCCCCCCCAACCTGAGTTGGCCCAAATTAAGCTTGAGATGGGGTTGGTGGGGTTAATCTCATTACTTTTGTACACACCTATCTTGGTCATTGATGGTGCACAAAACCTATCTCAGGATTAAGTGGTTTATAGGGAGAAAAACTAGACTTAAAGGTATAGTGGCAAGCCATCACACTTAGATTATGGTGAGGTATGATGAGGTAGTGTAATTTATAGCTAAGGTGAGTTGGCTGATAGTGGAGTTACAAATATAATATGGTATTATGGTGACTAGAGATGTTGGGTTGTAACATATACAAGGAGATAGGTATATAGTGTAAGATGAGGCTCAAAGGCTACAAATAGATAGAGACACAATGCAAGAGGCATTGATTGCACCTATCCTTGTGAAGGTCATGTTAGAGTAATGATCACTATACAACATGCTACATACTATAAAATTTTATATGAGAGCACCATTCCAATAGTTTGGGCATAGATTAGGGGATCCTTACCTAGGATAGCGAGGATAGTGGCATCATAGTGATATATTGGATATACATCACAACATTCAGTGGGTTTCATGGGTCCACCTCAAAACACACCTACCAAGAGTAAAACATAGAGATCACCTCTAAGGATTCCACCATAGATATTAACTCTAAGGAGTCCACCTGCAGAGGATCATAGTGAGATATGACCACGTATTTTTGACATGGTTTTTGATATATAGGTGAAATGTAATTCATGAGATGTATATTGATATTTTTACTTAGAAATTCATCATTGATATATAATGATTCATTGTTGGAATCATATATGTTCCACATGTGTTATTGATATGATGTTGTGATGTATTTATGTGTATGTCATGAATGTTTATGGATGAATGTTATATTATGATGTGATGATTAAATATCACTCCTAATATGTGAATTTGATGCACACTTAGTAATTTTGATGAATGTTTTAGTGAGTTAGTAATGGATACTTAAAAGGAATGTTAATTTGTGTAGTTATCATTGAATTATCTAAGAAAGATTTATGTTACATATGTAGATGATAGGATGATGTAGATGTGTATAAATGAATAATTGCTAATCTTGCATATATTCTCAAATGGTTGGAGTGACCTTATTTTTAATATTGTGGATGACATGATGCATTATGATATAGAATACCATGATGACACTATTTTAATACACATATGGACTAACACAACAAGAACAAATAATAAAGATAACAAAAGTAACAAACAATTAAAAAAAAACAAGAAAAGAACAAACAAGTAATCAAACACAAAATAAATTAATAAAAATTATTTTGTTTGTGTCCTTTGTTACTCTAGAAACCCCATAGGCAAGAAGTGATGATAATGATACTAATAACCTTGATTTTATCCACGAAATAATATATGTGAGGGGGGTAGATTTGGGAATGATATATCATGATGAGGATGCAATGAAATATTTAAGGCATGAAAAGGTTATTTAACTAGACTATATATATGAACAAACTAACATTTACTTCACGTTTTTGGATTTTACTATTTTGTTTGGATTTTATGGGTTTTCTAAAATCAATAAATTTTCTATGGAATTTTGGACTGATAAGCTAGGTTATGAACCAGGGAAAAACCAATTCTAGAAGTAGGAATGGGGGTGATAATGGATGGAATGTTGAAGGGACAAAGGATGAGTTGTCAAGGATTGCACTGAGTAAGAGTCAATATACCCAATCTTCATTATACCATGCTAAAATGTGTTGTAGTGTGTTTCTATAAGAGTGTAGGTGCACTGATAATTTTATAAAACATGGTTCAAGACCTCTTTCATATTCTCATCTAGGTCAAAATGAGATGAAGGATGGATACCTTAATCAAGGATGGGATGACTAAGTGAAACATTTTAGAATGATATGATTGATAAAATGGTTAGGGTTATTTAGGTTTGGGTTGATGTGGACATTATGGGATGATATGGAGTGAGTGATGCTTATAAGTAAAGGGTGATTATAAATAATAGATACTATGCATGGCATCATAAACTGGGTTTCACCATGGTACTTGCCCAAATCACCATAAGAATGGTTTTTAATTTTTGATGTTTATTTCTCTTTCTTTTTAATTTTTTGTTTTTTATTTGATTTTTTAAATAAATAAATTAGTTGTTTTATTTATTTTTTACATCAACATTAGAGCCTTCAATCTTGGAAGTGCTTGAGATTCATGATGTTCATAGGCTCATCAAGCTCTTCTCAATCTTTAGTCGCCAATTTTTAGGTACTTGATCCATATTTTACAATGACAATGTAGGGACCAAGCCAGTTGGGTTCAAAATTTCCCTTCTACTCATGATCTGTATTAGTATTTTTCTAATTCTATTTTAGAATAAAATCTTGAATCTCAAATTCTCTATATTTTAGTTTATTTTTGTATTTATGGCATAACCTATTTTGTTATGCTTGTAAATGGTCAAGTGCATTGAGATTTTTCTCATCCAAAATATCTAACTAATACAAATGTGCAAATTGGTATTCCTCATCATCAATTAAGTCTTGCAATGAAATATGTAAGGAGGGTAACTCAGTCTCAAGTGGTAGAATGGATTTAGTTTCATAGACTAGTGAATAATGAGTTAATCCTATGGGTGTGCAGATACTTATATGATAAGCCCATAAGGCAAGATAAAGTTATATATGTCAATTTTAACCAACATCATTGAAAACCTATTTAAGAATTTTGAGGATAATTTTTAGATGCCTATGCTTGCCCATTATCTTGAGGGTAATATGGTGCAGACCATTTGTGCCTAATATGAAACTGGGTAAAAATGGATGTAACATCCTTATTTTTGAAAGACTTACCATTGTTATAAATGATGGAAAAGGGATATTGTAATGTAAAATGATGTGATTGAGGATGAATTTTGATATTTGTTTGCTTGTTTCATATTTGAGATGGATTTCCTCCACCCATTTTTTGAAGAATTTAGTTGTGATAATAATTTTTTTATGGTTGTCATATGTATTAGGGTTTATTTTTCCAATGATATTAAGCCCCCATGTGGAAAAGGGCCATGAATTTGTAATTGGTTACATACTTCGATATGGTACATAAAAATGTCCCCATGATTTTGACATGCTACGCATATTTTAACATACTAGCAATCATATGTTTCAATTATGGGCCAATAGTATCTCATTCTTAATAGTTTCTTAACAAGGACTACACCATTGGTATGTGTGTTATAGATTTCATCAAAGACTTAATTGATGGCTAAGTTGGCTTCCTCTAAATTTAAACATTGTAACAAAGTTCCATCATAGACTCTATAGTATAATGTGTCACCAAAGAGTGCAAAATGTGAGGCTCATTGGATAAATGATTTTTTGCTATTATGGGAAAGGTTTGGGAGGATAATTTTATCATGAAGGTAGGTGTATATGTTATGGTACCATGGGGAATTGGGACCAATAATTTTTGAAACCATCTCAGATTTAGGAACTTCATAAGCTATTATCATTACTTATATGACCAAATATTGACTTTGTATGATGTATTTATACATTTATAAAAGAGAACCAAGGGTGATCATGGCATATGTAGCTTTGTTATTAGTGTAAGGAGCTTGCTCAAATTGGATATGATTAAAATATTGTTTTAAGCTACCGACCATTCTATTCTATGAGATACGTGTTTCATCTTTAGCTTGATATTCATTATTAAATTTCCTTATTATGAGTATGAATACCATACATTGATATATGTTGAATATTCCATTGGATTTTTATTTTAAGACTTGAAATAAGGGATTAATATTCTACAATATTGTTGGTATAAGGAATCATGATTTGGAATGCCTTTGGAATAAAATCAACCTATGGTGTAATAAATAAGATACCTACCCCTAAGCCATGGGTGGTTATGTACTATCAAAGTATAGTTACCATTATATCAACTCATCAAGTAATAGGCTAAACTCATCTGGGAAGCCAATGGTTAATGGTTACTTATCTCATAAAGGTGCTTCTACTAACTGATATGCAATAACTTGTCCTTTGATAGATTTTTAATTGATTTACTCAATGCAAAATTCACTAAAAATATCACCCATTTATCCATTATTCTTGTAAGAGCTAACTTGGATAGGATATGAGTAGATCAAATTTGGAAATTATTTTTGTTTGATTGTTAAGCATGTAGTGGCATATCTTTTATGAATAAAATACAATAGCTAAGCATGATTTATAAATTGTGGTATATACAAGTTCATATGACACCAAAGCTTTGATTAAGTATTGCACTACTCTCTTGGTTCCATATTCATCAAGACAAGCTAGAAGAGCTCCCAATGCATATTATGTAGCTGATATGTTTAGTAACAATTGTTTCACTATAGTGTGTAACATAAATACTAGTGGATTATATATATTGTTTGAGGTATTCAAGTTCCTCTTAGCATCCTTCATTTTAGTGAAAATAATATCCTTCTTAAGAATATGTGTGAATGGCTGACTTTTGTATATGATTTGTTACATGAACCTTATGATGGCTTGGATTTTTCCTTGCAAACTGCATAGCTATTTGAGATTGGTAGGATGAAGCATATATATTATAGCTTTTACCCTAGCTAGGTCAACCTAGTTGCCTCTTTGAGATGAAAAGCCTAATATTTTACTTGATGTAATAGAAAATACATGCTTCTTAGGAATCAAATTGACCTTATACTCCCTTAGTATTTTGAAGATTTTACATAACGCTATAGGATATGTTGTCTCCAAAAAATGTCACTCATTTTTTGGGACAACATATGACTATTTTGGTCCTACACAGCTGAAAATTCTCTCTTACCTTCTCAAAAATTGTTATGAGCCTTCAAATTCTATATTTTTCAAACTTTTTTAGTTAAGGGACCCTACAGGTAGGAATCTACAAACTCTACAGGCTCAAATCTACAAACTAGTTTCTGCAAACTCTGCAAGATGGATTCTACGGACTCTACATGAAAGAAATAGGTTCTCAACACTTAGGTGTTTTCAATTAGGAAGTTCAAAAGAAGGTCTTCCAAGAGCTTGAAGAAACCCATAAGATCAAAAGTTGAAGGCATCCAAAAGACCCCGAAGGGCAGGTTCCCTTCGAAAAAGATCAAACCTCAAAGAGCAGCAAAAGCCACCATGTGTCCCTTATAAAGTCAAGCGGAAGCTGCCAAGTGTCAACTACCAAGACACGGTTTCTAGTAAGTTTCAAAGCAACAAAATGCACCATGTGTCCCATTATAGCTCAGCAAAGTGAAACAAGTGTCTTCATCCGCATTTCAATTTTCTAATAAGTTTCAAAGCTTATTTTGATAAGCTTCTCTCAAAGTCTAGTGAAAGCTGCCAAGTGTCATCTACCGAGACCCATTATAATTTACTTCTAGATATGGTGGAAGTCACCTCATGTCTCATTGTAATTGTGTGGAGTGTGCCAAGTGTCAGCATCTGCATCTTCTTCCTTTTGTTTTGTAAGGACTGTGGTGGGCCCTGAGTGAGTTGTTAAACCCAAGCAGAGCGTGACAAGTGTCATCATCTGCATGAATCCAAATGAGTCTTGAATGTTTCTATAGTGTTTCTAGGAGATCAATAGAAGCTGCCACATGTCATCTTCCATAAGAATCTCAAAATGTATCTAAAGCTTTGTGGAACATGCCATGTGTCCCATTAAAACTCAGTAGAGCATGACACGTGTCTACATTCACATTTCAAGTTTCTTATAAAGCTTCTTTCAATAAGCTTCTCTCAGAGTTCCGCGGAGGGTGCCACATGGTAATTGTAGAAGGTTTTAATATGTGTTTCTAAAAATTAGCAAAAGTCACCAATTGTCTTTTATAACTTAGTAGAAGTTGCCAAGTGTCCTCGCCTATTTCACAGCAGGAAATACCACGTGTCACTTGCTGAGATCAGCGGAAAGTGGCCAAAGCAAGTGGGAAAGACACAAATGAATTTCTAAGGAGGATGACGGACTTGAAAACATCAAATTTAGGATAACCAACTAAATGTTGGCTTTCAAACGATGATGGATCCAAACACATCAAATTTGTGGCAATGAAATAGCTATGGATCTTTGCAAGCTTAAGCACAGACCCGAATGCATTCACAGACCTTCAGGGAGAAAGGAAGAACCACTGAGAGGAAGAACCAAAGGAATTATAAAGGAGAAAAGATAGCCTGAGGGATAAAATCACAATAGAAAAAGGAAGAGGCCAAAATATATACACAGTAGTTATTCCAGTAGGTGGAATAGTCTACAAAGTAGATATTTTGATTGGCAAACATTGAAGACATGGCCTATTTATCTCCCTTGGAGTAAAGACAAAATGGACAATTGTGTAGACACCAGATGATCCAGACCCAAGAGAAGACATTTGAGATGAATCAACATGCCATAGTTAAGATAGCCACCCTATTCCAGCATGGCCCCTCCTGACAGAACTAAAAGTGCATTCAAGGCATTGAATGCACAACATGGGCCATTCTATGGAACAAAGTGCCAAGCCTTCTTGGCTGCTATATATTGTATTCTCTTATGTCATTTTAGAGATCTTCCCATTACCAAAAACAAAACTCTACCCAAATTGAAAGGCATTACTGAGACTTTGAGCTCAGATTGTTCATCATATTTCTTTGTTTGAATTAGAAAGCAAGTTATTTTTGGACTTTGTGTTGTTATAACTTGTGTCATTCTAGGAGATTGTTCGTATGTCTGTTTCTTGAATGTATTCTTGTTTATTCAATTTAAAAAGTAGAGCTAGTGTAAGTTATAAGGAAGATGCCTTGAAGCTAGTTACTTTCAGACTTTGTGCTGTCATAGTTGTCTTCAGTGTTTGTCTATTTTCTATTCTTGTGTAAAGGATCTTGGAATGACTTTGTGCCCTCATTATCCTTCATATATTATATTTCTATGTAAAGGACCTTGGGATGAATTTATGCCCTCATTGTCCTTCGTATCTCACTCTTGGGTAGTCCAGGTGGAGACTTTGTGCTACATCTCAATCTGTTGGTTACTATGCCCTTAGTTACCAGTTACTTGTCACTACCTGAAAGAACTCTTGTTGTCTCTTGCAAGATCACTTTTAAAAGAAGAGAAGTGCTTTCAGTGTCTTCACCAATATTTTCTCCTCTGTTTGTGAACATCATCTCTAAAAAAAGAGAGATGGATGGTGTTATTCTACGTTATTTTTAGCTTATATATATAGTATATAGCTCCTCATACTTATATATATAGTATATAGCTCCTCATACTTATAGGGAACCTCCCCTTGATGAGAGGAGAGATTTATCCCATGTTGATGTAGTAAACCTGCACACTTGGCCAACCAATCTCCCTATGTTGTGGTTGAAGAGACCTATTTTGATCACCAGTTAGTTGGTTGACAAAATATTCGCCCAACAATTTTTGGTGACTCCACTGGGGATACAATAATTTTGTGCAATTTGAAGCCTCAAGATTTAGATTGAAACTCCATTCTGTGTCTTACCCATTATCATTATATCCTTATCCATTTATCCTATTGTGGAAGAACGAGATGCTCCAGTGCTTTCCCATTGTTAATTTTTCTGCCCAGCTTCGTGCAACAGTTTTTGGTGACTCCACTGGGGATATAGTAATTTTGTGCAATTTGAAGCCTCAAGCTTCAGATTGAAACTCCATTCTGTGTCTTACCCATTATCATTATAGCCTTATCCATTTATCCCGCTGTGGAAGAACGAGCTGCCCCAGTGCTTTCCCATTGTTAATTTTTCCTCCCAGCTTCAAGTAATAGTTTTTAGTGACTCTGTTAGGGATTTACGTGCAATCTAAAGCCTCAAGTTTTAGATTAAAGTAGTCCCTACCCTTATCCATTATAGACACTGGTAACTCCATTCTATGTCTTACCCATTATCATTATATCCTTACCATCTCCCTCCACCTCCACACCAACTGGGATAGAACACATAGTTTGAAGCCCTAAGCTTCAAAGCTAAAGTAGGGCCAGTTCTTTCCTATATTTGTTTTACAACCTGGCAACTCCATGCTATACTAGAAGCCAAAGAGCCCAAGGTATTTTTGACCCTATCTTTGAGTTGGTGCAGCAAGGAAATTTTGATTTGTTCCCTCCCCAACTTCAAGTTCAATGATCTAGGAGTGTTCCTCCTACCTATACCAAGACACCACCACAAGGCAAAGCTTCCTTTTCTACTATTAGTAGAGCTTTTTCCATACACTCATTGACCAAATTTTTTATCCCTCTTTTTCATAATCCAATCATGGCTATTCAAGGCCCCTAGGGTAACTCATTTGGCCCACTTAATTTGACTCCACCCCTGCATGAACTCCCCGTAGCTCAAGAAAAAATTTCCCCAAATTCTTTGGTGATGGGAGAGTTCACCTTGATGAACACATTGCAGCCTTCAACATAGAATGTAGCATAATAGGAGTGGAATTTGAAGATGTGGTAGTCAGGATTTTCATGGAAACACTACAAGGTGCTATTATAGATTGGATCTACCATCTACAAGCTAGATCAGTGATTGATTGGGACACACTCAAAGCTAAATTTGAAGCTAGGTTCAAGCCTATAGAAGATGCACATGCCTTGCTAGCCCAGCTCACACAAATGAAGAAGGAACCTCATGAACCGATGAGGGATTTCATTGCCAAGTTTAACAAGCTTAGGAATTAAATTCCTGCTATTGCTTAGCCAACACCTAAAAACCTCAAATGCTTCTTCATCAACTCATAGCTGCCTAAAGTGATTTTTTTGTTGAGACGTGCTAGCCACATAGACCTTGAGGCTACTCAATACTTGGCTACTAAGTTGGAAGATGACCTTATCTTGGCTAGAAAGATAAGGAGAGACCCAAACAGAGGTAAACCCTCTTCATCTTTTGAATACTCACCTATAGCCACCACTGAGCCAATGGTGCAAAAGCTAGCAAATGAATTGTTGGCCCTTAGAAAACAAATGGCACAAGGGATGTCATATGCTCCTTCATACAGAGATGTACCAAGGAGGACATTTCAAAATCAACCATATCAAGGTAATGCTGCTAGAAATCAAGGGCAAACCAATCGTCTTCCTCCCCCTTAGAGGAATAAACTTACCATCAAATCACCTCCAACTAACTTAGTGGTTGGATATCTTAAAGCTGAATCAGATTTCTCATTCCATCCTAAGTTGAATCCTGAAGATGATGTTAATCTCTTCACTAAGGAAGAAGAAGAATTAGCTGGCAATTCTAACATTAGTTTCTTGAGTTATCAAGATGAACCTAAAAGTGAAGGTAATATAGCTAAGGTATCATATGTTGTGTTTTCCTGGTCTAAGAATCAATCAACCCAACCAAGTTATAAGGAAAAAGTAGAGGAGTGACTTCAACTAGCAATTTTAATTGCTAAGCAGGGAACAACTCTACCTTTCCAGCCAAAAGACCCGGTGATTGCAAAAAAGGTAAGTACACCAAACATCCCTATGCCTTCCACTTCAAATTTATAGTCCAGTTCTCCCCCTCCCAAAAATCAAAAGGATGAAATCCCATCCTCTATGCCTATTTCATTTCTAACATTTGATATAATTGACCATTTAAAGAAAACCAAAATTCAAATGTCTAAATTTGAATTTTTGCAGTCCAACCCTGAGTAATCAGATAAACTGGTTCAGTGTGTGGAGAACCAAAACATCTATGTAGGACAAAAAATTATGAAGGTGACTCATGATTCCCCCAAGAATGCACCCACTAGGAACAACCTTGTCATTACCCCTCCTGATGCTCCTAGTAGGACTAAACCTTTCTATGTCTCATTGCTAATAAATGGACATCAGCTGAACAACTGCATCATTGATTTTAGAGCCTCAGATAATGTTATGCCTACCAAAGTGGCATAATCTCTTGGTCTCACACTAACCAAGACATTTGAGAGATGTTTCTCCATGGAAAACAAGTACCACTGTTGGGGAAAATTAAGGACACCTAATTCGCATTTGTAGCATTCCTAGACAAGAGAATCAAGATGACTATCTTGGTGTTTGACATCCCAGCATCCTATGGCATCCTTCTTGGCCAAAATTTCTACAAGAATGTTGGTGGTGAACCTAACATGGACTTTTCTAAGGCACGGATCCCAGTCAAAGGCATTATCAAAATATTGCTCCCTGAAAAGGAAGCAAAATATGTAGTTACCCAGACCTTGGCACCTGAAGCTCAAATTTTATTTGAGTCTTCAGGCATGGGTAACTACTTTTTATCCATAAATGAATTTCATGAGGCATCTGATGAATCTCTTAAAGATGTCAACTTGAAGATTAGTTCAGCCGAAATAGCAAAAGAATTGGTGGAGTGTAATGTAAGTGTGGAAGAATCTCCCCCTCTGAATGAAGAAGAATCCAAAGAAAAATCAGTATCAAATGAGTTATGGGTTCTTGAATTTGATGGCAGCTACTCCTCTACCAGTTCAAGAGATAGGGCTATGCTGATATCTCCTCAAAGAGATATTTTTCCTTCATCATACAAGTTATAGTTTAGCAATACCAATAACACAGCTGAGTATGAATCTCTATTGCTTGGATTGAGGGCTACTCAAGACAAAGGCATCAAACTCCTTCATGCCACAGGAGATGCTGAACTGGTGGTTTGTCAAGTGAAAAAATTGTATCAAAATAAGAATGAGAGATTGTACCACTACGCAATCTAGTCTGGGACCAAATTGAAAGATTTGACACTTTTAGCATCTTTGCCATTCTTAGAGAATTCATTGACTAGGCTGATGCACTAGCTATTTTAGCTACTCTCTTAGTTCCTCACCCAGACTTCAAAGGAGATAGGTACACTATTAAACTGGTCTTTTGACCAAGTGTGCCTGATAATGCCAGTCATTGGCAAGTGTTTAACAATGATGACCAAATCACTACCTTCTTGAGGCAAAAGGATAACTTTGAATGGCTGCATTTTGAAGGCAGTGAACCTCAAGAGTGTGAACCAGCTCTTAAATTGAATACAGATGTAGGTGCAGATTTCTTGCAACTTAAAGGGAATAAGATTCCCAAAGGCCTAGTTTCCCTTGAGAAACTATTTGATAAGCATGATAGATTCATCAAACAGTAGCAAACTGATTCAAACTCCTCTCAAGAGTTTGATCAGGTAAATATAGGTACCAAGGAAGATCCCAAGATGGTGAACATTAGGAAATGATGTACTCCTGAGGAGAGGTTCAAGTTAATTACTTTGCTTAGCTAGTACATGGACATCTTAGCTTACTCTTATGATGACCTAAAGTCACTCAGGCTTGATGAAATTTGACATGACATTCCTCTCAAGGCCGATTCAGCACCTTACAAGCAAAAGTCTAGGTAGTATAATTTGAAGATATTAGGTACCATTTTGTCTGAGATACAAAAAATACTAAATGCTAAGATAATCTTCCCAATCCATCATTCCACATGGATTGCAAATATAGTGCATGTAATGAAGAAGAATGGCAAAATTCACCTTTATGTGGATTTTAGAAATTTAAATCAGTCATCTTTGAAGGCTAACTATCCTTTGCCAATCATGGATCAAGTGCTTTAGACAGTGACTGGTTTGGATATGTTATCAATGCTAGATGGCTTCTCAGGATATAATCAAGTTGAAGTTGGTGAAGTAGACCAACATAAGACTGCATTCACTATGCCTTGGGGCATGTTTGCATATCGAAGGATGCCTTTTGTCTTGATAAATGCTAGCACTACCTTCTAGAGAGAAATGGAGCTTGCTTTCAAGGATGAGATGGGTAATTTCATTGTAATTTATCTTGATGACTTGACCATCTTTTCTAAGCATTGCCTAGATCATGTATGCCACTTGCAACAAGTGTTAGAGCGTTGTCGCGAGAATGACATTTCCTTAAACCCCAAGAAGTCAATTTTTGGAGTAGCAGAGGGGAAAATTATCAGACACATTATGTCCAAAGGAGGCATAAAGATTGACATAGATAGATTCAAGTCTATCCAAGAGCTTACCTTGCCCATAAGTAAGAATGTTGTTCACTCTTTCTTTGGAAAGGTGAATTTCTTACAGAGGTTCATCTCTAAGTTTGTTGAGAAGACTAGGCATATTGTAAGAATGATGAAGGGAAAGGCCACCTTCAGCTAGACTAAAGAAGGCAAGCTAGCATTTGAGGATATCAAGATTGCCATTTCCCATGCCCCAATTCTAATTTATCCAAACTATAACAAAGAGTTCACCGTATACAGTTATGCTTCTAAACACACACTTTCAAAAATTCCGATTCAACAAAATCAAGAAGGTGTGGAATCTCTTAATTCTTTCATGAGTTATCCACTCAAAGCTCATGAGCTGAAGTACTCAAACATGGAGAAGCATGATTATGTAGTGGTGAAGGTAGTAAAGCATTTCTACTTCTACATCTTGAATTCACACACTACTGCCTTGGTTTCTAATACCACGGTTAAATCCATACTAACTCAGTAGGAGTTTGGGACCAAAAGAGGTAATTGAATTGATAAAATCCAAGATTTTGATCTAGTCATCAAACCAACAAAGCTAGTACAAGGAAAAGGCCTATGCTAATTGATTGTTGATAACAAGCCCAGAGGAATAGAGCGTGAAGAATCAAAAGAAGAAGACACTCCAACAGTCCTCTTTGTCTCCACTACGAATGAGTGGTATTCAGGTATTACTCATTTCCTTACTTATAGTGAGTGTCTTTCTCACCTATCTTATAAATAAAGGAGGACCATCAAGTTGAAAGCTACCAATATTGTCCTCTGGGACAATGGCCTATACAAGAGGAGCCTTGATGGAGTATTCCTTCGCTACGTGGTCAAAGAGCAATAGAACCAACTTCTGAAGTCCTTCTATAATTTGGCCTGTGTAGGACATTTCTCTGCTCCTATGACTACCCATAAGATTCTATGATCTAGGTATTACTGGCCAACTCTCTTTTAAGATGCATACAAGTGGGTAAGGAAATGTGAACTATGCCAGTAGTTTATTGGGAGACCCAAGTTAGTTACCCTACCTCTCAAGCTAGTGGTCATAGAGGAGCCATTCAAACAATGGAGAATTGATTTCATTGGTGTTGTAAAACCATCTTCTAGTGTTGGACATGATTATGTCCTCACAGTAATAGATTACTTCACCAAGTGGGTGGAAGCTATCCCAATTAAACATGCTACTTCAGAAGTAGTGTGCAATTTCCTCAAAGAGAACATCATTTCCAGGTTTGGGGTCCCAACCAAAATTATCACTGATAATGCAGCATGTTTCACTTCCCAAGAGATTACTCAGTTTTATTTTTACTATGGGATCACCCTTTCTCTCTTTTGATTACTTTGCATAAGGGGATGGACAAGATGAATCAAGCAATAAGAACTTGGTGACAATCATCAAGAAGCTGGTAGATGACAACCAAAGGACATGGCATAAAGTATTGGTTGATGTTCTATGGGTAGATAGAATTACACCAAAAAGGGCAATTGGTATTCTCCTTTCCAACTTCTTTATAGACTCAATGCTAAGATACCAATCACCCTAGAATTGCCAACATTGAAATTGGTTAAGGCAATTAAAGATCAGACATATGAAAGATCCATTGATAAGAGGATCATGTGCTTGACTAAGTTGGATGAGCAGATAACCATGGTGGTGGACTGAATTACTGCCCATCAAGGTCTGGTGAAGAAACTCTTCGAACAGAAAGCAAAGAACCATGATTTCCAGATTGGAGATCAAGTCCTCCTGTGGGATAAGAGGAGAGAACTAAAGGGAATGCATGGAAATTTTGACTCCCTATGGATGGGCCCTTTTACTATTCATCAGCTTAATGGTGAAAATAGTTTCCTATTGAGGTATCAAGATGGCACACCCTTTTCTCTATCTCACAATGGGTAGCATCTGAAGCACTTCAACTCTTGAAGTACCAGATAAGTTCACCTGTACATATGTATATTTGTATAGTCTTTGTTTTTACTTTGTGTCATTCATTTTAATTTTTTGGAGCCTTTCTTTTTGGGTAGCATGACTCCATATCCCAATGGCATACTTCAAAGGCACTAAAGATTTAGGTTTCTACTCCCCTCAGTTGTTTCAAGTTTTCAATTGAAGGAAGTTCCCCAACTAGAGCCATTTATTGTCTCCAAAAAATGTCACTCATTTTTTAGGACAACATATGACTATTTTGGTCCTACACAACCAAAAATTCTCTCTTCCCTTCTCAAAAATTGTTATGAGCCTTCAAATTCTCTATTTTTCAAACTTTTTCAGCTAAGGGACCCTACAAGTAGGAATCTACGGACTCTGCAGGCTCAAGTATACAAACTAGTTTCTATGGACTCTATAGGATGGTTTCTACAGACTCTACAAGAAAGAAATAGGTTCTCAACACTTAGGAATTTTCAATTGAGAAGTTAAAAAGGTCTTTTAAGAGCCCGAAGAACCCTATAAGATCAAAATCTGAAGGCATCCAAAAGACCCTGAAGGGCAGGTTCCCTCTAGGAAAGATCAAACCTCAAAGAACAATGGAAGCTGCCATGTGTCCCTTATAAAGTCAAGCAGAAGCTGCCAAGTGTTGTCTACCAAGACATGGTTTCTAGTAAGTTTCAAAGCAACAGAACATGCCACATGTCTTGTTATAGCTTAGTAGACCATGACAAGTGTCTGCATCTACATTTCAGGTTTCTAATAAGTCTCAAAGCTTATTTCAATAAGCTTCTCTCAAAGTCCAGTGGAAGATACCAAGTGTCATCTACTAAGACCCATTATAATTTACTTCTAGATATGGTAGAAGTTGCCTCATGTCCCATTTTAACTCTACAAAGTGTGCCAAGTGTCAGCATCCATAACTTCTTCTTTTTGTTTTGTAAGGACTGTGGTGGGCCCTAAGTGAGTTGTTAAACCTAAGCAGAGCGTGATAAGTGTCATCATCTACATGAATCCAAATGAGTCCTAAATGTTTCTACAGTGTTTTTAGGAGCTCAGTGGAAGCCACCATGTGTCATCTTCCATAAGACTCTCAAAAGGTATCTAAAGCTTTGTGGAACATGCCACATGTCTCGTTAAAACTCAGTGGAGCATGACAAGTGTCTACGTCTGCATTTCAAGTTTTTTATAAAGCTTCTTTCAATAAGCTTCTCTTAGAGTTCTGTGGAGGGTACCACATGGCAACTACAAAAGGTTTTAATATGTGTTTCTAAAAAGTATCAAAAGTGACCACTTGTCTTTTATAACTTAGCAGAAGCTGCCAAGTGTCCTCTCCTATTTCACAGTAGAAAATGCCATGTGTCACTTGTTGAGATCAGTGGAAAGTGGCCAAAGCAAGTGGGAAAGACATGAAGGAATTGCTAAGGAGGATGATGGACCCAAAGACACCAAATTTAGGAAAACCAACTAGTCATTGGCTTTCAAATGATGACGGACTCCAAGATGTCAAATTTGTGGCAATGAAATAGTTATTGATCTTTGTAGGCTTAAGCATAGAGCCAAATGCATTCACAGACCTTTAGGGTGAAAGGAAGAACTACCAAGAGGAAGAAGCAAAGTAATTAGAAAGGAGAAAAGATAGCTCAAGGCATCAAATCATAGCAAAAAAAGGGAGAGGCTAAAATATCTACACAGTAGTTATTCCAGTAGGTGGAAGAGTTTGCAAAGTAGATATTTTGACTAGCAAACATTGAAGACATGGCTTATTTATCTCCCTTAGAGTAAAGACAAAATGGACAACTATGCAGACACTAGATGATCTAGACCCAGGAGAAGACATTTGAGATGAATCAACATGCCATAGTTAAGATAGCCACCCTGTTCTAGCATGGCCCCCTTGACAGAACTAAAAATGCATTCAAGGCATTGAATGCACAACATGGGCCATTCCATGGAAAAAAGTGCCAAGCCTTCTTAGCTACTATATATTTTATTCTCTTATGTCATTTTAGAGGAGATCTTCCCATTACCAGAAGCAAAACTCTGCCCAAATTGAAAGGCATTACTGAGACTTTGAGCTCAGATTGTTCATCATATTTATTTATTTGAATAAGAAAGTAAGTTACTTTCAGACTTTGTGCTATTATAGCTTGTGTTATTATAGGAGATTGTTCTTATGTCTATTTCCTAAATGTATTCTTGTTTATTCAATTTAACAAGCAGAGCTAGTGGAAGTTATAAGGAAGATGTCCTAAAGCTAGTTACTTTCAGACTTTGTGTTGTCATAGTTGTCTTTAGTGTTTGTCTATTTTCTATTCCTGTGTAAAGGATCTTGGGATGACTTTGTGCCCTTGTTATCCTTCATATTCTATTTCTATGTAAAGGACCTTAGGATGACTTTGTGCCCTCATTGTCCTTCGTATCTCACTCTTGGGCAGTCAAGGTGGAGACCTTGTGCTACATCTTAGTCTGCTAGTTACTATGCCCTTGGTTACCAGTTACTTGTCACTACCTAAAAGAACTCATGTTGTCTCCTACAAGATCACTTCTGAAATAAGATAAGTGCTTTCAGTGTCTTCACTAGGATTTTCTCCTCTATTTGTGAACATCATCTCTTAAAAAAGAGAGATGGATGGTGTTATTCTACCCCTGAGTGTTATTTTCAGCTTATATATATAGTATATAGATCCTCATACTTATAGGGAACCTCCCATTGTGAGAGGAGATATTTTTCCCCTATTGATGTAGTAAACCTACACATTTGACTGACCAATCTCCCTATGTTTTGGTTGAAGAGACCTATTTTTCTCACCAGTTAGCTAGTTGACAAAATATTCACCCAACAAGATAGTCTACCATTACTTTTTATTTGGCCAATATATCATCCATATAGTATTCAACAATGTCATGGAGTATATCTTATAAAATGATAAGCATTACTCATTGATAGGTTACACCCATGTTTTTAAGCCAAATGACTTGAATTAGTATCATAATGTGCTCTAGGGTGTGATAAATGTTACTTTATGTTGGTCCTCAGGCACGATTTTGATTTAATTATAGATTGAAAAAATGTCTATAAGAGATAATATCTCATGTCCTACTATTGAATTCAGTATCATGTCAATGCTAGGGAGAGGTAAGTCATCCTTTGGGAATGCCTTATTGATGTCCCAAAAATTAGTTCACAGTCTAATCCTTGTTGGTTTGTTTCTTATTGGAAAAATATTTGATACCATTTTGAGAAACTATTTGGCCTAATGAATCCAGCTTTACTTGTTTCTATAGTTCTTCATTGGCAAGTAATGCCACTTGTGAATGCATTTTTATGTTTTTACATGACAAGTTTCACATCTACATGAAAAACTATGTGATGTACTACAAGATATGGATCAAAATATGGAATGTCTACATAGGACAAAGAAAAAACATCTTTCATTTTTGTAAGATAATGATAAGGATTTCTCATTGTTCAAGATTGAGGGTAGTTTCAAGTTTAACAATTTTGGGGGTTTCTTTAAGACCAATGTTCACATCAATGGTTTATTCAATAAATAATGTGGAACCATCTTAAAATTCTATTAGTGCAAGGGAAAGGTTGAGTTCGTCATCTATAGGTGTCTCAGGAGGTTTTCATCGATAGACTTATATTTTATTTCTTGATTTTCATTTTTTTCATGCAACAATGCCTCGAAGAGGTTTACACTAGGGGACTTGGATTTTTGGATTTATTTATTTTATTTTTATTTTTGGATTTTCGTTGATTAAGTAACTCTTCCTATTATCAAAGTATGATGACGTGTCCAATATATTCTCAAAGACCTTTTTATGGTTTCCCAAAGGAATATTGTCCTTGATTCTCATGAGTTATGTAATTGCCTCACCATTTTTGAAGAGTTCAAGTGGTATAAGATCTTGTTGGGCCCGATTGATGAGTTCAAGATACTTTAGGTCAAGGGTGATAAAATTTATGTCATCAAAGAGGTTGGTGGATTCTAGGTCTTCATAAAGCTTGTAAACATAAATTATTTCAATGTCATAAGAGGACTCCTCAAAAATCATGAAAAAATCATTAGTGTAATCATACGGATCACCACCAGGAGGTTTCTATCCAACACCATAACATTCCTTGTCTTTATGAGAAATTATAGGTTTTATGATGCCTTTTTCATAGAGACGAAGGCCTTTTCCTTTGTAGTTCATAATGTTACACGTAATTTTTTATGCCACATGATACTCATTCTTTTGGAAATAAGTAGTTAAACCATCATTATATAGCCATGAATCATTTACATTTTTTAAAGGATTCCACCTTTAACAAAGAGGTTTACCAAATTGATGATATGTTTGTGATATCTTCTTGTTTTGGATAAGCCTACCATGAATTTTTGGTGGGATATATAGTTTACTTAAGTGAAAGGTATCCTAGATGTCATATTCTCCTATAACCTTATCAATGATCTTGAAATTTGTCTTAGAAAATGGAGTTGTTAATTTAGATTTGGATTTGAAAAGTGGGTTTCTATATGTGGATGGTAAATCATCTAGGTGGATATAGGATGAATGTTTTGTTTGTTCTGGTGCTATGTAATTTTTTTCTTCATAGGCATCTTCTGTGATAAGAAAGTAATTTGTTTTTCTGTATCACCCTTCCAAATATTTATAATATTAGAAGGTTGAGAGTCACTATAAATTATAACTTCCATACCAGAATGAGGGAGTTTGATTCATTGGTAAAGTGTAGATGGAACGATGTGCATGGCATAAATATATGGTTAGCTAAAGATAATGTTATAAGGAAGGTCAAGATCAATGACTTGTAGTAATGTTTGAAGTGTGAAAGGTCCTACCATGACTAGGATATGTATTATTGAAGATAATTCATATGTTTCATGTTGTCATAGGATTTAATTATGATGATGTTAGACTTTAATGCTACTACTGAATAACCTAGATTCTCAATCAAGGTTAAAGTTAAAATTATTAGACTTGACCCATTATATATAAATACCCTCTTTACTTTATGTTTTGTAATGATGGATTCAATGTATAGGGGTAAGTTATGAGATGGAACCAAAGGATGAATGTTATTTTGGTCAAAATTGATTTAGTGGATTGAGGAAAAATGTCTAACAAGTGCATCGATTTTAGATGAATGAATGTTATCTGGGACTCCTAACTTTTGAACAATTATATACAAGATATCTTTGTGAATAATTGATATCTTGAGAAGGTCTAAAATTGAAATCTAGGCAAATGTATTCTCAATTTGTTTAATAAGATTATATTTTATCTTAGGATTAGGTTGAGGAGGCTTTGGGATAGTGATTATTACTCACCTAATTATGACTAAAAAATATAAGGCTTTAACTTTGGTAGTGGCAATATGATTTTCCATGTATTGGATATGACTAACAACTATATCAAATGGATGGGAATGATTATTGTAATTTTTTATTTGTTTTATTCTAAACTTTGTTCATTTGTGAATGAGGTTGGTCATGTTTCAAAAAGGGATATTAGTATATCCATAAGTTTTGGCTTTTAGATGTGGATGAATTTCCTTTTATTTATTTATCTATGTGATCAAGTAAGTCTTGGACATAGTTATTTAATTTCATGCATTGATTTGTGGAGTTACTTTTTATATTTTGAAAGTCACAATACTCATGTTCTTTATACCAATTTTATTTACATGTTCTCATAAAATGGTTTAGTTTGAAGTAACATTATCATGTTTGTGACAACTTCAAGGGGTTCTCTTAAAGGGATATGCATTATTATTTTCATTTCTTGCCTTGGTTGACCCTTAGGTATGGTAATTTATGGGGTAATTTGAAAATTTTGGATATGTTTAGAATTATTGAACCCATCAACACCTACATTCTTATCCTTAATAAATAATTTGGGATTTTTGGATTGGGTTTGTTCTTAGTTATATTTGTGAATTTTTTTGATAAGTCCTTTTTATATGAGTGATTTTTTGAATTGGACCCATTTTTTGATAATTTAGTCAAAGGATTTTTTGTAATGGACTTGTAGGTGGAAAGCCATCTCTTATTAAGATTGGTTTTGAAGATGTTAATTAATGATTTTTTAGGGATTGTCTAAGGAAATCTACTTTCTAAGCCTCATAATCTTTGCAAGGAGGAGGATAAACTTCCCTATTTATTTGTTTAGAATTACATAATTCTAGCATTGTAAGTTCATGATCTTCTTTATAGGAAAAATATTTCTCAAACCTCTCAAAGAGACATACAAAGGTAGTAATGGATCATTTAGGTAGACACAAGAACCACTCTAGTACCTAGACACCTAAACTTCTAGAGAAAATTTGAAGCAAGTAGATGTCTCTATAAGCAGCCTCTTATTAGGATAAAAAACATCTTGAATGTGTTCCATAGACTTGTCTTCTCAATTATACTTGTCTTACTTCGAAGGTTCAAAGTGAGCAAGAAAAAGTATTCTCAACATGCTTCTATTGAAAGGGTAAGGAAACAATTCTTGAAACTCATAATTTATGCAATGGGTTTGAATCTCATTGTGCAATCCTTAGAGAATATTCTTCATGGATTTCCATTCTTTAGAAAATGGCATGCCCTTTAGTGGTGAGGATGGTGATTGGATTTAATTATATTTTGGTGACCTAAAGGTTTGATTGGCATTGATCTGTCAATTATTTGATGTTTGATTATTTGATATTTAAGGTGAAAGATTTGTGATTTGAGGATTGAAATAGGATTTTAGATCAACCAACTCTTGGATTAATATTTTGATTCAATCAGACCTAACTTCCTATTGGTCTCATTAGATTTGGTTGTCTAGAACTAATTTCCCTTTGTTGACATGGACATGGGAGATTTCATGGGGATTCTCATTTAGTGGATTATATGACCATTTTATTCCTACCAAAGGAATTTAGTGATGGATTTTGGTCATGATTGGAAGGTTTTAGTCCTTCTTACTAATGATGTGACTCAAAAAAATTGGGTTAAAGTTTGAAGGTAACATAGCCCCTATTTATAGAAGTTGTAACAAGATGTCATCTTTTTTCTCAAAAAGAAAGTCATTGATTTAGACTTGGGTTTATTTATATGTAAACAAATCATTGTTCTCAAGGTTATACTTGATATGGTCAGTGAGGATATTAGTATCATTATCATAAAATTCTACATAGTCATCAAAATGGAAGTACTCTCGACCAGAGGCATTTTCAATGTCTTGGGTTTAATTTTATAGTCT
Source organism: Torreya grandis (assembly GCA_037957365.1). Classification (NCBI taxonomy): domain Eukaryota; kingdom Viridiplantae; phylum Streptophyta; class Pinopsida; order Cupressales; family Taxaceae; genus Torreya; species Torreya grandis. The sequence continues at coordinate 3,599,283 of JARHVA010001313.1, forward strand.
TTGGAATCTAGTGGTTGGTGAAATACTGAAAATGTTGTTATAGGATTGGTTTGAGTTTGGTTGTAAAAAAAATTTGGATTTTATTGGTTTGAAAAACAAGTTTTTTATTAGCTTATACTAAATTGATATTGGTTTATCACAAGGGAACAAACAAATACATGCAAACAAGATAACTCAATCTAGAGTATGTGTGTAATAAAGTTGTGTCCCACTAATAATACCCTAAAAGGTATGTGGTGGGTGATCTTAGGGTATGTTATTTTTCCAACACCACTAATGTTCATGATTGAAGGTTATTATGCTAGGTTTTACAAGATTATTTATGGGCATCATCTATATACCTTTTGATATCTTGAGCCCCAAATCCATGAAATGAGGGTGTTAATAAAAGCCTAAGTATTGGTCATATGAAACCACCTCACATCACGGTGCCAGTAAAATAAGCAACTGCTTAGCCATTATTAATTTCTAGTCCAATGAATTTATATAACTCACTGGAACATAAGATTTGGCCTAGTGCTTGATGATGAAATATAAGGTCATTATAACCCCTTAAAGGGATAAATAAAGGAGATGTGAACTATTTATTATTTCCAAGATCACCATGTGGCATGATGAAAGAGCACACATAGTATAATCCTTAGAATACACAAATCACTAGGGTTGTTTTTATTCTAAAAATCACCTTAAGAAGTAAGAAAAGAGCATACACAACTTATAGAAATATAAACAACATAAAAAAAATTAATTCAAATAAATAAAAATTAAACTTTAAAAAATTTGGAAAAAAGTGTTTTACTTTGATGACTTTAGATAACAATGTTACAAGAAACAAGTTAGATTTTTTGATAGAATCTTTGACAAGCAAAACTAGTAGGTTAGTCGAAAAAAAATTAGAAAACCCAAAATAACAATAAAATGAAGACATAGAATAAAATCAATAATAAATAGAGGAAACTCTCTATTAGTTAGATCAAACCTATTTTTTAAAATAAAAATATAGAAAACAAAAAATGATACCTAAACAAATTCATCAGAGATCAATGTGAAATCATCAAATTTCAGTGCAAAATCACTGAAATTCAATGTGGAATCACTGAAACTCAATGAAAAATAGTTGAGACACAATGTGAAATCAAAAAATAAGAAAGTGATACCTAAAAATGAATTCACCAAAGATCAATGCAAAATCATTGAAACTTAGTGTGAAATCATTAAAAGCTTAGACCTATAAAGATATAACCTACAAACATAAAAATTATTTTAAAAAGGCAAAATTACCGATTAGAAGCATAAATTCATTATTTTATAAAATATAATCATTTTTAATTAAAGTAGAATTGCCATTCAACAAAAGATGTCCAATGAAAAATAAAAAAATGACTGAAACTGATTAAATTTTGCTCAAATAATTAACATCATGTACCATAACTATGATAAAATACACTAGATAACATAAATAAATAAAACACTCTTCAACAACACATGAAAATGTGTTAGAAAATCTAAGGGAACAAGTCTCCCATCGGGCATGCCAAAATTAGAGTTCACAAACATAAACCTAAGAAATAATCTATAATTCCTAACCTAGTATAACATTCCCCTAATAGATAAAATGAAAGAAAACACATAATAATCTTACCTTTCTTACCAATTGAAGACTCCTCTTTTGTTGAGTCGATGTGCTCTTGATAGTTTGATATGTGGTTGCTCAAATGATGTTCCTATGTGATACAATTTAGCATATGTATTTAATCTCAAGTGGATGAAATGTTATAGTAATGATGATCAAATATTAGGTTAAAATTATAGTCTTAATTTATTTTACAATGATTTTGATGATCCTTGAGAATGAGGAAGAAAAATAAATTTATAAACTTTTTACGGGAAGAATGGATGGTTGGGTTTAATTTAGATTTATTTATTATTTATAAATTTGGATGGTGGATATTTGGTCTATGGTTAAATGCATTCAATGTATCAGTTGATAATTTATTAATTATTTGGACGAATTGGTCAAATTATTAATGAGTTTGTTAATTGGTTGTTGAATGACTTGAATGTCTTAAATGGAGTTGAATGTCTTAAATGAATGTGTTTGAATGTATTAAAGTTAGTTAGAGGGTTAAATTTATTAAATGAGGGTGTTTAAATTTTTTTAATGTCCTAAATAGGTTTGAATAATTTTTTTGATGGTTAATGGGGAAGTTAGGAGGATTACATGAGTTTGGTTAAGTGGGATAATGAGGTGGCTTGGCTGATTTTTATTATTATTTTCATTTCCTTATTTAGAATGTTGTGTGAAAAAATTAATTAGTGATTAATTAACTTACCTAATATTAATTAACTAGTTAATTAATCAAATGGGTAATCTTATGTGGAATAGGATAAGGGTCATATCATAATGTAAGATAAAATCCATATTTTTTATGATAGGTTAGTAAGGAGAAATGGTGTACGATGAATGTTGATAATTAGTAAATTGATTTTAATAATATGGTCATATAGTTTATATGTCTAAATTTATAATGTGATTTATATATTAAAATATTTGTTTTTTAATATCACACATGTGATAATATTACTCTAAACCAGCTTCCAAAACAATTTGGGAAAAAAAGTCACTATAATATGGTCGACGAATTTGTTTTTGAACAATTATAAATTGTTCTGATTTTTATTATTATAATAAGATGTTAACCTATAACTTTGGTGTTCCATATATTATTTATTCACTTTCTTCTTCCATTTTTATTTTATAAAATATATAGGTATACTTATAACATGTTATTTTGGAGCATCGATGACTAAACCTCTTTTAGAATCACCTCTATCAAGAACTCAAATGACCAATTATTCCCTAGTAGGAATGTGAACTAAAAGAAGGACATTCTAGTGTTTAGTTTATTTAAATTATGATATAATATTAATTCCCTTATATACATGTTTTAGGATGTCTTAGTCTTCTTATAATAACCACTAGAATAAGTAGGAGAGGAATACCTTGTTGTCTTGTTCTCAAATGTAATAGATCCTATGTCAACAAATTATGTAATTTTTATTTGCAAAGCATAAAAATCATTATCAGATGCCTATTAATATCATGGTAAAAAATGGTTGACCTTTATCTTCTAAAACATGTGAGGTTGATGATAGTAATTTTGAGAAAGAGTAATTATCTACTTATCCAATAGTGTATGTAAGATATCATGTGTCGATCTATAAGGTGATCAAACTTGAAATTTTAATTTAATAGAAGTAGATAATTTACTGTAGTGGTATTTTTTAAACTAATTTTGTTTTGTTGATGTAAAAATTTATTGATTGTTAGCTATTTTGAAATTTTATCAAAGGAGAAAGACTAGGTGTTTTCTTATCAACCTCTTTTGTCAGTTATTTCTCTTTGTAGGAATCTTTGATAATACTTTTTCATTCTAAATAAAATATATTAGATTCCACCTTTTACGTAATAATTTTTTTTTTGTTTGAGATGGTCTTAATTCACTTGTATTATTACCATCAATATTTCATGCATAGTGGTGTATATCCATATATAAGTTATCGAAAGAAGTGTAAGGATTATGCAATGCTCTTCCTCTAAGTGGATAAAGGAGACCCTTACTGAATATGAATTGTATTTATGAATATAAGGGTCAATAATTTAAAGTGTGTAAATCATTATTCAATCATACAATATAATATTCAATATACTTATCATGACCATAATTTAATCCTTGCAAATATTCTAATGTCAATTTAGGCATTTCATGTTTTGGTAATCTGATATGAATATGTCTTCTAATCTTTCAAAAGTAGATAAATAGCCATAAGTAAGACTATAGAACCAATCCCAAGCATTGTTAATTAAAATTAAATGTAAATATTTTAATAGTATGCATCCATCCTTTGCCCAATGACCAAAGGAAGCTACTTATTATGTTAAGCAGTTAGTAGGGTCTCCACAACCATCAAATTTAGAAAAATATTTTGGATAGGGATATTGAAATATAATTTGTGTAATAGGTTTACCTTTAATTTTATTATCTTTAATATTAAAATGACATAATAAAAGTTACAAATTAATAGTTGATACTTGCTTTTGAAGGTCTCTTATAACATTCATCACATAAATAAGATGGCTAGGAGGAATAATAGTGGTTTAGAAAGGTGTACTCATAGGTTGTACTTTACCATTTATTTGAAACATATGTATGAAAAAATCATCACGACTATCATTACATTCTAAGACACATCATTGTATAATTTATAAACATTTCATATTGAATCATTTGTATCACATGAAGTTTATAAAGAAGAAAATACATCATTTTGAATGCCACTAACATTTGCATGTATGATTTTACTATCACATTTATTTTTATAAAAAGATAAAGAGAGATTTTTTTCATGTTCATTTCTTTATGTTTCTATAGAGATAAGGTGTTATACATGTTATTTCTAGAGAGAAAAAAGGAGAATTGCATTTTAATTTAATAACAACAACATTGTCTAAAGAGATAAAATGAGAATCACATTCTAATTTTTTATCATTTTACTTGTATATAAATAGAAAAGGAAAATTAATTTTTACTTTTGTATCATTTACATTGTGTACAGAGAGAAAATAAGAATCACATTCTACTTTTGTATCATTTGGATTGTCTAGAGATAGAGAAAGAGAATCACATTCTACTTTTATATCATATGCATTGTATAGAGAGAAAAGGAGGACCACATTCTACTTTTGTATCATTTATATTACCTATATCATGATAAACTTTGATGTATTATTCATTGTTCTTATGATTTTTCATCTTGTAAGTCATAATACTATGAATTATAGTAGCAAACTATAGAGATAAATGAGGTGTATTATCAAATAAATAATCTTTGGATTTTAAATCATACAAGATGGGAGTAATAGGAATATATAAATTAGCATTATTTTCATCTTGTTCTAATGTATGATTAAAATAATATTCTAAATAATAATTAGGGGAACTATGTTCCTCCATTTTGGAAGTGATATATTCTTCATCTTCTTCATTATAGGCTTCTTCATCATCATAATTATAATCATTTCCTTCATAATAATATTCCTCATATACATCATTAAATATTTTAATATTATAATGATCATCATTAGTCCATTCATTAGAGTAATTATAGGGTATAAAGTTGCTAGAAAATAGAAAATCCGAAGGATGGGAACTATTAGGGTTATTAATAAAGGTAGACATTTTGAAGTCACCAAAGCTTAAGAGGGAAAAAAATAAAGGATTAAGAGTTATTCATAAAACACATTCCCACATATAAACCCTAATTCAAAATTTTTAAAAGTAGTATTAGATTAAAAAATATGAGTTCACTAATATATTTTATCTAAAATTGGATTAATGTGATAATAACCCTTTAAATAGATATAAACTAATATAATACAAATTAAATATATATTGGTACAATATTCAAAAAAATATAGTTTGACAGTAATGATTCAACATGCAAGTTTGACAAGTCACAATAAACAAATGTAAGATAACAAAGAAAGACTTAGATTATTTATCACATTTTCTTGCTCTATGTAGGCTTGTTTCTGATATGATGTAATTTGAGTTAACTATAATTCCACTCATTTTTGAAATTGATAGTTATTTATGTTATAAGATATAATTGAATGGAATCAAACAAAATAAATTGACAATATTGACATTTATGGGTTGATCGGGACCCTAGGATTTCAATTTCTTTGAAACTATGTGTTGTTTTTAGTCTAGGGTAGAACCATCAAGAAGTAGATAGTAATAATCATTGATATTGACCCCTATAATTTGATCTTAACCATGTGATAATGAGATTATGATTGTTTATATGATGTTTTTCCTATGTAAATAATGTCTTTTTCTTCCTTTTTAGTCCTTTTAATGTGCACACACATACCTGAAATATCAAGCCCTAGTTTCTTGCACAAACATTTGAGACATCAAATGGGGGGGATCAGGTAATAAGATTGAGTTGGACTGACCTTGGTCAATCCCCATCCAAAGTTAAAACACTTCACTACATTTCCAAAGCTTTAAAGTGGGCCCAAACTCAAATATATTTTTCTCACTTACGTGTATGTGTGAAATTATGAATTTAAATCTAGATGCTCTTTCTCCTATTTTACCTTTAGCACAAGCATTTAAAATGTAAAAATACTTCAAATGTATCTCTGGTGATTAAATATAATAAGTATGTATCTTTGTATATATCTTGTATTTTAATAATACTTATCATAAATGTCTCCTAACAACTCTCTCTATATATATATGAACCTTTTAAAATTTGAATTTAAAACCCTATGGCATGAAAAATAGGCCCAAAGAACAACAAAGTGACTAAAATCAATGGATAAAAATGGAAACTTGTTAGATTGGATTCAAAATATCAAGGGTTAGGATCAATTATAAGGGGTCAAGATTGACGATCTATCTTGACCATGTTACTCAATCATGTCCTAGGATAAACAAAGCCTTAAAATAATAAAATAGGTTACACACACACACACACACATGAAAATTAAGTAATATGGATGGGAAAATAAGACCAAAAAGCCATAGAAATTAAAAATTAAAAAGGGAAACATAAAATACATGCATCACTAAGTAATTAATTCTTAGCTAAAACCATATAAGAAAAGTGGCTAAAATAAATTTTAAAATAAAACTTGTGCCAAATTTGGTTTTTGACATTTATTAATATTAGATAATAAAGAGACATTACTAGAAATAGATTTCTCAATGTTACCCCAACATATTTCCCACTCAACCCATTTATCTTAAAAATTCTTGTTGTTTCATTTCTTCTAAAAACCCAAGACCACATTTGGAGGAGTGGACACATAGAGACTATAAATAATTTATAATCCATCAAGCCAATAAGAAAATGTTTCCTTTCCTTAATATTCCTTGGGTAAACTCAAGGTTGACCAAACATGTCTAAAATGTAAGACAACATGTTCATAGCATAAGGATAGTGAATAAGTAGATGATTTAAATATTCCCCTTGTTATTTACACATTACATAAATGGAGGGATGAAAAAAAATCATCATTTTTAGCCTATCCTAAGTGAATATTCTTAACAAGCATGTGAGCCAAGAAAAATAGTTCTCTTAGAGTGCTTACTGCATTCCAAATCAAAAATCTTAACCAAGCATATTTTCAACCATTATTGTAGTAGTAATATTATATCCAACTTAAACACTATATCTACCTTATTTTTCACCTATCCATCTCATAACATCTTCAATATTTTTCACAAAAATCACACTTATCCTTAAAAGTTAGGATTTCACCTCCTACTCTACATGTAAATCTATATTTTCCAAACAATTCCATTGTTTAATGCTTCATACCAAAGGATTTGAGTCCACCCTGTAATTTCAAGCCTTAACATCCTAATTTGTTTGTAAAATATGTTGAATATTTTTGGGATCCCTCCTTTTATGCAACACCAATTCATTTTTCCAGGAATCTAACCAAAAGGTTTCTCGCTCTCCATTCCAAAGGACAACATCCCAAGTTAGCTTATAAAAAATTGTCCTTATAGAAGAGATGATGAAGTTACATATGTGAGAGTATGAATGAGGATTTTTAGTAGTGAAAATCCTCACTAACCTATTAGTATCTATATATTTAATTCTGAGCAATCAAATCCAAGGAGTTGATTCTTATTCATACAAATACCAAGCCAAATTTTCCCCCAAGAAAATATTTTGAGTTTTAATGTTTTAAAAGGATATCCCACTTGATAATTTGAATATACACTCCTCTTTTCCTACTTACTATGATGTAATAAATGCCCAAAAAATTTATTCATTCTTTACACAAATCTAACCAAATCTTGTAAAAATGAAAAAAAAATAGGAGGTGCTTACAATGAGATTTAATTATAATATTTATTCCTTCTAAACTTAGCCATTTTTATTTCTATCCCACAAATTTTACTTATAAATTGTCAATCAAATTCTCCAAAATTTTTGATTTAGCTAATCTTATAACTAAAGGCATCCCAAGATATTTACTGGGTAAATACCCAAAAGGAACACCTAATGCCATAGTGATAATTTCTTACCTCTCCATTGGTACATTAAAAAATAAAATTTGTGACTTCTACAAACTATTTTTTTGTCCAAAGTTGCCTCATGTTTCATTAAAGTTTTTCCAGAACCAAAGCCTCAGTCATCTCAATTAACCCAAATAATAAGGTATCACCAACAAATTATAGATGAAGGTTTGGGCTATCCTCCTCATGGGATTTAATCCCTTTAATTTTACTATCATATTATAATTTCACAAAAAACCTTCCCAAATATTCCACCATGATAATTAAAAGGTATGGAGAAAGGGGAGTCCCCTTGCCTTATCCCCCTCAGATTTTGAAAAAGTTCCATGATAGTTCCATTGACCAACATAGAGAAAAATAATATTTTACATAATTCATAACCCAAGAGATATAGTCTTCTACAAAACCAAAAGCACTCAATACTTTTTTTAAAATCCCAATTAACTATGTCATAACTATTTGTAATATCTAATTTTAATAACATTCTCAATTTATTTTTAGACTTGAGATTATGTAAAATCTCATGTGTCATTAACCCTATCCAAAGTCTTACTAACACTATAAAACCCCCTATCCAAGATAAAATATATTAGGGGGAAATATATTCAACCTTTAAGCAATTTCATTTCAAATAATTTGTAAACTATGTTACAAAGAGAAATTCATCTGAATTCTGGAAAAGTAGTCAAATTTTGTTTTTTAAATAAAAAATATAAAATTTCAATTTATATCTCTTAAAATATACTTGGATTCCATATATATTCATTTACCACCCCTATTTATTCATGACCAAAATATTACAAAATCAATAGAACACATCAACAATGAAACCATGTAGTCCAAGCACTTTGTTTGGCTTGATTAAATGGAGAAAATACTTATTTCCTCTAAAAGAGGCTTTATTAGATCCCATTTTTTCCTTCCTAAACTTAATATATGAATGGCAAATAATGAATGGCCAATAAAAATTTTCCATAAATTTTTCCTCTCTATCATGATCTTCTAACAATTTTTTAAAAAAAACTCACCACTTCATTCTCAATTACCTCTAATTCCTCTAGAAATAAACCATTTGCATCCTTGACCTTAAAAAATATGTTATCTTGTCTTCTTTCCATGATTCATTTATGGAAAATACTGGTATTATTATCACCTTTATTAATCCATGACTCCCTTTAATTTTGTTTCCAAAATATTTCCTCCCTTAAATAGACTTTAAGAAGAATTACTATCAATTTTTCCTCTTTCTTAAGACACTCTATAGTCATCTAAGAGGAATGATTCATAGAATTTAAAAGCTCTAATTCATCCTCTAAAATAATTTTTTTTCAAAACTAATAACAAAAACTATATTATTCCATTCTTGATAAGCATATTTTAACAACCTTAACTTATAAGAGAATATAAACATCAAATAACCTTAACCAAGTTCAAAACTCAGTTGATAACTCTTCAATTGGTCTTCAAAATCTATATGTCTTAGCCACATAAGTTAAAATTTGAAAGGATTCCTCTCAAGAACCCTAACCATCATGATGGATAAATATATTATATTGTGATCTAAACCACATACATGTTGACATTTTGGTTTCCTAAGCCAGAATGTAACCCCTATCATCCAAAACTTGACAATTGTATCAGTTCCCTTATCATCTCAATGTCTTAACAAGGTGCTACTAGGATGTTAAGATCTATGATGTGTGTCTTGTCCAATCATGTTTATGCCATGATCTTTGAAGAGGTCTAAATGCAGTCTTTTGCAATGTAGTTTAACATAAGTTAAGGTAACTTAACAAATGTTAAGTTTAGTTTGTGCAAGTTAAGGTAGACTTGATCCATGATGAAGACAAGGAAGTGGTGATCATCAAATAAGGCATGGTGTTTAATATTGCATAGTGACCTAGAAACAAAGTAATTAAATATCAGCGTTGTATTTTCAAGAATTTTGAGGAGATTAAGGTATTTTTGAGGAAATTGAGGCTTATTTTATTTTGATATATTGCTTATTATAACATTTTAATATAACCCCTTGAAGAAAATCAAGTGAAAGGAGTTAGTACCATATAAAAGAGTTAATTTGGGTCATTTGGCACTTTATTAAGGTCATAATATACTCCATTATGTTTGTATACCTAGTCATGAGGTTAAATACTCCTTATTCAATGTATAACTCATTTTTGAAACTACTTTGCTCATTATTCTAATGTCCACACATGGCATAATGAAGAAATGGAATGGAAAATAAGGTGTAGATATTATTGGTACATTAAAATACCACCATACAAGCTAAGAGGGACTCTATTGTCATCTAATTCACATCCCTAATAGGGTATTTTGGTAAGATATGACTAGTTTCTTGATGAAGAAGTGTTTGTGGAGGTCTCTTTGAATTTTTTTTCAAGATTAGAATTGTATTATAAGCCTTTTCAAGGCTTCTTCCATCTTTTATAAGCTCAAAATCATGTTTATAAATATTTCACATGTCAAAATAAGATAGAAACCATCCAAAGTCTCCATCAGGTCATTAACAAGCCAAGAAGAGCCATTTTCATAAGCTTGTTTCATGGAGTAGACGATTAAGAAAAAATAATATTAAGGGATGTTTAAAAACCCTATTCCCTCAAAATTCATGGCAATTTTTTTGAGATTAGTTGATGGAGCTTTATAAATCATTGCTAAGAAGATAATTGCTCTTAAAACCCTTATAAACACCACTGTCATAATTTTAATCTTAAAATGATATGTATGTAATTGGTGAATGCATGAAAATGGTTGAAAATTGTCTATTGAAGTTCCAATATCCTTTTAAACATCAAACTCATCCCATATTCTTAATGTTCATGGTGATGCTAATAAGAAATGTCATTATTGTGTTGTTTTGGGTATGACAGGTAGGGTTACAGATGGCTTTCATCATAAGTGTGAGTGAAGTCAAGTTTAAATTATGTTTAATACTTAAAAAACCTAAATATTCCTTATACACCATATTCAATCATGAATTCAATACATGAATGATCCAAATATGAACCAACATGTATGTAGGGTTAAGAGAGAAAGTTTAGACCTACTTAATACTTGTGTAGGGTTTTGGGATTATAATATAATACAAATAATATTATATACATTTATATTATATCATAACTCTATATTAAATTATCAAACATATTTAATTCACCTTCCAATTATATTTCTTGTATTGTTTCAATCACACAGTCTTCAAGTGCAAGAGATACATTCCTATGAACAAACACATTTGATGTTTTGAGGGGTAGTAAATATGAAATAGGAATTGAATAACTAAAGGGTAAGATTATGGAACACTTTATGTGTGTGTGTGTGTGTGTGTGTGTAAAAATATTCATAATAATATTTGACAAGAATTTATAATTGGCAAGCTTAAGGTCATTGGTTCAATGCTCTTGAACAAGGTTTTAAAGATAAAAACTCAAGTAATAGGTTTTCAACCAAAAATAAGATTATTAATTAATTATGGATGGGTAAATTTTTATGATAATACATAAAAAAATCCTTAAACTCCTTTAAAATCATCCATGGTCAAAATGGCAAGAGAAGGGCTAAGTTGTGCATGCACAAGTGGACTTTGTAAGTCTGCAGATAGGGAGGAAAGACTCTTGGCAATTCCTAAAGGTTTATCAATAAAAAAAGGTATTAAAAAAAACAAAAATTAATATCAAATTTTTTACAAGATCATTTAATAACACTAAAGGTATTAAATTCCACTCAAATAGCAGGTTTGAGATGCATTTTAGGCCTAGATAGGCACCTATAAGCTTATACATAGAAAATGAAAAGAAGTACATTATTGTGTTGAATTTGAAGTCTAGAGACTCATGTTGAGTGATATGATTGAAGTTTTTATATTCCTTGTGTGAAATATAAAACATTAAAATAATATCCATCCTCAAACCCTAGTAGGGTGATAAACCTAAGGGAGAATGCACATAACTATGTATATGCAATTTGGGAAGCATGAGTTCTAAAACATTTTGGTATCCACTTTTGAATAAAGGAATATTGATTAAGTGGAAAAAAAATAATGTATCTCAAAATACCTCACCTCCTTCCTCCTAAGTTTTTTAAGTCCTCAAAGTCATAACAAGTGATCTACAAATCAAATGACCAAGAAAACAATATGGACATACATGCCCAACTTGACTTTGTTAAGTTTGTGAGTAAGTCCTTAAAGGTAAAGTGTGAGTTTGGAGTAGATATTAATGTTTTAAAGGTCATTAAGGATGTAAATAACATTACTGAAGGATTACATAGATATTATATTCTTTACAATGAGGAGATAACACAAAATATGACCATTAGGGTCAAAATCCCTAAACTGTCATGAAACCCCAATTATGGGTTAATGAAATTACTACGAGATTTAAGGTGTAAAACCCATTTGAAATCATATAAAAACCTCATAATACATGATCCAACCCACATAAATCATTTCCAACCAAAAAAAATCATAAAAAGACTTTTTTTTCTCAAATTGCCCTCTCAAATGCACACATATAAGCTTGTAAAGCCCAATAAGATCAATTTCATCACATGAGAAGTCAAAGGAGAATATGAATGGAAAAAATGACATTAGGGTATTCTTAGGTTTGTCTATTCTAGCTTTATATCATTTTTTAGTAAATTGAGGGCCTATACTCTATGAATAATTGTTAACAAGATAAACAAGTCTAAAACTATCCTTTTGCCCTTAAAGAGCTAGATGACTAAGAATGATCATTTAAGTGGTTATAATACACGTGATTTATCTTGGAAACATCTGGATGATGTTTTCACACCTCATGAGCATCTATTGGATTGTAATCTTGGCACATGTGGAGAGGAAAGCACATAAAGTAGGCCTAAAACTACATATTTTTTTACTATTTTCATGATGTTTGAGTGTGATTTAGCTCCTTAACCATTTGGAGAGACATCATAGGTATGGGTAGAGGTCTCATGAACTTGAATAATCCTTTCAATATAATTTCATGGTGATCTAATAGGTCTCAAATCACTAAAACTAAGCCATGGTGGAGACTACTCTTTGTTTACATGAATCAAATTAGATTGCAGACCTTCTTAAGGTCATTAGGGGTATGAAAACCTTCAAGAAAACTTTGTGAACATCAAATAAACATATTGAATATGTATTAAATTCATAAATAGGTCACTTTCATAGGTTGCAAGGAGATTTAAAGGGTAAGTTGTATAGGCAATCTATTACCTCCATGGTGAATAGAGCTCTCCAAAATAAAATGTAACCTTCTATGAACTTTCTCAAGTTTATCTCAAGGTCATTTCACTCTATATCATGAATGTATAGGTAGTGGGGAATAATTTTCTTGATAAACCCTATTATTGCCTCTAAAGAGAAGACAAAAGTCTCAAAAGTTATTTTCAGTCAAGTGCTCTCATGGAAATCTTGTTCAAGTTGAATACACTCTTGAAGACTCCAAAGAGGACCTAATACACCTACACATCAGTTATTGAAGATGATCAAGCATGAAATATGTGGAAAAAAATCAAATATGAGTTTATAATAATTCAAAATAAAGAGTGCTATGTATCAAGGAGGTCAATAACTATGATGAAACATGGAGTTAGTGTAAGATGCAATGAGAATCAAAGAATAGAACTCAGTTTGTAACTACCCTTCAAGAAGTAGACTTGTAACTCCAAGAGAGGAGATCATTTCTAAGGGGAATAAAATTACGTATGATGATGTTCTATGTCATCCCTCAAAGATAAATCCACTAACACTTATCTTATTACATTAAGAACAAGATGATAACACTTTCTTTGCATGTTTATCCAATAATTATTTTATTTTATAACTAAAAAGAGGACTATGGTAGTCATCATGAGATTCTTAGTCTCTTCCCCTCCTCTCTCTCTCTCTACACACACACACACACACACACACACACACACACACACACACACACACACACACACACACACACACACACACACACACACACACACACACACACACATCTCAAATCTTATATATATTTAGCCTTGAATGGATTGTAAAGGGATATTCTAAGTTAGTATGGTAAATCCCTACTAAACTTGATACTTGTTATTGCTTTTGAAGTAAATACAAACTATTTTTTACCTTATTCATATCACATATAGTGTGTTCATACTTAATTATTGATGAATGATAGTTTTTATGTTTAATCACCTTGCATTTATCCTCTTCATCCTCACCTCTTTGTGAATAAGTTATATCTTGCAGGTCATATGGTGTGTATCAAGTGGTTATGAAACTATTAAGTGTGGAATACCTTCATTAGTGCCTCATTATAAGCCTTTTGATTATCCATCTTGACTAATGTATTAGATACAACATCCATGTTTAAATACTTATTCTAGAAAACTATTTGAAGTTGTGTGATCATATTCATCATTGTCCTAGATTTTTATCAACTCATGGTCAAGAGAAGGAGACCTACAATTTGGTGCATCACCCTTTTTCTATTTGTTTTCAACTTTATCTTTCCCTTTTCCTCAAAATTTGAGTAGGTTTAGTATCAAGTGAGTCATCCCTCTATGGAGGTTCTCTCTATTATAGGCTACCCACATCCTTAGAGAGTTATCATTGTGTCGATTGGGTGAGGAGACTTGAAATACCTCATCAAAGGGTGAAACTCAAAGTGACAATAGTTTTTGGCATGATCAATAGGATTAATAGTCAAATTAATTCATCTATTTAAGTATTATTTGTTTTTATTTAAATAAATCATCCTTTGGAGGCATTTCTACAAGCATCAATAGTGACTCTAAATTGCATATAGGTGGTTTAAGCAGTCTAAGTGCTTAAATAAAATCAATTGGTATGTATTTAAATCCTCCATATTATGAAAACACATATTTTATACCTTCATATCAAGATGAGAACATTTATGGCTTCACCTCAAGTAGCCTTGAACCAATAATATATCAATATTCTCATGACATTTGCCTCCCTCCCACCCTTGCTCATACTTTCAATCAGCCTTGGCAAAGTCATTTTCTTTCTAATCAATCTGAAAAAGGTGTCAAATAAATACAACTATATTATGAGATACAAATGAGGGAGATTGATATAGAACAATAATATAATATAAATTAATAAGAGCTTGCATATCAGGCCTATAGACACTAGCAAGAGCTAGAGTTATGAAAGATATGTAATGAAGGATGCCTAGTTATGGGAAATGAAGATACAAGATATAAAATACAATAACTGCCCATGAAAATAGAAGGAATTAAATCCAAAATTCCAAGTTCAAATCAAGAAAAAAACTTTGAACTTTCAAAAGAGTCTAATTGTTTCAAATTTCCAAGATTTAGGATTCCCAATCCTATAAAAGAGCTTATGCTTCTGAAAACTCCACCCATTCTTCCCCAAGTTCCTCAAAATCCTCAACCAAGGAAGTTTCCAATATTCTCATCCACCCTTATAGTTGGAGTATTTCATGAAGACCAAAGGATATCTGAATGTGAGAGGTTGATTACTAAGTGGAAGGAGAAGAATGAAAGAACCTTAACATAAGCATTTTTCCCCATTCCCTAAGAACTTTTAAATAAGCCTATTACACCCAAATTACCAAGTTTTTAGAAATGTCTCTTCAAACGCAAAACCAATTCAAGAACAACCCATAATTCCCTATATTCCTATTTCACCAAGTGGAACATCTTGCCCTCCCACCATCTCCCTTTGCATTAGAATACGTATTATATGGAAGGAAAGTGAATATCATCCAAGGGAAGAAGAGGGTGTTTCAAGTGAGTGTGATACGAATATCATCATGATAGTCCTCATTTTACCATAAAATCAGATTTTGGATAAACGGGAGAAAATAAGTCTTTTTAACACATTCTTGATGAAGAAAAAGGCAAGCTTGAATCAAGAGACATCAACTCTCATGGTCAAGAGGAAGTTGTGAATATTTTTCTATGATTCATGGATGGTACTATCTTGAGAACATGTTATTTTAAATAATATAATAATAGAATTGTAATAAGTGATATGTCCAAGTATTTTAACTAATCTACTCAAAGTAATCATTATTTTCATGAGGAAGTTCACATTATTTTATATCTAATAGATCATGATAAACATAATGAAAATGTTGATCCTGAAGAAGAAGAAAACATCATATTTCTTGAGGAAATGCCACTTGATGTGATATAAGAAGACTTTAAGAGTGAATAAATCATCTAATAGAATCATATGTTGTAATAAGAACTCTTGAACAATTTGAAATCAGCTTACAAGCATAAGCACAAGAAAGAGACATTATTCAAAATGATAATATTGCACTAGCTAAAGAGGCTCATATTGACTCATTTGAATGGGCCAAGGAATGTTTTAAATTTCAAGAATAGAGTAAAGAATGTGTAGATTTTATTTCCTTTTCCATTCTTGATGAGAACACCTCCATCCCATCCCTAATGAAGTCAAAATAAGGTCTAAATGAGCACCAAACAAGCTAAGGACACATGTAAGACTTGTTTAAAAGCATAGAGATAGGCTATGTGCCTTTAAAAAGAGACTATAATCTGACTAAGGCTTATAAGGGAAGTACTTTAATCATGCCATCCTAAGAGATCATTTCCCTTGATATTGACTTTATTGATGTTTTCAAATCTAGTTATCATCTTCTTGATCAGTTTGCAAATGTTGAAGCATATGACATTCTTCCAAATGAACAAGGAGTAAACCTTAATGAGGAATGGCATAAATACCTTAAGATATTTCATTATATTTATAATCTTTTTAGTCATACATCTCCTATTAAAGACATTGATAAAGTGGTTTCCAAGATTGGAGAGCATGTTCAAAAGGAGGTTGATCAAAACATATCTCAAGAAGACCCTGATGAAGCTAGGGGAAATATTTAGAGTTCCTTGAAGAACTTAAACAACTTGTAGTAGTTTATAATAAAAAAATTAATATTTTAAGATGTCATATAAATCCAAGAATAATGTTATAATGATCCATTAGAGGATGAAGTTTTAGTTGTTCTTATGAATCAAAATGTGATTACATTAAGATTTTTATAAATGTCAAAGAGAAACATGAGGTGACCATTGATCCACAAGAAGAGTTTGTGTTAATAAGAGAAATTTTTGTTTCAATTTATCTACTTGGATACAAGCTAAAGAGGTTTAAAAGTAGGAAAGGAGTTTATTCAATAAGAAAAACATTCAAATAGTATTTGGGTTTTCATCTTATCAACCTTTTCAAGAAGACCTAAGATGATTTTACTTTGATCCAAGTGGGATAGAGGTATTTTGAGCCTTCTATATAATAGTTTATTTTGTATTTCTCCAAGTGCTTCTAACACATGTTTTCATAGTTGTTTTTTATTTCTCTTCTCCCTAAATGCCTCATGGCGCAGGTGTGTGGTGTCATATTATTGTGGTCTCTTGTTGTTGTGTGTGTCTTATTTTTTGTGTGTTTGAGAAGGCATTATCAATTGTTTCACCTTGTTATCAAGGATTATAATTATTTTTTAAGCCCTAAATAAAGTTATTTCTTAAATTTTTAATGACTATGTAACCTAATGGACTGATAAGGCTATTGATCCAATTGTTTAGTAGGCTAACCAACTCATGTGAGTTTCTAAAAATGTTGAAATTTTGGCCTCTTAGGCCAAAATGCAACCCCTACCATCAAAAAATTTACCATTTATTAGTTCCCTTATCATCTCAAGGTCTAAACAAGGTTCGACTAGTATGTTAAAATCTATGATATGTGTCTTGTCCAATCAGTTTTATGCCATGATCTTTGAAGAGGTCTAAATGAATTCTTTTGTAATGCAGTTTAATAGAGGTTAAGGTAACTTAACAAATGTTAAGGTTAGTTTATATAGGTTATGTTATACTTGATCTATGATGAATAAAAGGATTTGGTGATCATTCAATAAGGCATGGTGTTCTTTAGTGCATAGTGACCTAGAATCCAAGCAATGAAATGTCAATATTTTATTTTCAAATATTTTTAGGAGATTAAGGTATTTTAAAGGAAATCAAGGGTTTATTTTATTTTGATATATTAATTATTATAAAGTTGTAATCTAACCCCTTGAATAACATCAAGTGTGAGGAGTTAGTACCATGAAAAGGAGTCAATTTGGGTCATGTGACACTTGATTAAGGTCATAATATACTCCATCATATCTGTACAACTAGCTAAGAGGTCAAATACTCCTTATCCAATGTATAAATCATTTTTGAAACTACTTTGCTCATTGTTATAATGTTCAAACATAGAATAATTAAGAAATGGTGGGGAAAATAAGGTGAATAAATGCTTGTTACATTACACCACCACCTTAAAATCCAAGAGGGATCTATTTTCATCTGGGTCATAGCCCTAACAAGGTATTTTAGTAGAATATGACTAGTTACTTGATGAAGAAGGGTCTATGAAGGTATCTTTGAAAGGTTTTTCAATATGATCATTGTCTTATAATAATTTTTAAGGATTCCTTCATCTTTTCAAAGCTCAAAATAATGCTCAGGAAGAGTTCACAAGTTCAAACAAGGTGAAAAAAAATCCATGTCTCTATCAGGTCATTGGCAGGCTAAGAAGAGCCATTTCCATAAGCTTTTTTCATGAAGGATTAAAAGAATAAGAAAAAATTATCTTAAGGTATGTTGACTACCATTATGCCCTATAAAATCATGGCAAAAAAATTTATATTAGGGGTAAGATCTTTATGAATCATTGCTAAGAAGTTAACTACTCTATAGACCCTTATAAACCCCACTATCATAGTTTTCCTCTTACTATGATAGGTATATGATTGGTGAATTCATGAAAATAGTTTAAAATTATCTCTTGAAGGTAAAATATCCTCTATAACATCAAACTTAACCCAATTTTCTAATGGTCATGGTGATGTGAGAAACAAATGTCATTGTTCTTCTATTATGGGTATGATAGACAGGGTTGTACAAGGTTGTTCGATGGTTTAAAAAATAATATGAGTAAAATAAAATTTAAATGATTTTTAAAACTTAAAAATAAACCTAAAAATTCTGTATACACCATCGTCAATCATGCATTCAATACATTAATGATCCAAATGTGAACCAACAGGTCTGTAGGGTTAAGAGAGCAAGTTTGGACCTGTTTAATACTTGTGAAGGTTTTTGGGACTATAATAGAATAAAAATAATATGATAAACATTTTAATTAGTACCTAACTCTATATTTAATTCTCAAACATATTTCATTCACCTCCCAAGTGTATTTATTTTATTGGTTCAAGCACACGATCTTCAAGTGCAAGAGATACAATCTTATGGACAAGCACATTTGATGTTTTGAGGGTCCTTACATATGAAATAGGACTTTGATAACTCAATGGGAATATTATTGAAAAATAATATATATAAAATACATGTATCAAACTATTCATGTTCATATTTGACAACAAGTTGTAATTGGTAGGCTTAAGGTCATTCATTCAACACACTTGAACAAGGTTTCAAAGGTAAAAGAGAAAGTAATAGGTTTGAGAGAAAAAATAATATTCTTAATGAATTATTTAGGTTAAATTTTTATTATAATACCTCAAAAAAATTCTTTAAAACTCCATCAAGATCATCCATGGTCAAAATGGCAAGAGAAGGTCTAAGTTATGCATGCAAAGGTGAACTGTGTAAGTCTACATGTAGAGAAGAAAGACTCTTGGAAAATCCAAATGTTTTTAAAGTATAAATGGTATTAAACCAAACCAAAATTAATCTAAAATTATTTATAGGACCATTTAATAACATCAATGATTGGAAATTTCACTCAACTAGTAGGTTTGAGATGAGTTTTAGGCCTGGATAGGAACCTACAAGCCTGCACATAGAAAATGAAAAGAAGATACATTATTGTGTTGAATTTTAAGTATATATACTCATGTTGATTGAGATTATTTAATTTTTTATATTCCTTGTGTGAAATATAAACAATTAAAATAATATCCATCTTTTGGTAGGGTGATAGACCTAAGGGAGAATGCACACAATTATGTACAAGCAATTTTAAAAGCATTAGTTATAGAGCATTTTGGTATCCACTTTAGAATAAAGGAAAATTAAGTGTAAATATAAAATAATATATATCCAAATACCTCACCTTATTCCTCATGATTTTTGTAAATCCTCAAACTCATAATAAGCTATTTATAGATCAAATGACCAAGAGAACAATATGAACATACATGCCCAGCTTGGTTGTGTCAAGTGTATGAGTAAGTCCATGAAGGAAAAGTGTGAGTTTGGAGTGTATATTAAGGTTTTAAAGTTAATATATGATGTAAATAACATTTATGAAGGTTTACATAGTGATTAGATGCTTTCAAATGAGGAGAGAACACAAAAATATGATAGTTAGGGTCAAAACCCATAAACTATCATGAAACCCTGACTATGGGTTAATGCAAGCCCTAGGAGATTTAAAGGGTAAAATACATTTAAAATAATATACAAACCTAATTTTACATGATCAAACCCATATAAATCATTCCAACCAAAAAAATCATTAAAATATTTTTTTTGCTCAAATAACCCTCTTGAATGTACACTTATAGGGTTACAAAGCCTGAGAAGTTTAATTTCATCACATGAGAATTAAAAGGAGTATATTAATTGGACCAAATTCCATTATGGTATTATTATAAGGTTTTTATATTCCAAATTCATGGCATTTTTATTTAGTTGAGGGCTTATTCTCTATGAACAACTATTAACAAGATAAATAGGTCTAAAACTATTCTTTTGCCCTCAAAGAGCTTGATAACTGAGAATGATGGTTTAAGTTGTTAATATTCACATGATTTGTCTTGGAAAAATTTGGATTATGTATTCACACCTCATGAACATACGTTGGATTTGTAATCTTGGAATGTGTGGAGAGGTAAGCACAAAAAATAGGCCTAAAATTACATATTTCTAGTGTTTGCATGATGTTTGAATGTGTTTTAGATCCTTAACCATTTGGAGATAAATTATAGTTCTGAAAATAGGTATAATGATTATCACATAATCCTTTAAAGATACTTTCATGGTGATCTAACAGGTCTCAAGTCACTAAAACCAAGCCATGGTGGAGACTGCTCTTTGTTTGCATAAAGCAAATGAGATTGCATACCTTCTTAAGGTCATTAAAATTATGATAGCCTTAAATATATATTTTTTAACATAAAATAAACCTATTTCATAGCTATTAAATTCATAAATAGGTCACTTTCATAGG